>OY728119.1:660666252-661866252 GCA_963277665.1 Viscum album
CCACGCTAACATCCTGCCAAAACCCAACCAAGATTCAAGCCTGGGTCAATCATTTCACGGTAACCCAACATTTCACAAAGTCACCTCTACAACATAGGGACATTCCAACATAACTTACGTGGTACCAACCCATGAAAAGTCTTAGAAAAATGGTCATTGTCTAGTTCCTGGCCACTCACTGGTTTAAATTCAAACGATGCCACCCGCAACAACAACATCAGAAACACTGGTCGACCAGGCCAGGCACCCAAACAGTCTTTCCCGTCAAAGCCAGTCGCGAAAAACAAGCACCTCCAAAAGGAATTGGAAAACATGGGCCAACCATTCTCACAAAGGTTTCCCTAGAACAGAATAGACATCGACGTACAAGGGTTCGAGTCAAAACCAAGGGTATCTAGGTCTTTCACCTATCCCTACAGGAAAAAAAACCTCATGACTGGGTCACAAGGTCTAACCACCTAGCCCAAAAGATCCAAGCCCCTGTAAAGAAGGCAAGATCACAAATACCAATGAGGGTAAAAGCTGAAAAACACGACCTACAAGGGCCCTAATCCTCTTCGAGCATCCTCAGAAGGAACTGCTCCTTGGAGGTCACAACCAAAACAGAAGAGACAAGCTGAAGTAACACTCATCGGGTATCTGTATACTACAATACTACAAGGAGGTCCAGTTCACAAGAAAATCCTTGGTATCTATCGGCATCGTATTCAGCGATCCGACTTGTTAAGCACAAACCTGAGAAACAACACCCAATAAGGGGTTAAACATAAAGGCATCACATGCCATATCGACTAACTGGGGTCACTGCACCACCTGTGCATGAGGACTGAGTCATCATCCTCACACCAACGCCTCAAAGTAGTTCCACATAACCAACCATCAGAGTAAAAAGTATGTGTAAGAATACCCAAAGGTCTCAGTCATCAGTAAAAACACACACTAGCAGGCCTATATGCTGTGAATTCTACGTGCCTAGTATGATGCATGAGACGCCTCTTTCCTTTGCTGTACAAGAGTAAAAATCCACCCTTGTCATCTTACCAATGGACAAGAGCCAGAGATCCGTAGTAAATCAAAACACCATACAATATGTGCATCTCTCAAGGAGAAAATCATATACAACTATAACATCGAAAAATCAGAACAGCAATCCCAAACCCTGGCAACCAGGACTTCTTACCGGAACAAGTGTTCTCAACGCACCAGTCTGATATCCATCATGGGTTCCGACACATTATCAATACTCCTACCTACCATATCCCAAATAGTAAAGACCAGGAAAATAAAACTCCTCTCATACCACTTTGTAACGTTCCGACCTGAAAACCACTAAACCGGTGCTCCGGGCCAGTTCGCCACAATACCTAAAGTGCGCCTCCCTGTACGCCAGAGGCTCCCGACTAGCAGCGAGGGACTAGGGTGTGATAGTGGGGAGACTATTCCCTCATAATAGAGTAAGAAAACAGTAGAAATAACTAAGTATCACACACAGCAGAAAGTAAATAGAGTGCGTAAGTGATAAACAACTGAATAGAACAAGTTGTGATAGTAAAATGTTGTAAAAGGCCAAACAACTATGCAATACAATACAACACTAGTCACCCACTGGGATGACCATACAGATACAAGTAAAACAAGAAAACTAAAAGTAAAAGTACAGGGCTTTTCTACTAACTCTGAGTCAATCCACGTACCAGATCTCCAGACACTGTCAAACTGCAGTAGCCCGATCAGTAGAACCACTCGAGCAGCTCTGCTCGATCATGCAACACTGGGCCTCATCCCTATACACCATGCAACATGTGCTTAACCTAAAAAGTAGACATAAGTTCTACACGTAAAACGAGGTGCATGTGTAGGGGTGAAAAATAATCTCAGTAGGGCACCCTGAAAAGCAACCTATAACTGTGCTGCTAAAAGTGTATGCAACAACAACGTGCTCAGCCTAGCTAGAACACAACAAAAGGAAATAAACCAAATGTGAAACCACTGTTTAACTCAGGGTATGTAATCCCTATCAATTGGGAAAGTGACACCATGGATGTCCATATCTATATACGTACACATGTATAGTCCCATACCTATACACATATACATAAATATGAATATTCATGATTAGGTGAATCAAATAATAAGAAACCACATCAGCAGTCGATCCTTGGAACTATAATCTTGATCTCCTGGACATCCTGTGAAAGGGCATTGAGCTGGACGTCATGCCACTCAAGCCATGTATCATTAATTCAATCTCTGGGTCCATAATCCCATCAACATGTACCTTCTTTGGCCAATGCCAGAATTATATCTCTGAGCAAGCTAATCAAAAAAACAAGTAACCCTCTGAGAAGTACTCACAGCCTAACCCCTCTAGTTCAACCAATAAAACACAAGAAACCCTCTAGGAAGTAATCACAGTCTAAACCCTCTAGTTCAGCTTTAGCAAAGACTCTCTGAGAAAGTACTCACCATCAATTCCCCTTGTAGTCTCGTATTGGTAACTATAGACACTCTAAGGAAGCACTCAACGTCCAATTCCCCCTGTGGTCTCGCAACATGGAACTACAAACACTCTGAGGGAGCACTCAATGTCCATCCCCCCTATGGTCTCACAACATGAAAAGTAAACAAACACTTTGGGGAAGCCCTCAACGTTCATTCCTCCTATGGTCTACTACACTAGATTATCACAGCCCTGTGTAAGTCAATCGTGCACAATGATATATAGCAGCCAAAGTAAACCTCAATAACTACATGGATAATAGTCTACATCATATCACAGCATGTTAGATAAAAACACTCCATCCTCACAACACTGGGCATGAGAAACAATCAACCTAACAAGCAAGGCTAGACCAAACGGTCAAATCAAAACAAACATGGGAAACACATCCATAGCATGGAAAATAACCCTATTCACAATCAAACCACCTCTACTCAGGCACACAAGGCATAGTAGGAATACCAACAAACAAGAAAGATGCCTCGTGTCAGGGTCAATAGCCACCAACTAGGAAGCACGTTTAGTAACCACTACATCGTCAGCAAACCAAGTTGGATATAAAGAAACGAGTGAGGGTGGCCCGAACGCCCAACCCAACACTACATCTATATCCCCAAGGGATTACTAGTTTGGCACGGGTTCTAGGTGACACCTGATCACCATATCTACCCAAAACCAATGTAACAACTCATGGTTGGTCAAAAAACGGGCACTCGCTGGGTCCCTCAAGTCAAACACTGAGGAGGCATCATACTCAGGATCCTCCAGGACGAGTGAAGGCATCCTACATGAAACCCTTAGCGAAGAGTAAGGAAGGAATCCTACATGGGATACTCAAATGAAGGACAAAATATTTGTTCCATAACATCTTTTCTCTTAAAGGAAAATAGGAGAGATATCCTACAAGGGACTCCCTAGGTCAGCACACAAGTAAGGGGATCCTTGGAAGTGCCCGGTCTCACAGCCTCATAGGCCAGAAGGGAGCGTCTCACAAGGGGAACGTCCTCTAAATCATATTTTATGGGATATATCTCATGGATCATCTCATATTAAAGGTCTCAACTAAGTTGGTCTGAACATCCAACCTATCATCCACGCCAAGTCTCACTCTCAGGTAACAAAAGAACTCGATAACTAGAGGAAGAACCTCTCCATTTAGATAGAAACCCCCAAAACATCATTTAGATGACCTCTAAATGTAAAAATTATTCCATTTTTGCGATATATGTGGAAAAATGATCGGAATGGACTACTCACACGCCCAATTCTAACTTCTAGGGCCCAAGATATCTCAAAACTACTAAGCTAAGTAGTACATGGCCAGAACACATGGCTAGACACATGGGGTCTACCTATGTAATAGTACACTGTATGTACTTTACTGTACACGGAGTGTAATATTCAAAAAAAGTCATCTCGTGTGCATTTTCACCCGAACACATGCTAATGTGCCACTACACGGCGTGTACTTATAGTGCACGGTGTGTACTCCTTAAAAACCACTATTATGTGTCCTTTTTGCACACAGACAGACACACGACCACCACTACACGGCGTGTACTTTGGAAAACTTCATCTTCACCAAATGGGAAGAGCACACAATGTGTTCCCCTAGAACAAACGCCGCGTATTCTGGGTTTTCCGATGGGAAATCCCTCAAAACGCCCGAAACACCCGTTTTCGCCCCCGAAACAACAGATCTGGCCTCAAGGGGACACAAGAAAGAAATATAAGGCTTTAAAGACTTAAAAAACATCTTTAAAGGGGATATATGGAGAAAACATAAACGGCCCTACCTTTGGGCGGAAACCGTCGAAGCTTCGGTTGATTTCACGGCTCATGGTTTCCCTTCGCTGAATCAGCGTGTCGAGACCTTCGAATCGGTACCCCTCTTACCTCCCAACTCTCTCGCTTTCTCAATATCCAGATCCTTCCAAAATACATGGCCAAGGAGGAGCACACATGGATCATGTGCAAGAAGGAGGATTAAGGAAGATAAAATAAAGAAAAGGAAAGAAGAAAAGAAAAGAAAGAAAAAGGGGTCCAGGCCGGCCCCGGTGCCTGACATGAGTTTATGCCTTCCCTAGGCTAAACTCCCCATTATGGACTCAATGGAATAGACGGAATCTTAATCTGACACTCCATTTAATAGTTATTTTCAAACAAACCTACACGAATAATTTAATATTTAATTTAATAATATTAAATATTAAATATTCCGCTAAAATTTGAACAGCTCAGATTTCCACCAAACTCCTATCCTAGGGTAAACACCCTATTCCGAGACCAACGGAGTAGTCAGAAAAATTATCTGAGATCAGCTATTAAGGTTAAATGACCATTTTACCCCTCACAAACATCCAACAGCAAAAATTCAAATTTCTGCACAAAACTGAAGTCCGGAAAAACTCAGGTTCTTACACCAAATAAGAGTATATAATCTGCATATAATAAATGTGATGTGACAAGCTCATTTCTCCCTACATTGATTTGTTTATATAATCTCAATTGAGAAAGATCATTAATACACCTACTAAGATAATCTTTAGCAAGGGCGAAAAGAATTCATGAGAGTGGGTCTCCTTGCCTCACTCCTCTTGTGCCCTGAAAATACCCTCTTGGAGTCCCATTAATTAAAATGGAAAGCCTTGCCGATGAGAGGATAGAATTAATTAACCTTGTAAAAGTGTATAAAAAACCATATATCTTGAGAATGTTGAGCAGGAAGCTCCATTTAAGAGTGTCAAAATCCTTAGAGATATCAATCTTCAGATCAAAGTTCCCTTCCTTCACCTTCCTCTTCATGATATTTACACTTTCTGAGGCTGTGAATAGACAGTTCTGGATACATCTTCAAGGAATGAACCCATATTGATTTGGAGTGATAAGATCTTTGATGATTTCCCCCATCCTAGAAACCTTGATTTTATTGATGACCTTAGGGATAGTATTATCAAGTGAAACAGGCCTGAAGTTCTTAATTTCAACTTCATTTTCTTTTTTAGGAATCAATACGGTGAAATTTGAGTTCATTCCATATGGTAAATAAGCGTGAGTGAAGAAGTCCCTTATTGCACTTACAAGGTCTTCTTGTATGATATCCCAATAGTCCATGAAGAAGTGATTTATAAAACCATCTGGTCTGGGAGCACTTTCCATGTTTAAGGAAAACCGGGACTTTTTTATTTCATCTTTGTCTTGTTCTTTGACAAGGTTACAATTCTGATGATCATCAATATAGGGGAGGATGTTTCCAACCATCATTGAAGTGTTTTCCTTCCAATCATCCATATAAAGGTTACAAAAATAATAAACCACTTCCTTAGATACATCATTTGTTGAGGTATAAAGATGGCCGTTGATGATAATAACATTGTTTCCATCCTTGATTCTCTTCTCCCTATGGAGATTGTGAAAAAATTTGAGTTCTTGTCCCCTTATTTCAACCATTTTACATTCAACCGATGCCTGTTCAGTCTTGGTTTCACAGTCATAAGATCATCCAATTTTTTATGGACCTGGATTTCCTCTATGAGGGGAAATTATGATCCTAATATTGGTTCTAGGTGCTGGAAAGGTGAGCCTCAGCATTATGAATCTCAATTTCGAGCTTTGAAAAGGAGTTATTTCTCCACTCTCTAAGGAGCCTCTTAGTGTGTTTTAATTTTCCAGTAATCCTCTGTAATGGGATGCCAATGGGAGTTGAATTACAAGCTTCTAAGATGATTTCCCTGCATCCCGGAATGGTGACCCATCCATTGTTAAACTGAAAAGGTAGCGGAGTGACTCTTTCCATAGTCAAAAGCTCCATAATAATAGGGTTATGATCAAAGTGATGCTTGGGAAGAGTGTAGCCTAAGAGGCCCATGGCAACACTCATGTCATCCATTTGAGTAAATAATTTGTCAATCTTGATGGCTTGACTTCCATTTCAAGTGTACCTACTCCAGGTGAACTCTACTCCGACAATTATGACTTCAACTAGGTTACATTGATCAATGTAGGCTGAGAATTACGCTGCTGCTATTCTGTTGAAGCTTGGCCTGGTTTTTTCTCCAGGTGTGAGGACTGTATTGAAATCACCCATAATCACCCACTTGTGAGTTTTATTCCCAGAAATTGTTACAATCTCCTTCTATAAATCTCTTCTTCTGATATAAGATGTTTAAGCATACACAAGATAGACTTTGACCGTGTGGGCTAGGCTGTCAAAAGTAACGGTTATACTTTGGTTTCCCTGATTACATGCATCAATCTGAATGCATTCATGTTTTAACACCCATAAGTGATCCATATTGTCATTATGAGAGTTCTGAGAGACAATGTGGTACCCCAGAGTTCCCCATTTGAATGTCTTCCATTTCTCAAATGTCATTTTGGGTTCTGCAATCCTAATAATTGTTGGTTTATTGGCCAATATAAAATGCCGAAGGGCCTTGGCCGTAAGGGGATTCCTTGGCCCTTGAAAATTATAGTAGAAGAGCTTCATCATTTTAGGGCCTTTCCTCTAGTTGTAGGTCCTTCATCTTGTTCCATGCTAACATGGCCTTTCCCCTTTTTCTTTCTGCCTTTTTTCTTCTCTTCTTTTAGATCCTCCTTTGCTTCAGGTTGATCACTACCCTATTCAGTGGGTTGGGGTTCCTCATATTCATCATTCCAGAGCTTTCCACGTATGGGAGTGAACCGGTTTTGAGAATGCAGAGGCGCAGATACTTGAGTGGTTATGATCTGCTTCCTGGCTGGCTTGGATGAGGGAACCTGTAAAAAGGATTCCTCCCTGTCACAACCACTAGAATACTGAAAGGCATGATTTTTAGGTTTACCAGAACTATATGAACTCTCCATGAGGCATTGCTGATGATCCCCCTTGTGACCTGCTACAGACAAATCTGCAGTTTCCATCTGCTGCTTAGAATCAGTAGGTATCCTTGGGTATTCATAGGCTGAGTTTCCTCTACAAAGCCCTTCGTACTTGCCTTTGACTACTTATTTGTATGAGTAAGATTGCAGGGGACATGTGTCTCCTTCTCATTGATGGAGACTGGGCATTATTGAATGAAATTGTCCCTATCTTGTGAGTCCCTGATAGGCATCTCCTGTTCCTGGGTCTCCTTGGCTAACGAATCTCCCACAGAGCCATCTGTCACGAACCAGGCCGGGTCGCCATCCACCCCGGTGCCCGACCCGGTCTGCGGTATGGCCCGAAGGGCGTTCCCGATCCCCACGGGCTGGCACAAGTGCCCGGGTATCAAGAGTAACCTATGGGAATGGTTTACCCAAAATGGTATACACAAACACTAACAAGATAATAAAAATGAAACTAGGAATCGACAACCAAAGAGACCATTAAACGGAAATCAAAATTTAATGGTTTACAACTAGAACCAACGTCCAAAAATAAATGACAACAAAAGAGACTAAAACTATAACTCAAACCTCCAAGCTACAAGAGTGGTGTAGCATCTGCACGCCATAACACCAACCTGCATGAGAAGGCCACTAACAACTCGAACCACCATTGCTGATCACGATGTCACAACCTGGAACACACAAGAAACAAAGTCTACATACACCCGAAGGTGTATGCGGGGTGTGAGCGAAAGGCCCAGTAGGACGTCACCCAATAAAAAGGTTCCATGCCACAACATCAAAAGGACAATTTAATGTGCTTATTCAAGTTATACTTTCAAAATGATTTTAAAGAAAACATTTACCAACCAAATGCTAAAGGAAAACACTAAAAAGAACTCATTTCACAAACACAATTTTAAAGAGGAAGAGGAAGGTTCATTATGGGAACACACACACACACACATACTCACACACACACACATACACACACACACACACACAGATACACGCACACACACACACACACAAGTGGTCCTCCATATGCCGACGGAAGGCACCACGCCATCGATGGTAGAGCACTATGGGTAAATCCCCTAAGGATCATCTAGCTCGAGTGGGACCCTAGAACCTCGTGTCTTGGTGAAACGTGGCTTAGAAGGCCACGACCCTCAGATATCATATGTTTAGTGAGTGTTGCAATCATCAATCCAGCTAAGTGAAACAGGGACGACACCCATCCGGTTCACTAGCGCACTAGTTTAAGTCCGCCCACCTAGATACTCATGGTTTTCCCATGTGCTCAATAAAGTTTCACATTCACATAGTATATTTCTTTCTCATATCGCATACCAAACAAGATATTGCACACAAAAGTCACCATTTTCATACCAAAGCACTATTTCAAAGACACATGCACACAACATGTCTCATTTTATAAAAATACACCACTTTAAAAATGAACGCGTATTCAACTCCTACAAAGCACCATTTTAGCGTCATATAAATGTACCAATAAATAATTTGAGTTATTATTGAAATCATTTCAAGAAAAAACAAGAATAATTTACATCGAAAAAAACTTGATTTTATATAGAGGCGTCACTTTAAAACTTGATACACGAGGTAACCATGTCAAAACTTGTTTTCCATTATTCAAAAAATTTTGCATTTCAACTTCAGAAGTACACAACAAGGAAAACACACCAAAAGTGATTCATATACTTTTAAAATGTCTATTTAAAAACAAAAACACCTAAAGTGACTTGAAAACACCTTTCTCACCTGCCGAACAACCCTCAAAAACCCTTCAACCATGTTTCGCACTCAAAATACCACTTAAATAAACAATTCCTAAATTTATAAATCATATTGCATGCGAAAGAAACCATTACAAAATCAATTTCACAAATCAACCCTTTCAAAACCTTTTTGGCACTCTATAAACAATTATTAAACACTTCTAAAATTTACCACAACCGGATCGAAAAGAAAAAACATGACAATTTCAAAAAAAAACAAGTGAAATTTTCATCACGCACGCATGTTACACCATTTTTAAAACGCATTTCGAAAAACCTCTACAGCACTACCAAAACATTATAAACATAATTCACATCATGAAACTAAACCATAGAACATATTAAGTTAAACTAACCAAACAAATTAAATTATCTAAGTGATGTAAAGACATGGAACCACCTACCTCGACGTCAAACCCCTAAAATTGGTGTGGAAACTTCAGATTATAGCACAAAACCTCAATCGCATGACGTTCGCACCCCAAGAAACCTAGCGCAAACTCAACCACATGAATTTGAACCCAAAAACATCAAATTCAAACCCCAAAACAAATAATTAAACCCCAAAACCAGACTCAAAACTCATTATAAAACCAACAACTCAAATATAAGGAAAAAAAATAGGGGAGAGGCCTAACCAGAGGGGGGGATGCTGCCGGGATAATGGAAATCGGCCGGAAGGTCCGACCACCGGAAAAGGGTTGGTCGGGAGGCTGGCCAAGGGGAAAGCAGGGCACGGCGCTAGGGGGGGCTGGCGGCTTGAGTTCGACGGAGGGTTGTGTGGCGCCGGAGCAGGCTGGATGCTGGACGGAGCAGGGACGGCGGTTTGGCCCATCGCCGGAAGAAGCAGGAGGGCCGGTGGAGTGTGGTGCGTCACCGGATGAAGGTCGGCCGAGGGAAGCAAGGGAGCCGAGGGTTCCAGGGGGGTACTGTGGCGTGATCCAGCAAACGAGAGGGGGAGGGTTTCAGAGGAAAAAAAAAGAAAAAAACGGGGAGGGGGGCGCTGCAGCGCGATCCAGCAAGGGAGGGGGGAGGATTTCAACGGGAAAAAAAGAAATAAAAGGGGGAGGGGATCTGACGGGATTGAGGGGGATATAAAAAAAACAAAGAAAGAAAAGATGGGAGAAGAAAAAAAAAGAAACCTAAAAAAATCTAAAAACAAAACAAATTAATAATAATATGAATATTAATACTATTAATATTAACTATAATAATATGAATACAATAATAATAATAATCAGATAATAACAAATTTGATACTAATAAACATTGTAGAAAAAACTTAATATTGTTATTGTTATTGTTCATAATAAAAATATTATCCTTTTTAATATTTATTTAATCACTAAATTATTTAAATTATTTTATTTTTATTTTATTTCACGATTCAATTGATTTTATTTCTTTATTATTAATTCCTTTCATTTAATTAATTGAACATCGGTAGGTCACCCAGTGGACCAGGTGAGGCTGCACGGTTTCAAAATCGTGTCTCACCCGAGTCGTGTCTCGCCCAAGGCCGCACGTTCTCAATTTTCATTTCATTATCATTTTAATATTCGCCGCATATTTTTCATCTCCCTTAAACATCGGGCAGGCCATGCGGCGAGCTGGGCGAGGTCGCGCGGCGACCCAGGCGAGGTTGCGCGGCTTCGACCGCGGTGCACTTGACGCAACCCAGAGCGAAACATTCGTTTCTAAATAAGAGCTCGGAAATTTTAAGTCGGGCCTCAACCTGAACTATCTGATTCCTAATAAAAATAATAAAATTTAAAATTTAAAAAGACGGGTGTGACAATTATCCCCACCATAAAGCCTTCCATCCCCGGAAATCCACAACTAGAACCAAACCCCACAGCAGAAAATCACATTGCCTTAAGGTTCAAAGGGGATCCCCCCAAAAACCAATCAAAGAGGGGCAAAAGTATCGTGCTCAGATAAAATGACTCAAAGACAACTTCGAGAAACTCATATAAATATTTTATGATATGTGTCGTCCGCCCCGAAGAGCTAGAACGCCTCCAGTTGATTGTTTTAGAAAACGAACTCTTGAACCCACAGAAACCAACCATACAAACCGAAACACCTCAAGCACTATTAAAATAAAACCACAACATTTGGCTAGAATGAACAAACAAGTTCAAGCCACGTCGTTTGTCTGGAACGAACAACGAGACCAACCATGACCAAGAAGCACCCTTATCACCTATCGCCAACTCATCTTTAGAAACAGAACCAAAAGGTCAACATGGGGAATCCTGAGGGGCTCCCCACCATTAAGAACCTACTAATACCCAGGACGAGACTAGAAAACCAACATGGGGAGGTTCGAGCGGACTCCCCACCATTATGAAGAAGGGCCAATCCAATTCACTCCAAAGACTTTTGAGCGAGACCCAACATGGGTCTCACCGCCATTAAAACTAACAGGAGATACATAACTTTGAAAATTTCACGATGGTGACCAAACACCCCACCACAAGGGGCGGGGAGGGAGGGGCCCAACTATCGGGGCGCTATAACCACAAACCAAAACAAACTATCATCTTCACGTCCCTAGATGAGCACTATTCAAACATTGAGACCGACCTACCCAACATATCCCATCAGGACCACTAAAGCGATTTCATCCAGTGGAACGCTACCCCCAAAACATCAAGGCATCGAGGCAGACATGTCTTCGCATAGTCACTGAAACCTTACGCAACTAGAAGGTTCGTTCGAAAAGGAAAAAACATAGAACAATTTAAATCGCCTCTACTTTTAACACTGATGACAGAAATAAGGTCAGGGTCTCATACACTATCGGGGTTCTTGACCACGTGCCAGCTTCACTCCGAGGCCTATGGCTGGAGCCCTGATGTTTGAAGCATCTCCTTCCTCGCAGTCAGGAATTGAAGACTCCAGAATGGAGTTTATCCTTTTGGTGTCACATGCCACCACACTACAACCGAGGAAACACCAGAAACCACAACACATTACGACATTTAACTGATCATACACTGAACATTCACCAACACAAGAGCTTAAATGGTGCATGCGCATCACCCCTTGTCACACTGGATGAGAACACGACACCACAAATCGTCACCTGAACATGATCCTTGCGGCCGATGAAAATACTACAAGGACCTTCAAGACACTGGTCAACACTGATAACTCTGAACCGCTTTCAACCTTCCCTGGTGGAATTCCTTTCACCATTTCAAGGGGGAACCTTCAGACGTAGTGATGTCAAACTTCATGCCCGATGACTCAGACAACTCAAAGAGGCCAAAACTCCCTTCAACTCCCCTTGCATTTGTCATCCCATTATGAGAGGATCCGCTTAGATGTAAAAATGATAGGTGGGTTCAATTCTAGAATCCAAGAAGAGATTCCTCTAATCAACTGGAGGGCCAGCCAATGGAGAATTCTCTGTAGTCGTACTTCAATCACATGTCAACACTTTATGGGGGGGCATACACTAGTCAAGAAAGAAAACTATAAACCCAACCAAACTAGTCCAACGGTCAAGACATACCACAAGCAAACACCAAACGTGCAGGGGAAACCACTGCAAGGGCTCCCCGACGTACTCTTCAAAAGAATTTACTAACCACACACTTGCATACCAACTTACAAATAAGAATTTAAACTCAATACACAAATCAGTCAAATGGATTCTCGGCACGAAACGCCTCATGTCCAACCTTTAAAAAATACAAGTACACACCACACAAACACCGGTTATTTAAAAACACCAAATTTTCCTTTAACAAAACATTTTTAAAATAAGCAAAGCTAGTGGGTTTCACAAACACCAATGGTGTCCCATGGGCCTCGCACATGCATGTTCTCGTGCCGCATTGGCACCCACCTAATATCCATCCAAGAACTCATATGCTCGTTCCATTAACCCTTTATCTTTCCATATACACTCATGCATGTGGTTTCCCATGAGAACACCAATGATAAAACCAAAGCTTTCCATTTTTTTTCAAAACCAAAACGTCCAACCCACACTTTCCAAACCTTTCACATCATTTTATTTTTAAAGAACTTTATTTCAAAACAGTTTCGAAGGGCAAATAATTTTTACTTAAAAACCAAATTCTCACAATTCCAAAAAAAAAGAGACAAGAAGCAAAGAAGGAGGAAACTAGGGTTTGCGGGTGATTGGAACATATGGTTGGCAGCCATTCGCCGATCACGCCACGGGCCACGGAGAGTATTTTAGGACAGTGTCCCCGGTTCCACAAGGCTTTCCAGACCCTGAGAGCTCACTAAGACCATTGACCTTACTCCCTTTCCATTTCCCTTAGACACGATTAACCGCGAGGACCAGAAACTCAAACAAACCCCAACACACTTTGGTAACTTGAGTCCCGCCATGAGGTGTGCTGGCTAGGCACCTTACTCATAGCTACGACATCGAGTACCAACAACTTTAGTTTTGGTCTACTCTGACTCTATCTCAAAAGAACACGACCCAAGAGAGCAAACCTTTCCCTCTGATACCATTTTGTCATGAACCAGGCCGGGTCGCCATCCACCTCGGCGCCCGACCCGGTCTGCGGCATGGCCCGAAGGGCGTTCCCGATCCCCACGGGCTGGCACAAGTGCCCGGGTATCAAGAGTAACCTGTGGGAACGGTTTACCCAAAATGGTATACACAAACACTAACAAGATAATAAAAATGAAACTAGGAATCGACAACCAAAGAGACCATTAAACGGAAATCAAAATTTAATGGTTTACAACTAGAACCAATGTCCAAAAATAAATGACAACAAAAGAGACTAAAACTATAACTCAAACCTCCAAGCGACAAGAGTGGTGTAGCATCCGCACGCCACAACACCAACCTGCATGAGAAGGCCACTAAAAACTCGAACCACCATCGTTGAGCACGATGTCACAACCTGGAACACACAAGAAACAAAGTCTACATACACCTGAAGGTGTATGCAGGGTGTGAGCGAAAGGCCCAGTAGGACGCCACCCAATAAAAAGGTTCCATGTCACAACATCAAAAGGACAATTTAATGTGCTTATTCAAGTTATACTTTCGAAATGCTTTTAAAGAAAACATTTACAAACCAAATGATAATGGAAAACACTAAAAAGAACTCATTTCATAAACACGATTTTAAAGAGGAAGAGGAAGGTTCATTATGGGCACACACACACAAACACACATACTCACACACACACACATACACACACACACAGATACACGCACACACACACACACACACAAGTGGTCCTCCATATGTCGACGGAAGGCACCATGCCATCGATGGTAGAGCACTATGGGTAAATCCCCTAAGGATCATCTAGCTCGAGTGGGACCCTAGAACCTCATGTCTTGGTGAAACGTGGCTTAGAAGGCCACGACCCTCAGAAAATGTGTCTTAGAAGGCCAAGACCCTCAGAACACGTAGCTTAGAAAGCCACGACCCTCAGATATCATATGTCTAGTTAGTGTTGCAATCGTCAATCCAGCTAAGTGAAACAGGGACGACACCCATCCGGTTCACTAGCGCACTAGTTCTAGTCCGCCCACCTAGATACCCAGGGTTTTCCCATGTGCTCAATCAAGTTTCACATTCACATAGTATATTTCTTTCTCATATCACAGACCAAACAAGATATTGCACACAAAAGTCACCATTTTCATACCAAAGCACTATTTCAAAGACACATGCACACGACATGTCTCATTTTATAAAAATACACCACTTTAAAAATGAACGCGTATTCAACTCCTACAAATCACCATTTTAGCGTCATATAAATGTACCAATAAATCATTTGAGTTATTATTGAAATCATTTCAAGAAAAACCAAGAATACTTTACACGGAAAACAACTTGATTTTATATAGAGGCGTCACTTTAAAACTCGATACACGAGGTAACCATGTCAAAACTTGTTTTCCATTATTCAAACAATTTTGCATTTCAACTTCAGAAGTACACAACAAGGAAAACACACCAAAAGTGATTCATATACATTGAAAATGTCTATTTAAAAACACAAACACCTAAAGTGACTTGAAAACACATTTCGCACCTGCCGAACAACCCTCAAAAACCCTTCAACCATGCTTCGCACTCAAAATACCACTTAAATAAACAATTCCTAAATTTATAAATCATATTGCATGCGAAAGAAACCATTACTAACTCAATTTCACAAATCAACCCTTTCAAAACCTTTTTGGCACTCTATAAACAATTATTAAACACTTCTAAAATTTACCACAACCGGATCGAAAAGAAAAAAACATGACAATTTCAAAAAAAATAAGTGCAATTTTCATCACGCATGCATGTTACACCATTTTTAAAATGCATTTCGCAAAACCTCTACAGCACTACCAAAACATTATAAACATAATTCACATCATGCAACTAAACCATAGAACATATTAAGTTAAACTAAACAAACAAATTAAATTATCTAAGTGATGTAAAGACATGGAACCACCTACCTCGACGTCAAACCCCGAAAATTGTTGTGGAAACTTCAGATTATAGAACAAAACCTCAATCGCACGACGTTCGCACCCCAAGCAACCTAGCGCAAACTCAACCACATGAATTAGAACCCAAAAACATCAAATTCAAACCCCAAAACAAACAATTAAACCCCAAAACCGGACTCAAAACTCATTATAAAACCAACAACTCAAATATAAGAAAAAATAGGGGAGAGGCCTAACCAGAGGGGGGGATGTTGCTGGGATAAGGGAAATCGGCCAGAAGGTCCGACCACCAGAAAAGGGTCGGTCGGGAGGCTGGCCAAGGGGAAAGCAGGGCATGACGTTAGGGGGGCTGGCGGCTTGGGTTCGACGGAGGGGTGTGTGGCGCCGGAGCAGGCTGGATGCCGGACGGAGCAGGGGCGGCGGTTCGGCCCGTCGCCGGAGGAAGCAGGAGGGCCGGTGGAGTGTGGTGTATCGCTGGATGAAGGTTGGCTGAGGGAATCAGGGGAGTCGAGGGTTCCAGGGGGGTACTGCGGTGCGGTCCAGCAAAGGAGAGGGGGAGGGTTTCAGAGGAAAAAAAGAAAAAAGAAAACGTGGAGGGGGGCACTACAACGCGATCCAGCAAGGGAGGGGGAGGATTTCAACGGGAAAAAAAAGAAATAAAAGGGGGAGGGGATCCGATGGGATTGAGGGGGATATAAAAAAAACAAAGAAAAGATGGGAGAAGAAAAAAAAGAAACCTAAAAAAATCTAAAAACAAAACAAATTAATAATAATATGAATATTAATACTATTAATATTAACTATAATAATATGACTACAATAATAATAATAATCAGATAATAACAAATTTGATACTAATAAACATTGTAGAAATAACTTAATATTGTTATTGTTATTGTTCATAATAAAAATATTATCCTTGTTAATATTTATTTAATCACTAAATTATTTAAATTATTTTATTTTTATTTTATTTCACGATTCAATTGATTTTATTGCTTTATTATTAATTCCTTTCATTTAATTAATTGAACATCGGTAGGTCACCCAGTGGACCAGGTGAGGTTGTGCGATTTCAAAATCGTGTCTCACCCGAGTCGTGTCTCGCCCAAGGCCTCACGTTCCCAATTTTCATTGCGTTCTCATTTTAATATTCGCCGCATATTTTTCATCTCCCTTAAACATCGGGCAGGCCATGCGGCAAGCTGGGCGAGGTCGCGCGGCGACCCAAGCGAGGTTGTGCGGCTTCGACCGCGGTGCACTTGACGCAACCCGGAGTGAAACATTCGTTTCTAAATAAGAGCTCAGAAATTTTAAGTCGGGCCTCGACCCGAACTATCCGATGCCTAATAAAAATAATAAAATTTAAAATTTAAAAAGATGGGTGTGACACCATCAGTGTGTGATCCCACAATATGATCTCCATGTGCCCCATATGGTTTGGATCCACCCTTTTTGATTTCATCAGGGACTTCATTAATGGAGGGAGGGTAGGAAGGTCCATCATTCCTAGAATCTCCTGGAAGGATAGTCTCCAAAATACCTGTTCTTTCCTCTAACTGAGCAGATTTCCCATCATTGATAGACACAGATTGGATAGTATGAGAATCCTGCACATTCTTGGGATGCTCAGAGTGCACATCCTTGTTATGCTCAGGGTGGAATTCACCAGAGAGAGAGGCAGTCCTATCTGAAGTCTCCCCCATGCCATGCACAATTATATCTGTCACAGTTCCATTTTTTGGCTTTTCCACATTAGAAGGGCCAGCAGCATTGTTACCAGTTGTATTAGATGTGGGATCCATTCCTTTCTTCCTTCTACATTGGGCAGCTTCATGCCCCTTTATATTTTAGAGGGAGCACTCTCTGTCTTTGTTTCATTCAGATGTCATGTGGCCAAAAAACATGCATTTCATGCAAAACTTTGGCCTCCACTCATATTGTGTTGATAAATTGATAGTGTCATATCTAGTTGTTAACACCACTTCCTCCACGAGAGTGTTAAAAATATCAATTTCCACCAATACCCTCACATAATGTCCATAACTTGGATTATCAGTCTGTCTGTCCATCCGAATTGGACAAGTACAAGCCCTAAGAGCACCAAAAACCCCAACACACCACAAGTCTCAGGGACACAAGGGATAGTGAATAACTCGGGTGCTATCACAGCCCCAACCACCCATTAATAGGTTCAACCACATACCCATTAGGCCTATATCATGCATATATAATTCTTAATTTTTCTCTATCCCATTTTAAATTAACCATAATTTTCGATAATAAGAGATTAGTTAACTGAAATTTCAAGTACAATTTAAAGAGGAAATTTTTTTATAATTTTTACATGGAATTTTATTTTGTTTATTCCACATAATAATCAATACAAGTGATCATGTAATTAACTTTTAACCATTCACTTCATCCAGAAGTTTTCTATAACTGAGAATTAGTTAAATGAAATGTCAATTACAAGTTATAGAGGAAAACACCCTATAAGTTGTATTGGAATTTTATTTAGTTGAGACGTCATAGTAATCAAGGTAATTAATCACATAAAATGATTTTATCCTTTTATATGATTGGTTAAGTAAGATGCCATAAAACACTTTTACAGGAAAACACAATATAAATGGTTGTAGACACTTTAAATAACTGACTTAGGTCACAATCCAGGTAATCAATCATAGGCATCATGAAAATTACATTTGACTCATATATTCTTTATATGATGCATGAACACTGGCAACATGAGTTCCAAATCCCATAAATCATAACCTCATAACCATGTGTGTTACTCGAGGTGAAATCAGATCAACAGTAATAGCAATCAACATGAACATCAATCCTATCCCTAGAAACATGGACTTTCCTCATACATGGGATGTCCAGTCCCTAGAAAAGGTCTCATACCATGTCCTGAAAATATATTATCTCTTTTCTACCTTTCCCAAATAGTAAAAAAACAATTCTTTGATGCCATTTTGTAATGACCTGACCTGGAAGCCATTATATCAGTGCTCTGGGCCAGTGCGCCACATGGCCTCAGGTGCACCTCCCCATACACCGGAGGCTTCTAAATAGTAGTGCATGTCTATGTGGATACAGTGGGGAGATTATACCCACACATTAGAGAAAGACAATAAAAAAATAATGTCAATTATATACACTATTCATATAAATAAACTGTGTTATGACAATAGGCTAGTGCCGATAAATAATCCAAATAACTCATTCTATAAAGTTATAAATCAATAATAAACCATATACATTAGGACTCAAGGGACAAAATAAAAAACTAGGTAAAACCCCATACATAGTCCCGATTCTTGGTTCAGTCCCAAAATCCCATGCCCTATCCTAGTAACCAAGCAATAAACAACATTGGGCACTTTCCCAAACCTATACATGCAATGAAATAGTGGTAGCTTCTCAAGTACCCAAGTTCCATAGCGGCCTAAGCAGGGTGTGAGTACGAATTAGTAGGTCACCACCAACATTGTCTCTAAAATAACCAGTCTATATAGAGGTGAATGTAAGAGTACTATAATTAACAGTTTAAATTATTACAAAATAAATGAACCATAAAAAACTCTAATCTTGGGCTCTACAATGACACGTGAGGTCAGAACAACCTTTCTTAACCAGTTTTTGTGATTCTCTAATCATGGTATACAATATGGATCAATTTTTTCCAAGGTACACTACCAAGGAAACCATCATAAAAATAATTTGAGTGAATCCATGTGTCTCAAGCAGGAATTACCTCCCAAAAAAATGTCATGGGGAATCCAAGGGGTGACCCTTGGCATTTCACTGATCCTATCTACCGGTCTAAACTCATGGAATTGTCCTTGCAATTTATAAGCATGAATTGATTGGAATCCATCGATCATGACCAAGGTATTCCACCCAAAAATATCAAGTCTAATATAGAAAGATCATCCTGCGACATTCAATAAGGGTTGTCTCTACAAGAATCAATGGCATGAATCTACGGTATTCAACAAGTAAAGATGTTACCTAATACTAAGGGGGTCCCACCCCAAAGCATTAGTGGTAACAAATCTAAGTGGAATCCAATGGCTTTCTCAAGTCATTCCATATCATCGGCTCTCAATGAATCAAAGGGTGTTATCACACCCCTGACATTCATTTGAGTCCCCTATTGGAATCTAGGGCTCACTCATGATATTCCACACCAATCAAGTCCATATGAAATCTATGGGATTTCTCAAAGGGAATTACTATAAAATCACCAATAAACAAAAAGAAGAACATATCACTCATTAATTTAATTTCTTCTTTACTTTCCAAGTAATCAACTCTTGATTCAAAACATTCAATTCATTATTTAACAAAGTTCCATTGTTACCATTTAATAATTTAATACCAAGGTCATCTCATTATCTCTTTACTCATTTACATGGACTACATCAAGCCCATATAAAACACCTTGAATCATTAGGTTACCAAGTAGTCACCTATTTCAAATTCAATAATTATTATTTTCAATCACAACATCTAGGGTCCTATTCATGGATCATTCTACCAATTATTTAAATTAGTCTAGTATCAACTTATAAATTCCAAATTTCATTTCAAGAACCAAGACAAGATTAAATTCTAATCCAAGGTTTTCGATGATTGTGAAATTACATTTCACTATCATCGATATAAAACATGGTTTCATTTTCAAACATTTAAATAAGACATACCCATTTTACATTAACAAGACAAGGCATTCTATATTCTTGCATTTCTATTCTTAGAAGCTACAGCATTCCAACAGGACAAACTAAGATAAAGTTCTAAGTATAGAACCCCATTGGAACCTCCCAATACAATAGGTCTATAGCACATTTAAAACATATTTAATAGAGGAAAAATCATAATGAAAACGTCTAAATAATTTCAATGTCATCACTCAGCAACCAGTGAAACTGCACATTTGATGCACTTTAAAAATTTAGAAAGACTATGGGTTAAAATTTAGATATCACCTACCTTAGCCTTATAAGAGTACACTTTCCCAATACCAAACTTTGGTTCCACCTAAAAAGGTAAAAAATGAGAAACCAAACAATATCCATGGAAATATGGAATATTAGAAAAAATCAGAGAGTGTTCACTTGATAGCGATACAAAAGAAGTAAGAGGAGTCATATCCTTACATCTATCTCTCTAATGCTTTATGCAGAATAAGAAATAGACCTTGGATGAAGGAGATCCACCATGGTGGATGAAGAAAAGGAAATCCCCTTTGGGGTGCTGCTACTAGTTGTGAGAGTGGTTCCAATCCTGAATAAGGGTTTAAGGGGATTCCCCATGTAAAATTATGGGGTTTCCCCCATTAAAATTATTCTAATGAGGCCACCGACTAGATAGTGGTGTTGCAGCGACATGTTGCAGCCCCAGCTTCTCTCAGACTCCTCCTGGGACACCTCCACCATGCCTCCTACACCCTAAAAACCTTCGTTAAGATAAGTTACACAAGGCTCCACAAAATTTTAACCAGTGTGTACCTTCATAAAGGTGGGGTATTACATCAACATTTAATAATGTTGTTTTAACATCCATTTGTTGAATTTATAAATTATATATGGAAGCTAAAACAAAAAAAAAATCTAATCAAAACAATTCTAAACACATAAGCATATGTATCAAAATAACTGATTCCTTTCTTTTGTGTAAATCCCTTGGCTTCCAATCTGGTTTTTTATTTTTCAATTGTATCACTAACTTTTTTATCTCCTAGATACCCACTTATAACCTTTTAGTAGTGTACCTTGAGGAATATCAATTAAAATCCCAGTATTATTCCCAGATATAGAATCATTTTCAAAATTAATAGCTTCCCTCCAAAGAGATGCATCAGAATACGACATAGATTCTTTTAATGTTTTGGGATCGGACTCTATATTGATAAATATCAGAGTTTTTTTACAATAATATCTGTTGACGCCAAAAAAAGACCATAACTCTCGGAGGAAGTTTCGAAATGACGAAGCAAAGTCATATTTGGAATCAGAGGCCCGATCCGGAGGCCCGGGATGTGGTGCACGAAATAAAGGAGGATCTGCGTGAAAAATTGTTCTACGCACATAGAATCATCGGTTTTGCGAAATTGAGCCGATGTGGCACGCAATCTTTGTGCGCCCCGGTTCTGCGCGGCGAGTTTTTGCGCGCCGACTGCGCTCAGCGCGAAGAATTTCGCGCACCGCCTGGATTCTACGTCGGAGGTCGCCTATAAATAGAAGGTGACCCCGAACGGTTTGGGGGTTGAGGAATCTGAAGTGACTATCGTGCGTGCAATTAGTCTCCCCCCGCGCGCAAGATGACTTCTAGGTAAAACCCTCATTTCGCGCAACCTTGCCCCGGGGTTCGCCTTTGCACGCAACTCCACTAGCTTCAGTGAATTTTCCCCCTTCCCCGGGTACCAGTCTTGCGCGCAATCTGTGTCCCGTGCGTGCAATGCCCTGCCGTGCGCGCAAAACCCTGTGCGTAATTCCCTCTCCGTACGCAATTCCCTTGCTCCAATTGCGCGCCATCCCGGAGTTTTGCGTGCAAGCCTTCCCTTTTGCGCGCAAAGCCCAGGACCCCTTACCTTGACGCCCCTTGGCTGCCCCTGCACCAGCACCTGATTTCTCCCCTGCCGGGCATGCGTACCATGCGTTGTTTTCCCGTACGGCCTTCCAGGCTCGTGCGAAGTAACCTCAAGGTCCCTTGGTCTGTGTTTCCCGTTGCGTTGATTTTCCTTATGCTTCTCCACATAGGCATGCTAACGGCTATTGCTTCTTCGCATAGCCACGCTAACGTGGACCCCCCGGTGGTTTGCCCTGCGGCCCCCCTTCACCATGGCCTTGCCGATGCCTTCCCTCCCACAAGGGGTAGAGGGCATTGGGAATGTAAGCCCTAGGGGTGTGGAGCAAACCCACCTCGTCCAAGCTGTAGGACGTTAAACTGCTAATCACCTCGTCCTTAACACAAGACGTTAAACTGTGGTCCAACCCCGTGCTTCGCACGCAGGGTCCTCCCAGCTCGGACATTCATTACGCCCACTCATCTCCACGGGAATTGACTCTTCCTCACATGGAATGAGATCCTCCTTGTCGGAGTGGCGTTTGTCCGCGGGGGAAGGGCCGCCTCAGAGCGTAAGCCCCTAGCCTTTCTTGCGGATGATTGCACCCATGCATCTCCGTACTCCCCCCCTGCCAAGGCCAGTGGAGTCCTTTTCCCACTGCGCTTTGTCACACCATGGGCCTCCACCCTGGAGTAAGCCCCAGCACCAAGGGCCGCTAACCACGTGTAAGCCCCTGTTTCCTCTTTGGGCCGCTCAACGCATAAGCCCCATTCCGCTTCTCACGGACGCACCCTTCGCGACGTGATCGTCTGGTCCCTGCTGCCTCTTGTTTCCCACACCGAGCATGACTCACGTGGGATTAGAGCGCGCATCGACCATGACATCCTCCTATGGGCCTCCCCAGAGCATAAGCCCCATCCGAGCAAACTACGTGGACTTTGATCCGTGCTAACGCACGGTACGTAGGAAGCCTCCACGAGGTTCAAGCCCACCACCTGGTCGTCCCGACCTCTCCATGTCGGTTCTCCGACCACCTTGGGATGCCTTAGAGCGTAAGCCCCAAACCACCCATCCCGCATGACGTTAAACTGTATTCTGTCCCGCATGACGTTAAACTGTATTCCGTCCCGCATGACGTTAAACTGTATCCCGTCCCGCATGACGTTAAACTGTATTCTGTCCTGCATGACGTTAAACTGTATCCCCCCTCTTGGGTCGTCTCAGAACGTAAGCCCCGTGTCTCACTCCAGCACCCATCCTGATCTTTACCTGGGCCGCCACATCCCAGTGAGGTCATGCCACCCCATCCCACTCCATGAAACCCGGGAAGCCGCCCATGTGCTGGCCCCAACATCCCCCCTGGGGATCCTTCAACCTGATCTGTCTTCGCAAGACGTTAAACTCACGACATACCCCATGTTAAACATGGGAAGCTGAGGAAAACCTCAGATGGTACACATTCCCCGCGTTCGATGTGGGATGCCTCGGGCTTCCACGCCCTCGAGAAGCCCTATGATGAGGGACCAAAGACAGACATGCCGACGACTCCCCTACATGACCATTCTCCTCACCGAAGGTTGCTGCCCCAAAAATACCCCTTGGAGCGTCTTGACGGAAGCATTGTAATTAACTGACGTCCATGTAGATATGGCACCGGGAATGAGCTTCACGAACCCGTCTTAAATCTATGAGGGAGACCCAAACTAGGTAATGAGCTCCGAGGAGGAATCCACAGAAGGAAGAACCGACATCCCCTCATCTCGGTTTCGATCAAGGAGCAGACGTCCCTGAACAAGGAAAGGATGCTGCCCACCTTTGGAAAGCGGGAATGCAGGGCAACAAGTAGCACATCCCCCCCACAGACGGATGTGTGCGCCCCGGCGAAAGCATCGGAAACAAAAAATGGTGAACCTGACGTGAATCTCTTCTCCTTAACACGGGGAATGGTAGCCGTTGGGGCGTCGGAAGAATAGCATGTCACCAGGTCCGGGTAACCCTCACCGGGACATGAACCCGCCAGGGGTCGAGGCCGTCAGGACGTTGACTACTCCGTTCTGTGACGTCGTCAGCATGGATCCCTCTCGCCGACCATGGAAGAAGGAATGACGTTGGGCCTTGGTTTTTGATCTCATTTCCTGTTGATACTAATGGGTTCATCTCCCTGTTTCCAGGAATCAGATCACTGCATTTGGAGCTCGATCGCCACCTGCCCACCAGCCCAGGGGCAGGGGCAGTACCGACGCGGCTACCCCGCGCGGTCCCACCTATTCCACGGTCACTCTGACTTTGACCGCCGTAGCAGCCGGGCGCGTGCGCCCCCTCTTCCCGTCAGAAATCATCCAGCGGAGGGTGATCAATAACTTGGTTCGTAGGTATGACGAGGAAGGGGTCATCCCCACCAGGGGCATGGCCCGCTTGGATCTAGAGGCGGCCACGCCTCACCACCATCGCCGCCCTCAAGGGCCGCACAGGGAGACGCCGCTCCCCACGTCGACGTTCAACCGCTTCGGGAACCTATCCCTGGAGCGCTTTGACACACCCCTCCCCTACGCCAATGAGGTGGGGGATGTCCGGGTCCACCCAATCAGCGATCCATCCCAGGGGTTAACGGAAAGAACCCCCACCAGGCTGCATCGACGCCGCCGACCGAATCCCCGAGCCGAGGAGCAGGCAATCTTCATGCCCGCACCGCCGGTTCCGGCCCATATGACTCGACGCCAGCGTCGGGCGCGAGCGGGAGAGAATGCTCGTCCTGGGGAACCAGCATCAGCAACCACTGTGGCCCGAGCCACTGCTGACTCCTGTTACTAGATCCCCGCACACATTGAGCAGGGGCAGCCGCGTGCCCGACTGGGATCGAAACCCCGACCGCCCTGCAGGCAAGTTGGGTTGAATCTCCCGGTCGCGGACACTGGCAATGGCCACTGCGGACCAATCCATAGTAGTGCCGCTCACCATGAAGGCTCATCCTGTGCCACCGATCTGGGAAGCCGAAATCTTCTTCTCAACGGATATGCTCTGGGTATGACCCCTTCTAGCACCCACTGCATGGGGTATGACGTCACTCCCCCTACTGTCGGCCGCGAGCATGGAGTCATTGTATATCCAGTCGCTCACTCACATGGAGGTCCTCCCCATGTCCCTTTCGACATCTGTCCCGGTGCTCCTCGCACCCCGGCCTTCAGTCCCCTCTTCCCCAGCTCTATGGTGGCCGGGGGACCCCATGACGGAAATCGTCCTTACCCTGAGGAGCTACCCAGGGGTAGGAAGGTCGGGCGTCGTCTCCATAGGAAGAATGTCAGGGGAGTCCGGATGGAAATCAGACCAGTCCGTTTCTCGGATTCTGAGGCAGAGTACTACTCAACGACGGAACCTCCCCCCCCAACTGGGGACGCGGCGCGTCAGTCTCGTACTCCCCGAATGCGAGATCCATATGATTCCCTCCTGCCTTCGAAGGTATATCCAGGAGGACGAGGACTTGGCGTACTGCCAGGGATCAAGCCCGCAGTTGCCACTGGCCTCCTTGGAAGCACCTCCCGCCCCTGTTGGGGAGGGTGAGGAACCTTTCTAGGGACATACGAAAGAATCGTGAGGTGATACACCCTCGGAAAGCACCGACGCTGTGGTAGGAGGCCCATTCGACGGCCCATCCTATCGCGACGTGGCAGCCAGGGCACTGCAACCCCTGGAGGATGACCCGGGGATCGGCGGCCAATCGGCCTGTTCGCCGTATTCCCCGCCGGCCAGCCCACCGCCCCGACGGCCTGTCTCGGTGCCATTACCAATTCCTTGACTTTCCTCGGTGGACGAGTAGGGGAGGCAAGTTCCGAGCCCCGAACCGGAGCTGTGGAGCTTCTGGACCGTTCTTGCAGCGGGCCACTTCCCTGAGAAGTTTTGGCCGATCGCAGAATCGGATTTTGATGTGCCAGAGTCACTCACCCCGGGAGAGTTTGAATGCTTCCGCCAGATTCTTTGGGTGACTCACTCCCGCCTCCTCCATCAGCTAGCACCTTATCCCGGGAGCCAAGCGCATCTTGAGGAGATTGGTGAGCAGTGCCGCCGGGTCGACCTAGCAGCACTCCCCGCGGTCCGGAACCCCGAGTCGCTGGACCACCACGAGGCCCTTCAGCAATAATGCGTCCAGAGTTTTCAAGTACTCCACAGAGTTATTGAGGAGGCCACCCCTCACGCGCACATCTGCGGGTGGGGGAAGTACGCTGCTCTCCTCTTCTGTGCGATCCGCCGACAGCCCGATCCACTGGGCGGCCCTGAGGGAGCATCGCCAAGGGCAGTGGCAGTCAACATGGCTGACCTTTCAGATGAGGGAAACATTGTGGATCCCCTCGACAGGGACTCACCCCCCGAGGACAAGCCGCTACTGGACCCATCTAGGAGGATTACTCGCCAACAGAGGAGCCTCCTAGGTCTTCCTGTACCCACGGAGGCACTGGCGCCGGGCCGAAACATCGGCAAGGGTAAAGAGCCCGCCGGGTCTGTCAAACTCGCCGACCCGTCTGCCTCAGTGCAGAAGGTAGAGGAAGATCCCGAGAAGGACACGCTGCGCCAACAGCTATCTGAGAAAAAGGGGATGGTTTATGAGCTCCTGGCCAAAGGCATTGTAGAGCGGTGGCCTAACTACGGCAACCCTAGACCAGGACAACAGGTGCAGGAGAATCTACCCCTTGCTGAGATCCCCCCGGGAAACCGTGACCGTGTTGTGTTCACCGAAAGGGGAGACACTGGATCCCATGGCAAGAGGGCGTGATATGTTTCATCGAACCCTCCCGAGCGGTGAGACAACCTGGGGGAACTTGCTCGGTTTCCTCCCGCCGCTCCGAGAGTCGCTCCGCCAGCTGCCCCGCGAGCCGATGAGCGCGACTATCGTATCGAGGAGCCTGGCAATGCGCTTGTGGTTAGAGATCCCCTTCAGGACAATAATCCGCATTTGGATGATCTGATGGAAGTACTCATCGCTCACTTGGATGCCCTGGAAACTCGGCAGGTGGCAATCCCACCGGATGGCAAGCCGTACCCCGCATGGGTGGATGACATGTCGGCCCCGCCGGGATTTGGGAACCCCACTTTTTCCCCCTTTAATGGGACCGTATACCCACCACAACACTTGGCCCACTTCAACTAGAGGTGCGGGCCTATGTTAGGGACTCCGGCGTAGCAGGAGGCTGCCAATCTCCGATGCTTCGTTCAGACGTTGGAAGGACCAGCATTCATCTGGTACAGCCAGCTCCCTGTTGGATATGTGACTAGTTGGGAGGACCTTCGCTGGCAATTCCTCTACCAGTTCAGTTCCACAACCCGGAAGACGAACATTGCAGACCTCTTCAAGTGAAAGAAAAGGCCCGACGAGCGAGTCGCGGATTTCATCGCCCGGTGGAAGGGGCTCACGTACTCCCTTGACATTTCGCTGACTCAGGAGCAATTACTGACGATGTGTGTAGGGAACATCAAGGCGGAGTTGGTTCCTTCCCTGATCATGCAGAATTACCCTGGAGGGTTCTGGGACTTCTCGGACAAGGCTCAGCGCCTTGAAGAAGCCCTGCAATAGGCCAGTCAGGCGCGCCCACTGCCTCCTGTAATCTCTGCAAGGAGAGCCTCCAGAGCTGAGCCCACTGCTGTGGCGCAGATAAAGGCCCCCAGATAGCTAGAGTTGCTGCCAGTGAGACCTGCTCAGCAGGCTCATAGGGGTCCACCCCCACAGCCTCCGGCCCAGCAGCGACCTCCTCAAAATCGACAGGCGCCTCCGCGTAACGCACCGCCACCACCTAGGTGAGGTAATCCGGCTCTGCCTCCTTAGCCTGCTCCTCCATCCCCTGGCCATGGTCAGCCCCCAAGAGTCCCCTTTCCTGACAGAAGGAATCGGGCTTACTCGTTTGGCGAGGCCCAGGTCCCCAGTTATTTCCGTGGTGCCTTGGAGAAAAGGATCGTGCGACTGCCTGAGTGCCGGAAGCCAGAAGAGGCGTGTCTCACGGATCACCCTAACTACTGCCCTTATCACCGGATCCTGGGACACACCATCCAGTAATGCTATGTGTTCAAGGACTGGCTCCAAGACTAGATTGAAAACAACATAGTCAGGTTGGGCCCAGCCCCGGCACAGGTGGAAGGTGTCTTCGTGGGATCAGATGGTAGTAGTGACAACAGGGATGGGTGGGAACAGGTTTCCGACCGTGGGTCCCAGAAGTATAATGACTGGATGGCCCGCAGGACGGTCGCTCGTGCCCAAGGCATCATTCGTGCCCTCCTGGATCAGCCAAAGCCCTCGGAGTCTGCGAGCGCCGCTTTGGCATCGTCGTCCCAGCCTACTTCTTCCCAGAAGAGCAGGCGGCGGCGCAAGAAGAAAGAACGCGCCCTGCCATTGACGTCATCTTCTCGCACGCTTGGCGATTTCATGCCCCCAGAAATGGGGATCCCTCTGAGACCCCGTCCGGTAGTGGATGACACCTCGAGTGAGAGCCTGGGGGTACGCTTGGTTAACACCGTAGAGTTGGTAAATCCCTTTTTGGCTCCCGACGATGAGGAGCGCCAGGTGGACCTCCCCGAGAGCCCGGGGTACGCTTCAGTTAACACCGTAGAGTTGGTAAATCCCTTTTTGTCTCCCGACGATGAGGAGCTCCAGGTGGACCTCCCCAATGTCCCCAGTCGTCGCCAACGTCGCTGGAGCCGTGGCTACGTGAATCGTCGGGGCACGGTAGTCGTCACCTCCAGTCAGGTCGTGCACGCTACTGAGACCAGGCAGCAGGCCCGGTATAGAGAGCAGCACTCGCGGCTCCCTCACCCGGTGACAATAGGTTCGCTTCCACCACCGTTTGTGCTACTGGATCGGGCAGAACCACCTTGCCCACGTTGCAACCAGCCCAGCCCTGCCACTGTCTGACTACGGCCTCCTGGTCCTAGCGTGACAGCCACCTCCCGGGCTTCAGCTGGTGAACAGCAGGACGTGCCTAGTACCAATCAGTCACCGGTCCTGCCACCAGGGCCCGTCATGCCCCCAATCGTAGAGCGACCTCATGTAAGCAGAAGCTCGCATTTGGCGCGAAAGTATGATGTCCTGAAGCATCTGGCCAGCATTCCAGCAAGGCTTTACATCCTTGAGTCCCTTCCCCTGTCGTCTGGAATGCGTGAGGCGCTCGTCGAGGCTCTAAGGAGCCCCCTCCAGTTTGAAGCAGAGGTCGCGGCCGCAGAAGCCTTCCACACCGAGGTGATTGAGGACGCCGAATGTCAGGCGGTTATCTCATTCTCCGGTGAAGATGAAGACTCTCCCATATAGGGGAAAATCTGCCCGCTGTACATCACCGGCCAGTTCAATGCCGTAGAGATTCGTCGCTGTCTTGTCGACACGGGTTCTGGGATTAACTTGATCCCAACTCGAACACTGCGAAAACTGGGGTTGTCTGAGGATGATTTAACTCCCTCCGACCTCAGAATCCAGGGGTATGACAGGACCGAGCAAAATCCACTCAGCAAGATTCGTCTGAAGACCCAGTTCGGCAGCTTAATTGCCAATACTGAATTCATGGTTGTCTCTCAGGACACTGCCTACAATGCATTGATGGGCAGGTCGTGGCTCCATCTTCACGCAGTGGTTCCCTCATCATACAATCAGTACCTCAAATACTCCCTTAAGGGTCGAGTAGGTGTGCTCCAAGGAGATGCGTCTCTATTTGCCTCTTGTGAAGCTCGTTACCTGGACGCTGACTATTACAAGAGCAAGGACAAGCAAATCCTGGCAGGTGAGGTTGAGCCCGCCGCTGTCGCGAGTGATCCCTGGGCAGGTTTGGATGACGCATATGTCTTACCAATCCATCGGTTGGAGGCCACGACTCCCGATATGGGAGAGTGATTTGTTGTCTCGGGTACCAGAGGAATGCATATTTCCGGGTCTAAGCGACGGCGGGAAATCACCTCGTACTCTTACGCCAACCAGGCTTAGGTGATCCCCGAGCCTCCTACCCCTGTACAGTATCGGGATGTTGGGCTCATGGCAACAACAGTATGTCATACGTGTCTATTTCGCCAAGCCGGGATCGACCGGCTCAAGCCAACGCGTCACCACTGCTTTGATTTCGTAAAGCGTGGCCCCTTGGGCCGTAGGCCAGATGGGATTGGCTCAACCGCCTTCGTCGCCATGGTCTCTGCGGTGCATGAGTCTCTCGTCATGACGACCTCTGCCGCCCAAGCCGGTGCCAGCTCCCCATCAGGGTCGAGCAGCCCCGAAATGGCTCCCCCCATGGATGATCCTTCCACAAGCGGAGAAGAATACATGGAAGATTCTCCTCCTGCCTTTGAGGAGGGAGTCTCCGCCACGGTCGACGAGCTAGTACAGGTGAACCTCGGTAGTGAGGCAGACCCGAGACCCACCTTGGTCAGTGCCGCTATGCCTCCCGAGGAATGGAAATAGTACATAGACTTCCTCAGACAACACCGTGATGTGTTTTCCTGGAGTTATGACGAGATGCCGGGACTAGATCCCCAGGTAGCCATCCACCGCCTTGGCCTCCCAGTAAACCATTGCGGGTTCAAGAAGCCTCCCAGAAAAATGTACCCCTTTCATGGTGCCATGGTTGAGGCTGAAGTTTATAAGCTCATTAAGGCCAACTTCGTCAAGGAAGTCCAGTACCCTAGGTGGCTAGCCAACATTGTGCCCGTCAGGAAGAAGAACAGGCAGATCAGGGTCTGCATCGTCTTCTGCGATCTTAATCACCACTGTCTGAAGGATGACTTTCCCCTTCCCGTGACAGAGCTGTTGATCGACGCAATGGCCGGGTTCCAAGCCCTCTTCTTCATGGATGGATACTCTGGGTACAACCAAATCCAGATGGCCCCCGAGGACGAAGAGTTCACTACCTTCAGGGCCCCCTAGGGCACTTTCTGCTATCGGGTTATGCCCTTCGGCCTGAAGAACGCGGGTGCCACCTATCAACGGGCTATGCACCGCATATTCAAGACGATCCTCGGGACGCTGGTGGAGTGCTACGTAGATGACCTGGTGGTTAAATCTCATCAGCACCGGGACCATCTCAAAGACCTTGAGAAAGTGTTTGGTTTTCTCTGTTCTCGTCACTTGAAGATGAACCCGTTGAAGTGTGCCTTTGGGGTCACCTCCGGAAAGTTTCTTGGATTCATCGTTAGGTATCGAGGTATCGAGATCGACCCCAAGAAGATCAAGGCCATTAGTCAGATGCCTCCCCAAAATAATATTCGGGAGCTTCGAGCCCTCCAAGGCTACTTAGCCTATATACGTCGATTCATTGCAAATCTGGCCGGCAAGTGTAAGCCCTTTTCTCGGATCATGAAGAAAGGCGCTGCCTATGGGTGGGATGAAGAGTGTCATACCGCTTTTGAGGAAATCAAGCAGTATCTTCTTCAACCTCCGGTCCTGATGCCACATGTTCCCGGAAAGTCGCTGGTCCTTTACGTGACCGCCCTGGAGCGGTCCCTCGGTGCCCTTCTCGCCCAGAAGAACAACGAGGGAACATAGAATAGCCTCTACTACCTCGGACGCATGCTCCTCGATGAGGAAATTAGATATTCTCCCATCGAGAAGAGCTTTATGGCGCTCATATTCACCGTACATAAATCGCGGCACTACTTGCAGCACCACGAGGTATAGCTGGTCTCTCGGGTAGACCCGTTGAAATAAATCCTGATCCGGCCTATGTTGACCGGACGATTGGCACGCTGGCCGGTAATCCTCCAGCAGTTCGACATTAGGTTCGTACCTCAGAAGGCCGTCAAAGGACAGGCGTTGGCAGACTTCTTAGCTTCCCACCCAACCTCTGCGGACCAGCCACTGGATTTGGGCTTCCCTAATGATGCAATCCTCTCAGTCGATCACGCCACCCCATGCTAGCAGATGCACTTTGATGGCGCCTCCCGAAGCCCTACCGGTAGAAGGCTCAACGATCCTAGGCTTAACAGAGTGGGCCTGGGTATCGTCTTCATCACCCCGGAGCAATCCGTTCTGCCATATTCTTTCTTGTTGTCAGAAGGCTGCACCAACAATGAGACAGAATATCATGCCCTCATCACTGGCCTCGAGTTGGCTCTGGAGGTTAACGTACCCCACCTGTATGTAAAAGGGGACTCTGAGCTAGTCATCAAGAAGGTTAACGGTGACTACACTGTCAGGAATACGGAACTCATGTCGTTGCTGGAGTGCACCCTCCATCTAATGGCTAAGTTCCCCTCCCGAAAATATGTCCTTTACGTTTCCCGATCGCAGAACAGTCAAGCAGATGCTTTGGCCAGCCTGGCCACATCACTCACAGAGCCCGAACAGGATGACCTAATCATCCACGTGGCCTACCGAAGAGTAATTGCTCCTGTTATCTCGGAGGACGATCGTGGCCCACGAGTGAACCATCTCACCGCTGGTGCCCCCGCGTCAGGACCCCCCGGGGCTTCAGGAGTGGTGATCGTGACAGTTCCTGACTGGAGGACACCCTTGGTTGAATATCTCCGGCACGACAATCTTCCGATGGACCGAGCAGAGCGGGAATGAATCCGGCGCCGCGCACCGCAGTTCACCCTTCAGAGCGGTCCCAGCCGTGAGCAGCTCCTTTACAGGCATGGGTTTGACGGTTTTCTCCTCCGTTGTCTTCAAGGAGTGGAGATCCCACAGGTCATGCAGGAAGTGCACGCTGGTTCCTGTGGCGCTCACCAGGCCGGGTCAAAGTTGTCCCACCGGATTCGGATACTGGGATACTGCTGGCCCTCCATGATCCACGACTGCATCGAATACACCAAGAGGCGTCATGCGTGCCAAGTTCATGCTAACTTTGTGCATCGGCCACCGGAGCCTCTCCATACTACCAAGTATTCTTGGACCTTTGCAGTCTGGGGGTTGGATGTCGTAGGGCCTTACCCGCCGGTGACGGACCGCCAGTGCCGGTTCATCTTAACCGCCACGGATTTCTTCTCAAAGTGGGCAGAGGCAGCCCCGCTCAGGGAAGTCAAGGCTGGTTCTATCTCCAACTTCGTGAGCTCCAATATCATTCACCAGTTTGGAATACCTCATGCTATCCTCACGGATAACGGAACCAACTTTCGAGCGGCCGAGATGAAGAGATTGTACGCCAAGTACAACATTCGCTCTAACCACACCTCCCGCTATCATGCGTAGGCGAATGGACAGATTGAGGCGTTTAACAAAACCCTCTCTAACATTCTGCAAAAAATGGTTGGTCAGAACAAGAAAAGTTGGCTAGACAAGCTCCCCAATGCCCTCTGGTATTATAGGACAAAGACTCGCAATTCCACCCAGGTGACTCCGTATTCCCAGGTATACGGAGCTGAGGATGTCCTTCCCATCGAGCTCCAGCTGCCCTCATTGCGCACGGCGGTCTACGACTAGCAAGCGCCGGACAGAGTTGCCGAGATCCGTCTAGCCGAACTGGAAGCACTGGACGGAAGTAGGCTTTGCGCTTTACAAAACTTGGAAAGGCATCAGAGCAGGATGGCTCGAGCTTTCGATAATAAGGTTCGCATCTGCTCCTTCCTGCAAGGTGACTTGGTGCTGGCTCTTAGAGCACCAATGATTCCCGGCAGGAAACCACCCAAGTTGGAGCCCAAGTGGGAGGGGCCATTTATTGTCCACAAGGTCTATCCCAATGGCGCGTATTACCTGGTGACTATGGATGGTGAGCGTATCACTCCTCCCACCAACTCCAGGTTCCTCAAGAAGTACTTTGCCTAACTTGTTGCTGGTCCTGCATGACCTTAAACTGTATGGTCCTGCATGAACTTAAACTGTATGGTCCAACATGACCTTAAACTACACTTTTCCCTACATCTGGGCTTCATGGTCCGAGCTCTAAGACTTAAAACTAAGATCCTCATGGTCCGAGCTCTAAGACCTAAAAATAAGATCCTCATGGTCTGAGCTCTAAGACCTAAAACTAAGATCCTCATGGTCCGAGATCTAAGACCTAAAACTAAGATCCTCATGGTCGGAGCTCTAAGACCTAAAACTAAGATCCTCATGGTCCGAGCTCTAAGACCTAAAACTAAGATCCTCATGGTCCGAGCTCTAAGACCTAAAACTAAGATCCTCATGGTCCGAGCTCTAAGACCTAAAACTAAGATCCTCATGGTCCGAGATCTAAGACCTAAAACTAAGAACCTCATGGTCCAAGTTCTATGACCTAAAACTAAGATCCATATTTCATCCTACATGACGTTAAACTGTATTTCCAGAACTACATCTAGCTTGATTCCCATCCTAATGGGATACGTAGGAACGCCCAGACCTTTCATCTTTGGGTCCAGCTTGAGGTCCGTTGTCGTGTTTGTTTCTCATTTGGGACCTTGACCACAGGATCGCGTGGCGTGATGTGAGATTATGTCCCCATTCACGACGGGTTTGCGATAGCTGCACCACGCGCACCCTGTCCTCGGGATTTATCCCTCCTATGTCCAATGGCATTAGAAGACGCTTTCAAGAACTACGTGTGGCTTGATTCCCATCCTTATGGGATACGTAGGACTGCCTGAACACCTAGATGTCAGGTCCATCCCCATATTTTAGGAGATCCCACGATCTCCCGGTTCCCAGGGTGTTTGGCATTACGCCCCCTCTTTTTCCTGGGATCCTCCATCTTTTGGCCGCTCTCGAACTGAGCCCTCTGACCCTTTCCAGTGGTCTGCTGATGTGCTCAAGGCACTCTGGTCTAGAACTTGGAGTGCCAGATTCGACTTAGGCAAGTTCCATCCACTTTCCAAGCTTCGTGTTCCCCTTCATTCGGGCCCCCATCATCCTTCACACCCGGAGGGACCCCCAAGAACGGTCTGGATACAACGCCCAAGGGCTCTCCTACCGTCATGGGCCAACGCCCCTGAGGGTTTTTGGACAAAAAATTGATACAAATCCCGCGTTGCGAACATGGTCAGCGGTTGATTCTCATTTGTCGGTCCCCATGGCTGACACGACAGGATGCTGTGTTGCGAACATGGTCAACAGTACTCCTCAGTCGTCACGCCGGTTCCCCGGGCCCTGAATGTTGGTGGCATGGTTCATGTCATGTTCCGCCCCACCGTGTCAAGGTGGAATCTTGACACTCCTTGTACTAACCCTCAGTACACCCCCGCACATCAGACATACCGAGCTGCGTAACGGTGTCTCTTGGGGCTCACGCGATTTGAGCGCTAGAGTATGTGCTTGGGTCTCTTCTCTACAGGTTGCATATAGCTTGACCCTCATCCCCATGGGAAACGAGGAGTCTCCCGGACATTGCGTTTTGGGCCCAGCACAGCTGGGAGCTAGAATCTCCTGTCCCCCTCCTGATTTTTGAACCCTCGTAGGCCTCTTTGGCCCGAGGCTCCTCTCTCGGATGGTCCAAACCATATGACCTTAAACTGTGTTGTTGGTCCAAACCATAGGACCTTAAACTGTGTCGTTGGTCCAAACCATACGACCTTAAACTGTGTTGCTGGTCCTATCACACGACCCTAAACTGTGACATTATCGTCCTGGCCGTAAGACGGAAAATGGCACTGCATTGTGATGACCTTGTTGTAGAGGAAGTCACGTTGGGTATTGGTCTTATGCCATGCCATTTTTCAATGCCTATCACGGCTTGATTCTTGTGGAGACACCACGGCCTACTACTCTAGGCATGTCGCTTCACAACAAAAAAACCACTCACCTTAAAGGACAAACAAGATTTATCAAATTCTGCTTCTTTTAGTGCAAGGGCCACACCCGCACTCCCCTGGCACTGGTATCTTACCATGTCACATTTCAGAACTACGTATGGCATGATTATCATCCTTATGAGATACGTAGGAACGCCTGGGGCACTCCCCCGCAGGTCCATCCTACCTTTGTGTTCGGTCCCTCGACTCGAGCATTTCCCCGGAGAGCACATGGTAAGTAGGGCTTAGGTCCTCATTCACGTCGGGTTGTGTAACTGCCTTGCCATGTGTCCATTTCTCCCTTCTCCCACCTCATGGTCCAAGCTCTAAGACCTAAAACTAAGATCCTCGTGGTCCGAGCTCTAATACCTAAAACTAAGATCCTCATGGTCCGAGCTCTAAGACCTAAAACTAAGATCCTCATGGTCCGAGCTCTAAGACCTAAAACTAAGATCCTCATGGTCTGAGCTCTAAGACCTAAAACTAAGATCCTCATGGTCCGAGTTCTAAGACCTAAAACTAAGATCCGTATTCTGTCCCGCATGACGTTAAACTGTATTTCGTCCCGCATGACGTTAAACTGTATTCCGTCCCGCATGACGTTAAACTGTATTCCCTCTCGCATGACGTTAAACTGTATTCTATCCCGAATGATGTTAAACTGTGTTTCAAGAACTAAGTGTGGCTTGATTCTCATCCTAATGAGATACGTAGGACCGCCCGGACATTTCATCTTGGGTCCAGCCCTAGGGATTACTGAACCCTGTCCTTCCTTATTGTCGGCCCCTCAGCCCGACTCCATGGGAAGTGGTGTAATCGGGACATCTACCCCGAGCAGGTCTGGGATGACCCATGATAATAATGGGAAGTGGTAGTTCTCTCGCCATAGAGGTCCTTCCTGGAAATTGGGATGACCGTGATCAGGTCGTTATGTCCGCCTAATGCGCCTTCGCCATGGTGGCGCAATTTCGGTAGTGTTGGACTATGTTCGAACAAACTACCACTCCACCTTCCACGCTTTGCGTTCCCCCTTATTCGGATCCTCATTTCCTTTCATGTTTGACGGGACCCCCTAACAGTATGGATGCTCGACCTATGGTCCGCCTACTATCCTGGGCCAACGTTCCGGAGGACTGGTCATGTTTGACGGGACCCCCTAACAGTATGGATGACAGACCTATGGTCCGCCTATTGTCCTGGGCCAACGTTATGGGAAATTGACCGACGATATTTGAGTTAGGCCCCGTGTTGCAAACATGGTCAGCGGTCAGCCCTCATTTATTGCCCCCATTCTAGGCCAACATGATATGGATGCTTTGTTTCCGCCACGGTTGACAGTTATCCTCCATGGTTGCGCTGGGTTCCGAATTTGGGCAGCGTGATCCACCTTCCCCTCCATCCCCTTGTGTTCGGATGGATTTCAATGCCCCCGGCATCGCCCCGCTCATGTGCTAGAGCACATTTAGGAGTCGACACATCAATCGGTCCGGGGTCTCCTCAGAAGTCCAGGCCCAATTTTGGACACCTGAAGCTTGGTCAATGCCCTACAGTTGAACGAAATGATGGTACGAGCATATTATGCTTCTTGCGTTGGGCACGACCCATAGGAGCCTAGGGATGAGTTGTTATTCGTTTCAAAACTATGGTTGAGCGCATTAAACCAAGGGTACGAATGAGTGGATTTGGCCATATATTGGATTGAGATGATGAGCAGTACAAGCAGAAAGTTCATGAGATGGCCAAAATAAGCCCTTAGGGATCAGCGTGCTGAAGAAATCTTTCCAGCGCTGCTACCCTCTGGCTGGTAGCCTCCAGGACCGCTTTTCGCTCCTTGAAGACTATCTCCTCGTCGGCCACCATAGAGCGCAGCTCGCTAGCCCTAGCTTGTGTCTGCGCTCGCTCGGTTTGAAGTATGGTCATCTGGTGAATCGCCTCCACCAGTTGTTCCTATGTGTCAGCCAGCTGGGCCATCAGTTGCTCCACGAGATCAGAGTATGTTGCGATAAAGGCCTCCTTATCTGCCGCCTGCCCTTCGAGGTGTCGGGCTTCCTGCTCTACCTTCAGCAGCACTTGAGCGCTCTCTGATCCTTCCCGACACTGGGAAATGTCGGTGCACCAGCTGCTCTCGCGTATCTTCTCGGCCATGTAGTCACGGACCGTCAGATGAAGGCGCTGAGCGTCAGCCCCTCCGGTGCACAGGAAGCACAGCCAGGTCTGAAGTGATCCCATCCGCCTCAGCCAATCCGACTGAGGCTGCCTGAGGAAGCGCTGGATACACTTCCACCCTTTGCGCCGTGTCATCCGGCTCTCCTTGGCGGCCTCTGAGTCTAAGTCATCTATATCCTCAGGGTCAGCGGGTCGGTATATGGGAAAGGCCACCAGCAGATCGGCAGCAGGATCCGCCCCAGGGATGTATTCATGAGGAATAGAATCCTTGACGTCCGGGCGACCTTCTCTCGCCCCATCGGCAATGATGCCTCCACCAGCTTCTGACCTCGTTTCAGGAACAGCACCGCTGATGTCCGACGCCCCCTGTTCATCAATTGTCGGGCCCGACTCAGTGCAGAGAGTATGTTCTGAGCAAGGTGGTATGTCTGCGGCTGGTCCACTCGCGGATGGCCTGGGCTCCACAGCCTGACGTGCCTCCAGTGTTGAGATCACTGCGTAAGGCATACGTTGGTCAGATGGGGTCTTTTGACACCAAGCACCAGTAGTGAAGCGTGAGACTTACAGGAATCCATAGCGTCGGTCCCCAGTGTTTCGGCCGCTGCAGGAGCCGTCGTAATGGGAGACCCCTCTGCACTGGTTAATTCAATGATGGGTGTCGGATCCCCATCATGTCCCACTAGTTCCTCTCCTCCCTCCTCTGGTGGGGACGCCCGTCCAATGCTCAGCTGCTCCTGAGTAGGATGGGGAAGTGAGTTAGAAGTTGGAAAGTAGAATGGATGAATGAGGGAAACGAATGAAGATAGAGACAAACCTCTAGAATCTCGGTTATGTCGAGATCAGAGTCGGCAATCTCGCCGCTCTCTCGGAGACTCCCTTGGTAGGTCGCCCCTTGCGACCCCTCACCTTCGGGCTCCTCTTCTTCGTCTTCTCCCTCGGCTTCATCCTCTCTGGTTTCATCCTCCCCCTCTGGCTCCTCGTCACTGTCACCTTCTCCCGGCGGCATTTCTCTCGGATCATGCTCCTGGCCGAGCATCACTTTCACTAGGAAATGTGTCTTCGCACGCTTCCCCCTTTGGCGTGCATATTCATCCATGGCCGTCAGATAAGCATGCCGTCGATGGAAGTTTACTCGGTCGGTAATTCGAACGATCCCGACCTCTGGCAGTTGGATCCCGTTTTTTATTATCTTCTGCCAGATGGCTTCGATGCTCAGTGATTGCCGTAGGGTCATCCAGGCCGACCACAGTGCCGGGAGAATTGTGTCTTGGGAAGGTTTGAGCAGATATCTTATCTTCTTCCCAGGCAGTTCCCTGTCCGCCTCATGTGACCCCCCTGTGCGTAACGAGGACGTGGAAGCACCATGTGATGTTCCCGCTGCCGAAGTCCCGGCCTGCGCAGGCCTCGCTGCCTTATGCGTCCCTGGTTCCCCCCTTCCGACGGCGTCGTGCCTTCTTTCCCGTCGCCCGGTTTCCGCGCGAGTAACTTCAAGTTGCCGGACGTGCTTGCATAATAGCCCATCAGGGTACGTAATGGTCCAGTTTTCGGCATACTTGGTTGCTAGGCCGGCATTGACCCCGGTGGGAGGGAGAGTAACGACATCGCCAGAGCCGAAGGTGGTAAACATCAACCACATCTGGCGCAGGACGTATGGATTCTTCTCCTACCAGATAGTCGTGAATACCTTCTTCGGCATTTTTTGGAGGCACCCGAACTGCCTGGCAAATCGGGATGGCACGTAAGGCTCACAGATCACCTTCCCGTCGATCCGAGCCACGAGCACCCCACCCCGAATGCTCTGGAAGTATTCCTGCTGTTCCAGAGAGCCTCGCCCGTTGTCCACCATCTACCCAACTGGGGTGGGAAATGGGCTGAAGTTGAAGTTGGCATGGTTTCCGATGCGGATCCTCATGCCCTCCTCATTGACCGTCAGTAGCGCCACCCCTACGATGTTTATCAAGGACGGTCGCAAGCCATTGCCCGGAGGACGGACGGTGTTTGGGAAAGTATACCCGCCAAGATGAGCCTCCACCCATCCATGGAAGATCTGGAAGGGACCACATACTCTTCGAGGCAACCCCCCTCATGAGATGCGCCCCAGGATGGTATACAGCTTGTCCAGCATGGGGATCCTAAGTTGAACCGTTTGTTGGCGGCCATGGAGCCTGGCATCACCAAAGTCATTGGACGGACGCCCATCCTCGCATCCCGCACCGGTAGGAGCCACCCTCTCAAGAAGGCGGCAAGGAACCCGGCATACCGGACGTTCGGGTCTCGGGCCTCAATGACGCGGTAGCCCCATGATTGGTATTGCCCCACCTCCAGGGTCTTCCAGTATGACCCATCCTTGCTCCTCTGAGTCGTGGTTGGGCACCGTTTGCCCTGTCCTGGCATCTTGACGGCGGGATCCTTCTCAAGAAACAGGCTGAACCAGCCCTTGTAGGTGATGTCCTTCAGGAAGTCCTTGACCCCCAGCCTCTCCTTGGCCAGCTACAGCAGGTTCCACATCAGCATAGGCGTCCGTGACCTATCCCCCCAGGTGTTCTTTGGAGGAACGAACTCGTCGTATTGGTAACCCTCCAGTGGGATACCTCTGATGTAGTGAACATCCCAGAGACTGATGCCGACTTCCCCATGATGAAGGTGGAACGTGTTGGTCTCAGGAGACTACCGGGTGAATAGCTCCGGTCCAAGTTCAGGCTGGCGGTGTAAATGGAACTGCGATGTCCATACCGCCTCGAACAGGATGATATACCGCAGTTCGTCCCCGAACTGGTCATAGGTATGGCGAACCCAGAACACCCAGGCCCATTCGCTGGTGAAGTTGCCCCCGGACCGCAGGTACCAATCCTTCAGCTAGCCCTTCGTGTCATCCGTGACGCTCTGAAGGAAAGTACTCGCGTAGAGGTCCGGAGAATCCTCTGCCACAGGCTCATCCCCGGTAATGGTCCTAGTCCTCGGGTTCAGGACATAAACATCCATATGTCTAGTTTCCCTGGCAGGATGGCCGTTGTTGGTGATGTTGTAGCGAGGAAGTTCATCCTCCCGAGTCACCCAAAACCGCGGCGTGTCCACTTCGAAGCTCGGCAGTGGCACCTCCTCCAGGATGCCAAAATTCCAGAGTGGGAGGTTGTCCGACAAGGGATATGTCTTCTGGGCCGGAGTCAGTAGGTTGAACAAGGTCAGATTGTCGGAGACAATCACCTTGGCGCCGTAAACCTCCTCGTTCGCCGCCATTTCTATCCTACGGGCAACGTCTTCCCCCTCATCAACTCGGTTTGCAGCCATCTCGACTCTTTCGGGAGTTGGGTGAAATCAAGATGCAGGGCGCGGAATCGGAGAGTTCGGCACGAAATCTGAAGGAGTTGCGTGAAATCTTGGAGATGAGCGCGCAATCGGCACGCAAAGCGCAGAAAAGCCCGAACAGGCGCGAAATCCCAGACAAATTTCGGATAGAATTCCGCGCTGCCAGTGCGGTATTACGCGCAGCCGCGGAAGCGATTTCGCACACGAGAGCGATGAGCTTATCGCGTGGAAAAGGCGGAAGTAAGGATTTGGGACCCAGCGCCCCTTTTTATAGGTGAGGCATGGGTTCCACGCCGTGCGGAAAGAGGATTCCGCACACGTCCGTAGACTTTGCGCGCCCCATCGGAATTTTGCACACACCTGGACCAGGAGGCTCAGCACTTTGGCGTTTCGGCGTTTCCCTTGGAATCTGATCGTTGCGACCTCTCGCTGATCCAATTTCAAGGGGGGGCATTTTTTGACACCGAAAAAAGACCGTAACTCTCGGAGGAAGTTTTGAAATGATGAAGCGAAGTCATATTCGGAATCAAAGGCCCGATCCGGAGGCCTGGGATGTGGTGCGTGAAATAAAGTAGGATCCGTGCAAAAAATTGTTCTGCACGCGTAGAATCACCGGGTTTCGCGAAATTGAGCCGATGTGGCGCGCAATCTTTGCGCGCCCTAGTTCTGCGCGGTGAGTTTTTGCACGCCAGCTGTGCTCAGCGCAAAGAATTTCGTGCGCCGCCTGGATTCCGCGCCGGAGGTCACCTATAAATAGAAGGTGACCCCGAACGGTTTGGGGGTGAGGAATCCGAAGCGACTCTCGTGCACGAAATTAGGCTCCCCCCGTGCGCAAGATGACTTCCAGGTAAAACCCTCATTTCACGCAACCTTTCCCCGGGGTTCGACTTTGTGTGCAACTCCACCGGCTTCAGTGAATTTTCCCCCTTCCCCGAGTACCAGTCTTGCGCGCAATCCGTGTCTCGTGCGCGCAATGCCCTGCCGTGCGCACAAAACCCTGTGCGTAATTCCCTCTCCGTGGGAAATTCCCTTGCTCCAATTGCGCGCCATCCCGGAGTTTTGCACGCAAGCCTTTCCTTTTGTGTGCAAATCCCAGGACCCTTTACCTTGACGCCCCTTGGCTGCCCCCTGCACCGGCACCTGATGTCTCCCCTGCCGGGCATGTGCGCCATGCGTTGTTTTCCCGTACGGACTTCCAGGCTCGTGCGAAGTAACCTCAAGGTCCCTTGGGCCATGTTTCCTGTTGCGTTGCTTTACCTTATGCTTCTCTTCATAGGCACGCTAACGGCTATTGCTTCTTCGCATAGCCACGCTAACGTGGACCCCCCGGTGGTTTGCCCTGCGGCCCCCCTTCACCATGGCCTTGCCGATGCCTTCCCTCCCACAAGGGGTAGAGGGCGTTGGGCATGTAAGCCCTAGGGTTGTGGAGCAAACCCACCTCGTCCAAGCTGCAGGACGTTAAACTGCTAAGCACCTCGTCCTTAACACAAGACGTTAAACTGTGGTCCGACCCCGTGCTTCGCACGCAGGTTCCTCCCAGCTCGGACATTCATTACGCCCACTCGTCTCCACGGGAATGGACTCTTCCTCACATTGAATGAGATCCTCCTTGTCGGAGCGGCGTTTGTCCGTGGGGGAAGGGCCGCCTCAGAGCGTAAGCCCCTAGCCTTTCTTGCGGATGATTGCACCCATGCATCTTCGTACTTCCCCCCTGCCAAGGCCAGTGGAGTCCTTTTCCCACTGCGCTTTGTCGCACCACGGGCCTCCACCCTGGAGTAAGCCCCGGCACCAAGGTCCACTAACCACGCGTAATCCCCTATTTCCTCTTTGGGCCGCTCAACGCGTAATCCCCATTCCGCTTCTCACGGACGCACCCTTCGCAACGTGATCGTCTGGTCCCTGCTGCCTCTTGTTTCTCACACCGAGCATGACTCACATGGGCTTAGAGCGTGCATCGACCATGACATACTCCTATGGGCCGCCCCAGAGCGTAAGCCCCATCCCAGCGAACTGCGTGGACTTTGATCCGTGCTAACGCACGGTACGTAGGAAGCCTCCACGAGGTTCAAGCCCACCACCCGGTCATCCCGACCTCTCCATGTCGGTTCTCCGACCACCTTGGGACGCCTCAGAGCGTAAGCCCCAAACCACCCATCCCGCATGACGTTAAACTGTATTCCGTCCCGCATGACATTAAACTTTATTCCATCCCGCATGACGTTAAACTGTATCCCGTCCCGCATGATGTTAAACTGTATTCCGTCCCGCATGACGTTAAACTGTATCCCCCCTCTTGGGCCGTCTCAGAACGTAAGCCCCGTGTCTCACTCCACCACCCATCCTGATCTTTACCCGGGCCGCCACATACTGGTGAGGTCATGCCACCCCATCCCACTCCATGAAACCCGGTAAGCTGCCCACGTGTTGGCCCCAACATCGGTGACCCCCCCTGGGGATCCTTCAACCCGATCTGTCTCCGCAAGACATTAAACTCGCGACATACCCCATGTTAAACATGGGAAGCTGAGGAAAACATCAGATAGTGCACATTCCCCGCGTTTGATGTGGGATGCCTCGGGCTTCCGCGCCCTCGAGAAGCCCTGTGATGAGGGACCAAAGATAGACATGCCGACAATGCCCCTACGTGACCATTCTCCTCACCGAAGGTTGCTTCCCCGACAAGACCCCTTGGAGCGTCTTGACGGAATCAGCGTAATTAACTGGAATCCATGTAGATATGGCACCAGGAATGAGCTTCACGAACCCATCTTAAATCTATGGGGGAGACCCGGACTAGGTAATGAGCTCCGAGGAGGAATCCACGGAAGTAAGAACCGACATCACATCATCCTGGTTTCGATCAAGGAGCAGACGTCCCTGAACAAGGAACGGATGCCGCCCGCCTTTGGAAAGCGGGAATGCGGGGCAACAAGCAGCGCGTCCTCCCAGATATAGAATCATTTTCAACATTAATAGCTTCCCTCCAAAGAGATGCATCAGAAGACGACATATATTCTTTTAATGTTTTGGGATCAGACTCTATATTGATAAATATCAGAGTTTTTTTACAATAATATCATTAGTTACTTCTAAAAAGTACATATAGAAATCAGATCCATATATCTTGGGTATTCGAGGATGTTCACTTCTACAAACCTCCTCGGATGTATCTTCTTGAGATACTCTTTTACTTGAGCTAGATTACTCATTTTAGACTTGTTTAGGTCAAGAGGTAAACCTAGATTCATCAAAGATAGCATCTCTTAATTCAATAATTGTATTAACAACTACTAAATCATTAGATTCCAAAACCATGAATCTATAAGCTTTTGAATGCTTATAATATCTAATAAATATGTTGTCATTACCTTTTTTAACTATTTTTACCTGTTAGGTTCATGCACTCTTACAATTTTGTGACAACCCCAAACCTTCAAATAATTGAGGTTTGGTTTCCTATGCTTCCATAATTCATATGGAGTCATAACCTTCCCTTTTTTGGGAACCCTATTTAGCATGTGGCATGTAGTTAATAATTCCTCTCCCAAAAATTCTTTTGAAAGGCCAAAGATAGAAATCTTGGAATTAACCATTTCCATTAATGTGCAATTCTTTCTCTCAATTACACCATTTTTGTGGTGTATATGGAGTTTTCACTTCATGTATGATCCCTAGGGATTCAAACAATAAAGGACTATAGTATTAACATTCTCTATTAGATATGAGGCATTTAATTGTAAGCTCACATTGGTTTTCAAACTGATTTTTATAGATACTAAATTTATCTATAACTTCATCATTAGAATATAAAATATAGACCTAGAAAAATCTAGATTAATCATCTATAAAAGTAATAAAGTACTTTTTATTACCTATGGTGGGTGTAGTAGGAAAATCACATACATCGTTGTGTATTAATTCTAGTAAGTTGTTTTTCCTTTCTATATTTTTAAATGTATTTATAACTATTTTAGTTTTCATGCAAGTAACACATTTATTATCATTTTTAGCCATGCTAGGTAATAATTTCATTTTTGACATGTCATTCATTTTATTAAAATTTATATAAACTAAAATATTATTCCATAAATCAAAAAACTTTATAAAGTAAGAAGAAACAGTATTTTCATTTAATTTGAATAATCAATCATGCAAGTTTCCCTTTACAAAAAAGATGATAGAAAAAGTTATTTGCCTCAGATACAAGCTTAAACTCATTCTTGTTTAACAAGATCCCTGATACTAAGTTCCTACGAACTTTGGGAATATACAATACATCATTGAAAGTGAGTATCATTACCGTGGTAAACTTGAGATCGATCAAACCCTTCCCAATACTTGTAGAGTTCCCCATGTAGATTGATGTCCCATATTTGATTACTTTCCTACGACATGTTAAGCCATTAAGTGGATTGACTCATCAATTGCGTAACTACACCGTTGTGAATTAAATGAGGTTCATTAATTACTCATTTAATGAACCTCATTAAATTTTTTCGTGTGTTACTCACCCTTTCCCCCTCCTATATATATAGGGATCAGGGATGAGTTTTGACACAACTTCACCAAGCGGGGGAACTCTGTCAAAGTATCACGATGCCATCCACTGACGGAGGACGGATGCTCGAGCGGCAACGATCCGGGATCGACGAACGCTGATGACTCCATCCAACGAGGACGCTCCTCCCGCCGCATACCCTCAAACGTGGAAGTACCGCCATCCGCAGCAGTCACCAACAATCTTCAAGGAAGGGGGTTTATTTTGAAGTTGTCTTTGATGAATTAAATTCTTTTCTGCTGGTTATCATGTAACGTGGAGGGCGCGGGCCAAACGAACAAGGCCCGGACCCTCCGCCACTTCATTCTTGATGTGAATTTAGGGAGACAATTTCCAACTCGACGACAATGTGAAATAGCAGGTTACGTTATGACGGCGACATCCCGGAAGAGCCGTAGGCACAGACGGCACCATAAATGGACCATCGGAGCACGTCCGGTGGCCCGCGGAAAGAACCGTCGGTCCGCTATAGCAATGGTGGCCAGAGAAGGCCCGCGACAACTGGTCGCGAGTAGTGGAAAGGTATCACATCATCACATGTTGCGGTGTACAAAGGCAGTCAGCCACGAGGGAGAAGGGAGGCGCCCGCAGGTTCCGCCGGCGGCAGGAGGGGGCGGCGCGGCACCGCGCCGCGTCGGCTGGAGGTCGGTCGGCCAACGGGCTGACCGCTGCACGCGGTGGGGAAGTACCCCGCTGGCCAAAGTAAATGACCCCGCATCCATGAGGACAGCTGGAGAATGGTCCGTCTTTAGGCGGATAGGGCCAGACCCGCCAGCGGGCCAGCACGGGTGGGCCGAGCCCCACCCGACGAGTCGGGCCAACCGCATCCTGGGCCCACGAACTAGATGGGCCGACCCCGACGGGCCAAACCCAGTGAACTGGGATGACCCTTAATGGGCCGGACCTGGGCTAGGTCAGGTAGACCCCGGGACCCGTTGCGTCGGGTCGGCCTGACCGAGTCGGACCAGGGCCAGACCCAACCGGCCCCTGAATAAAGAAACGCCTGTAACTGACAAACCGGGTGTCTGTTTGACATGCTTTTAGTGGTGTTGGGACCCCTTTTTGGAAGTGGTCCCTTTGGTCATGTTCCAGTGGGCCCGACCGAGTCTGGATGGACCGAGGTGTGATCACCCCCATTTCACAGAAAGGGGTGTAACTAACAGACCGGGCGTTCGATCGATGCGTCGTCTGTGGCATAAGGACCATTGTGGCAAGGTTTTCCTTTGGAGATACTCTAAGTGAGTTTTGATGGAGTTTGACATGCGACTTGGGTTGGATCAGACTTGAATCCAACCGGGCCCTTTTTACAAAAGTGCTCATATCTCACAGACCAGGCGTCTGATCGACGCGCCATCTATCACATTAAGACCCCTATGATTTGTGGTCCCTTGGTGATTATTTTTGTAGGAATTCATACTGGTTGAAAGATGATTGATGTCTTGAGGATCAGAGTCTTCCGGAGATCAGGCGTGCTTCGTGCGGGAATCCAGTGGTTAGATGTGACATGAAGAAGAAGAAGAGCGACCAATACGGGTCAGCATCAGAAACTCCAGAGTGGGATGATCTAGCTGTATGACTAATCATCCCTACCTATATACCAGTGACCAATATGGGTCAGCACTAGCAACCAATATGGGCCAGCACCCACGACCAATACGGGTTAGCATCTAGCGACCAATATGGGTCAACATACAGTGACCTGCGGGCCAGCAGTAGAGTTACTATGGATAGGATGATCTGGCTTTACAACTAGTCATCCCTATCCCAGTAACCTTGAAGTTATACCGTTAGAGCGAGCTGTCTCTTTTTCTTTGTGCTTCATGATTTAGATCATGCTTGTGATATTACCTTTGTGGCATTTCTTGTGATGTTTTCCTTTGTGGATTACTGAGATACCTTCGGGGGTCTTGGGGTCCCATACTCGGTATTATTATACTCACCCATGCACGAGCTCCGCCCACACATGTGTGTATGGTGCGGACTACTGACGCTCTGAGACAATCTTTGGAGGTTCAGGACTTGGTGGAGCTTGGTGCGATGAGAGTAGTCGAGATCCTCTTCTTCGACTTCAGACTTATAGCTACTACCCTCTAAGTAGATCTTCAGGGCAGATGCGACAGCTATTTACTTTCCTTTCAGTTTCTAGGGCTTGTATTCCGGCCCACTGTTTTTAGTTTACAATTGTACTTGTGGTTGTACTTTACTCTCGTGGTTATACCTTACTTTTGTTGGTTGTTTACTTCAGTTTCCCTTTTTAAGTGTGTATAGATCTCTAAGGAAATTTCTTCCCTATTTGGGAAAAGCCTTCAGGTGCTAGTCTCCAACCCCTAGCCTATGGAAGGCGGGCTTGGGGTAGTCACGTCCAGGCCCCATGGGACGGGTCGTGACAAAGACCCCCTTAAATGAGATTGAAATTCCATAGAATGTGAAAAAATGGGGATACCCCAACTAAAAACTCAGTTTTGGAGGCCTTTTGGATCTATTTTGGCCTCAAAAAACATGACTAGGGGTTCTCTTGGATAATCAATGCATAGAGATCATCACAGGCTTTGGTTTGATGTGTGGTAGAGCCCAAAGGGACAACCAGATTTAAAGTTATCGTCGTTTGAAGTTCAAGACATGTTTTCAACTTATCTTAGACCGTTAATTAATTCATTTAATTTTCATGTCATTCAACTATTATTAAATGACTATTACTTGATAATAAGTAGCAAATTATTAATTAATAATATTTTTTAATTATTTTTTAAGTCATTTTCACTAAATGTCTTATATATTAAGTGTAAATGTCTATTTATCCTTATCTAAAACATATTTAAAATATATATATTATATTTATATCAATATATTAATATATTATTTTTAATGAAATGTATTATTTTTATAAAAGATATCATTTATCAGTACTATAAAAAAAGTGATGATAAAGGGTGAGCCTTTATCAGCATTTTTTTTCTAGCACTGATAAAGGCCACCCTTTATCAGCATTTTTTTCATATGGAACTAATAAAGGGGATCATTTATCAACGATTTTTTACAAGCGGTGATAAAGGGTCTCCTTTAGCAGCATTAGAAAGAAAACACTAATAAAAGGTGGACCTTTATCGGTGCTTTTTTTCTAATAGCAATAAAGGCCCCCATTTATCAGCGTCTTTTTTCTAGAGTTGATAAAGAGTCTCCTTTAACAATGATTTTTTAACGTTGTTAAAGACCCCCTTTAAAAGTGCTAAAAAACATTGTTAAGGTCCCACTTTAACTGCACTTTTGCTAGCGCTGACAAAGAAGAACTTTAACATTGCTTTTAACTAGCGTTGTTAAATCTCTATTGCTAGATAAACCTAGTTTTGTATTAGTGAGGAGAAATATCTTCCTTCACGTGTTTAAAAAATAATTAACATTCTTCCAAGAATGGGGGAAGCTTATCAATGGTGGATGTAACAACAATGGAATTTTTGGCGCCAAAATGGGAGGAGAGGACAAAGAAACGGAAAGCCTCAAAGAGATGCCTTGAAAAGCCCATTCGCGGAGCTCCAATCGCACTGCGCCCGCCGCGGAGCAAGGAGGTGGTAACACTCCGTGAGCACCCCTAACATTCACGAGCCCTCCAAGAAGCAAGGAGGCAGTAACACTCCGCGACCGCCCCTGACGTTCGTGATCCCTCCACGGAGCAAGGAGGTGGTAACGCTCCACGACCGCACTTAACGTTGGCGAGCCGCCACGAAGCAAGCTCCGTCTTTATGCTGAGGGAGATTTGCTTTGAGGTGGCTCTCCCCTATAAATACTGGCCTCCCCCCAAGTCCCGGGTGTGGATAATCTGACCTTTCAACTTCCTAGCTCCCAAATCGCGAAGCGCCTTTTACTCTGCGAACTATGAGTTGTGCGAGGTACTTCTGCACTGCGAAGTGCCTCCCCTTTGCCTTATTTTAACCCCCTCTATCAAGAGGTATTCCTTTAACAGAGCCTAAGGGCCTCCGTGAAGGAAGGGGATCCCCAAGGGGACCCGGGTCATCATAGAGAATTTATGCTTCGTGAAACACCCTTCATGTACACATGATCTGCATGCCAAGGTAGGGTCATGTACTTCGTGAAGCACATCGCTTCATGATACCTTGCTTCGTGATGCACCTTTTCTCTACAAGGTAGTGCTCCGCGAATACCTTTCCACTTCGTGAAGCACATCCTACATGCCCCTCTTCCCTATGCTTAGGCTGAGGTTCCCCACTTCGCAAAGCACACCCCTTCACAAGTACCCTCCTCCATGCAGAGCAGCAGAGTTTCACAAGGTCCCTGCCTATGAACCCCTCTGCTTTAAAATTCCTTTTCCCGTGTGACCCTCTAGGTTTGCATGATGTGATTTCAAAGTCCCTTGGATGATACTGCCCGTTGCGTTTCTTTGCCTCATGCTTCTTCGCATAGGCACGCTAACGGCTATTGCTTCTTCGCATAGCCACACTAACGTGGACCCCCCAGTGGTTCGCTCCATGACACCCCCTAGATACGACATTGTATGTCCCTTCTCTTCACCAAGGAGAAGAGGGTATCGGTTATGTAAGTCCTAGGGGTGTGGAGAAAACCCACCTCGTCCGAGCTGCAGGACGTTAAACTTCCAAGCACCCTCATCCTCAGCACATGATGTTAAACTGTGACCTCAACCCATGCCTCACATGCGAGGTGCCCCCACCTTGGACATTCTCCACACCCACTAGTCTCCATGAGGATGAGATCTTCCCTCACAGGGGATGATATCCTCCTTATCGGAGTGGCGTTTGTCTGTGGGGAAAGGGCAACCATCCTAGTGTATGCCCCTAGCTTTTCTCGTCAGGGGCAGCATCCATGCCCCTACTTTCTTCTTCGGTCCTAAGGACCAGGGGGGAGGAGGAAATGGAAATCGGACCCCTCCTTTATTTGGTACCAAATCCCTCTCCCACTGGGCTTTGTCACCACCGGGCCTCCATCCTGGAGTAAGACCCAACTTCTTAGGCTGTTAACCACGCATAAGCCCCTGTTTCCTCTTTGGGCCGCTTGTAAGCCCCACTTCACCTCCCACGGACGTACCTTTCCTGACATGATCGCCAGGTCTCTACTACCTCTTGTTTCTCAAATCAAGCATGACTCACGTGGGCTTAGAGTGAGCACCGACCATGACATCTTCCTTGGGCAGCCTAGAGTGTAGGCCCCACACCTCCTGAACTACGAGGTCACTACTAAAAATTCGGGCTATAGTGACTGCCATTGGTGGTCGCTATTGGCCTATAGAGACCACCCAACGACCGCCATTGGCGGTCGCTTTAGCCTCGTCACAATAGGCCAACAGCGACCACCATTGGTGGTCTCTAATATCTGTACTAGGCAGCCTATAGCGACCGCCTATGGTCATCGCTAGGCTGGGGGAATTTTGTTTTTAAAAAAAAATCACGGTGCAAAATCAGAGATAAAACAAGGTAAAAATAATAAAAAATGGAAAAGAAATCAAACAGCATAAACATCAAGATCGTTATAAACAATAAATGATAAATGTGCTTCAACGATCCGAACAGGTCAATCCATTTCAATCTTCTGCTTCAATAAACCTAGAATAAGACAAAAAAAATAAATAAACAAAACAAATATAAATTAGACATATTTATTCAGTTATTATATACATGTAATAAAATTAAATCTGACATCAAATCATGGTGCTATAATAATTTAACACCCCCAATTTAAGAAATGTTATCATTTCAGGATTTTTTTTCTTATTTGGTTTAGTTTGTGAAATTGTTTTTTTATCTAAAAAGGAATGTTCTCCGCGCGCACCGCACATATGATGGGCATACCGTCTCCTCCTACATGTCACGGATAATATTCCTATTGTTTTTGTGTGGTTTTAGGTCATTCGGAGCACGTTTTCTCCGAATTCGGTCGTCTCACGCCGTTTTGGTGTTTTATGACTCCGGAAATGGGTTTCCAGTTACCAAGGTCAAAATACACTTCCGATTGACATTTCGTCTGCCTAAAAATTTCAAAATTCACACAAAGATTGTTGTAGTATGATTTCACGGCATTCTGAGGTCGTTCAGGGGGTTTTGACCCCCCAACGCGCCCTTTTAGCGCGCGCCGAACTGCTGAAAACGACACAATTGGTTGTACCGCGCACACCTCATGTCCGATGGGCATGTCTTCTACTCCTACACGTCACGAATAATATTACTATTGTTTTCGTGTGGTTTCAGGTCATTCGGAGCACGTTTACTCTGAATTTGACCGTCTCACGTCGTTTTGGTGTTTTATGACTCCGAAAACACATTTTCGGTCACCACGGTCAAACGACACCTCTAATTGACATTCCGTCTGCCCGACCATTTCAAAATTCACACAAAATCTATTTTTGTATGATTTCACGGCATTCCGAGGTCGTTCGGGGGGTTCTGACCCCCCCAACGCGCTGTTTTAGCGCGCGCCGAACTGCTGAAAACGACACAATCGGTCGTACCGTGTGCACCGGACGTCCGATGGGTGTATTGTCTCCTCCTAAACGTCACGAATAACATTACTATTGTTTCTGTGTGGTTTCAGGTCATTCGGAGCACGTTTGCTACTAATTCGACCGTCTCACGCCGTTTTGGTGTTTTATGACTCTGGAAACGCGTTTCTCATCACCGTGGTCAAACGACACCTCCAATTGATGTGTCGTCTGGCCGACCATTTCAAAATTCACACAATGGCTGTTTTTGTATGATTTCATGGCATTATGATGTCGTTCTGGGGGTTTTGACCCCCAAAGCACCCTTTTAGCGCGCGTCGAACTGCTGAAAACGACACAATCGGTCGTACCGCGCGCACTGCACGTCTGATGGGCATGTCGTCTCCTCCTACACATCAATAATAATATTAATATTATTTTCATGTGGTTTCAGGTCATTCGGAGCACGTTTTCTCCGAATTCGACCGTCTCACACTGTTTTGGTGTTTTATGACTCTGGAAACGCGTTTCCGGTCATCGCAGTCAAATGACACCTTCTATTGACGTGTCGTCTACCCGACCATTTCACAATTCACACAACGGCTGTTGTTGTATGATTTCACGGTATTCTGAGGTCGTTCGGGGGGTTTTGACCCCCCAACACGCCCTTTTAGCGTGCGCCGAACTGCTGAAAACGATATAATTGGTCGTACCGCGCGCACCGCACGTCTGATGGGCGTTCTGTCTCCTCCTACATGTCACGAATAATATTCCTATTGTTTTTGTGTGGTTTCAGGTCATTCGGAGCACGTTTTCTCTGAATTCGACCGTCTCACGCCGTTTTGGTGTTTTATGACTCTCGAAATGCGGTTCCGATCACCGCGGTCAAACGACACCTCTGATTGATGTGTTGTCTGCCCAACCATTTCACAATTTACAAAATGGCTGTTGTCGTATGATTTCACGGAATTTCGAGGGCGTTCAGGGGGTTTTGACCCCCCAACGCATCCTTTTAGTGCGCGCCGAACTGCTGAAAATGACACAATCGGTCGTACCGTGCGCACTGCAGGTCCTATGGGTGTATTGTCTCTTCCTACACATCACGAATAATATTCCTATTATTTTTGTGCAATTTCAGGTCATTTGGAGCACGTTTTCTCTGAATTCGACCGTCTCACGCCGTTTTGGTGTTTTATGACTCCAGAAACGTGTTTCCGGTCACCACAGTCAAAAGACACATCTGATTGACATTCCTTCTACCTAAACATTTCAAAATTCACACAACGGCTGTTTTTTTATGATTTTACAGCATTTCGAGGTCGTTCGGGGGGTTTTTGACCCCCCAACGCGCCCTTTTAGCGCGCACTGAACTGCTGAAAACGACACAATTGGTCGTACCGCACGCACCGCACGTCTGATGGGAATTCTGTCTCCTTCTACATGTCACAAATAATATTCCTATTTTTTCGTTTAGTTTCAGGTCATTCAGAGCACGTTTGCTCCGAATTCGACCGTCTCACGCCGTTTTGGTGTTTTATGACTCCGGAAATGAGTTTCTGGTCACCGCGGTCAAAAGAAACCTCCTATTGATGTGTCGTCTACCCGACCATTTCAAAATTCACACAATGGATGTTCTCGTATGATTTCAAGGCATTCTGAGGTCGTTCGGGTGGTTTTGACCCCCCAACGCGCCCTTTTAGCACGCGCCAAACTGCTGAAAATGATACAATCGGTCGTACCACGCGCACCACACGTCTGATGGGTGTTCTGTCTCCTCCTACACATCACGAATAATATTCATATTGTTTTTGTGTGGTTTCAGATCATTCGGAGCACGTTTGCTCCAAATTCGACCGTCTCACGCCGTTTTGGTGTTTTATGACTCCGGAAACGCCTTTCTGGTCACTGCGGTCAAACGACACCTCTGATTGACGTGCCATCTGCCCGAACATTTCACAATTCACACAACGGATGTTGTCGTATGATTTCACTACATTCTGAGGTCGTTCGGGTGGTTTTGACCCCCCAATGCGCCCTTTTAGCGCGCACCGAACTGCTGAAAACGACACAATCGGTCGTACCGTGCGCACCGCACGTCCAATGAGTGTGTCGTCTCCTCCTACATGTCACTAATAATATTCCTATTGTTTTTGTGTGGTTTAAGGTCATTCGGAGCACGTTTGCTATGAATTCGACCGTTTCACGCCGTTTTGGTGTTTTTTTTTACTCAGGAAACGCGTTTCCGGTCACCGCGGTCAAACGACACCTCCGATTGACGTTCCTTCTACCTAAACATTTCAAAATTCACACAAAGACTTTTTTTGTATTATTTCACAGCATTCTTCTGTCGTTCGGGTGGTTTTGACCCCCCCAACGCGTCGTTTTAGCGCGCGCCGAACTGCTGAAAACGACACAATCGGTCGTACAGCGTGCACCGCACGTACAATGGGTGTGAAATCTTCTCATACACATCATGAATAATATTACTATTTTTTTTGTATGGTTTCAGGTCATTCGAAGCACGTTTGCTCTAAATTTGACCGTATCACGCCGTTTTGGTGTTTTATGACTCTGGAAACGCGTTTCCAGTCACTGCGGTCAAACAACACCTCCGATTGATGTTCCATCTGCCCGACCATTTCAAAATTCACACAACGGCTTTTGTTGTATGATTTCATGGCATTCCGAGGTCGTTCAGGTGGTTTTGACCCCCCAACGCACCCTTTTAGCGCGCGCTGAACTGCTGAAAACGACACAATCAGTCGTACCGCGCGCACCGCGCATCCGATGGGCATTTCGTCTCCTCCTACACATCACAAATAATATTTATATTGTTTTCGTGTGGTTTCAGGTCATTCGTAGCACGTTTTCTCTGAATTCGACCGTCTCACGCCATTTTGGTGTTTTATGACTCTGGAAACGTGTTTCTGGTCACCGCGGTCAAACGACACCTCCGATTGATGTGCCGTCTACCCGACCATTTCAAAATTCACACATCGGCTATTGTTGTATGATTTAATGGCATTCTGAGGTCGTTCGGGTGGTTTTGACCCCCCAACGCACCCTTTTACCGTGCACCGAACTGCTGAAAATGACACAATCAGTCGTACCGCACGCACCGCACGTCTGATGGGCGTGTCGTCTCCTCCTACACATCCCGAATAATATTCCTATTGTTTTCATGTGGTTTCAGGTCATTCGGAGCATGTTTTCTCCGAATTCAACCATCTTATGGCATTTTCACATATACACTGGCCGAAACTCATCGGGACATACTTTCAAATTTTGCTATTAAAGAAAAAAATCACATATGTTATTATTGTTTATACATAGGGAATAAAGTAAAATGGTCTTCTTACCTGAACCTCCCTCCAAAGATGATCTAATGTGTCCTGAGGGATAGAAGCCCAGTCACGCGTGGTCAATGGAAATCGATGTGGGTCACGTATGATATGACCCAACTGACGAATAAATGCAGGGGAATTTCGTCCCACAGGATGAAATACCTCATCAAAGGAAACATCAAACATCGTGTCAGAATTCCATGATAATATGCCATGACCGGTGCCTCTCTTGCGAGAGGAAGAAGCAGTTGAGTCTGATCCTGTTGAAAACAATTTTATATATAATTTCACAGATGTTATAAATATATATATATATATATGTTTATCAATTACATAAAAAATAGAGACAATGACATTAAAACATACCTCAACCCTGAGACGTAGATGCCTCATATGGATGATGTGGATCTGATGCCTCTTCCCCTGACATGCCTACAGTCATCGAAAACATTACTAACGGAACTATCCAAAGTGTCCAAATGATAAATTGGATTGTTTTAAAAAAATCAAACCTGTAAAGTTGTTAATCAAACAAAAAGGGATTGAATAATTAGTTGTGAATGAATTTTAAAAAATCAGAAAGTTAACAAAATAGATATACAAATTATGTACAAAACCAATCAATGCATAGCCAAATTTCAAATTGAATTAATAAAAATTCAAGCAGCACATGAACCAAATGAAGAATACCTCAATGGGAAGATACACCGACAATAACATCAATATAACATGAGTTAAATCACCCTAAATATTTATAACTGGATAAACTTCCAAAAGTGAGGATTAAATCTTAAAAGGATTTATAAAATGGTTAGATAATTTATGATATCCTAGGCTGAATAGCGGAAAGGGAGAGGACAGTGAGGGAGGGGACGGGAGGCGGTGGTGCGGCGAGGGAGGGGACGAAGACGGAGGGGATGGGGGTTGTCGGGGTGCGGGGGGGTGTTTGGGGTGCGGGGGGGGGGAGGGCTGAGGGGGCGGAGGGCCGAGGGCGGAGTCCAGAGGGCAGAGGGGTCGGAGGTTGGAGGTGGGTGGCGGGAGGCCAAAATGCAAAGGGAGGTTGGAGGGTGGCCGGAGGGCGGCTGCAGAGCGGAGGGCGGCCGGAGGTGGGTGGTAGGATGCGAGAGGGCAGAGGGAGGCCGGAGGGTGGCCGGAGGGCGACCACAGGGCGACCGCAGGGCAGAGGGCAGCCGGAGCCGGAGGGAAGAGGCGGAGGAAGGCCGGAGGGCAGGGTTGAGGGTGGTCGAAGGGAAAATGGCGGAGGGCGGAGGCCGACAGGGCGGAGAGTGGAGGGCGGTGAGGGAGGGCGCACGACGACTGGGGAGGGCGACGAGGGAGGGCGCGTGGAGACGAGGGAGGTGTGCGGCGAGGCGAGGGTTCGGGGGGGAGGGCACCAAAGCGGCGAGGCGAGAGGAGGGAGGAGGGTTCGGGGGGGCACTGAAGCCCCCCTTTTTTGGAAAAACCAAGCGACCACCATTGGCGGTCGCTATTGGTTACCTATAGAAACTGCCAGTGGCGGTCACTATAGGTAAGGGGGATCTAGAGCCTAGTTTTCTAGTAGTGGGTCTTTGATCCTTTCCAAGGCAGGGTACGTAGGAAGGCTCCATGAGGTTCAAGACCACCAACCATTGGTCGCTCCGACCCCCTTCACGTCAGTTCACTAACGCCTTGGGCAGCCTAGAGTGTAATCCCCACACTTCCTAAACTATAAGGTCTTTGATCCTTTCCAAGTAAGGGTATGTAGGAAGCCTCCATGAGGTTCAATCCCACCACCCATTGGTCGCTCCGACCCCCTTCACGTCAGTTCACCAATGCCTTGGGCATCCTAGAGTGTAACCCCCATGTCACCACATGAACTACAGGGACTTTTATCCTTACCAAGGTAGGGTATGTAGGAATCCTCCATGAGGTTCAAGCCTATCATCCACCACCCATTGGACCCCAGGCCCTCCTTTATGTTGGTTCACCGGCACCACCTGAACTACGAGGTCTTTGATCCTTGCCAATGCAAGGTACGTAGGAATACTCTATGAGGTTCAAGCCCCACAACCATTGGTCCCGACTCCCCCATGTCAGTGCACCGAGCCCCTTTCCATCCCGAACTACATGGACTTTGATCCTTGCCAAGGAAAGGTACGTAGGAAGCCTCTTTGAGGCTCAAGACCAACAACCATTGGACCCCGGGTCCCCCTTTACATCGGTTCGCCCCTATCCCTCATGACGTTAAACTGTGGACCTCATTCAACGGTAAGCCATTGTCACTTCATTCAGCGGTAAGAAATTTTCATTCCATCTAGCAGTAAGCCATTGTGACCTCAATAAGTGGAAAGTTGTTGAAACCCCATCCAGCGGTAAGCCGTTTACACCTTATCTAGTGGTAAGATGTTGCGATCTCATCCAGCGGTAATCTGTTGAAAACTCCAATCGGTGGTAAGTTGTCATCAGATGAACTATGTGGACTTTGATTCCTTGTCATGGGGATACGTAGGAATCCTCTTCGAGGATCAATCCCAAAACCATCATCACCCTCATGACGGTTCCATCCCATTCACCATCCAGATCCTTCCATTATCCATCCTGATTCTTACCCGGGCCACCACATCCCAGTGGGATCATGCCACCCCATTCCCCATTCCATTTAACAGCAATAGGTAAGACAACCATACGTTGACCCCAACATCGGTGTTCCCTCAAGGGGGTTTCCCCATCTGATCCACTCTAGTCAGTGTTCTGATCAGCCCGATCCATCTCCGTTGGATATTAAACTTGCGACATACCCTGTGTTAAACATGGGAAGCTGAGGAAAACCTCAGATACATGCTCATGGAATATGATTCCCCGCTTTCGATGTGGGATTCCTTTGGCTTCCGCGCCCTCGAGAAGCCCTGTAATAAGGGAAAGAAGAGAGACACGCCATTGTACCAGTGCCCAGACATGCCAATGATGCCCAAGATGACTACTCCCCTAACCGAAGGTTGCTGCCCTAGACGGACCCCTTGGAATGTCCCAACAGAAGCAGTGTAATTAATTGGTGTCCATGAAGGTATGGTGCTAGGAAGAGTTTCACGAACAATGTATTAAATCTATAAGGGAGACTCAGACTAGGTAACGAGTTCCAAGGAGGAATCCATGGAAAGAAGAACTGACATCCCATCATCCCATTTTGATCAAGGAGCAGATGTCCCTGAATAAGGAGCAGATTCCGCTCACATTTGGAAAGCGGGAATGTAGGGCAATAGCCGCGCGTCCTCCCCGGATGGATGTGCGTGCCTCGGCGAAAGCGTCGGAAACAGAAATGGTGAACTTGACGTGAAATTATTCTCCTCAAAATGGAGACTAGTAGTGTTCGAGGCATCAATGGATTGACATGTCACCAGATCCAGCTACTCGGTGCCGGGTCCCGCTAAGAAAATAGTGGGCCTAGTGTGAAACTCACCAGAAGTTGGGGCAGTAGAACATTGGACATCCTGTTCTGCGACGTTGTTGGCGTGGATCCCTCTTACCAGCCATGGAATATGGGATGGCGATGGGGCATTGGTCGTCGATTCCTTTTTCTTTCAGCACCGATGAGTTAATCTCCCTTCTTCTCAGGAATCAAGTTGCTTCTTCAAGGATGCGATCACCGCCTTCCCATCAATGCAGGGGCAGGGGAAGCGCCCACACGGCCATTCCACGTGGATTCACCTCTTCCACGATGGCCTCTACATATATGACCATGGGGCACCCACGCCCCCTCTCTCTATCCAAGGTCATTCAACAGAGGGTAATCAATGACCTCGTGCGACGCTACGAGGAGGAGGGAATAATCCCGACTCGGGATATGGCCCACCTGGATCTGGAGGCATCTGCGCCTCATCACCAACGCTGCCCCCGAGGGCCGCACAGGGAGCCATTGCTCCCCACCCCGACGTACAATCGTTTTGGGAGCCTATCCCCAGAGCACTTTGATGACTCCCTGCCTTACGCTGACGAGGTAGGTGACGTTCGGCCCAACCCAGTCAGAGTCCCCTTTTAGGGGATCCTAGTGAGGGCTCCCACACGGCCGCATCAGCACCGCCGCCTGGTCTTGCTGGAAGAAGAGCAGGTAAGCTACATACCTGCACTATCGGCCCCGGTTCGTCTGACCCAACGCCAGCGTTGGGCACAAGTTGAGGAGGACGCCATCCAAGGGGCTTCAGCGTCGACGGATACTGTGGCCCGAGCCACCGCCGACACATATACTCAGTTCCTGCATACACAAAGCAGGGGAACTTATACACCCGGCCAGGATCAAGGACCCAACTGCCCCACGGGTAGGCTGGGTCGACTCTCTTGGTCGTCGGCACGAGAAGTGGTCACCATGAACCAAGCCGCAGTGATGTCACCCAGTACGGAGGTCCTCCCCATACCACTACCATGGAAAGCGTGGGATTTCCCCACTTTGAGACTCGTCATGGAGGTTCTCCTCGGGCCACCCCCAATCCGAATGAGGGTCTTCCCCACGGTAGTGATACTCGGTACGGAATCCTCTCTCGTGCCCATTACACTTGGTATGGAGTCATTCCTCCTGCCCCGACCACCGATGTAGGGACATTACCCATCCAGTCCCTCTTCAACATGGGGACCCTCCCCGTGTCCTCTTAGAATCTGGTGAAGGTCCTCCTCACCTCGGAAACCAGAGGGGTGAGGGCCAGCCTTACTCCACCCACACCCAGCATGGAGGTCCTACCCGTGTTCAGCTAGACTGGTACAAGGACCCTCCTTATACTGAGGTCGCCAGGGAAAACAGGCATGGAGGTCCTCCCCATGCTTCTTCCAGTTCCAGAGGAGGTCTTTCCCACTTCAGTGCTACCCATGGAGGTCCTCCCCATTTCCCTTTTAACATTTCTCTTTGTGCTCCTCGCATCCCGGCTTTCTCGGGTGGAAACCCTCTCCACCCCAGCACTAGTGCGGCCGAAGGAACCCGTGTCAGAAATCTACCATGTCCCAAGGAGAAACCTAGGGGCAGGAAGGCAGGTCGTCGCTGCCATAAGAAGAATTCTGAGAAGGTCCGGACAGAGATCAGACTAGTCTACTTCTCAGACTCTAAGGCGGAATACGACTCAGTGCGGGAACCTTTCTCTCGCTCATTCGAGTCAAGGGATGGGGTAGGGACGAGGCACATCAGCCTGGTGCTCCTAGAATGTAAGGTCCATAGGATTCCCTCCTCCCTACACAGGTATATCTAGGAGGATGAAAATCTGGAGACCCCGCAGGTTACGGTCACGCAATCACCACCATCGTCACCAGAAGCGCTCTCTACCTCCACAAGAGATCACAGAGAGCTATTATGGGGACCAACAGCGGGTGAGCAGCATCGTGGCCTATCACTAGTAGCCCTAGACCCTAATCTAGGAATGACATCTGTCAGCCTATCTTATCGTGACGTAGTTTCCAGGTCGCTACACTCTTTAGAAGACAACCTAAGATTCGGCGGCTAGTCAGCTCGTTCACCATACTCTCCACCGGCCAGACTGTCTTTCCAACGGTCTGCCTCAGTACTGTTTCCAGTTCCTTAGCCACCCCTAGTTGATGAGTGGGGCAATCAAGGTCCAGACCTTAAATCTGAGCCAAGGAGTTTATGGAATATCCTCGCAGCGGACTACTTCCCCGAGAATTTCTGGCCCATGGCAGCGCAGAATTTTCACGCACCGGAATCCCTCACCCCGGAGGAAGTTGAGTGTTTCTGCCACACCCTCTGGGCGACGCATTTTAGTCTCCATCATAAGCGCGTGTTCTATCCAAGTATCCAAGTGAATTTCGAAGACATCAGCGAGCAATTTCATCTGGTCGATTTGGCCTCACTCCCTGTGGCCCAGTGCCCCGAGTCACTAGGTCATCGTGAGGCCCTCCAACAGTAATGCGTTCAGAGTATCAAGGTAATCCGCAAAATTATCAAGGAGGCTACCCCCCACGTGAAAATATATGGCTGGGGGCAGTATGATTCCCTCCTCTTCAGTCATATCCGGCAGCAACCCGACTCTCTTGGAGACATCGAAGACATGCCCTCAGGAAGTGTCACGATCAACATGACCAACATAGTGGATGAGGAGGACGAGCTGGAGCTTCTCGATGGAGACTTACCCCATGAAGGCATGCCACCATTATTGGATCTATTGACAAGGATTAATTGTCGGTAGAGGAACCTACTTGGTCTCCCTACGCCCACTAAGGCATTGGTACTCAGCAGGAATTCTAGTAAGGGAAAAGAGCACGTTGGAGATACCAAACACTTAGACCCATCCACCTCAGTGCAAAAGATGGAGGAGGACCCTGAGAAGGCCACATTGCACCAAAAAATTGCTGAGTAGAAGAAGTTGGTCGAAGAACTCTTGGCTGAACGTGTTGTAGAGCGACGGCCCGACTACGGAAATCCTAGGCCAGTACAGCAAGGGCAAGAAAAAATTCCCCTCGGCGAGCTTCCCCCAAGCAACCCTGATCATACTGCTCCCGCAGATAGGTCTGAAGTCGGAGCTCACAGCAAGAGGGTGTGGTATATCTCGCCAAACCCTCCCGAATGCTGTGGAAATCCAAGGAATCTAGCTCGGTTTCTCCCAGCTGCCCCGTAAGTCGCTCCACCAGCCGCTCCACGAGCCGCTGAGCCTGTTTACCATGTTGAAGAACCCACCAATGCGCCTGTAGTTAGGGATCCCTGTCAAGATAGGGACCCCTGCCCAGATGATCCTAGACCACCTTGAGGCATTGGAAACGTGATAGGTGGCAATCCCATCTGATGGTAAGCCATATCCGGCATGGGTGGATGATATGTCGGCGCCTCCGGGCTACGGGAATCCCACCTTCTCCCCCTTTAATGGGATGGGGGACCCGCCACAACACCTAGACCACTTCAACTCAAGGTGTGGTCCCATGTTAGGGACTCCATCATAGCAGGAGGCTACCAAGCTCCGCTATTTCGTTCAGACGTTGGAGGGGACGGCATTCGTCTGGTATAACCAGCTCCCCATCGGATCTGTGACCAGCTGGGAGGACCTTCGCAGACAATTCCTCTATCAGTTCAGTTCCACCATGCATAAAACCAGCATCACAAACCTATTCAAGTGAAAACAAAGGCCTGATGAGTGAGTCGTGGACTTTATCGCTCAGTGGAAGGGACTCACATACTCCCTTGACATGCCACTAACTCGGGATAAATTACTGACGATGTGAATAGGAAATGTCAAGATGGAGTTGGTTCCCTCTATAATAACCCAGAATTACCCTATAGGATTCCGAGACTTCTCTGATAAGGCCCAGTGCCTGGAGGAAGCCCTGCAACAGGCCAACCAAGCACATCTGTTGCCCCCTATAATTCTAGCAAGGAGGGATGCCAGAGCTGATCCTACCACGGTGGCCTAAATAGAATCCCCCGGGAAACTAGAATTTCTACCAGTGGAACCAACCCCATAGCCTCGCAGAGGTCCTCCACCTCAGGCATAGCCTCCGGCTCAGTAGTGTCCGCCTCAAAATCGGCAAGCGCCTTCGCAGAATGCATCGCCACCGCCCAGGCAAGACAATCAGGGTTCGTCTCCTCGACAGGCCCCTCTAGCTCATTTCCAGGGCCAGGCTCCAAGGGCCACCATTCCAAACAGAAGAAACCAAACCTACATGTTCAATGATAATCAGGTCCCTGTCTATTTCAGAAGTGCCTTGGAACAAGGGATCGTGCATTTTCCTGAGTGCAGAAGGCCATAAGAGGCGAACCTCACTGATCGCCCCAACTACTTCCCCTATCATTGGATCCTGGGGAATACCCTCAAGCAGTGCTATGTGTTTAAAGACTGGCTTCAAGACCAGGTCGATAACAACTTATTCAGGTTGGGCCCATCCCTGGCATAAGTGGCGGGTGTCATTGTAAGGCCAGACAGTAGTAGCGACAGCGAATGTGAGTGGCAACAGGTTTCTAATCACGAGTCCCAGAAGTATGATGACTGGATGGCTCACAAAATAGTCGCATGTTCCCATGGTATCATTCAGGAATGCCTGAATCAGTCGGAGCCTTCAAAATCTATGACCACCACTTCTGCATCATCATCTCATCCAGCCTCTTCCCAGAAGAGAAAGCATCAGCGGCGCAAGGGAAAGCAACGCACCCCTCTAATGCCATCGCCGTCCCGCACTCTCAGTGACTTCATGCCCCCTAAGATGGGGATTCCCCCCAGAATTTTCCCAGTGATGGATGACTCTTCAAGTGATAGTCAAGGGTACACTTCAGTTAATACTTTGGAGTTGGTAAATCCCTATATGACTCCCGATGACAGGGAGTGTCAGGAAAACCTCCCCAACATCCCCAGTCGACCTCAACGTCAGCGGAGCCGTGGCCATATGGGTCATCTGGGCACATTAGTTGGCACCTCCAGTCGAGTCGTGCATGACACTAAGAACAGAAAATAGGCCCAGCGCAGAGCTCAGCATGCGAAGACTTTTCATCCAGTGTCGTCAGGCCCACCTCCTCCACCGTTTGTGCTACTGGATCAGGAAGAGCTACCTCGACCATGTCGCGACGAGCCTCGCCCTGCTACAGGCTGATCTCAGTTGTCCAGTCCTCATTCGGCAGCTACTCTCCAGGCTTCGACTAGTGAGAAGCGGGACATGCCCAGCACCAGCTAGCCGTTGGTCTAGCCAGCGGGGCCCGCCATGCCTCCTATTGCAGAGCGGCCACCTGCAGGAAGAATTTCGCGCCTGGTGCAGAAATATGATGTTCTCAATCACCTTGTCATTATCCCAGTGAGGCTTTCCATCCTCGAGGCCCTTCGTCTATTGTCGGATATGTGTGAGGCCCTCACTAAGGCTTTAAGAAGCCCCCTCCAGTTTGAGACGGAGGTAGCAGTTGTAGAAGCTTTTCATGATGAAGCGGTCAAGAATACTGAATGTTAGGCTATCATTTCGTTCTTTGGAGAAGATGAAGGCTCTCCTATACGGGGGCACATCTTCCCACTGTGTATCACCGGCCAATTTAACGGTGTGGAGGTTCATCACTGTCTTGTTGACACCAGCTCTAGGGTTAACCTTATACCGACGCGGACACTGTGGAAGCTGGGGTTATCTGAAGATGACCTGACTCCCTCCGATTTAAGAATCTAGGGATACGATAGGATAGAGCAGACCCAATTGGTAAGATCTGTTTGAAGACCTAGTTCGGCAGCTTAGTTTCCAGCACCAAGTTTATGGTTGTCTCCCAAGACACCGCGTACAATGCATTTATGGGCCTACCATGGATCCACTTGCATGCGGTGATCCCCTCATCGTATCAACAGTGCCTCAAGTACTCTCTTAATGGTCGAGTAGGCATACTCCAAGGTGATGCATCTTCTTTTGCCTCTTGTGAAGCCCGTGACCTGGATGCCGACTATTACAAGAGTAAGGACAAGTAGATTCAGGCCAGTGAGGTTGAACCCACCACGGTCGCAACTAAACCCTAGGAAGGTCTGGATGACGCCTACATCTTTCTGATCTATCGATTGGAGGCCACAACCCCCAACATGGGGCAATGTTTTGTTGTCACTGGTACAAGAGGGAATCATATTCCCAAATCCAAGCGATGAAGGAAAATCACCTCGTACTCCTACACAAACCAGGCTCAGGTGATCCCGGAGAATCCTACCCCTATACGGTATCGGGATGTCCACCCCATGTCAATAGAAGTGCGTCATACTTTTCTATTACGCCAGGCTGGAATCAACCGGCTCAAGCCGACACACCACTACTTATTTGATATCATCAAGCGTGGCCCCTTGGTCTAAAGACCATATGGGATCGAATCGACTGCCTTCATTGCTATGGTTTTAGCAGCGCTTGAATCTCCCGATATGTTGTCCACTACTGTCCAGGCTGGTACCAGCCTCCCGTTAGGTTCTGCTGACCCAGAGGAAGCACCTCCCACTAGAGATCCTTCCTTCATAAGCGAAGAAGAGAATCTGGAGGATACTCCCCCCACCTTTGAAGAGGGAATCTCTGCTACGGTCGATGAACTAGTACAGGTGAACCTTGGTAGTGAGGTAGACCTGAGACCCACATTGATCAGTGCCGCCATATCCCTTGAGGAGCAACAGCGGTACGTGGAATTCCTTAAATGGAACCGTGACGTGTTCACCTGGAGCTATGACCAGATGCCAGGACTAGATCCTTAGGTATCCGTCCACTACCTTGGTCTCCCTGCAAATCATCGTGGGTTCAAGCAGCCTCCCAGAAAGATGCACCCTTCTCACGATGCCATGGTCAAGGCCGAATTTGACAAGATTATAAAAGCCAACTTTGTCAAGGAGGTTCAGTACCCCAAGTGACTAGCCAACATTGTGCCAATCAGGAAGAAGAATGGAAAGATCAGGGTCTGCATCAACTTCTAAGATCTCAATCGTCATTGTCCGAAGGATGATTTTTCCCTTCCGGTGACAGAATTGTTGATCGACGCTACGGATGGGTTCCAAGCCCTCTCCTTCATGGATGGTTACTCTGGATACAACCAGATCTAAATGGACCCCGAGGACGAGGATTCCACAGCTTTCAGGGTGCCTCAAGGTACTTTCTGTTACTAGGTTATGCCATTCGGCCTAAAGAATGCAGGTGCCACCTATCAGCAGGCCATGCACCGCATATTCAAGCCAATCCTTGGGATATTGGTGGAATTCTATGTGGACGATCTGGATCTCACCAGTTCCAAGACCACCTCAAGGACCCTGATAAAGTGTTCGGATTCCTTCGTTCCTGCCACTTGAAGATGAACCCGTTGAAGTGTGCCTTCAGGGTCACCTCTGGGAAGTTTCTTGGCTTTGTTTTCAGGTACCGAGGCATCAAGATCGACCCATAGAAGATCAATTCCATTATCCAAATGCCTCACCCGGGCAATATTCGGAAGCTTCGAGGTTTCCAAGGCCACTTAGCCTACATACGCCGATTCTTTGCAAATCTGGCAGGCAAGTGTAAGCCCTTTTCTCAGCTCATGAAGAAAGGATCCGCCTACAAGTTGGATGAAGAGTGATAGATCACATTCGAGGAAATCAAGTAGTATCTGCTCCAGCCTCCGGTCTTGATGCCACCCATCTCCATAAAACAACTGATCTTGTACGTGACTGCCTTAGAACGATCTATCGGCGCCCTCCTCACCCATAAGAACAATGAGGGGACAGAAAAAATCCTCTACTATCTCAGTTGTATGCTCATCGATACGGATAACAGATACTCCCTCATCGAAAAGAGCTACCTCGCGTTGGTATTCGTAGTACCGAAGTTGCAACATTACCTGCAGCACCAAGAGGTACAGTTGGTGTCTCGGGTGGACCCGCTGAAGTACATTCTGAACCGCCCCATGTTGACCATCCGTCTAGCATGGCCGGTAGTAATTCTCCAGCAGTTCGAAATCAGGTTCGTGCCTCAGAAGGCTATCAAGGGACAAGCATTGGAAAATTTTCTAGCTACCCATACAACCCCTACGGACCAGTCCCTGGACCTAGATTTTCCCGATGAGGCAATCCTCTCAGTAGATCATGACATCCCATGTTGGCAGATGCACTTTGATGGTGCATCCCAGAGCCACGCTGGCAGAAGACTCAATGGTCCCAGACTTAACAGAGTAGGCCTGGGTATTGTCTTTATTACCCTAGAGCAAGCCATTCTGCCGTACTCATTCCTGTTATTAGAAGGCTGCACCAACAATGAGGCAGAGTATAAGGCTCTTATTAATGGCCTTGAGCTGGCCCTCGAGATCGATGTGCCCCATTTGCATGTGAAAGGGGATTCAGAACTAGTCATCAAGAAAATCAATGGTGACTACGTCATCAGAAAGTCAAAGCTCATACCCTTATTGGGGCACACCCTCTAGCTAATGGTCTAGTTTCCATCTCAGCCAGAAATTACTCATGTCCCCCGATCTCAGAATGGTCGAGTCGATGCCCTGGCCGGCCTGGCTACATCACATGCAGAACCCGAGTAGGATTATATGATTATACATGTGGCACATCAGAGAGTCATTTCTCTCATCACCCCAGATGATGATGATGGCCTACGAGTAAGCCATCTTACTGCCGGAGCCTCAACATCAGGACCCCTGGGTTCTTCAGATGTAGTATTTGAAGCGACCCCTGACTGGAGAGCCCCTTTTGTCGAGTATCTCCAAAATCGTTACCTCCCGGCTGATCGGGCCAAGCGTGAGAAAATTCGACGTCGCGCACTACAGTTTACCCTCCAGAGTGGTCCTAGTCTTGAGAAGATCCTCTATAAGCATGGGTTCAATGATGTTCTCCTCCGTTGCATCCAAATAGTCGAGATTTCTCAGGTCATGCATGAGGTTCACACCGGTTCTTATGGGGCTCACCAGATTGGGCCGAAGCTGTCCCATCAGATTCGGAGACTGGGGTACTTATGGCCCTCCATGATCCATGACTGCATTGAGTTCGCCAAGAACCTCCCCACTCCACCAAGTACTCTTGGTCGTTTGCGGTGTGGGGACTCGACGTCATAGGACCATACCCACCGGTGACATCTCTCCAGTCCAGGTTCATCCTGACCGCCATGAATTTCTTTTCCAAGTGGGAAGAAGCAGTTCCGCTCAAGGAGGTCAAGACCCATTCTATCGTTGACTTCGTGAGATCCAATATCATCTACTAGTTTGGAGTCCCTCACATCGTCCTCATCGATAACAGCACTAAATTCCGTTCAGTTGAGTTGAAGAAATTGTACACCAAGTAAAACATCTGTTCTAACCATACCTCCCGCTATCATGCATAGAAAAATGGGAAGATCAAGGCGTTCAATAAAACCCTCTCTAACATCTTGCAGAAAATGGTTGGTCAGAACAAGAAGAGTTGGTTGTAAAAGCTCCCCAATGCCCTCTGGGCTTATCAGACGACGACTCGTAATTCCACCCAGGTGACCCCATATTCCTTGGTGTACGGATCTGAGGTCGTCCTGCCTATCAAGATCTAGATGCCTTCGTTACGCACAGTGGTCTATGACCAGCAGGTGCTAGATAAGGTATCTGAAATTCTTCTGGCTGAATTGGAAGCACTTGACTAGAACAGGATTTGTGCCCTGCACAGTTTGGAAAGTCATTAGAATAAGATAGCTATAGCCTTAAACAAGAAGGTTTGCCTCCGCTCTTTCCTACAAGGAGACTTGGTATTGTCCCTCAGGACACCAATGATCCCTGGTAGGAAACCACCCAAGTTGGAGCCCAAATGGGAAGGACCTTACATAATCCATAGGGTTTACCCCAATGGAGCATACTCCCTTGTGACCATGGATAGTGAGCGTATAACTCCTCCCACTAATGACAAGTTTCTCAAGAGATACTTTTCCTGAGCCAGCTGGTCCTACACAACCTTAAACTGCCAGTCTCGTATGACCCTAAACTGTGTGCCGGTCCCACATGACCCTAAACTACATGATAATCCAGCATGACCTTAAATTGTGTGTCGTCCAGCACGACATTAAATTTCTCCCTTAGAATTGTGTATGGATTAATTCCCATCTGCATGGGATACATAGGAACGCTCAAGTGTTTCATCTTGAGCCCAGCCCCCAAACTCTTCTCTTTGACTATTCCCCCTGGGTATAGTTCTCTCGGAGGATCCTTGCATGATATGGTATAAGCTTACTAAGCCCCACTCATGGTAGTATTATAACAGTCACACCATGTGCTTGCTCCCCGTTCTTCTATCCTCCCACGTCCTCACCGCATGACATTAAACTGCATGGCCTTCAAGAACTACGTATGGCTTGATTCCCATCCTTATGAGATATGTAGGGATTCCCAGACATTTTGTCTGTTGGCCCAGCCAAAACGCCAGATCTTCCCCTCGGGTCAAGACATATGGTGGGGTGCAGACTTTTTCCCCAATTCACGTCAAGCTAATCTCGATTCGGTCATACATCTCGCTTCCTGGAGACGTTCACCTCTTTCATAGATGGGTACAGCTATGCTTCACCCACTCCTTTGATTGGGACTCCATTATCTTTCCATCCATAAGGTCCCCTGAATCGTATGGATGCTAGGCCTAAGGGATCTCCTACTACTTCGGGCCAACACCCTCAAGGATGTTCAACAACAAGCCGATACAAATCCCACATTGCGAATATGGTTAGTGGACGATGCTCATTTGTTTCTCCCAATCCAGGTTACTATCGGGATGATGTGTTTCGAACACGGTCAATAGATATCCTTTTTTGTTAGAACCACCCCCAAAATGTCCCAAACATTGAGTGTAGTGGTTCATTCTGCCCCGTTGTATCTCCAAGTGAACAACACCCTTTGGGTGATGCCAGCTGTTAGACCCCTATATGATAGGGAAAGCCGAGTCCAGCTCCTTTTTTCCCACACTGAGCACTGCTCATGTGGGATTAGGATCTGTGATGAGGCGGTAACCGCACAAGAGGTCGTATGGATACCGTGTGCTGGGACGCCCAGCCTTAGGCCTCTTGGCCTTTTTGGGCCCCTGACCCAGGTTCTCTCTTATGGGATTGTACGGTGTGGTATAGGATTATGTCCTCATTCATGTTGGGTTACTCACCATGTCGTATGCATCCACGGATGAGATATCTTATCCTCTTCGTCCTCTCTGCAAGATGTTAAACTACAAGTTGACTAGTCCTTCCCATCCAAGGCCCAGCCTCAGACCCCTTGTCCTTTTCGGGGCCCCGACCCAAGTTCCTATTTAGGGTTGTACAGTGTGGTATGGGATTATTTCCTCATTCACGTCGAGTTACTCGTTGTGTCGTACACCCCCCTCGTTAGGGTATCTTACCCCTATATGCGATTCCAGAACTACGTATGGCTTGATTACCATCCTCATGGGATACATAGGATCGCCCGAGCATCTCATATTCGGGTCCAGCCCCATATTGGCCCCTTGGCCCGCATTCCCCCAGAGAGAGGAATGTATAGTGTGGTATGGAATTATGTTCTCACTCGCGTCGAGTGTTGTAAAAACCATGCCATTTACCTCCTCCTAAGAGTTTTCCATCCCCGTGTGCTATCCTTGTCTTTTCAAACCGACCACTCTCAATATGAGCCTCTCGGCCCTCTTTGGTGATTCACCAATGTGCCTAAGGGTACTCTGGTTTAGTACCTGGAATGTCGGACTCTACTCGGACATGCTTTCACCCATTTTTGAGGATTCATGTTCTCCCTCATTAGGGATGCCATAATCTTCCACACCCGAAGGGACCCCCGAATTCCATGGATGTTAGGCCTAAGGACCCTCCTACCATCACAGGCCAACGTCCTCAAGGGTTTCATACAACAAATCGATACAAGTCCCACGTTGCGAATATGTTCATTGGTCGATGCTCATTTGTTTTTCCCCATTTCAGGCTAACACGATATGGATTTTTTGTTTCAAACACGATCAACGGTTATCCTCCATCATCACACTAACCCCATTAAGCCCAAAATGTCAGTTACATGACTCACGTCCTTCTCCACCTCATCAGGTCCAAGTAGAACTTAGACATTCTTGGTACTATTCCTCAATGCGCATCCGCACGTTAGGAGGAAAAATTCACGATGAGGAAATCATTCAGGGCTCCACTAGTTTCCCTTTTACATATATTCCACATATTTCAAATACCTTATCCACCCTTGTTTCCTACACCGAGTTCAACTCATGTAGGCTTAGGGATCGGGTTAGGGTTCACCTTTACTTGGGATAGTCCCGCTTCACCATGGTCTGAGTTCTAAGACCTTAAACTAAGATCTTTTCGTATTGCCCCTTCATAGAACTATGTACAGCTTGATTCTCATCTCCATGGGATACGTAGGACCGCCTAAACTTATAGACTTTGGGTCCATCCCTATCTCTCAGAAATCTCCCTTTCACCTTGGCCCCTTGGCCTACCCTTTCCCAGGGAGGGGAGTATATGGTGTGGTATGGGACTATGTCCTCATTCATGTCGGGTTTTTAATAACCACACAACGTACCTATCCCTCCTGGGAGTTCTCTATCCCTGTATTCTGTACTCATCCCTTCAAATTGGTTACTCTCAAGTTGAGCACCCTCCTCGACCCTCGTCAACGATGCACCAATCTGTTTAAGAGTACTCTGGTTCAGAATTTAGAGTGTCGGATTTTACGTGGACATGATTTTGCCCATTTTTCAGGCTTCGTGTTCCCCTTCATTTGGGATTCCATAATCTTCCACACCCGAAGGGACCCCCGAATGGCATGGATGATAGGCCTAAGGGATCTCCTACCATCACGGGCCAACGTCCTCGAGGGTTTTAGACAACAAATCGATACAAGTCCCACATTGCGAATATGGTCATTGGTCGACGCTCATTTGTTTGTTCTTATTACTGGATAATGTGATATGGGTGTTGTGTATCGAACATGGTCAACAGTCATCTTCCATCATCACGCCAGACCCTTTAATCCTTGAATTTCGGTTACATGATTCACATCATTGTCCACCCCATCATGTCCAAGTGTAATTTTGACACTCCTGACACTATCCCTCAGTGCGCATTTGCACGTTAGGAGGAAAAAGCCACGTTAAAGGCATCACTCAAGGCTCTACGCTGACTACCCTTCTCCATGGTTTGAGCTCTAAGACCATAAACTAAGATCTCTTCCAGAACTACATGTGGCTTGATTCCCATCCTCATGGGATACGTAGGAACACCCAGACATCTAGTTTTCGGGTATAGCTCAATTGGGAGCTAGTTTCTCTTGCCCCTTATCCTCTTGCCTCTATTTTGGCCCCTTGGCCTGAGGTTTCTTTCACGGAATTGCGTACGGTGTGGTATAGGATTATGTCCTCATTCACGTCGGGTGTGTTTTATTGCACCGTGCACATTCCCCCTTTAGCTTTGTCTCTACTACATATGTGCCTCATAAAGTTAAAATGCACGCCTGGTCCCATCACATGACCCTAAACTGTGACATTATCGTCCTGGCTGCACGACGAAAAATGGCACTGCATCATGATGCCCTCTCTCAAGGGGACACCATGTTTGGTATCAGTCACACGTCATACCATTTTTCAATGCCTGCATACGGCTTGATTCTTATGGTGATGTCGGGACTTTCTATCCTAGGCCTGTCGCTTCACAAAAAAAATCCATTCACCTTAAAGTACAAACAAGACACATCAAATACTGCTTCTTTTGGTGTGAGGGCCACACCCGTACACCCCTTTTATCCCTAGCACTGGTACCTTACTGTGACACCTCTTAGAACTATGTACGGCTTGATTCTCATTCTCATGAGATACGTAGGAACACCTGAGCATCCCCCACAAGCCCAGATTAACTCTCGTTTCCAGTCCCTCAACCTAAAACCCTCCCGGGGAACACATGGTAATCTAGACTCCAGGTCCTCATTCACGTCGGGTTTCATAATCACTTTACCATGTGTCCCCTACACTCCTTAACAATCCATGGTCCAAGCTCTATGACCATAAACTAAGACCACTATGCGTCCTTGACGCAAGACATTAAATTGCATGACACCTCTCAGAACTACGTATGGATTGATTCCCATCCATATGGGATACATAGAGACACCCAGGCATTTCTCCTTGGGTCCATCCCCAGGGATAATCAATCTTGTTCCTCCTTATTTCCAGCCCCCTGGCCTGACCCCTTGTGGGGAACCATGTATCTATAGCTTTTCCCTGAATAATTTTGGGATGCCCTATGATGACATTGGTAAGCGATAGCTCCCTCACCAGAGAGGTCCTATCTAAAAGTGGGAATGATCCATGATCAGACTGATGCGCCCATCTAATGTGATTCCACCACAGTGGCATAATTTTTAGAGTGTTAGATTATGTTCGAACGAACCATCACTCCATATTCTACGCTTTGCGTGCCCCTTATTTGGACCCTCTTCCCCTTTCATGTCTAAGATTACCCCCTAAAAGTATGGATGTTTGGCCTATAACCCACTTATTGTCCTAAGACAACGTTCTGGAAGACTAATGGATAACATTTTGAGTCAGTTCCCGCGTTTCGAACGTGGTCAGCAGTCGGCCCTCATTTTCTATCCCCATTCTAGGTTAACACAATAAGGATGATGTGTTTCAAATGCAGTCAACAGTTATTCTTTATTGTCACGCCACCCCCATAGTGTTCTGAATCCTGGGTATCATGATTCACACCTTCCATTCCCATCTGTTCGGATTGATTCCAATGACCTTGGTGTTATCTCATTCGTGCACAAGAGAACAGTGGGAAAACAGTAAATCGTCTATTCTGAGAACATCATTCCCAGTCAGGTCTCTCTCATTTTCTCCCAGAAATCCGGGCCAGTTGTTCAAACCCCGGATGACCGAAGCTTGGTTTGCACTCCTATATTTGGATGGGGGTGATAAGGTGGTCATCCCTTGTTTCTCACATCAGGCCCAACCCATGTGAGATTAGGGAATGATCGTTGGACGCTCCACGAATATCCCAAGAATGAAATAAACCAATGTAAACAACAAAACTCATGCATGTTATGACATCAAACAATCAAAGAATGAAAGTACGTTTAAGGGTTTGTAATCATTACAGTACCCAAGGGTCGTTTCCCCCCATGGACGGGTTAACCTCATCAAAAGAGCGTAGCAGCTCCACCACCCTCTGGACGGTGGCGTCCAGGATTTGATGCCTCCTGTTCAGCTCCCGCTCCTCTTCGGTAGTGATGGGGCACAATTCATCAGCCACAATATGGGCCCACTCTATGTCGGTCTGAATGAAGGTCATCTCTTTAGAGGCTCACTTCATGCCCTCTTCAGCCTCCACCAACTGGGCTTTCAGCCGCAAGACAAGCTCTAATTGCACACCAAGGGAAGCGGAATGCTCATCCACCCGAGCCTGCAGCTGTTGAACCTCATCTTCAGCCTCCTGGAGACTCTTGATGTTTACCACTTTCCTCCACTTCCATCCCACACCGAGTCCATGATCATACTCTTGAATATTTTCCTCCATAAGATCTTAGACAAGTATGTGGGGACGTTGGGCATCCACTCCCCCAGCACACAGTTCGCGTAGTCACAAGCGAAGTCTGTCCATCTCATCCAACCATAGTGCTTGGGGGGTGTCATTGATGAAGAGCATGATCATCTTCCACGATCGGCGATGAACTATCTTGCTATCCTCTTCGTCAGAGGCTGTCTCGTCCCAATCAGCATGATTGGAAGGATTATACGTGGGGAACGCCCCCAGGAAATCTTCAACAGGGTCCATGTCTGGTGTTTGATCGGGCATGGTGGGACCTGGACTAACTGATCAATCCTCATCATCGGATCTTACCTCAATGATCTCAGGTTCAGCCCCACTGATGGTCCTATCAGTGATCGGTAGCGGCACCACTTGGTCGGTTTAGTGATCTTCCTCCACAATCATTGGCACTCCCCTAGGAAGGACGTCGTAAGAAGCCCCGACCAACCTCACCAAGGAGACCCACGCCATTTGAAGAACTGTACATGCCAAAAAAGGACATGGACATCAGTAAATATGGTTAGGGTATGAAAGTCATAAAATTGGTAGAGGGGACTTAAAGAGATTGAATCTCTGGTCTCGTTCTTGGGTTGATGTCATTGGGACCCCAAAGCATGGCCCCCCATATATAGTCGGAAGGTCTAAAGACTCCGGAGGGGTCACCTCAGGTGTCCTAGACCCACTGGATGTAGCAATAGATGCGGAGGCAGGGGTAGATCCCAAAGGTCCTGCATCTTCATCCACTGAGGGACGAGAACGAGTTATGTATATAAGACTCTCCTGCACAGTTTAGATGTTAACAAGGAGTCCGGAATGACCTCAAAGAAAGTCTCGAAGAAGGGGGTTTCAGAATTTTTTTACCTCAAGGGCCTCTGCAAACTCTTCAAGATCTAAGTCTTGATCTCTAATTTCGCCCTTTTCCAACAGGCTCCCTCTCCCGGCCTCATCTCCCTAGGAGTAATCTTCTGATTCTTCTGGCAGAGGGAAGTGCTCTCTTAAACCAGCGGCCGACAACTGTGGGGGAGTAGTGTGGTCTAGAAGCACCTTGAAACGGTCCGTCATTGAACGAGGGGAACTCCAGGGATGCAAAAAGTCTTCCAGCTCTGCCAGGTACAACTCCACCTCCGCCTGGGGCACCGCAATGTCGTCCCAGATAGGGCCTATCCATGGTAAATCCATCCTAAGACGGTTCAAGTGCTACCACAACTCAGAGGGGTCGAGGAATTGCCTGTTGACTTCCCAGATGTCTCAGGCCTTCGGTAAAACAGCATTCTCCGGCATGTCGATATGGCGCAACCGCTTCCCAGAAGCCTGGGTGGGTATTCTATGGAATCCTCTCGGCAGCCTCCCCTCTGGATGGATCTGTTCTTCTAGAACCACCAGGTCTTCTACCATTGTTGGGTCCATGGATGTTGTCTCACCCTCAACTGGTGAAGGCCTCGCCGCCATGGCAGCCCCGCCACCACGAGATGCCCTTGCTTCCTTCCAGCCCCGGCCCCGAGGTCGGGGAGGTTCGCCATCGCCGACCCAAACGGTTGGTTGCTTTAGCATCTCCCTCGGATAAGTCACCTCCCAGCTTATGGCATACTCCTTCACCAGCCCAAAGATGGTGGTAGGTGGAGGCAGTTTGTTCCGCATCTTCCCGTCTTCCCATGTGAACATGAGCCACATATTCCTCATCACACATGGGTGTTCCTCGTGGCGCACCTCCAAATAGACCTGCAGGGTCAGTCGCTTCATGCACCGAAATTTCCTTTCAAACCATTGTGGGGTGTACGGCTCGTAGAGGGGCTCACGTTCCACCCTTTCCACCAAGAATCCACCTTGAAAGGCCATGAGATATTTCTGGTTCTCTTCTGGTCCCCGTACATCATCATTGAATACCCCCGTCGGCAACGGAAACAAGTGAAAATTGAACTCTTCCACCTTCCACACCCGGTTAAATATAAACGGTGTGGTCAACTTGGCCGGAAATCTCCCTGTGACATTCGGGATTGATGGGCATAAGTTAGAGTCCAGAGGAGAAATAGGGTTTGGGTATTTGTATACCCCCCTAATATGTGCCGCTATCCACCCATACAGGAGGTGTAATGGACCACATACCCTCTACGGCCTTTTTCCCTCACTGATATGCCACAACATCTTATAAAGTTTGGCGAGAATATGGATTTCTAGGTTGAACCACCCTCCTGTCGCCAACGTGAACACCATGATAAATGTTCTCGGGCGTACTCCCATGTTGGTATCCCTCACCGGCAGGATCGAACCACAGATCAGAGTCATGATAAATGTTGGCAGCCTAACTATTGGCTGCTGCTCAATGCTGACACTAAACCCCTAGGTCTTCCACTGGTTGTCCTCCAAAAGACACCAGTACGAGTGCTCCTTGCCCCGTTGATCCCCCTTTGGACAAGTCTGAGGCCTCGCTGGAAATTGTCGGTCTAACAGGAAATTCAGGAATTGCTTGAACCACCGCTTAAAGTGGACATCTCTCACTGCTTCTTTGTCCTCTCCCGACACCAGCTCCATCAATGCCATTTCCAGATGCAACATCTGCTTCGGATCCTCCCACGCACTCATGACAGGTAGGAATTCATCGCACATATCCCCTAGTATTGGGACCCCCTGAAATCTGGTGGACATCCCACAAGCTAATACTAACCTCCCCGTGGTGTAAATGGAAGGTATTGGGAGGCCCAAGATGCCTCATACAAACCGACTCTTTTCATCTCAGCCCCAAAATCCTCACACGAGGTGCTTACCTAGTAGGCTCAGGCCCAATCGTCTGTGAAGTTGCCTCCCTGGCGCAGGTCCCATTCCTCGGACCACCCCTTTCTCGGGTTCCTCAAAGATTCCTTCAGTATCGTGTGGTGCAGAGGAGGATACATCTCTGGCTGAAATTCCTTCTCTTCGACGTTATTTAGGTGGTCGTATAGGCAGTCAGCAACGACGGGTGTGAAGTCTTCCTAGGTGATCGTACCACGATTCACTGTTTCATTTTCACCCTTACATCGCTGTGCTAAACATATTTTGTATTAAAAATTATAAAAATATTATCAAATTGTGATTCATGTTTTATTCAATAATTTTTTATTTATCACTGTTAAATAGGTCAATGATACTTGTTTTGAAAATTACAATGTAGGTGGAGGTGATTTGGAGGGCCCTTGATGAAGTGAAAGAAAAATGGGCCAAAATTGCATGGATCGATGGACATCTGTCCACTATTTTGAATATTACACGAAATCCGTGAACCCAAATGGGCTGAAATTTTGTGGTCCTGTCCAAAATTTAATATGATACATTTCATATTAAGGAACCGAATCCTGATTCGGCTTTCATGGGGCTCATCCGAACTGATCTGTCCAAGCCACCGAATTTGGACCAAGTCAAATGCGGTGTTCTGTATTTTATCAATATCTTGAGCTATAGTTGTCCAAACGGTGCCAAAAGTTCGGTGGAGATATTCAAGAGGTGGGGATACAACTTTTTTATTTTCTCCAAAGTGAGATAAGACTTTCTGAAGGCCGAAACGCATCGTGCAAGTGGATTGATGAAATCTGTGTGCCCAAAACCACCTCCCACATTTCCTATAAAAGGGCATCTTGGGCTCCTCATTTGTAAGTTTGGCCAAGGAGTGAAGTGCTGACAATTTGGAGTCCTAGAGGAGTCTCCTAATCGCCTTGGAGGTTCTGGAGGCCCCTATCCTCATAGGGGGATCAACAATGAAGAAGGAGTTCAACACGAGCTTCCTCCTCCTCCCGATGTCGAGCTAAAAGTTGGGTGTTCATTGTGAGGGAGCTACACACATGTCAAGGGAGTTCCGATGCATACATTAGCTACTGGTTTGGATTAATTTGGGTGTTTAAATATTTCATTCCATGTATCTTATTTTATTTCAGATTTTAATTCTTGATTTGATACATGTGAGTGATATGCTCTTAATTTCTAACCGATCGGTGTGAGGTTTTGAGTGCGTGACTTGTGTTGTTCCGATTGGACATCACAAGAATCCTTTTCATACCCAACTTATTGAGATTTAAATATTCTTTGGAAGCTCTTATTCCATGAATAAGTACTGGACCTTGAAAATACGATTGTTACGTCAATGTTTGGTCCTTAAAGCATTGAAATAAAAGCTTAGGAATTAATCGGGATTCCAATCAACTCCAACCAAAGAATTACTCTAAACCCAAGATGAATCTCTATGAACGATGAACTTGATATGTGTGTAGTGAAATCACATCGACCCTTTTATCTCATATTTCTCAAAATCCACTTGATCAATCATCTTTTAAGCTATTTCAACTAAGTCATTGTTTTAAACTGTTTTCAAAACCACTCCCTCTCTTAGTCATTTTTATTAAAAATACACACTCTAAACCTACCAACTCTCCTTGAGAGACGACCTAGGGTTTACCCTAGACTATAAATCAACCTTAAAAATATAATCAATTTGACGTGTCATGACAGAACGGTAAAATTTTGGCGCCGTTGCCGGGGAGCGCTTTGTTTTTTTTGTGCGTGTTTTTGATAAATTTTTTGTAATTTTTGTGAATATTTGTTTGTTTTATCTTCTACCTTTTCATTTGTTTTTGCGTTCTAATTTATTTATTGTGTAGGTTCTTTGTATGACGCGTTCTACTCCGGGAGACCTACAAACATTCGAACCCGAACCGAAGAGGATCCTACATCAATGAAACCGAGACATACAAGACCACACTTTGAAGGAGGAGACATCAAATCTTAAAATTCTTCTTGATCCTTCTTCTTCTTCTGAAACCAAAGTTAAAACTGAACATAACTTGTATAACATGGATGAAAATAATAGAACACTAAAATAACTAACCTCACCTGATGTTGATATCCAACCCACTTACATTCAATTACATGGCGAGGCACCCAATTTTGAACTAAAATCTGGTTTAATTCATTTATTACCAAGATTTCATGGACTGCCTGGAGAAGATCCACATAAGCATTTAAAAGAATTTCATACTGTGTGTTCAACCTTAAAACCTGATAATGTGGATGAAGAACAAGTGAAGATTAGGGCATTCCCATTTTCATTAGAAGACACTGCAAAAGATTGGTTATACTATGTCAATTCACCAATTAGGGGTTGGGCAGACATGAAACGCCTTTTTCTTGAAAAATACTTCCCAGCCTCTCGAACTGCAACTATAAGGAAAGAAATATGTGGTATAAGACAATCACAAGGGGAAACATTACATGAATATTGGGAATGCTTTAAAAGGTTATGTTCAAGTTGCCCACACCACCAAATAAGTGATCAACTTTTAATTCAATATTTTTATGAAGGTTTGATTCATATTGATCGAAATATTATTGATGCTGCTGCAGGTGGTGCATTGGTAGATAAGACCCCAATCACTGCAAGAACCCTCATTGAAAACATGGCACAGAACACTCAACAATTCGGTACACAGTCCAGTGTTCCCATTCGAGGTGTCCATGAGGTGCAAAGTACTGAGTTTGAGAAGAAGGTGGACACGAAGTTCGAAGAGGTAAGTACCCTTCTACGACAACTTACTCTCTCCCAAGGGAAATATCAATCTCCTCCTCCCATCCATTGTGGAATCTGCTCTTCTGACACCCACTATTCTGACCAATGTCCTTAATTGAGAGAAACTTCTGAGAGTTGTGAGGAAATATTTCCAGGACGCCCCTTTAACCAACCCTTTAGGTAAGAACCATACTATCCATCCAACCAAGGGTGGAAGGACAACCAAGCCTATAGGCAAGGGGGGTATTCAAACCAACCTCAACAGCAATGGAACCAACAGGGTCAAAGTATTCATCCTCAACCACCCCAAAGGCCATTCCAACCACCCCCTCCAAAAACCAAGACTAGCCTAGAAGATATGATGAAGCAAATGGCTGCCAATAATATCCAATTCCAACAAACCACACAAGCAGCCATACAAGACCTAAAGACCCAACTAGGCCAACTTGCCAACTCGGTGGGGGAAATCCAAAGTCATGGGTCGGGTAAACTACCATCTCAACCAGTAGTAAACCCTAGGGATAAAGGAAATGTTAGTGACATCACCCTTAGGAGTGGGACACAACTCAAAAGCCAAATGACCCCTCCATTAGAGTCCTCCCATCCAAAGGAAACCACCATCCCAACTGCTGAAAATGGTCCAAGAGAAGAAAACCCTTTTCCTGAGAGAAGCCCTTCCAAAGGAAAGATTATGGTTGTTGATGAGCCACCTATCCCAACCATTCCTCTTCCATTTCCTCAAAGGGTTGCCCAACCTAGGAAACAAAAAGAAACTGAACTTGATAAAGAAATCTTGGATACTTTCAAAAAAGTGCAGGTTAACATTCCATTGATTGATGCCGTCAAGCAAATTCTGAGATATGAAAAGTTTCTGAAGGATATGTGTACACACCGAAGGAGGCTTCGTGTTGATGAGAAGGTGATCCTGGGGAGGAATGTTTCAACATTGATAGAGCCATCACTTCCCACCAAGTGCAATGATCCTGGAATATTCTCGATTCCGTGCACCATAGGGGAGTATTCTTTCTCCAATGCTATGCTTGATTTGGGTGCTTCTATTAATGTGATGCCTCACTCCATATACTCTTCTTTACAAGTAGGTGAACTAAAGCCCACAGGAATAGTTGTTCAACTAGAAAATCGGAGTACGGCACACCCTTCTGGTGTGTTAGAGGATGTTCTTGTGAGGGTTCAAAATTTAATATTTCCTGCTGATTTTTATGTGCTAAAAATGGAAGATGATAGGATGAATGAACATGCCCCAATTATATTGGGGAGACCTTTCTTGAAAACTGCCAAAGCCATAATTAATGTCCATAATGGTACATTATCTATGGAATTTGGTGGTGACATAGTCCATTTCAACATCCTTGATGTCATGAAGCACCCCTCAGAAGAACATTACTCTCTCTCGGTAAATTCAATTGATGTACTCCCTTCCCCTAAAATAAATTCATTTATTTCCCCTGATCCCCTTTCTGAATTTTCCTCTTTGATAGAAATTCTTGGAAATGAATCATGCATTGATTGTTGTAGCGGTCTAGAGATATGTCATGCATGTTTGTTAATTGATGATTTCTTGAACACAGAGGATCACATGACCATCGATGATACTGCTAAGCTTGTAAAAGATCATTCCTCATATGAGGATGTTACCATTGAGCAGTTAGATGAGATCAGTGACTTCTCACTTTCACACACACTTCCTTAAATCCAAAATCCCCTAGAATTGGTACTGAAACAACTGCCTCAAGATTTAAAATACTCATATCTTGAGAATGGAAACAAGTTGCCCGTCATCATTGCTAGTTCACTCCCTCCTGAGCATGAATTGCGACTGCTTGATCTTTTTAGGAAGTATAAACAAGCTTTGGGATGGACACTTGATAACATTCCTGGCATTAGCCCATCAATTTGTACACATCATATTTTATTAAATGATGAGGCTAAACTAGTGAGGCAATCACAACGTCGACTGAACCCAAACCTGCTTGATGTTGTTAAAAAAGAATTAACAAAATTGTTGGCTGCTGGAATCATTTACCCTATCTCTGACAGCCAATGGGTCAGTCATGTTCAAGTAGTTCCTAAAAAAACTGGCCTTACTGTAGTTAAAAATGAAAACAATGAATTGGTTCCAACTCGTGTGCAGAATAGTTGGCGTGTCTGTATAGACTATCGCCGGCTAAACCAACACACTAGGAAGGACCATTTCCCATTTCCATTCATTGACCAGATGCTAGAGAGGCTAGCAGGGAAGTCCCATTACTGTTTCCTTGATGGGTATTCTGGATACTTTCAGATCCATATTGCCCCTGAGGATCAGGAAAAGACAACCTTTACTTGCCCCTTTGGTACATTTGCTTATAGAAGGATTCCATTTGGTCTGTGCAATGCTCCAGGTACTTTCCAACGATGTATGGTTAGTATTTTTTCAGATTACCTGGAGAATTGTATGGAGGTTTTTATGGATGATTTTACTGTTTATGGATCCTCTTTTGATGAATGTTTGAGTAGTCTTGCTTCTGTCCTACGTCGCTGTATTGAAAAGAATCTCGTATTAAATTATGAGAAATGCCATTTCATGGTGCGACAAGGCATAGTTTTGGGACATGTCATTTCTGGGGAAGGTATCCAAGTGGACAAATCAAAAGTAGATATCATTTCCTCCCTACCATTCCCTAAAAATGTTCGGGATGTGTGGTCTTTCCTGGGTCATGCTGGATTTTATCATCGTTTCATTCGTGACTTTAGTAAAATTGAACTCCCCCTCTTCCGATTACTACAAAAAGAAAAAGAATTTGATTTTGATAAAAAATGTGAGGAAGCTTTCAATAAGTTAAAATGGAGTCTCACATCACCCCCGGTAATCCAACCACCTCGGTGGGATTTACCATTTGAGCTCATGTGTGATTCTTCTAACTATGCAGTTGGGGCAGTCTTATCACAAAGGGTCGACCGAGATCCACATGTCATAGCTTATGCCTCACTTACTCTGGACCCTGCCCAAGAAAACTAAACCACCACTGAAAAAGAATTTCTTTCCATTGTGTTTGCCTTGGATAAATTCAGGCCATACCTTCTAGGTTCCAAAGTCGTTGTGTTCTCAGACCATGAAGCCCTCCGATATCTCCTAAAGAAACCAGAAGCCAAACCACGTCTCATTCGTTGGATGCTCCTCCTTCGGGAATTTGATCTAGAAATTAGGGATAAAAAAGGAGCAGAGAATGTGGTTGCTGACCATATCAGTAGGATTCTCCCATCCACGGACATTGACTCATCCCCCTGTATTCCCATAAATGAATTGTTTCCTGATGAGCAATTGTACCGAGTGCAAGATGTTATTCCTTGGTATGCTGAAATTGTAAATTATTTGGTAGTGTCTTGCATTCCTGCTGATTTCACCAAAAACCAGGCCGACCGTCTAAAACACAAGTCTCGTTGGTACATTTGGGATGACCCCTACCTATGGCGCACATGTAGTGATCAAGTTATTAGGCGTTGTGTTCCTGATAGTGAGTTTCAATCTGTCCTTAGGTTCTGCCACACACTTGCTTGTGGGGGCCACTTTGGTCCCCAACAGACTGCTCGCAAGGTCTTAGATTCTGGTCTCTTTTGGCCCACATTGTTTAGGGATGCCCATGAATTCTGTAAATCTTGTCCTCGCTGTCAAAGAATGGGGAATGTCTCTAAAAGAAATGAGATGCCCCAATAACCCTTACTCTTCCATGACGTTTTTGATGTTTGGGGCATTGACTTTATGGTACCATTCCCCAATTCATTTGGGAACCTTTACATTCTTCTGGAAGTGGATTATGTTTCAAAGTGGGTAGAGGCACGAGCCACGAGGACAGATGATTCCAAGACAGTTGTGGAATTTTTGAGAACCCAAATATTCTATAGGTTTGGATTACCTAGGTTTATCATCAGTGATCAGGGTTCTCATTTCTGCAACCGCACAATGCAATCTCTTTTGCGCAGGTATGGGGTTGGGCATAGAGTGTCTACTGCTTATCACCCACAAACAAATGGTCAAGCCGAAGTATCAAATAGAGAGGTAAAACAGATTCTTGAGAAAACGGTTCAGCCAAACAGAAAAGAATGGAGTCTTAGACTCGATGATTTGTTATGGGCTTACCGTACTCCATTCAAAACTCCAATTGGCATGTCACCATATCGGCTAGTTTTTGGAAAGAGTTGTCACCTCCCTGTTGAGGTAGAGAACCGGGCCTACTGGGCTATTAAACAATGCAATTCTAATCTTTCTGGTGCAGGTATTCAAAGGAAGTTGCAGATTCAGGAGTTGGAGGAAATGAGAAGAGATTCATATGAGAACTCCCGAATTTATAAAGAGCGAACCAAGGCTGCCCACGACCATCTCATCCTTCATCGTCAATTCCACATCGGGCAGAAGGTCATCCTATACAATGCAAGGCTGAAGTTGCACCCTGGTAAGCTTCGTTCCCGTTGGTTTGGACCTTACATTGTTACTAATGTCTCTCCATTTGGTGTTGTCCAGGTTCAAAATGAAGACACTAAGCAAACCTTCACTGTCAATGGGCAGCGGCTGAAGCACTTCCATGAAGCCATTCCGGAGTCCCCAATGGAGGAACTCCATGTTCAAGAAGCAGTCTATGAATAACACTCACCAGGTTTTATCCTTTCTTCCCACAGTCTCTTTTATTACAGTGAGGACACTGCATTCTCTAAGTGTGGGAGGGGGTGGATACATTCCTGGGTTAGTTAGAATTTTTTCACCATTTTCTCCTTTTGTTTTCTCTTTTTGGCCTTCTTTATGGTATTTTTATTTTTCCCCATCAACAATTTCGAAATTCCATGATGTGGTGACCATAAAGTGGGGAAAGTAAAAATACCATAACGAAGGCTAAAAAGAATATTTGTATGAATTTAACATCAGGGAGTGATTTTTAGTGAATTGGTTTTCTGTCAATGATATAAATGGTCGTATCTATGTGAAACCTTTGAGATGATTGATGCCCATTGTGTGAGTAGTTTTTGGGAAAAATGTGTCGTTAATATCTCCAAAAAAATTTGCACCAAACCACAATGTGTGATTATTTCTTACTTAATATAAGGTAAATATATGTTGGGTTAATATTTTTCAGCTTTAAATGATATTTCCATACGTTCGTTCCTTATCCGATCTGTTTCATTACTATACCAGATTGACCTATGCGTGTGTACCTAATGTCCGACTGTTGTACGCCCTCAAAAAAAATTGTTGTGTCTTGGGCAGGTCAAAAACCACTCCTCCTCAACCTTTGATCTTGTTATAACTATTGCAATTAGTGTCGTGAGGAGATCAAACAAGGCTTTAGAGATGAGTGTGAGATTTGTTTCAATTGCAACTTCAAAAAAAATGAGGGGAGTGATGAAATGTGCAACATATGGGGATATCTAGGTCGGGAGCTTATGGTTTGAATTCTAGAAATGCTTAAATGAGTGGGTCTTGAAATATGATTGCAAAGGATGTAGGACAGATTCGGTGACAAAATCATTTAAGCTGAAAAATGTTAAAATAACATATATTTATTGGATGGCAAGTGGAAAGAATAGCATGGAATGGTTTTCACACACACACATGGAGAGTTAGTGTCATGATTTACTTCTGAATTCCTTTCTAAATTGGGTATCATGAACCTTTTTTAATTTCGCTATGATATGATTTATGAGACATCCTTTTCTATTTTCACTAGGAAGAACTCCTTAGTGTGATTCGTGCATTGATCAATTTACTTTAAATAAAATTACCTCAAATGCTAAATCTTCATGATGTTGTAAATATATATATATATGCATCATTGTATTTGGATATGTGACCTTGCCCAGGAGTGCAAATGTTTAGGTGTGGGGGTGTGATCGTACCACGATTCACTGTTTCATTTTCACCCTTACATCGTTGTGCTAAACATATTTTGTATTAAAAATTATAAAAATATTATCAAATTGTGCTTCATGTTTGATTCAATAATTTTGTATTTATCACTGTTAAATAGTTCAATGATACTTGTTTTGAAAATTACAATGTAGGTGGAGGTGATTTGGAGGGCCCTTGATGAAGTGAAAGAAAAATGGGCCAAAATTGCATGGATCCATGGACATCTGTCCACTGTTTTGAATATTACACAAAATCCGTGCATCCAAATGGTCTGAAATTTTGTGGACCTGTCCAAAATTTAATATGATGCATTTCATATTAAGGAACCGAATCATGATTCGGCTTTCATGGGGCCCATCCGAATCTGTCCAAGACAACGAATTTGGACTAAGTCAAATGCGGTGTTATGTATTTTATCAATATCTTGAGATCTAGTTGTCCAAACGGTTCCAAACTTTCGGTGGAGATATTCAAGAGGTAGGGATACAACGTTTCTATTTTCTCCAAAGTGAGATAAGACTTTCTGAAGGCTGAAACGCGTCGTGCAAGTGGATTGATGAAATCTGTGTGCCCAAAACCACCTCCCACATTTCCTATAAAAGGGAACCTTGGGATCCTCATTTGTAAGTTCGGCCAAGGAGTGAAGTGATGCCAATTTGGAGTCCTAGAGGAGTATCCTAATCACCTTGGAGGTTCTGGAGGCCCCTATCCTCATAGGGGGATCAACAATGAAGAAGGAGTTCAACATGAGCTTCCTCCTCCTCCCGATGTCGAGCTAAAAGTTGGGTGTTCGTTGTGAGGGAGCTACACACATGTCAAGGGAGTTCTGATGCATACATTAGCTACTGGTTTGGAGTAATTTGGGTGTTTAAACATTTCATTCCATGTATCTTATTTTATTTCAGATTTGAATGCTTGATTTGATACATGTGAGTGATATGCTCTTAATTTCTAACCGATCGGTGTGAGGTTTTGAGTGTGTGACTTGTGTTGTTCCGATTGGACATCACAAGAATCCTTTTCATACCCAACTTATTGAGATTTCAATATGCTTTGGAAGCTCTTATTCCATGCATAAGTACTGTACATTGACAATACGATTGTTACATCAATGTTTGGTCCTTAAAGCATTGAAATAAAAGCTTAGGAATTAATCGGGATTCCAATCAACTCCAACCAAAGAATTACTCTAAACCCAAGATGAATATCTATGAACGATGAACTTGATATGTGTGTAGTGAAATCACATCGACCCTTTTATCTCATATTTCTCAAAATCCACTTGATCAATCATCTTTTAAGCTATTTCAACTAAGTCATTGTTTTAAACTGTTTTCAAAATCACTCCCTCTCTTAGTCATTTTTATTAAAAATACACACTCTAAACCTACCAACGCTCCTTGAGAGACGACCTAGGGTTTACCCTAGACTATAAATCAACCTTAAAAATATAATCAATTTGACGTGTCACGACAGCACGGTCACTGGGCATGGCCGTTAGCTGCCCTGAACCATTGGCATTGGCACGGCGTACTCCTGAACCAGTAAGCTGGTTCATCCCTACTTGCTTCAGGGATGAAGACGTCATCCCTCAGCTCGAATACATACAAAGGCAGCCTCTTACATAGTGGGTAGTTCTTTTGGCTCTCTGACAGCAGCGCCACCAACGAATCGTGGTTAGAGTGGCTCCGGACTAACTCTCCCAGACCCAGACTATTCTTCATCTCATCCCTCTGGGCAGCATCTGTAAGAACCCCCTCGGCAGCTTCTTGATGAGCCATTCAGTTTTAGAACTTGGATGATTTTTGGGTTGGTTCGCGAAGCTCATTCGCGGAGAGCGTTCGCGGATCCTTGACTATGCCTCCAAGCGCAAGATTGCGAAGCGCTTTTGCGGAGTCAGAAACTCGTTGTGCGCTGCGAAGTGAAGACCTGATTCATGGAGAGCAATCATAGAGTACGTGGAGCTTCGTGAATCGAGAGCGCAAAAATATTATTTTGAAGAGAAGGAAATTACAAAAGAGAGGTAATGTTCCCTTTATATAGGTGACGACCTTCGGAGCTTCGCGGAGAGTCCATTTCGCACCGAGCTTCGTGGCGCGCTCGGCCTGCGTGTCGCCCATCCACCTAGCGAGCTCTCTTCGCGATACATCTTCGTGAATGACTGAGGATTTTGGCGATTGAACCTCATACTTCGACCCTCAATTTCTCCATGGCTCCAAGTCTAAGGGGGGGCATTTGTTGGCACCAAAATGGGAGGATAGGATAAAGAAACAGAAATCCTCAAAGAGCTACCTTGTGAATCCCATTCGCGGAGCTCCAATCGCACCGTGACCGCCGCAGATCAAGGAAGCGATAACACTCCGTAACTGCCCCTGACATTCACGATCCTACCACGGAGCAAGGAGGTGGTAATGCTCCATGACCTCCCCTGATGTTCGCGAGCCCTCCATGAAGCAAGGAGGTGGTAACGCTCTACGATCACACTTGACATTCGCAAGCCTCTGCAAAGCAAGCTCCTTCTTCGCGTCGAGGGAGATCTACTTCGTGGTGCCTATCCCCTATAAATATTTGCCTCCCCCCAAGTCCTAGGGGTGGATAATCCGACCTTTCAACTTCCTAGCTCTCGAATCATGAAGCGCCTTCTACTCTGCGAACTATAATCTATGTGAGGTACTTCTTCTCTGCAAAGTGCCTCCCCTTTGCTTTGTTTTAACCCCATCTTCTGAGAGGGGTGTTTTTCACCAAGCCTAAGGGCCTTTGCGAAGGAAGGGGATCCCCAAGGGGACCCGGGTCGCCGCAGAGCATTTATGATTTGTGAAACACCATTCATGTACACAGGATCCACATGCCAAGGCAAGGTCACTATACTTCGCGAAGCACATCGCTTCACGATACCTTGCTTCACGATGCACCTTTTCTCTGCAAGGTAGTGCTCCGTGAATACCTTTCCACTTCTCAAATCACCTCCTAGATGCACCTATTCCCTATTCTTAGGTCGAGGCGCCCCACTTCATGAAGCACACCCCTTCGCAAGTACCCACCGCCACGCGGAGCAGCAGAGTTTCACAAGGTCCATGCCTTTGAACCCCTCTACCTTTCAATTCCTTTTAGAGTGCGACCCTCTAGGTTTGCACGATGTTATTTCAAAGTCCCTTGTACAATACTTCCCATTGCGTTTCTTCGCCTCATGCTTCTTCTCATAGGCATGCTAACGACTATTGATTCTTCGCATATCCACGCTAACGTGGACCCCCAGTGGTTCGCTCCATGACACCCCCTAGCTCTAGTATTGACTGTCCCTTCTCTTCACCAAGGAGTAGAGGGTACCAGTTATGTAATTACTAGGGGTGCAGAGAAAACCCACCTCGTCCGAGCTGCAAGACGTTAAACTGCCAAGCACCCTCGTCCTCAGCACATGACGTTAAACCGTGACCTCGCTCAATGCCTCGCACATGGGGTGCCCCCACCTTGGAAATTCTCCACACCCACTGGTCTCCATGAGGATGATATCTTACCTCACAGGGGATGATATCCTCCTTATCGGAGTGGCATTTGTCTGCGGGGAAATGGAAACCATCCTAGTGTAAGCCCCTAGATTTTCTCGTTAGGGGTAGCATCCCTTCCCCTCCTTTCTTATTTGGTCCTATGGACCATGGGGGAGGGAGAAATGGACACAAGACCCCTCCTTTCTTTGGTACCAAATCCCTATCCTGTTGGGCTTTGTCACCACTGGTCCTCCATTATGGAGTAAGACCCGACTTCTCGGGCTTCTAACCACGCATAAGCCCCTTGTTTCCTCTTTGGGCCACTTGTAAGCCCCACTTCACCTCTCACGGGCGCACCTTTGACGATGTGATCATCAGTTCTCTACTACCTCTTGTTTCTAAAATTGAGCATGACTCACATGGGCTTAGAGTGAGAACCAACCATGAAATCTTCCTTAGGCAGCCTAGAGTGTAATCCCCACACCTTCTGAACTACGAGGTATTTGATCCTTGCCAAGGCAGGGTATGTTGGAAGCGTCCATGAGGTTCAAGCCCACCACCCATTGGTTACTCCGACCCCCTTCACGTCAGTTCACCAACGCCTTATGAATCCTAGAGTGTAATCCCCACACTTCCTGAACTACAAGGTCTTTGATCCTTTCCAAGGTAGGGTACGTAGGAATCCTCCATGAGGTTCAAGCCCACCACCCATTGGTTGCTCTGACCCCCTTCACATCGGTTCACCAATGCCTTGGGCAGCCTAGAGTGTAACCCCCATGTCACCACATGAACTACGGGGACTTTAATCCTTGCCAAGGTAGGGTACGTAGGAAGCCTCCATGAGGTTCAAGCCCACCATCCACCACCCATTGGACCCCAGGTCCTCCTTCACGCCGGTTCACCTGCACCACCTGAACTACGAGGTCTTTGATCCTTGCCAAGGCAAGGTACATAGGAATCCTCCATGAGGTTCAAGTCCCACAACCATTGGTCCTAACTCCCCCATGTCGGTGCACCGATCCCCTTTCCATCCCGAACTACATGGACTTTGATCCTTGCCAAGGCAAGGTATGTAGGAAGCCTCCCTGAGGCTCAAGCCCAACAACCATTGGACCCCAGGTCCCCCTTAACGTCGGTTTGCCCCTATCCCGCATGACGTTAAACTGTGGACCTCATTCAGCAGTAAGCCATTGTCACTTCATTTAGTGATAATTCATTGTCATTCCATCCATCAGTAAGACATTGTGACCTCAATCAGTGGCAAGCCGTTAAAACCCCATCTAGTGGTCAGTCGTTGACACCTCATCCAGTGGTAAGCCGTTGCGATATCATCCAGCGATAATCCATTGAAAACCTCAATCGGTGGTAAGCCGTCATCAGATGAACTACATGGACTTTGATTCCATGCCACATGGATACGTAGGAAGCCTCTTCGAGGCTCAAGACCAAAACCATCATCAACCTCATGACGGTTCCATCCCATTCACCATCCAGAACCTTCCATCATCTATCCTGATTATTACCCGGGCCACCACATCCCGGTGGGATCATGTCACCCCATTCCTCGTTCCATTTAACAACAATCGGAAATCCAACCATACATTGACCCCAACATCAAAGTTCCCTCAAGGGGGTTTCCCCATCTGATCTACTCTAGTCAGTGTTCTGATCAGCCCGATCCGTCTCCACTAGACGTTAAACTTGCAGCAAACCCTGTGTTAAACATGGGAAGCTGAGAAAAACCTCAGATACATGCCCATGGCATATGGTTCCCTGTGTATGATGTGGGATTCCTCAGGCTTCTGCGCCCTCGAAAAGTCCTATAATAAGGGACAAAAGATAGATGCTCTAGTGTACCAGTGCCCAGACATGCCAATGATGCCCAACATGACTACTCCCCTGACCAAAGGTTACTGCCCTGTTCGGACCCCTTGGAATGTCCCGACATAAGCAGTGTAATTAACTGGTGTCCATGAAGATATGGCGCTAGGAAGAGTTTCATGAACAACATATTAAATCTATAAGGGAGACCCGGACTAGGTAACGAGTTTCGAGGAGGAATCCACAGAAGGAAGAACCGAAATCTCGTCATCCTGTTTCGATCAAGGAGCAGACATCCCTAACTAAGGAGTGGATGTCGCCCGCCTTTGGAATGTGGGAATGCGGGGCAACAGCCGCGCATCGTCCCCAAACGGATGCGTGTGCCCCGATGAAAGCATCATAAACAGGCATCATCAATTTTTATCTTCTTTTTCTTTAGGCGTTGTAAGATGTACTATATTTCATAAAATTTCTCTGCAATAGATCTATTATTTACCATTTTGTATGAAATAAACTTCCTTACTAGAAATTTATTGCTCGTTGCATCATCGGTGATGTTCTTCTTCTCCAAGGTATCTCATATCTCCTTTGTGATTGGAAGATGTTGATATGTGTTAGAGAAATCACCAGGTAAAGTGTTGAGAATGTGTCTCGATACACGAGATCCACTACTGCATATATGGTCTTTAAAATCATGCAAAAAGAGCATCTATATCACTAAAAATACACTGATAATCAAAGTGTTGTTAAAAGAGGGTCCCTTTTATAAATGCTAAAAAACGTTGATAAATGCCCCTTTTATTAGTGCTAAAAAAGAATTGATAAATGCTCATTTTATCAGTGCTCAAAAAACACTAATAAAGGTAAAAAAAATAAATTTTAAAAAAATTTACAAATTCGAAGGATGGACCAACCCCCATTTTATCAGCACCCAACCCCACCTTTAATAGTGTTTGTCTAGCCTCCCCCACTTCTTTTAACAACACTTGTCTAGCCTCCTCCCCCACCTTTAACAGCACTTGTCTAGCCTCCTCCCCCCACCCTTTAATTATGCTAGAAAGCCCCCCCCCCAACAGCGCTAGGGATCTACCTCACCTGACCGTGCGTGCTCTACCATTGGTGGGTTTGAACCTGAGACCTCCCCTCATAATCTCGTGCCTTTTTCACTCACCTATATTATTTTGTTCTTTATTTTATGATATATATTTTTGTTTATATGTATTTCGTTACATTTTTGTATCCATATACCAGAAAGGTTCAAGAGTTAGACGAACATGCTCTACCTAATTTAGTGAAAAATAAAGGTCAAACATAATAGAGAAAAAATGGGGTAAAACAAAGGACACAATCTTATCCAAAAAAAGAAAACTACAAATCATAACCATCTCCATAATTCGGGATTTCATCAGCTAATTTCCATTCTGACTGCAAATTCTTCTAATTGAAAATCACATAGTACTTTTCCCTGAGTTTAATTGTACATGTATATAAATATTCATACATTTTTATTTTAAATAAAATGGATATTATTTTTTATTTAGATAAGGTTTATATATTGAGAAATATATTTTATATGTAAATATGTTTAATTATTTATTTATAAAATTAAATTTTCATGTGTGAATATATAAAAAATATGTATATATTGTTATATATTTGATTATAAATAATAGTAAATTGTAAAAAATGATAAAATTTCAAAACCATAATATCAATATGAATGTAATCCTTAGTAATAAATTTAGTCCCCATTGAAAACGGGAAAAAATACTCCCTTAAAAAAGGTTTAAATTCCATCAAATGTTAAAAAATTGGAGTACCCCGACTAAAAACTCTATTTTGGAGGTCTTTTGGGCATTTTGGCCTTGGAAAATGTGAGAGAGGGTTTCCCTCTATCAATAGTCCATAGATCTTGCCGTAGGTTTTGATTTGTGTAACGTCCCAAATCTGGGTGTCACACAACGAGTGCCCCAAACCTGGTTGGTCACATAACCTCAAACGCATTTCCCCAAACGCTAGAGGCTACCGACTAGCAGCGAGGGCCTAGGACTGATAGTGGGGAAACTATGCCCTCATTTGTTAAAGTGTAGCATAGTGGAAAAATATAAACATACAAAAGTGGAAACAGTAAACAATATAGACCTGAAATAGACAATGGAACTGAAGTAAGAAATAACCAATAGTCATATATATGATGATGTAACATGTCTCTAATTCTAAGAAAGTATCCAAACATGATACACTGCAATCTAATACAATACAACACAAGGTACAAAGTACAACAAAACAAAACCAAAGCAGTACAACAGGAACGCAGCAACATCGCAAGCCTAAGCTCGATCCCATGCTCTTCTACTCCTCTACCACAATCATGTACCCATGTAGGGACTCTTGCCCTTATCCACACCTGTAGCAATATAATCTGTTTGGTCCCAAGACATGACCCAAATAGGGTGTGAGAAATAAATCCCAGTAGGAAACCAACAAAGGCTTGTGCCCAACTGTCAGTGAAATGTGCAACAACAGTGTGAAATAATGAAATGCAGTAAATTAGGAAGTACTCAAAATTAACCATTCCTACCAGTTATATTTCCATTTTAATAATTATTTAAAAATTCAATATAATTGAATTCTGAGTTTCCTGAGACTCGGCCTCGACCGAAAATCTCCTATATAGTGCCACAGTAGAAACCACAACAGGCTATCTAATAATTAAAAGATAATAATAACACTAAGCATGTGCTTTAGCTTGGCAGGTACAACATAAGAAATCACCACAGTGACTATTCAAAGTAAACAGTGTCCTCAGACATGCAAATCCTTACCCTCAGACAAGCAGAAATAAACCATCAGGTGACTTCCCTCAGGCATAACGAATATTGCCCTCAGGTATTCGATATATCTCCCTCAGGAACGGAAGCTACTACCCATAGGTATAATCAAAGTTTCCCTCAGGTTAAATGAAACATTTCCCCCATGCTAAACAAAACGCTGCCCTTAGGAATTCCATAGGAAAATCAATTAACCGGGCCAATCCCAACGCATAATCAAGAAATATATATATGTTTCCTCTCAAGAAAAACTCAAAACATGCTATAATCACAGCATACCCACGGGTATCCTAGCCGAACGGCTAAACAAAGGGAACACACCCTCAGGGTGGCCCTAGATCAAAGCAACGATCTCAAATAGTAGTTTACACTTTATTCATTAGATTACCTATGCAATTCTAGGTATCTAAACAATCAAGGCATCAGCCATACGACACCTCGAACATGGGTGTGTGGTACAACGGTACACAAAATCAACTCAACAGTTGGAATTAAACACAAGACCACCTACCTCGATCTCCTCTGATCGATATACATGAAAGGCGCCTCCCGAAATGACCAAGAATGACGTAGATCCGCGTGGTTCAAACGTGATCGATGGCGGAAGAATCAGAGTCTCGGTGAGTGATCGGGAGATCCTCCAAGTCTCGGCCTCCTCTCCCGCAGCTCTTGGTGAGTTCTCTGCCTCCTCTGCTGAATGAGGAGGCTACTGCCTATTTTTTATGAAAAAACATAAATACACGGCGTGTAATTCTCAAGTACACGACGTGTACTATTCTTTTTAACTGTTCCTCTGGCGGCTAATTTCCACCGTGTCATTGTTCATCTGATGACTTGTTTACACGACATGTATTACTAAGTACACGGTGTGTACTATCGTCCTCTGATGGCTACTTCCACCACCTTATTGTTCACATGCCGAATGATTACACGACGTGTATTAATAAGTACATGGTGTGTAGTTAGTTTTTACACCCTTAATCACTGACAAGCCTACACGCCCTATATTCTCATCCCACAGTGCCAAAGTACATGGTGTGTGTACAAAATTACACGGCATGTACCCATAAATTTGGGATTTTTCCCACATTTCCCTTGTTTTCTCAAAAGCACTTAAGGAAGAAGGAAAAGAAGAAACTCATACCTCAAGAATAAGAACCGATTTCTTACAAACTTCCCCCCTTAAAGCAATTCATCCCCGAATTTACCTTCCAAGGGTGGTGAAGATAAAGCTGAGAAAAATTCTGGCCACTGAGCACGTGCGTCGGTCTCCTGCTCCCAGGTTTTGTCCTGCACTCAGCCATGCTGCCATAACACTCATACAAGAGGAACTGACCGGCCTCGAAGAACCTTCGTGCTCCTATCAATAATACGAATCAGATTCTCCTCAAAGGATGCATCGACCTAAAGTTAAACCTCCTTGGGCTGAAAAATGTGAGATGGGTCTGAGTGATAACGATGTATCTGAGATATGTGGAATACATCGTGCATGGCCTGATACCTCTATGGTAACTGCAACCGATAGGCAACCAGCCCAACTCTCTCCAGAATCTCAAACGACCCCACATACCTCAGTGAAATTTTACCCTATCTTTTGATCCTCCTGTGTCCCAACCTCGGTGAAATACGCAGAAAAACCTGATCCCCGAACATGAACTCCATGGGTCATTTGCAGAGATCATCATAAGATTTCTGATGAGACTGTGCAGTAGCCATCCTCTTCTGAATCAACTGGACCTGCTCTAAAGTCTCTTGCACGAGATGTGGTCCCAGTAAAGTCGTCTCACCTGCCTCCAACCAGCACAAGGGTGATCGGCATGGCCTACCATATAAAGCCTCATAAGGTGTCATCTCAATAGTTTCCTGAAAACTATTATTGTAGGAAAACTCGATCAGGGGTATGTGGTTCTCCCAAGAGCCCCCAAAATCTAGGACGCATGCACACAGCATGTCCTCTAGCACCTGTATTGTATGCTCTGGCTGGCCATTGGTCTGAGGGTGGTAAGTTGTGCTCAAGAGCACCTATGTACCCAGCATCCTCTGAAAACTCTACCAGAAACGAGACGTAAAATGGGTGTCCCTATCTGAAATGATAGAACGAGGGACCCCATGAATACGTACTACCTCTCAGATATAAAACTTCCTAAGCTCGTCAACACCGAAGGTCTCCTTGATCAGAAAAAAGTGATCTACCTTTGTAAGTCTGTCCACAACAACCCACATGGCATCATTGCCTCGAGGTGACCTCGGCAACCCAGTCATGAAGTCCATCACAACATCATCCCATTTCCACTTCGGAATGGGTAACTGTTGTAATAGTTTGACTGACCTCTGATGCTCCGCCTTCACCTACTGACAAGTGGAACATCTCGTAACAAAACTAGGTACCTCTCTTTTCATACCTGGCCACCAATACTGATGTCTCAAGTCACTGTACATTTTGGTAACTCCGGTATGCACTGCCCAAGATGAAGCATGAAATTCCCGCATCAACTCCTCGCATATATCTCCTGGAACCCACACTCGTCCATGGATACGCAGTACCTCATCATCGCCCATTGTCCAACCAGGAGGAGGGTCCTCACTTGCCACCGACTCCCATAGAACTAGGTCTTCTGAATCTAATAGTTGTCTCATCCTCAATCTATCCATGAGGGTAGAAGTCATAGCTAAGGATGAAATATAGGCTTTCCCCTGACTATCATGCACCTCCAAATGCATCTCAGAGAACAAATCCATAAGCTTCCACTCACCATTGGCCTCTTGTACTTCCTGTATCTGAGTCCTCCTACTCAGCGCATTATCTATTGTGTTACCCTTACCAGGTGTATAGGCAAGCTCAAAGTCGAAGGACCGAAGGTATTAAACCCACCTCCGCTATCTCAAATTCAAGTCACGCTGGGTAAAGATTTATTTAAGACTTTTGTGATCTATAAACACCACAAAATGTTCTCCCAAGAGATAATGTCTCCAATAGAATAACGCATGAATAACTGCAGCCAACTCAAGATCATGGGTTGGATAATTCCTCTCATGTGGCCTCAACTGTTGAGACCTGTATGCAACTACTCGATTTCCCTGCATCAACACTACTCCCAGCCCAATACCTGATGAATCACAGTAAACTGTATAGCTCTTCCCTTGCTCTAGAAGTATTAGGACTGGTGCTGATGTCAACCTTCCCTTCAGCTCCGGAAAGGTTGTCTCGCAAGCTTCTGACCAAACAAACTTCATACCCTTCTTAGTCAAACCTGTCAACGGTGCTGCTAAGCGGGACAAGTCCTGTATAAAGCGCTTGTAATAACCATCCAACCCCAATAAACTTCGTATTTCAAACACGTTCTTAATCTTCTCCCAGGAAACTACTGCTCTCACTTTCTCTGGGTCTATCGAAACTCCTGCCTCTGAGATAATATGACCCAGGAAGTGAATCTGGTCCATCAAAAAGTGGTACTTTGAGAGGTTAGCATATAACTGATACTCCCTCAGTGTACTCAGTACAATCTCAAGATGGGTAGCATGGTCGTGTTGAGTGTGAGAGTACACCAAGATATCATCCATGAAGACTACCACAAAAGAATCCAGATATGGGTGGAACGCATGATTAATCAAATCCATAAAAACTGTTGGCGCATTCGTGAGTCTGAACGGCATGACCAAGTACTCGTATAGACCATATCTGCTCCGAAAGGCTATAAGCGGTATGTCCGATGGTCTAACGTGCAACTAATGATATCTGGATCTCAAGTCAATCTTCGAGAACACTCGTGCTCCTCGAAGTTGATCAAAAAGATCATCAATCCTCGGCAAGGGATATCGGTTCTTGACCATCAATTGGTTCAGCTTCCGATAATCCACGCAAAGTCTGAGGGTACCATATGCCTTCTTCGCAAACAGGATAGGTGAACCCCAAGGAGAAGTACTGGGTCGGATAAAACCCTTTGCCTGAAACTCCTCCAACTGCTTCTTGAGCTCTTTCAATTCTGGTTTATCCATCCTATAAGGAGGAATGGACACCGGTACCGCTCTTGGCACAAGCTAAATAGAGAAATCCACCTCTCGCTACGGAGGTAGATCTGAAAATTCATCTGGGAAGACATCACTGAAACGATTAACCATTGGAGGGGAATCCTTCTAACAAGTTCCCCGGCCATCCAGATATAAACTCACAATCTAGGTTGTCACTCCACCTCACCCACGATGGTCGGGTCCAGCTCGGCTCACCTGGACATCCCATTCACCCTTATATAGAAACTCTATGCCCTCTGGTGACATGAAACTCACCCTATGACGATAGCAATCCACAAAGGCTCGAAAGGGTACCAATCAGTCCATACCTAGAATGACATCATAGGTTGTCATCTCTAATACATAGAGGTCCCATAGAAAGTAACACCCACCAACTTCTAGGGGGAACTCCTTGCACTGATGCACACCTACCGTTCTAGTTCCCAACGGAGTGTCTAGCATCATGATATCAAAAGAATAAGAAACACATAGCCCAAGTCTCTCCACCATGGGCACAGATACAAATCTATGTGTAGCACCAGTATCTAAGAGTATAGAAGATAAAATAGGAGAAAATAGAATAGTACCTCTGACAGTGGAAGGTCTGGGATCCTACTCCTATTGGGTCTGTTGTACTGCATATGCTTGCCCAATGTCGCGGCCTTGCGACACAGCCTGGCTGCCATGAGCTGACCCACCCTGCTGTCTCTGAGATCCTGATGTCTGGCTACCATGGCCATGACCACCACCTCAGCCTGAATGTCCTGATGTATTCCAATTCCCTGACTGGTAAGAAGCTACTGGCCCTGCTCCTGTACGCGGAGTCTACACAGAACCCCTCCCACTAGTCACTGGTGGAAACTCCCTGAAAAAATGTTGAAGATGACACATCCTGCCGCAAGCTTGGTACTCCATTGGGTCACGTGGACACTGAGGTCTCTTGTGCCCCTCTTTACCACAATGGTAGCACATTACCTGAACACCTAAAGAATTCTTCTGGCTAGTACTACCACCGTGAGAGAAATCCATCTGCCTCTTCCTCTTGCCAGTAGAAATAGTACCAGAGACCGGTGCTGAACCGCCCTGGTCCACACCACTAGCTTCTCGCAGGTTCCGCTCAGTAATCAACGTCTGGTTCACAATAGCATGCACTTTAGGCAACCTGAAAACATTCACCAGCGCATGGATGTCATATCGAAGACCATCCTTAAAGTGTTTAGCCCTCAACGTCTCATCACCCACCAGAACAGGTGCAAAACGTTGTAGCTCAATGAAGCGGGCAGAATAGTCCATCACTGACATGGTTCCCTATTGCAGATTCATGAACTCTCGAGCTCGACCTGCCCTTAGCATCTCCAGAAAGAAAAATTCATAGAAGACTGCCTGAAAATCTTCCCACGCCATGTCTCGGTGATGCTCAGTATGGGTGGTAACATCCCAGCATCTCTTGGCGGAATCACACAGCATGTAAGTAGCGAGCTTGACCCTCCTCCCAGGAGGCATCTCCAGATGCTCGAAGATCATCTGCATAGAATCTAGCTATGACTCCTCAACCTGTGGTCTGTCATCCCCTGAAAACGTAGGCAGATGCTGCTGCTGGAATATACGTGTCAGCTCTGCCATAGATGTGGCAACTGATGGTGCTCCCTGGAAGGTCTGCATGAACCGCATGAAGCCTTCATGGAACTGCGCATCTGCACCTGCGTCTGGTGTAAAGGATGGCGTCGCATATGGCACTGTTGGAGGATTCATCGGTAGCCCATGGCCTACCATATCTAGAGTATAATCGTCGTCACTCTCTTGGCGAACAACTTGTGGTCGTCTCATCGGCATGACTCTACAAGGTCAAACACACGCCATAGTTTAAGATCCTCAAATACTAAGAACTGGAAACGTAAGAAGGGAACAGGAAAAATAAAACATTCAAGTTTACAAAACAAGACTACACGGCGTGTATAATAACTACACGACGTGTTTTCTTAAGTCTTTCACATGGGCGTGTACTTCTACCAGAACTGGTCGTGTAACACCCCAAACACACGGCGTGTTGTCCTTACACACGGCGTGTACTTGAATTTTATTCCCCTGCTCGAGTCCTTCTATACGGATAATCCACACGATTATCGTTAGAATGAGACTACACAGCGTGTTTGTTCTAGACATGGCGTGTACTAAATGCGCTTCATTGACCCATGTTGTTCGTGACACAACCGGATACACGGCTCACACTACACGGCGTGTTCTAGAAGGACACGACGTGTACTTGAAAAGATAACACTGACCCGTGTTGTTAGCTACACGGTTGAATCCCAAGATTACACTACACGGCGTGTTCAGCATTGACATGGCGTATATAAGCTAAGAGTTCTTCGTCCGTGTTGTTAGTCACATGGGCGGACACAGGGTCACGATAACGCGATGTGTACAACCTGCACACGACGTGTTCCCACAAGAGTTTCCCTATCCCATGTTTATGCCCTAGATACACGGCGTGTTACACCCGCACACGCCGTGTACACCACCATGTTTCCCCAGCCACACGGCCAAGTCCACACGGCCTCTCACTGGTCGAGACTACACGGCGTGTCCCACAAGTATACGACATGTCCTCGGTAAAATCTGGAAGACCCGTGTTCCCTCCCACATGGTGGGTTACACGACCTTATACTACACGGCGTGTACATATAAATACACAACATGTACTTAGAATTTTTTTTTTTATTTCTTCCCGAACAGAAGAGTACACAACGTGTGTTCAAAACTACACGGCGTGTGTTCTGGGTTTTTCCAGATAGTAAGCCTCAGAAACTACTCTGGAGCCCCTTTTTTCCTTAGATTCAAGCGTTGGTATGCCAAATTCCGATCCTTGGGGGCCCATACTCCCCGCGAACCAAAGTTTAGCACCCGAACTTTCACATTATAGTACAAAACGTGACAAAAGGCCGGATCATGATCCGCTAAATTCCGGTTCAAGATAGCCCATACTTCTCAGAAACCAAAGTTTAGCGTCCATAAACCCAACAATAACATGTACTAATACCTTATCAATAGTAGGTGTATCTATCAAGGTACCTATCACAACAACATGCATTTTCTAGCACAACATCTATCACAACAACATGCAATTTCCAATGCACCTACATGGCATGGAAACTATGCATGACATGTGATTCTAACATGTGCCTAAATGATGCATGAGATGGCATACCCTCATCTCATCGGGTTGCAACTAAATAGAACCCAAGTATAAAAATATAAACAGCACACCACAAGTGTGTCACCCAACGGTGAAAATCAAATCAATTGTAATAATCATAAACAGAAAATCACAATTTAATTCGAGGTAATCCGGCATTTACCTGTACACGGGGTAGCTAATCCCAGGCATAGTTTATTACCGAATCCCTTAACAATCTATCTCTTTCCATTGTCACCAAATAATAAAATAACTCAGAGAAAAGAAAAGCATCTGATACCACTTTGTAACGTCCCGAATCCGGGTGCCACACAACGGGTGCCCCGAACCCGGTTGGTCACATGACCTCAAGTGCATTTCCCCAAATGTCAGAGGCTGTCGACTAGCAGCGAGGGCCTAAGACTGATAGTGGGGAAACTATGCCCTCATTTATCAAAGTGTAGTGCAGCGGAAAAATATAAACATACAAAAGCAGAAACAGTAAACAATATAGACCTGAAATGGACAACAAAACTGAAGTAAGAAATAACCAAGATTCATATATATGATGATGCAACATGTCTCTAATTCTAAGAAAGAAGTCAAACAAGATACACTGCAATCTAATACAATACAGCACAAGGTACAAAGTACAGCAAAACAAAACCAAAGCAGTGCAACAGGAACGCAGCAGCATCGCAAGCCTAAGCTCGGTCTCATGCTCTCCTACTCCTCTACAATAATCATGTACCTGTGTAGGGACTCTTGACCTTATCGACACCTGCAGCAATATAATCTGTTTGGACCCAAGACATGACCCAAACAGGGTGTGAGAAATAAATCCCAGTAGGCAACCACCAAAGACATGTGCCCAACTGTCAGTGAAATGTGCAACAGCAGTGTGCAATAATGAAATGCAGTAAATTAGGAAGTACTCAAAAGTAACCATTCTTACCAGTTATATTGTCATTTTAATAATTATTTAACAATTCAATATAATTGAATTCTGAGTTTCCCGAGACTCGACCTCGACCGACAATCTCCTATACAGTGCCACAGGAGAAACCACAACAGTCTATCTAACAAGTAAAAGATAATAATAACACCAAGCATGTGCTTTAGCTTGGCATGTACAACATAAGAAATCACCACAGTGAATATTCAAAGTAAACATTGTCCTCAGACATGCAAATCCTTAACCTCAGACAAGCAGAAATAAATCCTTAAGTGACTGCCCTCAGATATAACGAATATTGCCCTCAGGTATTTGAGATATTGCCCTCAGGCACGGAAGCTACTACCCATAGGCATAAGCAAAGTTTCCCTCAGGTTAAACGAAACACCGCCCTCAGGCTAAACAAAACATTGCCCTTAGGCTAAACAAAACACTGCTCTCAGGCATTCCATAGAAAAAACAAGTAACCGGACCGAGCCCAACGCATAAGTAAGTAGTATATATATATTTGCTCTCAAGAAAAACTCAAAACATGCTATAATCACGGCATACCCATGGGTATCCTGCCTAGACGGCTAAACAAGGGGAACGCACCCTCAGGGTGGCCCTAGATCAAAGCAACGATCTCAAACGGCAGTTTACACTTTATTCATTAGATTACCTATGTAATTCTAAGTATCTAAATAGTCAAGGCCTTAGCCATACAACACCCCGAACATGGGCGTGTGGCACAACAGTACGCAAAATCAACTCAACAATTGGAATTAAAAACAAGACCACCTACCTCGATCTCCTCTGATTGATATACGTGAAAGGCGCCTCCTGAAATGACCAAGAAAGACGTAGATCCGCGCGGTTCAAACGAGATCGACGACGGAAGAATCGGAGTCTCGGTGAGCGATCGGGTGCTCCTCCAAGTCTCGGCCTCCTCTCTCGCAGCTCCTGGTGAGTTCTCTGCCTCCTCTGCCGAATGAGGAGGCTACTGTCTGTTTTTAACAAAAAACATAACTACGCGGCGTGTACTTCTCAAGTACATGGCGTGTACTATTCTTTTTAACTGTTTCTCTGGCGGCTACTTTCCACCACCTCACTGTTCATCTGCCGACTTGTTTACACGGCGTGTATTACTAAGTACGCGGCATGTACTATCATCATCTGGTGGCTACTTCCACCGCCTTATTGTTCTCTTGCCGACTGATTACACGACGTGTATTACTAAGTACACGGCGTGTAGTTAGTTTTTACACCCTTAATCTCTGACAAGCCTACACGCCCTGTATTCTCATCTCACGCAACCAAAGTACACGACGTGTGTACAAAAGTACACGACGTGTACCCATAAATTTGAGATTTTTCTCACATTTCCTTTGTTTTCTCAAAAACACTTAAGGAAGAAGGAAAAGAAAAACTCGTACCTCAAGAATAAGAACCAGGTTCTTACAATTTGATTTATGGTAAAGCCCAAACGGACACTCGGATTAATAGTTGTGGTCGTTTGAAGTTCAAGTTACGTTTTCAACTTATTTTAGATCTTTTATTGATTTTTGATTTTTTTTCAAATTGTTATTAAATGACTATTACTCAATAATAATTAATAAATTATTAATTAAAAATATATTTTTTTAATTATTTTATAGGTCATTTTCACCAAATATCTTATATATTATGTGTAAATGTCTATTTAGTCTTATCTAAAACATATTCAAAAAATATATATTATTTTTATATCAATATAAATATATTTATATATTAATATATTTTTTTAATGATTTTTTTTTGAAATGTGTCATTTATCAGTGCTAGTAAAAAAATGTTGATAAAGACACTCCTTTATTAGTGCTACTAAAAAAACGCTGATAAATGTGGTCCATTTAACCACGTTAAAAAAACACTGATAAAAGGGGGTATCTTTATGAGCGCTAAAAAAAGCGCTGATAAAGGGTATTTTTAACAGCGTTTTTTTAGCGTTGTTAAAAGCGTTTTTTATCAGCACTGACAAAGATACACCCTTTATCATCGTTTTTTAGCGGTGATAAAAGGTGACGCTGCGTAAAGGTGTTTCTACGGTAGTGATCATTGTTCTCCCATTTTGGCCTTGTGTGGGAAACTTGAAGCATCTCATCTTTGGATGTGGGGGGGCTTCAGAGTTGAAAGCACATACACCACTTTGAGAGTTGTAAGTGGCAAAAGTGTATCCTCTTTTGCCAACTCTTGAAATTATTGACATCAAATTACCCCACCTTTATTGCATTGTTTAGCATTGCCATATACATGTTGATGAAATCTACTCCTAATATTGTTGTGGATATATTGGCGATTAATGAATATCAAGCTTATTGGATGGTAGTAGATGAAGCCTGTTGAGGCACATTACGTTGTCGCTCTCCTTGAGAGTAGATTCACCCCACCAAATCAGTAGTGCAATGGAATGTCGATGAATCCTATTTAGGATACAATGACGGCTCACTATTATACACTTGTACTAAGTGGGAAATAGCTCTTGAATAAACTTTTGGAAACAAGAGAGTAATTAAAGGATTTTATTGTTACATATACCAACAAAATTCTTTTGATGCTTGTTGAAGGATTTTAAAAGAATCTCAATTTGCCGGATGGATTGGGGCGCGTGCTTGGGAACGATTGAAATGAATTTTCTCATCCAATGGGGACTCCGTTTTATAGTCATGGAATCACAAATTCACATAATACATCATACCCTTTTTCCGATTTAATCATGTACTTCATATTCGATCGAATAGTCAGATCATATCGCACCTACTAGCGAATGGACTTCTCCCCCATTTCAATCTATTTTTCAATGCGGAATTCCAAAACTAACTTTCCCCTTTAAAAAACCTTAAATAAATCAATTTAAATATTTTAAAAAACTATTTTAATTCGGTTTTCGTGGTCCTTAAACGACACCGTTTTAGTTTTAGTTTTAGTTTTTTATTTTTAAATGATCGCCTAGGATTCGTTTCATCAACGGTCAGGAACTTTCCCGCGCGTGAAGCAATGCCACTGCCACGTGTCAACGACCGTCTCACTCGCTCCACCCAACCGAACGCGACCCTCAACCGGCCCCAGCTCCATACCTCCACGTGGCATTTAATTATACAAATACAATCAATTTTAAAAATCGTTATTGAAATGATTTCAAAGGTGATTACAACCGACACGTCATTCTTGCCACCGGCAAAACCCGGTGGTATTCTGGCTAAAACGGTCTTCGCATTCCAAAAAGACCTTCCGCACCCGTCCGTTGTTTCGTCGTTTTCCGTAGGTCCCTAATCCCCTCTCTTCGGTCTCGACGATTCAAAAATCTTCAGAATCCTCCATTCGCATGCGGGAGCTTCGAAGATAGACGGCTTCCGGAATTGAAGGTTCGGCGTTTTCCCAGCCATGCCGGCGGCGATCGATCTTCAGTCATCGGCGAAGCCGGTCGGAGGCAGGCTTCAGATTTCACCGGACTCGATGGGGTCGATTAAGCTCCAGAGGCAACTGCCGAGGAAGTCAGCTGCGGTGGTGACGTGCTCCGTCGAGCGGAGCGGCGCCTCCTTGGACAGTTCCTGCTCGTCGGGGTCTTCTTCGAGCGGGTCTTCGGCGAAAGGGGGCGAATCCAAAGGGAGAACGGGGCGGAAAGGGTTAAAGCCGGTGAAGATCTCTCAAAACGCGGCTAAGATTCCTGCCCGGCCGCGGTCTATCCCTGGCACTCCGAAATGCTGCGACTGGATTACCGGCAACTCTGGTGAGTATTTCACAATGATTGCATTAATTCTGCATTTCATTGAGCATTAATGCCGGAAAGGGGCTGGGAGAAAGGGGAAGGGGGAATCGGACAGAATTCAGTTAAGCCACATGCTTGGAAAAGGCCCGCAACGGGCGGGTCCCTAAAAGCATTTGATCGGTTGAACGTTAGGGACGAAGGATAGAAATGCGTGTTGTGCTGGATCTATTGAACTGTTTTCTTTTTTCGTTTCTGGATTTGAAAATTTTGGTCAAAAACCTGACACTTCTCTTCCTTAGACCCAGTGTATATTTCTTTCCATGACGAAGAATGGGGGGTCCCAGTTCGTGACGATATGAAGTTGTTTGAGCTACTTGTGTTGTCACAGGCACTTGCAGAACTCAATTGGCAAGCGATTCTCCACAAGCGGGATGAATTCAGGTTCAGCTACTACTAAACTCCAGCCTTGAAAAAAAAAATCGTTATTTAGCCTTGGAAAGTAATTTTTTTTTCTCCCTTTCAACGCATTCCACAGGAGGCTTTTTGAGGGTTTTAACTTGTCATTAGTCGCCAGTTCCACAGAGAAGAAGTTGGCGATGATAAATGCTAGAAGTAGTTTGCTGTCAGAGCCTAGGCTGCGGGCGATCCCAGAGAATGCTAGGCAGATTCTAAAGGTAAGCAAGGAAATGGAATGAAATGAAAGGGATTAATATGTATGCATCACATTCCATAATATCTATCCGTTGTTCAATAAAAGGAACTACTAAACAAGTCCCTGGACCCTGGTTTTAGTTTATACATCCTTGCTAAAGAAAAGCAAGCATGTGCTTATCACCAACCTTTCTTGAGCAGGTCCAAAAGGTGTTTGGTTCATTCAGCAACTATTGCTGGAGTTTTGTGAACCACATGCCAATACAAAACGGGTTCCGTTATGCTCGTCTGGTTCCAGTAAAGACACCAAAGGCAGAACTCATAAGCAGGGATTTGATGCAGAGGGGTTTCCGATGCGTTGGACCGACTGTCGTGTACTCCTTCATGCAAGTGGCGGGGATGGTTAACGACCATCTCCGAACATGTTTTAGGTTCCATGAATGCAATTCTGGTGTCAAAATCAAACATGAGCCAAGAATGGAGGAAGCCCAAGTTGCAACCAAAGCTTTGGAAAACTCCTGACTGATTTGCTCGAGATCTGTGCCTGAAGCTGACTAATAACACTGGTCTTATAGGAACATGGGATACTGATTTGAATAGTTGGTTTGCTTTTTTCTTGTAGGGATGGTGTCTGTGTTTTTCTATTAGGGATGGTGTGTGCGCCCTTCATTGGGTTACAAGGGCTTCCTTTTAAAAACTGGTTATAGCACTTCCCACATTAGAAAAAACACCTTTACAGATTCCACTTGTTGGCAGACAAAACCTAATTCTCTAGTTTCAATCCTCTGTTTTTGTAGGACAATTGTTTTTAGGTTTGTTTATGTTTGATGCCATTCATTGTGGAACTCAACTTGAAATAAGATGTCTTTTCATTGGTTGTTTGGCATCTTTGTGTCTCATATTATAATAGACAATGCAATGCTTGTAGGGTTGTAGTAGCCGTCCTGAACACAAATCATTTCCATGGTTCACCTCCAAAATGGATCCTAGCCCAAGACATCGATTAGTTTGTTACTGTTTCATGTGATTCCATCAATGCACTACTAGTGGTGTGTTAGGGTGAGGGCACTACTCACCAAGACGCACTACCCTTTACATGGTTTAAAGGACACCTCACCACTTCCTAAGGATACACTACCCTTTACAAAGTGCAGTGCTACCCACACAACGAGATGGCGAGCTGCTCATTCAACAATAACTCTGACATTTAAAAGGGAAAACATAACATCACCCCCAATAATTCACGCTAGACATGTTGGCGTCATTGTTGTTCGTTGGTTGTCGTTAGTTCATTGGATCAATGTTCACTTTTGTGAGATATGCATTGATGTTTCATTTTTTTTCTCTACCAATCTTCGAGGTTATCAAATGTGCAATGCAACTCACTATCTCTTCTTATGGAGTACCTCTATATCCTCTCCATATATATGCAATGTGCTTCCTTCTCACCATCTCTTCTTGGATATGTATTTGTAAGCACTGTGACTCAGCTCAACTCTTTTTCCAACTCACATGACCGTCTCACCATTAACTATGATGGTTCCACATACACATGGTGTGTTCCAAATTGGAAATCTCATTCCTCAGTCTAAGATGATTCTACTCTATGATCTCAAATATTCCATTTGATACTCCCATGAACTTATCCCTTGCAACCCATTGGGAGACATCCTTGTGTCCCGCATTCCAAATTTTTCATTTTTGTTAAACATACCAAACACTCACTTACGACCATGTTTCTGATACGTTCTCACGACCTCATTTTTTTTATTTCTACATGTCTCGTGACCTACTTTTTTGCATTACCTTTTTCCATGGGTTTGTTGCCTTTTTCCTCTTCCATATAGTGATTCTTGAACATACATGAAGTAGTGGAAAAAATAGTCTTTTGTAACAATTCATCCCAATAATCCTGTAATATACCAACCCGAATACTCAACCATAATACCCAAAATGGCATGCCAAACACCTAAGGCGTGTTCAGTGAATGCTATATTTCTGAGCCTCTCAAGTGACAATCAAGCGGGTATTACAAAGCAGGGTCGATGGGTAAGATGGCGGCCTCCTAGACAGGGGATCAAGTTAAATACAGACGGGTCTTTACAAAGGGGGGAGATGCGCGGGGGCGGTGTTGTCAGGAACCCGGAGGGGTTAGTAATTGCAGCGTTTGCGTTTGCATATGGAGGAGGCAATGTATTGCAGGCGGAAGCTCAGGCGCTGGTGGAGGGTCTGGAGATATGCAATCAAAGGCATATCGTTTTGAAGATGGTGGAGACAGATTCTATGTTTCTTTATAAAGCACTGACAGACAAAGACAACAATCCTTGGAATATTGAATACATCATCCAGAAATGTAAAATCCTCATGGGCAATTATATTGAGGTCTTGCACACATGACGGGAGGGTAACATGGTTGCAGATTATTCAACGTTTATGGCAAGCTCAAATCAAAGTACGTACTCCTTTAACTTGGGTTCTTTTCCTAGTGAGGGGATGAAGTTTTTTGTTAATGATGCGATGATGGGATTGCATTACTTTAGACCACTGTGATGTGTTTTTTGGTATCTTATGTACGGTGCTTTATTCAAAGTCAATAAAAATGTTAACTTTCAGTCAGAAAAAACCCTTTTTATTACAGCTATCAGACTCAGATTGCACCCGATGATTAGAGTAACTTGTAATGGACTCATAATTTTTCCGATAAATCAAAGTATATCAAGATTTATTATAACAAATTTTCTATATAAATGCAAAGTGAAATTAAAAAAATTATAGAAACGATTTAAAAGAAACTTTACAAAGTTCTTTAGTAAACTAACATAAACTTTATAAAGGGAATGAATACACTTTAACCTTCAGCGTAAATGAAGTCAATAACCTTGATTTAAGGTATCCACATTTTAGACCAAATGGTTAGGTCTGTCTTTTTTCAGCAGAAATCCCTCAGTCATAAAAATATGAACCAACTATGTTTTCCTATCCTCAGAAACCCTCGATCAACCTGATCATATTTAGCCATCTTCCTATCATCGGAAGCCCTCGATCTTAAACCCAGATCAGAAGCAGAATACAAATGAAAAAATTATTCTAAGGTTTTTATAGTCCTCATATGAAATCCTTAGAATGAGAACTATCTAAAAGATTACAAAGAAAGTCGTAACGAGAGGTTACAACAAAGAAATCTTTGGACGAGTTGAGTTTGCAAAAACATCATCCCCCAACTCCTCGATTGTACTCCCATTTATAGGCATTCTTCCAATGGTTATATTTATGTGATTCTCGGAGTTGGTTGTGACGACCTCAGATGATCTTCACTTTGATAACTCAACATGATTTGTACATTTCCATCCGGTGTCATTTTGATAGCACCATTACAATGATATTAAATGTCTTCCGTTTGATAAAAATAATTTTGAATCCAATTATAAACTTTATTATTCCAATGTAATAAAACATGTCATTTCAATGGACTAAACTTAGGCACACCGATAGACTAAACTTAGTCATACCAATAGACTAGATTTTGTCACACCGATAGACTAGATTTAGTCATACTGATAGACTAGATTTTTTCATACTGTTAGACTAGATTCAGTCATACTGGTAAACTAAATTTATTCATACTGATAGACTAGATTAAGTCATACAAATAAACTAGATCTCTTCATACCGATAGACAAGATTCAGTCATACTAATAGACTATATTTTGTCATATTGATGGACTAAACTTAGGGTAATCTGATGGACTGGGCTTTGGTCAATTTGATAGACCGGACTTTGGTTAATTCGATGGACTAGACTTTTAGTCAGTCCGATGGATTAGACTTTAGTTAGTCCAATAAATCAGTCTCATATGTAAAGTATATCTTATCAGTTTAGAAATATTTCTTTGCTCTATAGAATAAATTGTTTTCTACAAAAACATACTAAAGACTTGGGAAATATAAATTTAGTAAAAATGTTCTATGATTATCAAAACCAAAGATAAAAAGTGTAGAAATTAAACTATTGACTCAACAATCTCCTCCTTTTTGAAAAGAACAAAACACAATACTTAAAGAAAAAATAATAACTTTGAAAAAATTACAGCCCATTATTCATTTAGAAAAAACACCCCTCTTATCTTTCTTATTTCTCCCTTTCTTTATGATTCCCTTTTTGTTAACATCATTTATCCAAAAGAATAAGATAAGATAACTTTATAATAATATTTCCTTTAATAACTTCTCTTCTCCCCGAAATAAAATTCTACCCAAATTTATAATTTCTCCTAATACTTCTCCCTAAATTACTTCTCCCAATACTTCTCCCCCATCGTGTTTTTCTAAAAGAAATATGGAGGTAGAAAGTACCTGAAACGTTAGTGATAACAATACTACGAAACAATTTATGAAAGATAAACATTCATCCAAAATAAAATATAGAAAGAACATTCATCCAACTAAAATTGGAAAATATTCAATCAAATATGTATATGGAAGAACATTCAAACTATCATTGATTCAAAAATTTGTTTGAATATCACAACATCAATAAGAGCTTAGAGAAACGTAATCAATCTTTGTTCTGTGACTTCTTTGCAACGACTTTCATCTTTTGAAACTCTTCCTAGTTTTTTTTCAACTTCTCATTCCGTTACTTCCATATTCGCAAGCCTTCCTTCAAAAACTTCAAATCTCCATACTTCTTGCTTTATACTTTCAACTTCTTGTTTGAGTGATTGGTTCTCATAATTCTCTACTTTTAACTTCTAAACTTCCAATTTAAGCAATAAGTTCTTCTGCTTTAGTTCTACAATTTCTTCATCCTGATATTCTGATAAACATTTAAAGTGCTCAACTAATTCAAACTTCACATAAACTTTTGAAGACATCTTTTGAAAGGAGTTAGCAATCTCTAATGAATTCTTCTTAACCACTTCTATTTTCTCATCATGAACACTCATATCTCTCTCAGTGTCCTTTAGCCATCTCAAAATCTGTTTAACTCTTCTTATTTCAAACTTTGGTTCAACTTTGAATGCTTTGAAATCTGCCTCATTTTGTACCACGGTTCCAACGAATTGATTTATAGTGTCTGATAGCTCTAAAAAATTAATCCCTTATAAATGTGCTTTCACTAGGATTCTATATTCATAAGAAATGGAATAGAATCGACTAGCCTTTTCAACGACTCATTGAAGTATGTAAATTTGGACTCTATCCATTGATCAGAATGAGTAGCTTTTGAATACGTTGAATCTGATGAAACATCAAAAACATATCTCCTTGAGGGTCTAGAAACTACTTCCTTTTGTTTCTCTTTTTCAACATTTGAAACTTCCTCTATATAAAGATTTATATCGGTCTCAACTTTGTATGATATTCTTGTTTATGATTGTTGATTTTCAATCTCCTTTTTTGAACTTTCTTCTTTCTCCGAAACAACCAAATCTTAATCCTTCCCTGATTAAGTAGTAAAAGAAGATGTTTCTTTGGAGTTTTTTTGCTTTCTCCTTGTCTTCTTATTCTAATTCTTCTGAAGTTGTTTCTTTTGAATATTCTTCTAATTCTTCTTCTAACTATTAGACTAAATTTTCTTTACTTATGAAATCTTCTTTTCTAGGCTTCTTTACATATTTTTTAACTTTGATTTTTTTTCAGAAATAACTTTTTCTGCCTCAACCATTTTTCCTTTCCCTTTTTCAACAACAATAGGAACTTGAGAAATTCCAACCACTTTTGGTTCCAGAACAGACTGAGAAACAACAACCAGAGGAGAAATTGATTGAACAACTAATATAGGAGAAATGGAAAGAACCCTTTGACCTTCCTCTTCAGCAGTTGTACAAATATCACCATGTGATCTTTTAACACCTTTCATCAAACTCTCAACTATATTTGCCACATCAAGTCTCTTCTTTTGTTTTTTTCCTTCTCTTTAGATTTTAAAACTTCTCCGGTTTTCTATTTAAGGGATAAGACCTTAGCCTTATATAAACCAAATTTTGGATCACTATATTTCTTTTCATCAATTCATGATATGCCTCACCAGTCATGGATTTAATTTTCTTCTTATTCCTTGGAGGCAAAGAAACATATTTTCTATTTTCTTGAATTTTTTCTTTCATTTGTTGAACTGCAACATTGGGAACACCTTTATCTGATTCATCAATGAATTTATTTAGTTATGGCACAAAAACTAATTTCATTATTTAAATAGTTTCCTCACTTATCAACGAATCCTTTTCCCTCATCATCATGACCTGATTCTTAATCTTTATTACAAATGTAAAATTTATCAACATATTATTGATAAAGCATGAGAACTACAGGATTCTCAACTTCATCTGACTTTTATTGATATATTCAACTAATAGAAAAACATATTTTACCAAATTTATCTTCCTCATGTTCATTAATAAATCTAAGACAAAGATGTCCAGTACTTTCAGGGTATCTCTATCACCCTTGTTGAGAAAGTGTTGTTTTCAACAATACTCTGTCTTTTTATGATGATTTTGATGTTCAAAAATACCCTTATTTGTTATTCTAATGATTTTAATTTGAGTATATTTCAGGAAATTAATATTATTTATTTATCTATTTTGAAATAATATTTAAGCATTTTAATATGCATGGAATATTTTACAACGTGTTCGGAAATCACTTTAGCGTGTTCTGAAAACACTGTTCATTCTCAACGTGTTCAGAAATCACTTTAGCGTGTTCTGGAAACACTGTTATACTCAACGTGTTCAGAAATCACTTTAGCGTGTTTTGGAAACACTGTTCATACCCTATGTTGAGGAGCGTAGCATAAGGATGAGAACTATCGCTTACGTTATCAGTAAAGTATAGTTAAGCAACCATACATTATCAAAAAAGTATGGAAGAAGAACCCTACATTTGGAATTAACCTTACGTTTGAAATATCAGAAAAACATGGAAGAAGAACCCTATGTAAGTATGGAAAGTCATGTTTGTTTCTCAAAAGTATAGTTCATCAACCTCACTTTTGTAAACAACCTTACGTTGGATCATTTACCTTTCATTTAGAAGCTGATAAAAGTATGGATTATATACCGTACGTTTGAAAGTTGAAGAGAAAAGTATTTGTGATAAACCTTATGTTTGTGATCAAACTTACATTTGTGATCAACCTTAAGTTTGTGTTCAACCTTACGTTTGTGATCAACCTTACATTTGAGATCAACCTTACACTGTGAACCTTACGCTCAGAGAATGTATGCTATGTAGTTCAACCCTACATTTGGCATCAGAGATTTAAATTACGACTTTATTAAAGCAACGATCTTTATGCGGATTATTAGGCTGATTTCAAGCTAGATTAAAAGCACAAATCTAAAGCACATATTTGACTGATTAAAATCCATTTATTTATGAAAAGATTGATTTAATTGGAGCTTTTCATGGTGAATTTTAAGGGGAGTTATGACTGCTCTGTTATTCAAATATTTGAATATCCCGATTATAAAGGTGACTTTTGTGGATCTGAATTTAAAAGGAGAATGCCTGTATTTATTCTTTATATACCTGTATTATTTTGTATTACAGATATAGAGATGAATCATCGAAAAGGAGAAAAATATATATCAAGCTCTTGAGTTTTTCACTGCTACAGTTTACAAAGACAATCGAGACTTACAAATCTTCTGTTACGAAGAGCGACAAAGCTCTGTTTTTTGAAGAAGAAGACATACGATTGAAGATTCACCGATTCTACATCAAATATCTTTTTTGAATTGAATTTTATTAAAGTTATGAATTATATTTCAATATCTACTGCAACCAGATCGACTCAGAACTCTTTTACCTGAAGATCATTCTTTCTGAAGATGATGATCCATCGACTGTCAATTGTGTGTTGTTGCAATTGTGAAGAACAACTGGAAAGTATTTCAAAGAACAAATACTCTTTTACTTTGAGTGACTGGATTCTTGTACTAAGTCGTGTGTTCAGTTGTGTGTATGAACCAGAAGGCTCTGTTTTTCCTTAAAGTTGTGAAGGTTTCAACTGCCTGCACTCTGTCGTGGAACAGTCTGTTGATAAGAGGACTAGATAATGAAAATCACCAAGATCATAGAGTAGAGCGTTGGTGGAGTGGACTAGGGGCTTTGTATTCCCCGAACCACTATACATCGTGTGTCCTTTGCTATTTATTTTCCGCTGCTTAATCATTCTGATAAAGTTAAAAGGACTGATTATGATCTTGCGAAGAAATTTTAATACACACAATTCACCCCCTCTTGTGTATAATTGATATAACCTGATCCAACAATTGGTATCAAAGGTGGTTTTTTTAATAAAGTTATAACAAGAAGAAAGTTTTTGGATTATACAAAGCCAATGACTGATACACGAGAGGGTATATCAATGGTTCAAGCTCCCTACTTCAACGGTGAAAATTATGAATGTTGGAAATCAAGGATGATCATTTATTTAAAGAACCTTGGATACAGAGTCTACCCGAAAATTCTAACTCCCTATGTGATTCCAGAGAAACCTGAAACATGGAGTACTGATACAGAAGCAGAGTATGACATAAACTTGAAAGTTATGAATTCTATCATCTATGGTCTTGGACCAGATGAATTCAATAGAGTATCTCAGTGCTCGACAACTTATGAAATGTGGCAGATGATTGCAGTTTCTTATAAAGGAACTAACAATGTCAGACAAATGAGGTATGCCACTGCTAAATTAAAATTTGACACATTTAGAATGTTTGAAGGAGAAAGCATCACCCAGATGAATGTAAGGCTTATAGAAATTGTTAATAACATCACTGTCTTGGGAGATCCTATCAAACAAGCAGACCAGGCCCTAAAAGTTCTAAGAGTACTACCACCAAGATGGAATGGAATTTCGGCTGCCATTAGGCAATCATCACCAATAAAAAATCTTACAATGAGAGAGTTAATTGGAACTATTATGATGTATGAAGTTGAGATGGAAGATGAAGCAAATGAGCATAAAGTATTGATCAAGAGAGAAAATATTTCCTTTAAAGTAACATCGCAAAGGAAAAACAAAAAAATAAAGAATGAAATCAAAGTGAAATCAGAAAATTATGATTCATCAAATTCAGATGTGAAACTAGCTCAGCTAGCCAGAAAGTTCAGTAAATTCTACAGAAAGAATAAAGGATTAAAAAAATCATTCAAAAAGGATGAAAAAGAACTAAAGGAAGTCAGATGCTATGAATGAAAAAAGATGGGTCACATCAGACCTGACTTTCCTCAATTAAAGAAAGATAAGAAAAAGAAATTCTTCAAGAGAAATGACCATGAGCAGAAAGAAAAGAATGCAATTAAAGCTACATGGAGTATTTCTGAAGACTCTAGTAGCCCATAAAAGTCTTACTCAGAAAAAGAAGAATCTAATCTAAAAGCAAACACGTGCTTTATGGCAGAAGATGATGAGGTACAATCCTATTTCTCATCTAATTCGGATTCTAGTTCTATTTGTTCAAATAATAAACTCACAGCCTACTGTAATATGCTAGAAGAGAAATATGATTCCTTATTTAAGAAGCATAAATCTCTAAAAAATATTCACACTTCTATTTTAGGAGAAAGAGACACTCTGCTAAAACAACATCAAGAGTTAATTTAAAAATATAACTCATTAAACACAAACTGTACAGATAATGAAACTAAAATAAAAACACTGTAAACAGAAGTAGAAACATACAAAAGTGCAACTCTTATTTTTACAAAAGGAGAAAATACACTAAATGAAATACTTAGAGAGAATGTGATTAAAAAAGAAAGATATGGAATAGGCAGTAAAGGTTAAAAACCTAAACTATATAAAAATTACTTTGTTCCTAGTACTAGAAAAGTAATCTATAATTATTGTGGAACAAGAGGACACATATCTAAAAATTGTTATTCAAGGAAACCACAAATAAGTGGGATTAAGAAAGCCTTTGTTTCAAGTAGTTTATATGATTCTATTGATTATAGAAAAACAAAGCAAGTCTAGATTCCCAGATCTCTGCTAACTAACACTACTGGACCCAACAAAATATGGGTACCAAAAAAAATTCTTGTTTAAATTTCATTGTAGGAAGCAGGTCACAAAAGCCAAACTGAAATATGGTATATGGATAGTGGCTGATCCAGGAATATGACTGGAAACTCATCAAATTTCAGAACTCTAACTCAAAAGGATAGTGGTCTAGTCACATTTGGTAACAATGCCAAAGGTAAGATTATTGGCATTGGAACAGTTAAAGATACAGAAGCAGTCTCAATCAATAAAGTACTTTATGTACAAGGATTTAAACACAACCCGATAAGTATCTCTCAACTCTGTGATGATGGTTATTTTTTTTGATTTTTCTAATAACTGTTCTTCTATTTTTAAAGATAAGTTGCTTTAATTTAGAGCACCCATAACTAATAATGTTTACACCCTGGACTTAAATTCCTTGTGTAAACAGAAAGTAAAATGCTTAACTACTAAGATAAATGAATCTTGGATTTGACATAGAAGACTTGGACATTGAAATATATATTCTTTACAAAAGTTATCTAAGAAACAATTAGTTTTTGATTTTACTAGTCTCAAATTTGAAAGTGATAGATTCTGTGATGCATGTCAACTTAGCAGGCAACACAAATCATCCTTCAAATCTGTTAAAAAAATTGCTATATCCAAACCTCTAGAACTTATTCATATAGATCTATTTGGACCTTCAAGGGTAGCAAGTTTGGCTGGTAAATTATATGTGTATGTTTTAGTTGATGAATATTCTAGATTTACTTGGATTTATTTTCTAAAATATAAAAATGAAGCTTTTACTTTATTTGAAAGTTTTTGAAAAGATGTTCAAAATGAAAAAGATTCTAAAATAATTTCATTAAGAAGTGATCATGGTGGAGAATTTGAGAATCTAGAATTTAATTCCTTCTACTCAAATATGTGTATTAAACACAACTTCCCTACACCAAGAACACCTCAACAAAATGGAATTGTTGAAAGAAGAAATAGGACTATTCAAAAAATGTCTAGGACTATGCTAAATGAATACATTCATTCTATCTATTTTTGGGAAGAAGCTGTAATCACAACTTGTTATATAATTAATAGAGTTTTAATAAGGCATTTTTTTAAAAATACACCCTATGAACTCTGGAATAACAGAAAACCTAAAGTAAATTACTTTAAAGTTTTTGAATGCAAGGTTTACACCTTAAACACCAAAGACAATATTGGTAAGTTTGATCCAAAATTTGATGAAGTCATTTTCTTAGGATATTCTGCTACTTACAAAGCTTATAGAGTTTTTAATAAAAAGTCAAGGATTGTTGAAGAACCAGTTCATGTGAAATTTGATGAATCTGACCCCTTTGAGAAAAGGAAAGACCAAATTGATGAATCTGACTTTAATGATAACATGAGACTTGAGAACTTAAAAGATGATTTTGAAAAAGATTTAAATGAAATTCAGTCCAGTTTAGAAGAATATGACATTGAAGAACCTAACAGTGTATTACCTAGACAATCTAGATCCCTAAATAATTACCCTTTAGAAACTGTTATAGGACACCTAGACACTGAAATAAAAACCAAAATAAATGTAGAAAATCTTGTTAAATTATCTACCTTTCTATCCCAATTAGAACCTAATACATTAAAACAAGACTTAGTTGATGAAAGTTGGATGATAGCAATGCAAGAAGAACTAAACCAACTCAAGAGAAATGAAGTTTGGAATTTAGTCGAAAGACCTCAGAACTATCTAGTTATAGGAACCAAATGGGTCTTTAGAAATAAACAAGATGATCAAGGAATAATAACTAGAAATAAAGCAAGACTTGTAGCTAAAGGTTATAACTAGGAAGAAGGTATAGATTATGATGATACCTTTGCACCTATAACTAGATTAGAAGCCATTAGGATCCTTTTAGCCTATGCATCTCATATGAACTTTAAATTATTTTAGATGGATGTTAAGTATGCCTTTTTAAATGGTTACTTATTGGAGGAAGTTTATGTTGAGCAACCTCTTGGTTTTGAAAATTCACAAAAACCAGATTCTATTTTTAAACTTACTAAAGCTCTTTATGGCCTTAAACAAACACCTAGAGATTTTTATGAAAGATTAAGTTATTTTCTTTTAAAAAATTATTTTACTGTTGGGATGGAAGATCCAAATTTGTTTAAGAAAACTATCATCTCTAATATTTTATTGGTTCAAATTTATGTTGATGATGTAATTTTTGGTTCAACAAACAAAAAGATTTGTCATGAGTTTTCAAATTTAATGAAAAAATAATTTGAAATGAGTATGATGGGAGAATTAAATTTCTTTTTAAGACTTCAAATTTATCAAAAAGATTTTGTAAATATTTTAAATCAAAGAAAATAAATTACTGATTTACTAAAGAAATTTGGACTTGAAAACAACAAGACATATTCAACTCCTATGTGTACTAATATAAAACTTGATTTGGATGAAATTGGAAAATCAGTTGACAACAAGTTATAAAGAGGCATGATTGATAGTTTATTATATCTTACTACTAGCAGGCCAGATATAATGTACTTAGTATGTCTTTGTGCTAGATTTCAATCAGATCCAAAAGAATCTCACTTAAGTACTGTCAAAAGAATCTTTAGATATTTAAAAGGAACTGTTTTTCAATCTCTTCTCTATCCAAAACTTCTGATTTTAATTTAATTTCATATTCAGATGCAGAATTTGGAAGTTATAGTTTAGATAGAAAAAGCACCTCAGGGACTTGTCACTTTTTAGGAAAATCCTTAGTGTCATGGTCTAGTAAGAAACAACATTCAGTTGCTCTATCAACAGCCGAAACAGAATATGTATCTGCTGACAGTTGTTATGCATAAGTTTTATGGATGAAAAACACTCTTATGGATTTTGGACTAAATTTTAATAATACACCTATTTTATGTGATAATACTAGTGGTATAAATATTTCAAAAAACCCTATTAATCATTCTAGAACTAAGAATATTGATATTAGACATCACTTTCTAAGAGATCATGTTCTTAAAAAGGATATACTCTTAGAATTTGTAAGCACTGAAATTCAATTAGCATATATTTTTACTAAACCATTTTTCACTGCAAGGTTTGATTTTATTAAGGGGGAGCTGCCAACGATCCCGTACTCGAGTGGTAAGGGCTCCTGCTTGGCATCCAAGAGACCCAGGTTCAAAACCGGGTAGAGGTGAATTTCCAGGTTACTGTAGCAGTACTGTAATAGTACTGTAGCAGATACTGTTCAGTACTGCAGCATCTGGAACTATTCACCCGATTTGGGCCTTCGAGCCATTGATTTGGACCTACGGGTCTCCAGGGAATTCGGGTCATCAAAGGTCTTCGGGCCTCAGGGACTTTAGGCCACAAAGACCGTGGAGTAGCCCAGTTCACACAAAGCAGGCCCCAGAAGAGGATCAGAGCAACAAGACTAGCAGTCACCAGATGCAGAGCTACCAGATTGGAAGAATGAGAGGGTATGACAACCGCCATCGAGACTAGGCACCATGCAGCTTTGTACGGGGCAATGCTAGCCGATCATCAATGAAAGGTGGGGAGATAGGCGATCAATGACGCAGAAGCTAGGGGAGGGGCAGTTCCTATGGGTTGTTCCTACAAGTCATGGATTGGGCATAGTATGCCTATGGTCCTTCGGGTCATGTATTACGAGTCATGTCGGGCCTTGTGCTTTGGGCCTATGGGTCATGTACGAGTTCCCCTTCATCCCTTAAAAGGGGGATTATCTATAATAAAAATAAAAAAGAAGGCCTACGGACCATTCAGGCAAAGGGGGAGCTAGGTTTATTTATTTTTAAATGATTTTTTAATTATTTATTTTAATTCTTATTTTATCTTTTTTTTCTTGTCTTTATTAATTTAAAAATTTCGTCAGTTCTATTTTAAAATTTTGCCATGTAAGTTTTTAATTTTAAAATAATGTAATAATTACAATGTGTGTAATGACATGGGAATCAAGGATGTTAGAAACCGTTTCCTATTCCAAAACCGTTCATGTTCTCAAAACCCTTCAAAACCCCGAGAAATTCTACCGCTCTTCTCTACCTGCACCTGAACCTTTGAAACCATATATTTTCAAACCTTTAGAAATTTTTGAAAGCAATGGCCAAAAAAAAAAGGAATGATGAGCCTGAAACTAGCAACGCCAAGCAGCAACGCTCGGCAGGATGAAAGATTTTGCAAGGAAAAGTGATCGATCTGGAATGGTTAGACCACATGGATCTGATGCTGAGGTAAGCCCTCGCATTTTAGAAACTCAATAAAACCTTCAATGGGGACTATATGGAATTTATATATGAGGTAGAACTTCATCACTTTTTTAAATCGGTTCATTTCAGTCCGGGAGAAGATGAAGATTCAATATTAGCTAAGATCGAGGACAAAGATTTTTCGATCTCGTCTGTGGAGATAGCCAAAATTCTTCACTTCCCTCATGAGGGAGTTTTCCATTTTGATTTAAAGAATATTGGTGATAATGTACATAAGTCTGAGGACATTATGTATTTTCTGTTTGAATCTACAAATATAAAGAAGATGTTAGTGAAAGATCTAGATCTTGACCAGAAGAGTTTAGTTAAATTTGTGAAAACATGTATTGCACCCAGAATGTCAGAGATGGAGAAAATATTGTACCCTGATATGTACATAATGTTTCTATTTATGAGTGATATAAAGTTGAATTTTCTGAGATTTATGGTCAGATATCTCAACTACTGCTGCCAACTAGAAGCGAGGATGAACTTATATCCCTTTGGAAGGTTCATTTTAAAGATCTTATTTAAGACAAATATGATAAGGCTGCCGGATGCCTGAGTGAAATTTCACCATAGAAACATTTTCAATGCTGGAACACTGAGGAAGATTGGTTTTTTTTGGAGCACAATAAAAAGAAAACTCATGCCTGTTGGAGCAGAAGAAGAACAAGAGAGTGCTCGGGAGCTACCTATAAAATCAAAGGAAGGAGTACCTGAATCTAGAACTAGTGGAGTATCAAGGGGGATACGGTTTGAGGCAGTTGATACACCTGCTAATGAGAAAAGTCAAGAAGGACTTCAAAGGAGAAAGCAAAGAGTATCTCAAGCTGATAAGGAACCTATTCAAGCAAATGTTGGAACATCTGAACCTCTTCTAAGCTACCAATTTATTAGAGAATCAATAGTACAAGAAATTACTCAACCAACAATTTCTCAGGTTGAGGTGACTCCTCAAGTAGAAAAAGAAATTGTGCATCCAACCATTGAAAATCCTAGAGAAGTTGAAGTGGATAGATCTAAAAATGTACAACCTACTGAAATTGTACAAGAAGAATTAGCTCACGAGGAACCTATATTAGAGGAACCTATATTAAAGGAACCTATATTAGAGGAAATCAATGAAGTCAATGCTCAGGATGAGCAAAAACCTAACCTAGTAGAGAACCCTTCTTAAATTCACACTGAAATTATTGGTGAAGATTTTTCTGCAGATGAGTCAGGAAAAGACTCGAAGGACAAATCAGTGGAGAATCCAGTACAGAGGAACGATGAAGAGAATTCAGATACTGACTCCCTACCTCTAGCTCTGATAAATCTAGTAGAAGCGCAGACTGCGAATTAAGAACAAGGTGCCTCTGATTCTGATAATGATCATGTGGAGGAGTTGATCCGAAAATTTAATAAAGTTTAAGATGAAAATGCTTCTTTAGGAAGAGCATTAGAAAAGGAGAATATGAAATTTCAAATACTGAAATCCAATTTTATTTCTAAGCAAGAATTTGAAAATTTCAAGAAGGAAATGTTGGCTGAAGTTGAAAATCTCAAATCTGAAATGGTGATGAAGTCAAATTTACTAGAGTTTAAATCTTTCATGGAGCAACAATTTGTAGCTGTCAGAAATAGTGAAGCCAGTACATCAGGTACTTCACTTGATCTGATCAGAAGATTTCAGGCCATTATAGTTGCTATGAGAAATATGAATGACAAACTATAGGACCTTAAATGCAATAGTTCTCCTTTATCTATGTTGTTAGATAATCAGAAGTTTCTTATTGACCAGTTGACTTTGAATGAACCTGGAATTAGAGTTTTGCTGAATTAGTTCACTGATAAGTTAACTCTTTTTATGGAAAAGGAAGAGAGGTTACATGAGTTTTTCAGAGTCAATTTGATTGAATACATTCATCTGAATCAGGAAGGAAGAGATCTCATAGTCCAGTTAGGCGATGGACTGATGAAAAGGTTGAGACTACAGATGTCAGAGCTCAAAGAAATCATTCAGAGGTGCTGAAACTTGTTTTACAAACCTTTATATCCCAAACTTGATTCTCATCATCCTTACTGTACTTGTAATTATATTTTCAATAACATATATTTGAATCACATGTTTATGTGTCATTACTTTGTTTTACTATACTGTCTATGTTAGAATGCCAGTAATCCAGATTCAAATATTGATAACTAGTTTATCATAGCATTTACTTAAGTTTAGTGCTATATTAAAACGTGTTATATTCCTTCTTCTATCATTCTTTTTTATATCACAAAAGGGGGAGAAATATGGAAAAAACACAACATATTTTTTTGGGAGAAATTTTTGGATAAACACAAAATTATTTATTTATAAAGGAGTAGATATTATTTTTTACTTTGTAAAGAGGGATAAAATGTAAAAATTAGGAAATAATTTTTAAAATAAAATATATTTTTTATCTTTGCAAAATTCTAATTTATATGCAATTAATTTTGTAAGATAATTTTATTGGTTATTTCATGGGTTTTTTGATCATCAAAAAGGGGGAGATTGTTGAGAAAGTGTTGTTTTCAACAATACTTTATCTTTTTATGATGATTTTTATGTTCACAAATACGCTTATTTGTTATTCTAATGATTTTACTTTGAGTATATTTCAATAAATTAATATTATTTATTTCTCTATTTTGAAATAATATTTAAGTGTTTTAATCCGCATAGAATATTTGACAACATGTTTGGAAATCACTTTAGTGTGTTCTGGAAACACTGTTCATACCCTATGTTGAGGAGCATAGTGTAAGGATGAGAACTATCACTTATATTATCAGTAAAGTATGGTTAAGAAACCATACGTTATTAGAAAAGTATGGAAGAAGAACCCTACGTTTGGAAGGAACCTTATGTTTGAAATATCAGAAAAACATGGAAGAAGAACCCTATGTAAGTATGGAAAGTCATATTTTTTTCTCAAAAGTATGGTTCATCAACCTTAATTTTGTAAAAAACCTTATGTTGGATCATTTATATTTCATTTAGAAGCTGATAAAAGTATGGATTATATACCATACTTTTGAAAGTTGAAGAGAAAAGTATTAGCGATCAACCTTACATTTGTGATCAACCTTAAATTTATGATCAACATAACATTTGTGATCAACCTTACGTTTGTGATCAACCTTACATTTGAGATCAACCTTACATTGTGAACCTTAAGTTCAGAGAATGTATGCTGTGCAGTTCAACCCTACATTTGGCATCAGAGATTTAAATTATGACTTTATTAAAGTAATGGTCTTTATGTGGATTATCAAGATGATTTCAAGACAGATTAAAAGCCCGAATCTAAAGCATGTCTTTGATTGATTCAAATCCGTTTATTTATGAAAAGATAAATTTAATTGGAGATTTTCATGAATAATTTTAAGGGGATTTACATCTGCTCTGTAAATCCAAAAAACATAAAAGACTAAATTTTTTAGTAAAACCACAACATATGTACCCCCCCTTTAAAAATGATTTCATTAATGTTAGGATATTGGTAGATAAGAAGTCGATATGAATGATCATTTAGTATTGACCATTTATAGATTCTGTTTAATATATTAAAATATATCAAAACTATGGGGTTTAATAAAAATATCAATAATTTGTTCTTACATTCCGATGAATTGTAAAATCATATCTCATTTTAGTATGTGATCCCAAAGAAAATGGTGTCTTATATCTATGTTCTTTTCTGGTCAATGATGCAATGGTTTTTTACTTAAATAAATGGCACTTGTGTTATCACACAAAATTTGAGTTTTATTAAAACTCATTCCATAATCAGTGAGTGTGTGTTACATCTACAAAACTTGAGCACAAAAACTTTCAACTACCACATATTCAGCTTCAACAGTGTAAATGGATATTAAGTGTTGTTTCTTGCAAGACCAAGACACTAAAACTTATCCTAATAAATGAAAAGTCCTGGAATCACTTTTTCTGTCCATTTTACATCCAAAAAAGTCTGCATTCGATTTTTTTTAGTTCAAAATAATTTCCAGAAGAGTAAAATAAGCCTAAATCCATAGTTTCCTTAAGACAATGATTTTTTACAGCTTTAAGATGAGTCTATTTTGGATTATCTTGATATCTTTCACATAATAATGTAAAAAACATTAAATCCAGATGAATAGTTGTTAATTATAGTAAACTTCTAATCATTCCTCTAAAGATCTTTTGATCAACTGGTTTCCCAAAATTTTCAATATCTAAAGTATTTGAGGTCCTTATAGGAGTAATAATACTTTTAGTATTGTCATATCCAAATTTCATAATAATATATTTTATATACTTATGTTAAGATAAAAAAGTTCCATTTGTTTTTTTTGAAATTTTAAAACCTAGAAAATAAGTAAGTTCTCCCATCATGCTCATTTCAAACTTAGATTTCATAAGATCTACAAAGGAATTTGTTAAAGATTTTTGAGTTGAATAAAATATAATTTCATCAATTTTTTTTGAATAATGATTATATTTTTAGAAACTTATTTTATAAAAGGGTTGGATCCGTAGCTCCCTTAACAAAGTTGTTTTGTAACAAAAATCCAGTTAATCTATCATAACTTGATATAGGGGCTTGTTTAAGTCCATAAAGTACCTCAATAAGTTTAAAAACATGTTCTAGAAATTTTTTATTTTTAAAACCATGGGGATGTTCTACATAAACTTCCTTCTGTACATACCCATTAAGGAATGTACACTTCACATCCATTTGGAATAGTTTAAAATCAAGAAATTCTATATATGCTTGAAGAATATGAATAGATTCAAGTATCACTACCATATCATATGTTTCTTCATAAATTATGCCCTCTTTTTGATTAAATCCTTGAAAAACAAGTATAGATTTATTTCTAACTATCACACTTATTCCAGAAAACCCATTTTACACTAATTATAAAAGTATATTTAAGTTGTTCAACAAATTCAAAACTTGATTCCTCTTAAATTCATTGAGTTCATCTTGTATAGATTTTATCCAATCCTCATCACTTAAATCTTCATCAAAAGTTTTAGGTTTGAATTGTAATAAAAATTCACAATGTTTAACTTCACTTATTAAGGAACTTCTAGTTCTAATAGTATAATCTACATCACCAATGATATTATCACTAGTATGATTCCTAAGGATCAACTGATTTATTGGGATTACAAAACTATGTTCTTCAACAATATGTTGAAATTATTATTGAGGTATAACTTCATAAATATATTCATCAGTTTCTATCTCATGAGAAGAACTTTACAACATTTGTTGAAAATCATTTTTTAAAATAACATATGAATATGTGGGTTGAGGTTGTTTGAAAAAAAGGATCTAATTCATCAAATTTAACATGTACTGTTTCCTCAACAATACTTTTGTTTTTATTAGAATCTATAAGGCTTACTAGTTGTTGAATAACCTAAAAATATTCCCTCTTTGAATTTTGGTACAAATTTATACAGATTATCTTTAGTATTCAGAATGAATACTTTGCATCCAAAAACATTGAAGTAAGAAAGTTTTGGTTTCCTTTTGGTCCACAACTCATAAAGAGTTTTATTAATAAAATATCTTACTAAAACTCGATTTATAGTATAACAAGAAGTACTAAATACTTCAACTTAAAAATGTTTATCCACTGATTATTCACTCAATATAGTTCTAGTAATATCTTGTAGAATTATATTTCTTCTTTCAACTACACCATTTTTGTGGAGTTCTAGGTGTCAAAAAGTTATGTATTATAGATTTTTTACTATAATTTTTTTCAAAATCATAATTTGAAAATTCTACACCATGATCACTATGAATAGTTATCAAGGACATATTTTCCTCATTTTTAACTCAGGATGAAATTTTTTTAAAACAACAAAAGGAATTTGATTTCTTTTTTAGAAATTAGACCTATGTATATCGAGTGTAATAATCAACTAAAACATATACATAGTATTTTTCACCGATACTTATAATTTGTGTAGGACCAAATAAGTTCATGTTCACTAACTATAAAGAATCATAAGTTGAGACTTTACTAATAGATTTAAAACTTAACTTATGTTTCTTTCTGAATTGAAAATGATCACAAAATTTTGAAGTATCAAACTTAAGTTCTAGTAGATCTTTAAATAGGACTTTCTTATATAGTTTAGCTAAATTTATAACATTTTATTGTCCTAATATTATATTCCATAACTAAGATTGGACTTCCATTGTACTAAGGAAAGGTAGATATTAACTCCTAATATCTTCTAATTTTAGTGTATAATAACTCTCATGCCAATTGGAAGAAAGAATAAATTCATCTTTTGAACTATGAAAAATACATTTTTCATTCATTAAGTTCAAAAGATACACCCCATCACATAACTGAATTATGATAATAAGTTTGTTCTTAATTCCTATAATAAATAAAAAATTTGAAATTAAATATTTTCCAAGAAGAACAATATTACCTATTCCGATGATCTATCCTTGAGCATTATCACCAAATGTAACTTTTCCACCTTTCATTTTGATAATCTTTTAAAAGACATATTTTTTAGTCATATGTCTAGAATAAGGCTTTGTCTAATACTGATATTAAGAATCATATCTCTCACTAATGGATTAATAATGGCTAGAAACTAATCCCAATCAGAAGAGGGTATTTCCACATTGTCTTCCGATGTGAAGAGGATTTTACAGCAGCTAGAAATCTGGGAAACCTACAACTCAAACTTGGTATTCTTCGCATCTCATATTGGGATATCAATTTCAATCCCATGACTCAGAAGAAATAAAATTATTATGTATAGATTCACTTGCATGGTTTGAATTAGGTATATTGGCATAAAAAAAATCTTAATGATTTGGAATCCTGTATTGGTAAACTGCTTAGAATGGATCAACACACTCTTGAAGGTGAAATTGTTTATTTTTCTCACATTCTTGTTGATGCTAACTTAGAAATCGAGCATCCTAATAACATCACCTTACTGGTCAATGATAACAGAATTGATGTTAAAGTTAAATTTGAATGCATCCCATACTTTTGTGATCTATGAAAGATTGTAGGGATGTTGTGGAAAATTTTAGGGTTATTCAAAGGAAGGTTAGGGAGGCTCCAAAAGGTAAGGATTGGAAGGAGGTTCTAAAAAATCAAAAGAAAAAAATATTTTTCTTGAAAAGGGGGTGCATATAAATCTAAAATAGACCCCCTCCTATTTCTCTTTCCCTCCCAGTGTCTCAGTTGACAAAACCTTGGACTGATGTTGCTAAAGAGGAGGAACATCCTACTACTACCAGCTCCTCAAACCTAGATGGGTATGAAGAGCATCCTGGAAAATTTACACCCTATTATGATACATCGTTAGCCATGGGAATTTCTTTGGATATCAATTAATTGTTTTATAAGATTAAAGGTGATATTGATGACCAATTAATTTCTTCTAACATTGATCAAAACATCAGGGAGATTATTCTTTCATTTAAAAATGATGTTATGGAGGATGCTGCTACAAATGAGTCTATATATTCCCAGATGTTGATTAAGCCTTCCTTGAATAATGTCACCTTTTCTGGTAAGGACCTTGAGACTCCCCTGGTTAAGTACTGTGTTCCAGTGCCTAAGAAGAAGTATGGAAGGTCCCCTAAGGCTTTAATAGTGAAAGATATTGAAAGGAATGGGGGATTAACCTTGAATCCAAGCCTATTGAGATAGGTGTCATCCATTGATATTCTTGAATAAATTTTAGTAATTCCTACTCATGGGGATGCAAGAGATACATGATCTTTAGAGAAGATGGAAAAAAATGAAAAGTGTAAGAAAGAGGAAGATGATTCCAAAAAAATGGGTAAAGGTAGAGGGAAAGCAAATGAAGAGTTGACAAAGAATGAAGGGCCTCAAACAAGAGGAAATTTTCTTAACAAATGAAGATTATATACTGAAACTACCAAGGGTTGGGGAACACCCCAACAGTCACAGCCCTTAGGCATCTAGTTATAACACATAATCATCCTCTAATTGGGATTGATGAGCCTAAGATGCTTTTTTGATAAGTGGAACTCTTTTAACTAGGAAAATCTTAGATATAGTTTTGTCGCTCAGAACTCTCAGAGTATTGACATAGACCATTTGTGGGTTTTAAAACATGAAAACATTCAGGCTCTCTCTTGTGATAGAGATCCCCAATTCATTATAGTGTCTCTTGATTCTCAAAGATTAATTTTTTCTATATATTTTGTTTATACCTCAGTTTTCTATATAAAAAGAATGGATATCTGGAGGGACTTATGCTTAATGTCTGAAACTATGAGGTAGAGGTGGATTCTTGTTGGAGATTTTAACACTATATTGAGACCTTAAGAGAATACTAGAACCAAATTCTATAGATTAGCCTCTCATTATTTCTCTATGTGTATTGATCAATGTAATTTTTTTGAAGTTACAATTTATGGGGGTGATTTTAATTGGAATAGGTATACTCTCAATGATAGATAGGCTAACAAACTTGACAGGTGTTTTTTGTAGGTTAATGATGGAAGTGATTCAGGGAGTGTTTTTGGTTTTACTCTCCCTAGAACACACTCAGATCATAATCCTATGATTATTGAAGTTTTCACACTGAATTTAATGGAAACCCTTATACCCTTCAAATTCAATAACGACTGTCTTGTCATCCCTGGGTGCATGGAAATGGTTCAAGAATCCTGGTACAAAAATTATAATGGAAGCTTGATGCTTGTGTTGACATGTAAATTGAAATACATAAAAAATAATTTGAAAAGATGGAGCATGAAATCCTTTTATAAACTCAATGATAACATCAAAGCTGCTACAAATTGGCTCTCAAGTTCTCAAATTGCTAATCAAGATCAGGAAACTCTTTCAAGGGATGAGATGAATGCCCTTTCCAAGTTGGATGATTTTCTAATCATACAAGAAATATTGAGAAGGAATAAGTTAAATGTTAGATGACTGCAAAGTGGGGTTAGGAACACTAAATTGTTTCAGAGAATACACAAGGAAATGAAAATTAAGGGAGGGGTTAAATCCATTAGTATTAATGACTGCCTTTTCATAATTATGAATGAAATTTCTACTATGGTGATTGATTATTTCCATAATCTTTATACTGATGATGGTTCTGACATCACTTACAAAATGACTGATTCTATTCCTAAATCTGTTGGAGAAAAAAAAACCATGAGCTCGCTTTAGTCCCCTATGAGACAGAGGTTTGTACAAATGTATTTTCTCTTAACATCGATAGTGTGCTAGGTCTTGATGGTTTATCTAATAAATTATTTATGTTTTACTAGGACATTATTCATATTGAAGTGGTTAATTATGTAAAAGAATTATTCATTCATGCCAATATGCCTCATGGTCTCAATTCTAATTTCATTGATCTCATACCCAAAAAAGATAATGTTGTTGACATGAGGGACTTTTGGCCTATTGCTATTGGAAACACTATTCCCAAAATTCTTAGCAAAACCATTTCCATCAGGTTGGGAAAAGTGGCTAAGGGTATCATCACTGTGAATCAATATGGGTTCGTCCGTGGTAGGAATATTCAGAATTGTCTTTTTACTGCATTTGAGAGTGTGAATCACATGAAGAGGAAGACAAAAGATGGGAATTTTGCTTTAAAGATTGATATCTATGAAGCTTTTGATACTTTAAAATGGAGATTCATTTTTTCAGTTCTCAAAAAATATGGTTTTTCCATGGTCTTCATTAGGATGATCAATACAATTCAATGCTCTGCGAATCTTTCCATCCTTATTAATGGTTCCCTAAGAGGATTCTTCAAATTCTCCAGGGGAGATAGGCATGGTAACCACTTTTAGGTATTCTCTTTTCCCTTGCTAAATATTACCTCAGAAGATGCATGAATGACATGGTTAATATTGGTTTATTTAAACAGCTCATGACTGGAAGAGGTATGCTCACTCCTTCACATTTATTATATGCTGATGATATTATGCTTCTTGTATAAGCTTCCAAGAAAAATTTAAAATCCATCAGGGTTATTTTTGATCATTATGAGGAGGTGGAATGACAATCAATAAGTTGGAACAAGTTATAAATTATGTTTATTAAGGGGATTTTTGTGGCAAAGCAAAACAGAATTGCCAAAATGCTTGGTGTTAGGAGGAGAGTCCTTCCCTTTATTTATCTTGGAATTCCATTATTTTGGGGAAAGTTCAGAAGATCTCATCTTGAGGATACTATTTCTTGTATTCTTAACCAGTTGACTAAGTGGAAAGGGAAATCCATGTCTCAAGTGAGAAGGGTATGCTTAGTCAATTCAGTGATCACTTCAAAGTTTGTGTATACTTTCTCTACCTATAAATGGCCTCTTAGTCTTATCAAGAAGATTCAAGGCTTGATCAGGAATTTTATTTGGACTGGGTCAGTTTATGAGAGGAATATCATTATAGTTTCTTGGAAGGACTGTATAAAATCTAAAGATAGCAAAGGTCTTTACATTAAGGATCTTAGGATATTTAATGATGCCCTCCTTTCTAAATTCACTTGGAATCTCTTTACTTTGAATGAACCATCTATTGAGTTTATGTCTAGTAGATTCAACTCAAATTTGATGAATGTATATTCCCATTATATGGCCTCCTCCACATGGTCTGATGTTAGGAAATGATTTAATTTGTTAATGGTTGACTCAAAGTGGATTTTTTTCTAAACAATTGTTTCTGACGGTTTCGTCAGGGCGTGTGCGTCCGTCTCTTTTGGGGGGATGGCAATGCTGTCTGTTTCCCCACATTCACACTTTCCAAAGATGGGCAGCATCTACTTCTTATTCAGAGACGTCTGCTCCTTGATCAAAACAGGATTATGGTATGTCGGTTCTTCCTTCCACGAATTCCTCATCGGAACTCGTTACCTAGTTTGGGTCTCCCTTATAGATTTAATACGTTGTTCATGAAACTATTCCTAGTGCCATATCTTCATATACACCAGTTAATTAAACTACTTCTATCGGTAAATTCCAAGGGGTCCAGTCAGGGCAGCGACCTTTGGTCAGGGGAGTAGTCATGTTGGGCATCACTGGCGTGTCTGGGCATTGGGACACTAGTGCATCTGTCTTCTGTCCCTTATTATAGGGCTTATTGAGGGCGCAGAAGACTGAGGAATCCCACGTCAAATGCGGGGAATTATATACCATGGGCATGCATATGAGGTTTTCCTCAGCTTCCCATGTTTAACACAGGGTATGCCGCAAGTTTAACGTCCAACGGAGAAGGATCAGACTGATCATAACACTGACTAGAGTGGATCAGACGGGTGCAACCCCCAGAGGGAACACTGATGTTGGGGCCAACACGTGGTTGACTTACCAGTTACTGTTGAGGGGAATGGGGTATGAGGTAGCATGATCCCACTGGGATGTGGTGGCTCGGGTAAGAATCAGGATGGATGATGGAGCGATTGAATGAAGTGGATGGTGAATGGGATGGAACCACCATGAGGATGATGATTGTATGGGCTTGAGCCTTGAAGAGGATTCCTACGTATCCCTGTGGTAGGGAATCAAAGTCTATGTAGTTAATCTAAAGATGGCTTACCGCCGATTGAGGTTTTCAACAGCTTATCACTGGATGGGGTCGCAACGGCTTACCGTTGGATAAGAATGTCAACGACTTACCACTAAATAGGATCACAATGGATTACCACTGAATATGATCACAACAGATTACCGCTGAATAAGATCACAATGGCTTACTACTGAATAGGATCACAACGGCTTACTGCTGAATAGGATCACAATGGCTAACTGCCGAATGGAGTGACAACGGCTTACCGTTGAATAGGGAATCAAAAGTGGAATACAGTTTAACGTCATGCAGGATGGGGGTGGACCGATGTGAAGTGGCCGAGATCATTGGTTGTTGGGCTTGAAACTCGTGGAGGCTTCCTACATACCCTACATTGGTAAGTATCAAAGTCCACGTAGTTCGGGTATGGGGTAGGAGTCGGTGAACCGATGTGAATAAGGACCTAGGGTCCAGGTGGATGGTGGGCTTGGACCTCATGGATGCTTCTTACGTACCTTGCCTTGGAAAAAGATCAAAGACCACATAGTTTAGGGTAGGATTTGTGTGCAACACCTTAACATTGACTGGGGAAACAATGGCTTACCACTGATTGGGGATCACAGTTTAATTTCATGCGGGACGGGGGTGAACCGACATGAATGGGGTCAGAGCGACCAGATGTTGGGCTTGAACCTCAGGGAGGCTTCCTATGTACCTTGCCTTGGCAAGGATCAAAGACCTTGTAGTTCAGGGGGGAATTTGGGGATTACGCTCTGAGGTGGCCCAAGGTGTTGGTAAACTGACATGAATGGGGTCGGAGCGACCAATTGGCGGTGGTCTTGAACCTCGTGGAGGCTTCCTACATACCTTGCCTTAGCAAGGATCAAATACCTCGTAGTTCGGGTGATGGGGGCTTGGTGAACCGATGTGAAGATGGTCGGGACCAATGGATGGTGATGGGATTGAACCGTGTGGAGGCTTCCTATGTACCTTGCCTTAGAAAGGATCAAACTCCTCGTAGTTTAGGTGGGTGGGAACTGACGTGAAGGTGGACCTGGGGTCCAATGGCTGTTGGGCTTGAACCTCGTGGAGGCTTCCTACATACCTTGACTTGGAAAGGATCAAAGACCTCGTAGTTTAGGTGGTGGAATTTAGGGCTTACGCTCTGAGGTGGTCCAAGAAATATGTCATGGTCGATGATCACTCTAAGCCCACGTGAGTCATGCTCAGTGTGAGAAACAAGAGATAGCAGAGACCTGGTAATCACGTCACAAAAGGTGCGTCCGTGGGAAGTGGAGTGGGGATTACACGTGATTGAAGCCCAAAGATAAACAGAGTCTTATGCGTGGTTAGTGACCTGAAGAGGTTGGGAAATACTCTAGGATGGAGGCCTGGCGGTGACAAATTCCAGCGAGAGAGGGATTTAGCACCGAAGAAGAAAGGAGGAGCAATGATACTGCCTCCGGAAAGAAAAGCTAGGGGCTTACACCAGGGTGGTTGCCCTTTCCCCGCGGACAAACACCACTCTGATAAAGAGGATATCATCCCCTGTGAGGGAATATCTCATCCTCTTAGAGACCAGTGGGTGTGGAAAATTTCCAAGTTGGGGGAACCCCACGTGCGAGGCACGTGGCGAAGCCACAATTTTGTTGGAGTTGGTGGCCTAGAACCATCTACTTTGTACTTTATTCATTAATAAATACCTTATCACATCTTGATTGTTCTTCTGCGTGACAATGCATGTGATAATGTCCTAAGGAAAGCTGTTTCATTAAATGGTCATAGTGGATCCCTGCTATAATGAGAACCCGGAAGTTCCATAACACTATTCTTGAATATATTTTCTATGGCTGGATGATGTTATTTTAGGGACACAAATAATACAGGCCATTGGGGGTGATGAATCATAAAACTTTGAGGCACCTTCTCATGGTGTGCGCCCTTGGTAATATCCAGGAGGATATTATGAGAACGAGACCCACTAGTAGGAAATCCACATTTCATAGTGTCATTGGATGTTCCTATCCGCGGACGTGTGTATTGGTCTTTAGACTTTAAGATTATTATTAATGGGTATTACAAATCATGTACTTAGATGTATTGAAGAAAACTATGACGACACACTGTTCGCAGCGAGGTAGGATACGTTGGGTGCATCATGAGTAATACTACATTAATAGATAATGCAAGAAAGGATTTTTCCCTTCTATTCGATAATGGAAGTAGATATCTTAGGCCCTTTGATGGAATTGATATAGCCTAAATAAATCCATGACCATGGTAAGGTATGGGTGAGTTCAATTCCAGAAAGTCAATGAAAGAATAATCGAGCACATGGGTTGATGGCATTAGCATACAACCCGCTTGATTCGAGATATCGTGACAAAGGGATTATATTACATGGTAAACATTCGTAGGAGGCGACACGTCATTATGGCGTTAACTTATTTCTCTATGGGTGCCTTGGCGTGTTTTTAGATGCTAACCTTGGACTTTAGGCAGGCTCTGCCTAATGCCACTGAGAAAGGGGCCTAGAGGGTCACACACTAAGTGTGTCCATGTATCTGAGTTAAATATTAATTTAACAAGTTAAATAAATATTATTCCCGACTGTGGTTTAATAATTATTTAAGGATGCCTGATTTCATTTATTTCGACACTAGTTATTCGAGAGAATATATTGTGGATGAAATAATATATATTTATTAGCGAGTAATGCAGTTACATTTATTTAAGAAATAAATATCCATTACTCAAGGACTAATAAATGTGGTGGAGGAAATAAAGGAAAATGGAAAATAAAAGTACACGCCATATATATTAAATATACACTCTATGTAGTTTTATGGAAAACGAGTACACACTGTGTATTAATGATTACACAGTGTGTATTTTTTTCAGTCATGATTTTGAGGAAATAATATCGTTTTATTAAATGATATTTATTATAATCATCGTGAGCGCATGTCAAGGAATTAATCATTCGACATGGGGGTTTTCAATGAGAGTTAATGAAATAAATAAAACACGTAATGCGTTTATTTATTGTCATAAATCTATAACCTCAAACCTGATTATAAATATCCTCACAACCCCAACACTTTTCCCAATCGTTGTGCACAAAAATTCTAGAGAGTTCTCTCAAGGCCAAAATAACTCCTTCCTCCAAGAACACTCTCAAGATCGAGAGAGATCCACCACCACCGGATCAAGGTGATCGAAGGCGGACATCGCAAGCAAATGTTCTTCCGCTCTAGCACCCGGAGATCCCTTAAAAGACGTCCAAAGATACGTGGATCATGTGTGGATCACCGCTAGAGGAATCCTACACTTGGATTCTACGATGCAACAACAGATCACACCAGATCGTGACTAGAGACATAAATGAAGAAAGAATTACATCAAGGTAATTCTTGTGAATTAATTAAATTAATTATAACCAACATATGATGATCCTATCTCTATGGTTCCAGGACTTCCTCTTTTGTTTTTTCATTCTTTGTTCTATTCTGAAGATCTGACATTTTATATCATAATGGATCTCAGTTTGAACGTTGTTTAATGCTAAAATTAAAGTTAGGAAATCCAACCAACGCGCTTCCACTGCGCCCGAAACCTACAAGTGGTATTAGAGGGGTCATATCGTTAATTATAATTATTTAGTTTTTCGTTAGTGATTTACGCATTTAATAATTTAGTTGTTTCAATTCAAGTTAATTGTTCTTTAAATCTGAATCTTGAGATCTGTTCTTCCTCTATCGTATCTCGTTCACCATACAGAAATAATATTTTTCTTTTCTTTTTTTTTGATTAAAATAAAATAGAGGATCTCATCCAGAGGATCCAAACGTTCCTGGCCGTACAACATGAGAATACACGGTGTGTATTCGGAAGTACACACCATGTAGTCTAGGTTCATGCATCATACTGGTCTTTCAAATCAGGACATGTATTGATTCTATCTAATTCATTTATGACACAGTGTGTTGACCAGGAATAGGTGACACATGGTTTCTGGATTACACGCCGTGTGGTCCAACAGAACATGGCATGTAGTCCCTTCGGGTTAGGGTTGGACCGTGTACCCCATACACGGCTTGCCCGGCTAGAAACCATGTAACGCAAAAACTACACGGTGTGTGTCCCACTGAACACGCCATGTACTCCAAAAATTTCCGAAGTACATTAACACGCCATGTCCTCGGGCATGTACTTCAGATGGACGGTGAAGAAAAGTACACGCCGTTTAGTTGGAACTACACGCTGTTTACTCACCCAAATTATGAAAATTTATTATTATATTATACAAACCCTTGAGACGTGTACCATGGTGCAGGTGTAAAGATGAGGCACAACACATGATAGGTGTTTTATATATATGTGTTTGATTTAACATCTTCATAATTAATGGTAATTCACAGGGTTTCCTCCAAGGTACAAGTCACGTACAAAGATAATTTTAAATAAATTTATTTGTTTAAAATTATGATGGATGAGAATCTCAAGGAAATTTAGAAAAGGGTTTAAGATAAAAGGATTGATTAATTAAAGATAATTAATTGATTCAAGTGTGATTTATCTTAAAAAATAACGATTAAAGAATTGAATGGTAGTTTTATTTATGTGTAAATATCGTTTCATGTATGGATGATCATGAGCTAGACCAAGACCTTTGTATGTGAATGTTTTTCTTTAATTTATTTATTTAAATTAAATTTGTTGGACTGTGAGCCTTCTCCTCATTAATATGTAGGGTCTGCGCGCCCAAGGATTATTTTATGTAAAAACCCCATTTTACCCCTCACCTGCGTGTGAGATAAATGCATATGTAATGGATGGAGCTCCCAAGCTAGTGTATGAGGCTCAAGCCAGGATCCAAGGCAAAATCAATCCAAGGAGATACAAAGGTGGACAGGTGGAAAGCTATAAACACGAACCTGAAAGGTTCAAGGTGTTTCTCCCCTAGGTCTTGGGTTAGTTTATCAACCGCTAGATAAACTAACCAATAAAACAAAGCTCATGATCATACCATTTATTTTATTTCTGTCAGTTTCATGGTTTATTTATTATGGGTGTGTTGTCACGATCACACAATTAATGAATTAAACAAGCATGCAAGATGGAACTAAAATAAAACCGGATTATACATAAATATTATCTTAGACATGATTAATCACTTAAGTATATCCCACTTAATATTAACAAGCATGTAATAAAAGATAATAAAAATGGAAATTTACGTATAAGGATAAAATCCCTCAAAAGAAATATTAAGTCGGTATAGCCTTCCATAATCTTGGTTAGAATAGAACCATAGTTCAAAGTGCTTGACCAACCCTAGTTGGGGTGATTTCAATTATAAGGGAATTATAATTCAAGATTTTGGGTTGACTTAACTTGGTTCACATCATGGGTTGACTGCCACAGCAGGACTTGGTGTGACCAAGAGGCAAAGGTTGAGGAAATCCAAAATAAAAGGATTTCAAGATTGGGGAGTCCACTCAGCGGATCAAGGAGCTGTGAGTTAATGCAGTTGGAATTTGGAATGCCTACCTAAAACCCTTCAAGTTTCTTGACCAACCCTAGTTGGGGTAATGCGAAGGGAAATATGGATCCTTACCACTAGAATATTCAGGAAACAGAATATTTTGAAGTCAATGGTGAGGGCTATTGGATTTCGATAAAATAGTGGGATACTAATAAGTATTAATTTATTTATTTGTCTCATTTTTTTTAATAAAGTACTAAAACTTTGCTCATATTAATTTGTAGAAACTGCAAGAAAAATGACTTCAAACATATCATTGTGAACCATACTCGATAAGGAAAACATTCTCACCGATACCAATTTCCAAGAGTGGCAGAGGCGTTTACACGTCATCCTTCACCACGAAAGGAAATTGTATGTGCTGGAAGAGACTATTCCAATTGCGCCTGGAAAGGAGGCCAGTGATGAGGAACTATCTCTCTACATGAAACACATGGATGATGCCACATATTTCTAGTGTTTCATGCTATCATCCATGTATAATGAGCTCTTGAATCAACATGAAAACATGGACGCATATAGCATGATGTCTCACCTTAAGGATCTCTACCAAGAGAAGGAGAGATAGGAGAGATATGAGATATCCAATGATTTGTTTACAACTAATCTTGGAGAGTCTGCGCCAGCTGGGCCTCATGTAGTCAAGCTCATTGGCTACATTGAATGCCTGGAAATCTTAGGGATTAAGTTCCCGGATGATTTGCGTACATATCTCATCCTATCATCACTGCCCAAGGACTTCTCAAGCTTTATTGTCAACTACAACATGAGAAATAATGAGAAGATTCTATCAGAACTTCTGACCTTAATTCTCTAGGTAGATAAGAACATGGGGTGTGAAAAACCCACAATCCTTATGGTGAATAAGAAAATGAAGGACAAGGCAAAGGGGACAAAGACTTATAAACGGTCCGAAGCCCCCGAGTGATGTCCTTCCAAGAAGGGGAAGATCCAGAGGTAGGGAAAGGAATGAGAGGCAGTATGTTTTTCATGTGGCAAGCAAGGCCACTTGAAGAGGAACTGTACCCAGAAGTGTGGGGATGCTAAAGGTGCATTCGTTATCGAGTGTAATATTTCTATTTCTACACATTGGGTATTAGATATAGCTTGTGGGGCTCACATCTATATTAAAATGTAGGAACCAATTAGATTTAGAAATATTTCTAGAGGAGAGGTGGATCTTCAAGCTGCCAATGGTGCAAAGATGGCTGCATTGGCTATTGGAAATTACCACCTCTCATTGCTGACTGGGATGATTTTGGTTTTTCATAACTGTTATTATGTGCCTAGTGTTACCAAGAACATAATTTCTGTATCTTGTTTGGATATAGATGGATTTATTTTCAAGTTTGGAAACAAGGGTTGTCTATTTTATAAGAACAACTTATGTTATGGTATGGAACATTTAAATAATGGTTTGTATGTATTAAATTACGAAAACCAAGTGTTGGAAATTGATAATGAAACAAACTCACATGACTCATATATCACCCAGTTGTGGCATCACCGCCTCGGTCATGTAAACGAGAAGCGCTTGACAAAGCTCTGCCAAGATGGCTATTTAGACTCTACTGAGATAAAACCACTTGATAGATGTCACGCTTGTTTACAAGGTAAAATGACCAAGTCGCCTTTTGGTGGACAGGGTGAAAGGGCCATAGAGCTTCTAGGATTAGTGCACACGGATGTATGTGTACCATTTCTAGTAGAATCTAGAGGTGAATATTCTTACTTCATTACTTTTACTGATGATTTAAGTAGATATGTCTATGTATACTTAATGATGTATAAGTAAGAGTCCTTAGAGAAATTTAAGGAATTCAAGAATGAAGTGGAGAATCAGCTTGGTAAGAAGATAAAGAAACTTCAATTGGATCGAGGTGGAGAATATCTGAACCAAGAGTTCATAAATCTTATACGGGAGTCTGGGATTCTATCTCAGCTCACTCCTCCTTATACACCACAGTGGAATGGTGTTAGTGAAAGGAGAAACCACACCTTTTTGGACATGGTGAGGTTGATGATGAGTCATGCAGATATTCCATTATCCTTTTGGGGATATGCATTACAAACTACAACATACACATTAAACCAAGTACCAACTAAGGCGGCAAATGGAATTCCATCCAAGTTATGGAATGGAAAGAAACCCATTTTGTCGCACACACATATATAGGGATGCGAGGCATTTGTTAAGGCCTTCTCAGGCAACAAACTAGCACCCTGAGGCACGAAGTGTATCTTTATAGGATATCCAAAGGAAACAAAAGGATATTACCTATATAACCCTTCAGACAAGAAAGTGACTGTCGCCAGACAAGCCGTCTTTCTCGAGAGGGAGCACATCCTCAAAAAGGATAGTGGGAGAAAGATTGACTTCGATGAAGTTGATGCTCAAGATACATAGAAGTTGGTACAGGAAAAAGTTCCACAGGTCCCCATGGAAGAGGTTCCAGAAACACAAGTACTGCGTAGGATCTCAAGAGAGGTAAGGGAACCAGAGATATTTGGTTACCTAGTCACTGAGGATGATGAATAATTATTGTTGGAAAACGATGAACCTCTCTCCTACAAAGAAGAAGTAGAAATCTCAGAAGCTAAAATATGGCTAGAAGCTATGAATTCTGAGATGGATTCCATGTATCAGAACCAAGTCTAGGTTCTGGTCGATGAGCCAGTTGATGTAAAGCCTATTGGATGCAAATGGGTATTCAAGAGAAAACTGGACATGGAAGGTCAAGTTAGCACCTATAAAGCAACGCTAGTGGCTAAAGGATTCAGACAGCGTCAATGAATTGACTATGATTAAACCTTCTCTCTAGTTTCCACATTTAAATCCACAAGAATCATACTTTCTATAGCAGCTTACCATGACTATGAGATTTGGAAAATAGATGTCAAAATAGCATTCCTTAACGGGAACCTTCAGGAAGATGTCTATATGACACAACCAGAAGGTTTTGTGACACCAGGTGAATCCAAACGGGTTTTCAAGTTTCATGAATCCATTTATGGATTAAAGAAAGCATCCAGGTCATGGAAAATTTGATTTGATGAAGCCATAAAATAATTTGGGTTCATTAAGAATGAATGCGGGCCATGTGTTTATAAGCGGTTTAATGGGAATTTGATCGTTATCCTAGTAGTATATTTTGATGACATATTTCTTATTGGAAACGATGTACCAGTCTTACAGTCAGTTAAGGACTGGTTGAACAAGTGTTTCTCCATGAAGGACTTGGGTGAAGCAGCCTACATTCTAGGGATCAAGATCATTTGTGATAGATCCAAGAGGCTGCTTGGACTAAGTCAGGGTACATACATTGACCAGATACTAAAGAGATTTAGTATGGAACAATCCAAGAGGGGATTAGTTCCAATGTCACATGGTCTACATCTTTCTAAGAAAATGTGTCCACAGACACAACAAGAGAAAGATATAATGAGTAAGATCCCATACGCTTTGGCTATAAGATCCACCATGTATTCCATGTTATGTACCAGGATTGATGTTTCCTATGCACTGAGCATGGTAGGTAGATATCAAGAAGATCCAGGAGAATAACATTAGACTATTGTTAAGACTATACTTAAGTATCTGAGAATAAATAAGGATATGTTCCTGGTGTATGGAGGAGATGAGAAGCTTTTCATCAGAGGGTATACTGATGCTAGTTTTCAGACAGATCAGAACGATCTGAAGTCACAATATGGATATGTTTTCTATCTAAATGGAGGAGTTGTGAGCTAGAAGAGTTCAAAGCAGCCAGTTATCGCCGATTCTACAGCAGAGTTCAAATATATAGCGGCTTTTGATGCAGCCAAGGAAGCCATTTGGATTTGGAACTTTGTCCAGGAGCTTGATGTGGTGCCTAACAGTAAAGATCCTATCACTTTGTATTGTGATAATACTACAGCGATGGCTCTTTCAAAAGAACCAAGGTCACATCAACGGACAAAGCACATACTCTGGAAGTATCACCTCTTGAGAGATTTCTATTAGAGGGGTGAAGTTGCAGTGAGCAGAGTGTCCACGGAAGAGAACGTGGTGGACCCCATGACTAAAGGCCTATCTCAGTATAAGCATGAATATCATGCGAGAGCTAGCGGGTTAAAGGTTGTTAGCAGTTGGATATCGTCCCAGTGGGAGTCTGTTGGAGTTGGTGGCCTAGAACCATCTAATTTGTACTTTATTCATTGAAAAATATCTTATCACATCTTGATTGTTCTTCTGCGTGATAATGCATGTGATAATGTCCTAAGGACAACTGTTGCATTAAAGGGTCATAGCGGATCCCTACTATGATGAGAACCCGAAAGTGTCATAACACTGTTCTTGAATATATTTTATATGGCCGGATGCTGTTATTTGAGGGACAAAAATAATATAGGCCATTAGGGGTGAGGACTCATAAAACTTTGAGGCACCTTCTCATGGTGTGTTCCTTTGGTAATATCCAGGAGGATATTATGAGAACGAGACCCTCCAGTAGGAAATCCACATTTCATAGTGTCATTGGATGTTCCTATCTGTGGACTTTCATATTGGTCCTTAGACTTTAATATTATTATTAATGGGTATTACAACTCACGTACTTAGATGTATTGACAAAAACTATGATGACACACTGTTCGCAGCGAGGTAGGATACGTTGGGTGCGTCACGAGTAATACTGCATTAATAGATAATGCGAGAAAGGATTTTTCCCTTCTATTCCATAATGGAAGTAGATATCTGAGTCCCTATGATGGAATTGATATAGCCTAAATAAATCCATGGCCATGGTAAGGTATGACCGAGTTCAATTCCGAAAATTCAAAGAAAGAATAATCGAGCACATGGGTTGATGGCACTAGCATGCAACCCGCTTGATTCAAGATATCATGAAAAAGGGATTATATTACACGGTAAAAATTCATAGGAGGTGACACGTGATTTCAGTGTTAACTTCTTTCTCTATGGGTGCCTTGGCGTGTTGCTAGACGCTAACCTTGGACTTTAGGCAGGATCCACCTAATGCCACTGAGAAAGGGGCCTAGAGGGTCACACACTAAGTGTGTCTATATATCTCAGTTAAATATTAATTTAACAAGTTAAATAAATATTATTCCCGAATGTGGTTTAATAATTATTTAATGATGCCTGATTGCATTTATTTCGATACTAGTTATTCGATAGAATATATTGTGGAAAAAATAATATATATTTATTAGCATGTAATACAGTTACATTTATTTAAGAAATAAATAGACATTACTCAAGGACTAATAAATGTGGTGGAGGAAATAAAAAAAAATGGAAAATAAAAGTACACGCCGTGTCTATTAAATACACACGCCGTGTAGTTTTATGGAAAACGAGTATACACCGTGTATTAATGATTACACGACGTGTAGTTTTTCCAGTCGGGATTTTGACGAAATAATATCATTTTATTAAATGATATTTATTATAATCAGCGTGGGCACATGTCAAGGAATTAATCATTCGAAATGGGGTTTTTCAATGAGAGTTAATGAAATAAATAAAATGCGTAATGCATTTATTTACTGTCATAACTCTATAACCTCAAACCCAATTATAAACATCCTCACAACCCCAACAATTTTCCAAATCATTGTGTACAACAATTCTGTAGAGTTCTCTCAAGGCCAAAAGAACTCCTTCCTCCAAGAACGCTCTCAAGATCGAGAGAGATCCACCACCACCGGATCAAGGCGATCGAAGGCAGACATCGCAAGCAAAGGTTCTTCTGTGCTAGCACCCGGAGATCCCGTCAGCGATGTCCAAAGATATGTGGAGCATGTGTGGATCACCGCTAGAGGAATCCTACACTTGGATTCTACAATGCAATGATGGATCACACCGGATCCTGACCGGAGACATCAACGAAGAAATAATTCCATCAAGGTAATTCTTGTGAATTAATTAAATTAATTATAACCAACATATAATGATCCTATCTCTATGGTTCCGAGACTTCCTCTTTTGTTTTTTAGTTCTTCGTTCTATTTCGAAGATCCGAAATTTTATATCATGACGGATCTCGGTTTGAACGTTGTTTAACGCTAAAATTAAAGTTAGGAAATCCAACCAACGTGCTTCTGTTGCGCCCGGAACCTACAAGTTTAACGTTATGTGCTAAGGACGATGGTTATTGGTAGTTTAACATCCTTCATCTCGGATGAGGTGGGTTTTCTCTGCACCCCTAGGACTTATATAACCAGTACCATTTTCTCCTTGGTGAAGAGAAGGGACAGGCAACGCCGTGGTGAGGGGGTGTTATGGAGAGAACCATTGAGGGGTCCACGTTATCATGGCTATGCAAAGAAGAAATTTCCATTAGCATGCCTATGTGAAGAAGCATGAGGCGAAGAAACACAACATGAAGTATTGTCCAAGGGACTTTGAAATCACATCGTGCAAACCTGGAGGGTTGCACAAGAAAAGGAATTTCAAAGCAGAGGGGTTCATAGGTAGGGGCCTTGTGAAGCTTTGCTGCTCCGCGTGGCGGAGGGTACTTGCGAAGGGGTATGCTTCACGAAGTGGGGCACCTCAGCCTCAACATAGGGAAGAGGTGCATATGGGAGGTGCTTTGCAAAGTGGAAATACATTCACGGAGCATGAACTCACGGAGCAAAGGGGCCTCGCGAAGCAAGGTATCGTGAAGTAATGTGCTTCGTGAAGTACAGTGACCCTGCCTTGGCATGTGGATCATGTGTACATGAAGGGTGTTTCGCGAAGCATAAACACTCCGTGACGACCTGAATCCCCTTGGGGATCCTCTTCGTGGAGGACCTTAGGCTTCTTGAAAGGCATCCCTCTCGGAAGAGGGGGTTAAAACAAGGAAGAGGGGAGGCACTTCACAGAGCAGAAGTACCTCACTCAACTCATGATTCGCAGAGCAGAAGGCACTTCGCGATTCGGGAGCTAGGAAGTTGAAAGGCCGGATGATCCACCTCTGGGACTTTGGGGGAGGCCGATGTTTATAAGGGAGAGGTGCTGCGAAGCAGAGCTCCCTCGTCACGAAGACGGAGCTTGCTCTGTAGCGGGATCACAAACATCAAGGGAGCTCACAGAGCGTGACTGCCTCCTTACTCTGCGGTAGGCTTGTGAACGTCAAATCTGTTCCCAGAGCGGCCTGCCTCCTTGCTCCGCGGAGGGCACAATGTGATTGGGGATCCGCGAGTGGTCTTCACAAGGCAGCCCCTTGAGGATTTCTGTTTCTTCGGATTCTTCTCCCATTTTGGAGCCAACAAATTCACCCCATATGACTTGGAGCCATGGAGAAATCAAGGGTCAAATTTTGAGGGTCAATCGAAAAAATCCTCGATGATTCGTGAAGATGTATCGCGAAGAGGGATCATGAGGTGGATCAGTGACGTGCAGGCCGAGCGTGGCACGAAGCTCAGCGCGAAATTGATGCACCGCGAAGCTCTGAAGTTCATCGCCTATATAAAGGGGAGTTTACCTCTCTTTTGTCCTTTCCCCTCTCCATGAAATTGTATTTTTATGCTCTTGATTCGTGAATCTCCACGTACTTCGTAATTGATCTCCACAAATCGGGTTTTCGCTTCATGGCGTACAATGAGTTTTTTACTCCGCAACAGCGCTTCACAATCCTGTGCTTAAAGGCGTAAGCGGTACTCTGCGAATAGGCTTCATGAACGCTCTCTGCGAACGAGCTTCGCGAACCAACTCGAAAATCATCCAAGTTCTAAAACTGAATGGCTCATCAAGAATCTACCGAGGGGGTTCTTGCAGATGCCACCCAAAGGGATGAGATGGCGAATAGTCTTGGCCTAGGGGAGTTAGTTTGAAGCCACTCTGACCATGATTCATTGGTGGATCTGTTGTCGGAGAGCCAGAAGAACTGCCCACTGTGTAAGAGGCTGCCTTTGTATGGCTTCGGGCTGAGGGATGATGTCTTCATCCCTGAATCAAGTAGGGATGAACCAGATTACTGGTTCAGGAGTATGTCGTGCCAACGCCAATGGTTCAGGGCGGCTGATGGCCATGCCTAGGAAGAATTTACACCTACCGTTGCTGACTGCCTATATAACCACCTGAATAAAATTGACGAGAAGGAATTGTAGACGGAGATTTCTCCTCCTTTTTACCACATGATACTAAAGGAATCTTTGAGGAAATCGAAGAAGGGATGGTCCGAGGAATGGGACCTGTGATAGGGAGGCAACTTAACAGACGATTGGGCATGGGCCTACTATGTATGAGCCTTGTGTGAGGATTTTGGGACTGAACCAAGAATATTGGGTTTGTATGAGGCGGATTGGGCCTCCCAATTACACATATATCAACCAAAACAACTAATGCCAGAGTTGTTAAGCAGATGGTCATTGAGGACCAATACCTTCCACTTACACCATGGGGAGGTTGGTATTAGCTTGTGGGATGTCCACCAGATTTCTGGGGTTCTGATACTGGGGGTTATGTACGATGAATTATTCCCTGTCATGAGCATGTGGGAGGATCCGGATCAGATGCCGTGGCCGGCAATGGCATTGATGGAGCTGTCACCGGGAGAGGACAAAGAAGCAGTGAGAGATGTCCACTTTAAGAAGTGGTTCAAGCAGTTCCTGAATTTCCTGGTAGACCGACAGTTTTCGGCGAGGCCTTAGACTTGCCCGAAGGGGGATTAACGGGGAAAGGAACACTCATACTGGCATCTCTTGGAGGACAACCAGTGGAAGACCTGGGGGTTTAGTGTCAACACTGAGCAACAACCAATATTCAGGCTGGCGGCATTTATCGCGGCTCTTATCTGTGGTTGGATCCTGCCGGTGAGGGATACAAACATGGGAGTACGCCTAAGCGCATTTATCATGGCATCCAAGTTGGCGACAAGAGGGTGGGTCAACCTAGGAATCCTGATGTTCACCAAAATGTATAAGATGTTGTGGCATATCAGCGAGGGGAAGCGGCCGCAGAGGCTATGTGGGCCATTCCACCTCCTGTATGGGTGGATAGCAGCACATATCATGGGGGTTTACGAATACCCAAACCCCATCTCTCCTCTGGGCTCTAACTTCTGCCCATCAATCATGAACTCCACAGGGATCTTTCCAGCCATGTTGACCACACTGTTCATATTGAACCGGGTGTGGAAGGCAAAAGAGTTCAATTTTCACCCATTTCCGTTGCCGACAGGTGTATTCATTGATGATGACCAGGGAACAGAAGAGCACCAGACATATCTCCTGGACTTTCAAGGTGGAGTCTTGGTGGAAAGGGTGGACTGTGAGCCCCTCTATGAGCCATAAACCCCACACTGGTTTGCAAGGAAATTCTGGTGCATGCAGTGACTGACCCCACATGTCTATTTGGAGGTGCACCATGAGGAACACCCGTGTGTGATGAGGCAGATGTGGCTCATGTTCACACGGGAAGACGGGAAGATGCGGAATGAACTGCCTCCGCCTACCGCTATCTTTAGGCTGGTGAAGGAGTATGCCATAAGCTGGGAGGTAGCTTATCTAGGGGAGATGCTAAATCAACCAACCATTCGGGTCAGTGATAGAGAACCTCCCCGATCTTGGGGTCGGGGCCAGAAGGCAGCAAGGGCATCCTGCGATGGAGGGGCTGCCGTGGCAGTGAGGCCCACACCAGTTGAGGGTGAGGCAGCAGCCATAGATCCAACAGTGGTAGCGGAATCGGCGGTTCCAGAAGAATAGAACCATCCAGAGGGGAGGCTGCTAAGAGGATTCCACAGGATACCCACCCAAGCTCCGGGGAAGCAGCTGTTCCATATCGACATGCCAAATAATGCTGTCTTCTCGGAGGCTTGGGACATCTGTGAAGTTAATAGGAAATTCTTTGGCCCCACCGAGTTGTGGCAGCACCTGAACCATCTCAGGATGGATTTACCAGGGATATGCCCTATCTGGACTGGCTTTGTGGTGCCCCAGGCGGAGGTGGAGTGGTACCTGACAGAGCTGGAGGACTTTGTGCATTCCCGGGGTGCCCCTCAACCAATGACAGACCATGTCAAGGTGTTGTTGGACTACACTACTCCCTCGCAGTTTTCGGTCGCTGATTTAAGATAGAACTTCCCCCTGCCGGAAGAATCAGAAGAGTCCTCCTGGGGAGACGAGGCTGGGAGAGGGAGCCAGTTGGAGGAGGGCGAAGTTGGAGATCAAGACTTGGATATTGAAGAGTTTTCAGAGGCCCTTGAGGTAAAAAATCTGAAACCCCCTTCTTCGATAATTTCTTTGAGGTCATTCCGGACTCCTTGTTAACATCTGAATCATGCAGGAGAGTCTTATATATAGGACTCATTCTCATCCCTCAGTGGATGAAGATGTGGGACCTTCAGGATCTATACCTGACTCCGCATCTATTGCTGTGTCCAACAGGGCTAGGATGCCCGAGGTGACCCCTCTAGAGTTTTCAGGCCTTCTGACCATATACTGGGGGGGCCACACTTCAGGTTCCCGATGACATCAACCCAAGGACAAGACCAGGAATTCGATCTCTGTAAGTCCCCTATACCAACTTTATGACGGTCATCCCCTAACCATATTTACTAATGTCCATGTCCCCCCCTTTTTTTTCACGTACAGTTCTTAAAATGGCGTGGGTCGCCTTGGCGAGGTTGGTCGGGGCTTCTTACGACGTCCTTCCAAGGGGAATACCGATGATCATGGAGGCGGAGCACCAAACCAACTGAGCGACGGTGCTCCCGATCACTGGTGGGACCATTAGTGGGGCTGAACCTGAGATCATTGAGGTAGGATCCGATGACGAGGATTGATCAAATAGTCCAGGTCCCGCCATGCCTAATCAAACACCAGACGTGGACCCTACTGAAGAGTTCCTGGGGGTGTTCCATGCGTATGAGCCTAACAATTGTGCCGACTGGGACGAGACGACCTTTGACGAAGAGGATAGTAAGATAGTCCATCATCGATCATGGAATCTTATCACACGCTTCATCAATGACACCCCCAACCACTATGGTTGGATGAGATAGATAGACTTCGCTCGTGATTGCGCGAACTGTGTGCTGGGGGAGTGGATTCCCAACGTCCCCACATGCTCATCCGAGATCTTATGGCATAAAATATTTGGGAGTATGATTGTGGCCTCAGTGTGGGATGGCAGCGGAGGAAAGTGGTAAATATCAAGAGGCTCCAAGAGGCTGAAGATGAGGTTCAACGGCTACAGGCCCGGGAGGATGAGCATTCCGCTTCCCTTGACGCGCAATCAGATCTCGTATCACAGTTGAAAGCCCAAATGGTGGAGGCCAAAGAGGGCATGAAGCGAGCCTCTGAGGAGATGACCATCATTCGGACCGACGTAGAGGGGGCCTAGATTGTGGCTGATGAATTGCGCACCATTGTTGCCAAAGAGGAGCGGGAGCTGAACAAGCGGCAATGAATCCTGGAAGCCACCAGCCATAGGGTGGCAGAGCTGCTACGTTCTTTCAACGAGGTTAACCCATCCATGGGGGAATTGACCCTGGAGTACTATAATGATTATAAACCCTCAAACGTACTTTCATGATTTTATTTTTTGATGCTATTCCATGCATGAGTTTTGTTGTTTACATTGGTTTATTGCATTCTCGTAATATTTTTGGAGCGTCCCGCGATCATTCCCTAAGCTCACATGGGTTAGGCCCGATGTGATAAACAAGGGATGACCACCTTATCACCCCCATCCAAATATAGGAGTACAAACCAAGATTACGGCATCTGGGGTTTGAAAAACCATCCTAGATTTACAGGAGAATATGGGAGAGACCTGACTAGAGAATGAAGCTCTCGGAACAGCCGAATTACCATTTTACTAGTGTTCTCTTATGCATGAATAGGGTAACTCCAAGGGCACTAGAATCAATCCTAACAGATGGGAATGGAAGGCGTGAATCACAATACCCAGGATTTGGAACACTTTGGGGGTGCCATGATAATAAAGAATAACTATTTATCGCATTCGAAACATAGTATCCTTATTTTATTATCCTGGAATGGGGATAAAAAATGAGGGCCAACCGCTAACCATGTTCAAAACACAGGGCCTGACTCAAAATTTCATCCATTAGTCTTCTAGAACATTGTCCCAGGATAATAGACGGGCCATAGGCTGAGCATCCATACTGTTAGGGGGTTCCCTTAGACATTAAAGAGGAAGAGGGTCTGAATAAGGTGCACGAAAAGCGTGGAATGTGGAGTGATGGTTTGTTCGAACAGAATCCAACACTATCAAAATTATTCCACTGTGGTGGAATCATATTAGATGGGCGCATCGGTTTGATCATGGATCATTCCTTAGTTTAGATAGGACCTCTTTGGCGAGGGAGCTGTCTCTTCCCAATGTCATCGTGGGGCATCCCGAACTTGTTCAGGTCAAAGCTACAGTTACGTGGTTCCCCACAAGAGGTCAGTCCAGAGGGCCGAAAATGAGAAGGAATAGGATTTATAATTCCTGGGGCTGGACCCAAGGTGAAATGCCTGGGTGTCTCTATGTATCCCATGAGGATGGGAATCAAGCCATACGTAGTTATGGAAGATGCCGTGTAGTTTAACGTCTTGCAGAAAGGATGCAGAGTGGTCTTAGTTTATGGTTATAAAGCTCAGACCATGGACCGGTAAGAAGTGCATGGGACACATGGTAAAGTGATTATGAAACCCAATATGAATGAGGACCTGAAGTCTAGATTACCATGTGTTCCCCAAGAAGGTTTTAAGTCGAGGGACTGGAAACGAGAGTTAAGCTGGGCCTGTAGGGGAAGTGCTCAAGCATTCCTACGTATCTCATGAGAATGAGAATCAAGCCATACGTAGTTCTAAGAGGTGGCACGGTAAGGTACCAGTGCCAGGGATAAAAAGGGGCGTGTGGGTGTGTCCCTTACACCAAAAGAAGCGGTATTTGATGTATCTTGTTTTTCCTTTAAGGTGAATGGGTTTTTATTTTTTGTGAAGCGATAGGCCTAGGATAGCAAGTCCCAACATCGCCACAAGAATCAAGCTGTATGCAGGCATTGAAAAATGGTATGGCATGTGACTGATACCAAACATGGTGTCCCCTTGAGTGAGGACATCATGATGCAGTGCCGTTTTTCATCATACGGCTTGGATGATAATGTCACAGTTTAGGGTCATGCTATGGGACCAGGCATGCATTTTAACATCATGCGACACAGACGTAGTAGAGACGAGGCTAAAGGGGAAATGTGCACGGTGCAATAAAACATACCTAACGTGAATGAGGGAATAATCCCATACCACACCGTACGTGATTCCATGAAATAAACCTTGGGCCAAGGGGCCAAAATAGAGGTAAGAGCATAAGGGGCTGGTGAAAATAGCTCTCAATTGAGCTGGACCCAAAAAAGAGACATCTAGGTGTTCCTATGTATCCCTTGAGGATGGGAATCAAGCCACACGTAGTTCTAAAATAGATCTTAGTTTATGGTATTAGAGCTCAGACCATGGAGAAGGGAAGTCGGTGTAGAGCCTTGAATTATGCCTTTACTGTGACTTTGTCCTCCTAACGTGCAAATGTGCACTAAAGGATAGTGTCAAGAGTGTCAAAATTACACTTGGACATGATGGGGTGGACAATGATGTGAATCATGTAACCGAAATTTTGGGATTAAGGGGCTGGTGTGACGATGGAGGATGATTGTTGACTATGTTCAAAACACAACACCCATACCGTGTTATCCTGTAATGAGGAAAAACAAATGAGCATCGGCCACTGACCATATTCTCAATGCAGGACTTGTATCGATTTGTTGTCTGAAACCTTCGAGGACATTGGCCCGTGATGGTAGGAGAGCCCTTAAGCCTAGAATCCATGCCATTTGGGGGCCCCCTCGGGTGTGAAAGGTGATGAAATCTCTAATGAGGGAGAACACGAAGCCTAAAAAATGGGTGAAAGCATGTCCACGTAAAATCCAACACTCCACACACTGAACCAGAGTACTCTTAAACAGATTGGTGCATCACCGACAAGGGTCGAGGAGGGTGCTCAACTCGAGAGTAACCAATTTTAAGGGATGAGTATATAATAAGGGTATAGATAACTCTCAAGAGGGATAGGTACACGACGTGGTCTTTACAAACCCGACGTGAATGAGAACATAGTCCCATACCACACCATATACTCCCCTCCCCAGGAAAGGGTAGGCCAAGGGGCCAAGGTGAAAGGGAGATTCCTGTGATATGGTGATGGACCCGAAGTCTTAGATGTTCGGGCAGTCCTATGTATCCCATGAGGATGGGAATCAAGCCACACATAGTTCTACGAAGGGGAAATTATGAAAATATCTTAGTTTAAGGTCTTAGAACTCAGACCCTGGAGAAGCGAGACTATCCCAAGTAAAGGAGGACCTTATCCCAATCCCTAATCCTACATGAGTTGAAATCAGTGTAGGAAATAAGGGTGGATAAGGTATTTGTAATACGTGAAATATATGCAAAAGGGAAATCAGTGGATCCCCAAATGATTGCCTTATTGCGGATTTTTTTCTCCTAACGTGTGGATGTGCACTGAAGAATAGTACCAAGAATTTCGAAGTTCTACTTGGTCATGATGAGGTGGAGAAGGATATGAATCATGTAACTAAAATTTTGGGCTTAATTGGGTTGGCGTGACGATGGAGGATAACTGTTGACCGTGTTTGAAACACAGCATCTATATCACGTTAGCCTGAAATGGGGACAAACAAATGAGTGCTGACTGTTGTCCATATTTGCAACGTGGGACTTGTATCGATTTATTGTCCAAAACCCTAGAGGATATTGGCCCTTAATGGTAAGAGGGCCCTTAGGCTGAGAATCTATGCCATTTGGGGGTCCCTTTGGGTGTGAAAGGTGATGTAAGACCTAATGAGGGAGAACACAAAGCCTAAAAAATGGGTGAAAGCAAGTATGAGTAGAGTCCGACATTCCAGGTACTAAACCAGAGTACCCTTAGGCACATTGGTGAATTGCCGAAGAGGGCTGAGGGTCTCATCTTGAGAGCGGCCGATTTGAAAAGACGAGGATAACACAAGGGGATGGAAAACTCTCAGGATGAGGAGGTAAATGGCATGGTCATTACAACACCCAACATGAGTGAGAGCATAATCCCATACCACACCATATACTCCTCTCTCCGTGGTAATGCGGGCCAAGGGGCCAAGATGGTACTAAACCCGAAGACGAGATGCTGGGGCGGTCCTACGTAGCCCATGAGGATGGGAATCAAGCCATATGTAGTTCTGGAATTGCACATAAGGGTAAGATACCCTAATAAGGGGGGTGTACGGCATGGCGAGTAACCCAACATGAATGAGGACATAATCCCATACCACACCATACAACCCTAAATAGGAACTTGGGCTAGGGGTCTGAAAAGGCCAAGGGGCCTGAGGCTGGGCCTCAGATGGGAAGACCCAGTCAATTCACAGTTTAATGTCTTGTAGTGAGGACGAAGAGAGGGGTAAGATACCCCAAAAAAGGGAGGTGTATGGTGCAGTGAATAACCCAACATGAATGAGGACATAATCCCATACCACATCGTACAATCCTATAAGAGAGAGCCTGGGCCGGGGGCCCAAAACTAGGCATGCGAAGCATGATAGGGCATGTGCTAATGGTATGGACGATAAAGGATGGGAATGATGTCTCAAGGGGATATGTATGGTATGGCGAAATAACCCGACGTGAATGAGGACATAAGTCTACTCCATGCCACAAAACCCTAAATGAGAAATTGTACCGGGGGCCCGAAAAGGCCAAGGGGCCGAAAAGGGCTAAGGGGCCTGAGGCCGGGCGTCTCAACCAATGGTATCCATACAACCTCTTGCTCAATTAACTCCTCATCACAGCTTCTAAGCCCACGTGAGCAGTGATCGATGTGGAAAATAATGAGCCAGATTCGGCTCTCCCTGCCATATAGGGGTCTAGTGGCTGGCATCGCCCGATGGGAGTTCATCACTTGGATATAAAATGGGGCAGAATGAACCACTGCACTCAATGTTTGGGACATCTTGGGGTGTCCCTGACGATAAAGGATAGCTGTTGACCATGTTCAAAACACAACGACTTTATAGTGACCTAGAATGGGAACAACAAATGAGCATCTACCACTGACCATATTCTCAACGCGAGACTTGTATCAATTTGTTTCTTAGAATCCTAGAGGGAATTGGCCTGAAGTGGTAGGAGATCCCTTAGGCCTAGCATATCTGCCATTCGGGGGCCCTTCTGGATGGGAAGGATGATGGAGTCCCAATCAAAGGAGTGGGTAAAGCATAGTTGTACCCATACATTTTAAAGCCAAGCAGGGCGGTGAAAGAGGCGAACACCTTAGGGGAGTGGGACGTATGGCGGAATTGAGATGAGCATGACGTGTATTGAGGCAAAAACCTATACCACACCATATGTCTTGACCTGAGGGGAGATTTTGGCATTTGTGCTAGGCCAACAGATGAAATGTCCGGGCGTTCCTACATATCCAATAAGGATGGGAATCAAGCTGTACGTAGTTCTTGAAGGCCATGCAGTTTAACGCCATGCGGTGAGGACGTGGGAGGATAGAAGAACAGGGAGAAGGCACATGGTGCGATCGTTATAATCCTAATATTAGTGGGGCTAGAAAAGCCTACACCATATCATGCAAGGATCCTCCGAGAGAACTATACCCATGGGAGATAGTCAAAGAGAAGAGTTTGGGGGCTGGGCTCAAGACGAAATGCTTGAGCGTTCCTATGTATCCCATGCAGATGGGAATCAAGCCACACATAGTTCTAAGGGTGCAGTTTAACATCTTGCAGGAAGATGCACAATTTAAAGTCATGTAGGACTGAATAGTTTAAGGTCATGCTGGACCAAACAGTTTAGGGTCATGCCGGACTAAACAATTTAGGGTCATGCCAGACCAAACAGTTTAGGTTCATGCCGGACCAAACAATTTAGGGTCATGCCGGACCAAACAGTTTAGGGTCATGCCAGACCATCTGGCTCAGGCAAAGTATTGCTTTAGAAACTTGGCATTGGTGGGAGGAGTTATACGCTCTCCATCCATGGTCACCAGGGTGTATGCTCTATTGGGGTAAACCTTATGAATTATGTAAGGTCCTTCCCATTTGGGCTCTAACTTGGGTGGTTTTCTTCCAGGGATCATTGGTGCCCGGAGGACCAATACCAAGTCACCTTTTAGGAAGGAGTGAAGGCGAACCTTATTGTTGAAGGCTCTAGCTATCTTATTCTGATGCCTTTCCAGATTGTGCAGGCCACGAAGCCAATTCTCGTCAAGTGCTTCCAATTCTGCCAGATGAATTTCGGCTACCTTATCTAGCGCTTGCTGGTCATAGACCGCTGTGCGTAATAAAGGAAGCTAGATCTTTATGGGCAGGACGACCTCAGCTCCGTACACCAGGGAATATAGGGTCACCTGGGTGGAATTACGAGTTGTCGTCTGATAATCCCAAAGGGTGTTGGGGAGCTTGTCCGGCCAACTCTTCTTATTTTTACCAACCATCTTCTGCAAAATGTTAGAGAGGGTTTTGTTGAATGCATTTATCTTCCCATTTTCCTACACGTGATAGCAGGAGGTATGGTTCGAACGAGTGTTGTACTTGGTGTACAATTTATTCAGCTCGGATTCTCAGAAGTTGGTGCCGTTATCGGTGAGGACAGTGCGAGGGACTCCAAACCAGTAGATGATATTGGAGCTCATGAAGTCAATGATAGAACGATCCTTGACATCCTTGAGCAGAACTGCTTCTACCCACTTGGAAAAGAAATCCGTGGTGGTCAGGATGAACCTGCACTGGCGATCTGTCACTGGTGGGTATGGTCCCATGACATTGAGTCCCCACATCGTAAATGGCCAAGAGTAGTTGGTGGAGTGGAGATGCTCTAGTGGCTGATGCATGAAGTTAGAATGAATTTGGCACGCGTGACATCTCTTGGCGAACTCGATGCAGTCATGGATCATGGAGGGATAGATGTACCCCAGTCTCCAGATCTGGTGAGATAGCTTCGTCCCAGTCTGGTGAGCCTCATAGGAACCAATGTGAACCTCCTGCATGACCTGAGAAATCTCGACTCCTTGGATGCAATAGAGGAGAACACCATCAAACCCACGCTTGTAGAGGATCTTCTCAAGACTGAGACCATTCTGGAGGGTAAACTACATCGCGCGACATTGGATTTTCTCACGCTCGTCCCAATCAGCCAGAAGGTAACCATTTTGGAGATACTCAACAAAGGGGGATCTCCAGTCAAGGGTCGCTTCAACCACTGCATATGAGGAGCCTGGGGGTCCCGACATGGAGGATCCGGCAGTAAGATGGCTTACTCGTAGGCCGTCGTCATCATTTGGGGTGAAGGAATCAATGAATCTCCGATGTGCCACGTGTATGATTAGATCATCCTGCTCGGGTTCTGAAAGTGATGCAGCCAGGCCGGCCAGGGCATTAGCTCGACCGTTCTGAGATCGAGGGACATGAGTAACTTCCGGCCGAAATGGAAACTGGGCCCTTAGCTGGAGTGTGCGCTCTAATAATGGTATGGGATCTGGATTTCTGATGATGTAGCCACCGTTGATTTTCTTGATGACTAGTTTGGAATCCCCTTTCACATGCAAATGGGGCCCATTGATCTTGAGGGCTAGCTCGAGGACAGTGATAAGAGCCTGATACTCTGCCTCGTTGTTGGTTCAACCTTCTGAAAATAGGAATGAGTATGGGAGAATGGCTTGCGCTGGAGTAATAAAGACAATACCCAAGCCTACTCTATTGAGTCTGGGATCATTGAGCATCCTGCCGGTGGGGCTCCGAGAGGCACCATCAAAGTACATCTTCCAACATGGGATGGCATGAGCTACCGAGAGGATTGCCTCGTCGGGAAATTCCAGGTCCAGGGACTGGTCTGTAGGGGTTGGATGGGAAGCTATAAAATCTTCTAATGCTTGTCCCTTGATATCTTTTTGAGGCACGAACCTGATGACGAACTGCTGGAGGATTACTTCCCACCGTGCTAGACGGCTGGTCAACATGGGGTAGTTCAGAATGTACTTCAGCGGGTCTACCTGAGACACCAACTGTACCTCATGGTGCTGTAGGTAATGTTGCAACTTCTGTACTGTGAATACCAGCGTAAGGAAACTCTTTTCTATGAGGGAGTATTTGGTCTCCATATCAATGAGCATATGACAGAGATATTAGAGGTTGTTTTCTGTCCCCTCATTATTCTTCTGGGTGAGAAGGGCACCAAGAGACCGTTCTAGGGCAGTCACATACAGGATCATTGGTTTTTCGGAGATGGGTGGCATCAAGACCGGAGGCTAGATTAGATACTACTTTATTTTCTTGAACTTAGTCTGGCACTCTTCTTCCCATTCATAGGTGGAGCCTTTCTTCATGAGCAGAGAAAAGGGCTTACACTTGCCAGCCAGATTCACAATGAATCGGCATATGTAGGCTAAGTGGCCTTGGAAACTCAAAGCTCCCGAATATTGCTCGGGGGAGGCATCTGGCTGATGGAATTGATCTTATCTGGGTCAATCTTGATGCCTTGGTACCTGACAACAAATCCAAGGAACTTCCCAGAGGTGACCCCGAAGGCACATTTAAACGGTTTCATCTTCAAGTGGTGGGAATAGAGGAATATGAACACTTTCTCAAGGTCCTTGAGATTCTCCTGGCATAGGAAATATTTGACCACCAGATCATCCACATAGAATTCCACCAATGTCCTGAGGATTGGATTGAATATGCGGTGCATGGCTCGCTGATAGGCGTCACCTGCATTCTTCAGGCTGAAGGGAATAACCTAGTAACAGAAAGTACCTTGGGGTGCCCTGAAAGTGGTGGACTCTTCATCCTTGGTGGCCATTCAGACCTGGTTGTATCCGAAGTAACCATCCATGAAGGAGAGGGCTTGAAACCCAGCTATAGCATCAATCAACAATTCTATCACTAGAAGGGGAAAATCATCCTTCGGATAGTGACGATTGAGATCTTGGAAGTCGATGCAGACCCTGATCTGTCTGTTCTTCTTCCTGACTAGCATGACATTGGCTAGCCACTTGGGGTACTGGACCTCCTTGATGAAGTTGGATCTGATGAGCTTGTCAACCTTGTCCTTGACCATGGCACCATGAGAGGGGTGTATCTTTCTAGGGGGCTGCTTGAACCCATGATGATTTGCAGAGAGACCGAGGTGGTGGAAAACTACCTGATGATATAGTCTTGGCATCTGGTCATAATTCTAGGTGAATACATCACGATGCTGCTTTAGGAAATCTATGTACCACTGCTTCTCCTCGAAGGACATGGCGACACTGATCAATGTGGGTCTCAGGTCTGCCTCGCTACCAAGGTTCACCTGTGCCAGTTCATCGACCGTGGTGAAGACACCTTCTTCAAAGGTGGGGGTAGAATCCTTTAGATCATCTTCTTCACTTGAGGAGGTGGGATTACTAGCGGGAGACACTTCCTCTGGGTCAGTAGATCCTGACAGGAGGCTAGTACCATCCTGGACAGCAGTGGAAAACATATCGGGAGATTCACGTGCTGCTGAAACCATAGCGATGAAGGCAGTTGATCCGATCCCATCTGGCCTTCAGCCCAAGGGGCCATGCTTGATGACATCAAAGGAATAGTGGCACATCAGCTTGAGCCAGTTAATTCCATCCTGGTGAAATAGACACGTCTGATGTACTGCCATTTCCATGGGACAGACATCCTGATATTGTACGGGGGTAGGAGGCTTCAGGATCACCTGAGCCTAGTTTGTGTAGGAGTATGAGGTGATTTCCCGCCGTCACTTGGAATTGGGAATATACTTCCCTCTTGTACCAGAGACAACAAAACATCGCCCCATGTGAGGTGTTGTGGCCTCCAACTGATGGATCAGGAAGACACAAGCGTCATCCAGACCTGCCCAGGGGTCAGTTGCAACCGTGGCGGGTTTGACCTCACTGGCATGAATCTACTTATCCTTGCTCTTGTAATAGTCGGAATCTAGGTAGCAGACTTCACAAGAGGTGAAAGGAGATGCATCACCTTGAAGTACACCTACTCAACCATTAAGGGAGTACTTGAGTAACTAGTGATATAACGAGGGGACCACCGCATGCAGGTGGATCCATGGTCTTCCCATCAATTCATTGTACGCGGTGTCCTGGGAGACAACCATAAACTCAGTGCTGGAAATTAGGCCACCGAACTGGGTCTTAAAACGAATCTTACCGAATGGGGTATGCTTTGTCCTATCATATCTCTATATTCTTAAATAGGATGGATTTAGGTCATCCTTGGATAACCCCAGCTTTTGTAGGGTTCGCGTCGGGATAAGGTTAATCCCAGAGTTGGTGTCAATAAGACAGTGGTGAACCTCCACACCGTTAAATTGGACGGTAATGTACAGTGGGCAGATGTTCCCCTCTATGGGAGAGCCTTCATATTATCCTAAGAATGAAATGATATCCTGACATTCAACATTCTTGACTGCTTCAGCATGAAAGGATTCTGCAGCTACTACCTCCGTCTCAAACTGGAGGGGGCTTCTTAAAGCCTCGACAAGGTCCTCACGCATATCTGATGACAAGAGAAGGGTCTTGAGGATAGAAAGCCTCGCTAGGATGCTGGAAAGGTTCCTGAGAACATCATATTCCCGTTCCAAGTGCGGAATTCTACTTGTAGGAGGCCGCTCTGTGATAGGAGGCATGGAGATCCTTGTCGGCTGGGCCGATGGTTGATTGGTGCTGGGTATATACCGCTACTCGCTAGTCGAAGCCCGAAGAGTAGCTGCCAGATGAGGACCAGATGATTAAGATCGGCCTGTAGTAGGGCGAGGCTAGTCATGGCATGGTCGAGGTAGCTCTGCCTGATCTAGTAACACAAATGGCGGTGGAGGCGGGCCTGACGACACCAGATGAAAAGGCTGCACGTGCTGAGCTTTGCACTGGGCCTATTGTCTGGTCTCAGTGGCATGCACGGCCTGACTAGAGGTTCCAACTGATGTTCCTTGATGACCCATATGGCCGCGGATCTGCCGACGTTGGCATCAGCTGGGGACATTGGGGAGGTTCGCCTAGCACTCCCCGTCATCAGGAGTCATATAGGGGTTTACCAACTCCACGGTATTAACTGAATCATACCCTTGACAATCACTTGAAGATTCATCCACTAAAGGGCGGATTCTGGGAGGAATCCCCATCTCACGGGGAATGAAGTCACTGAGTGCAGGATGACGATGGAATTGGCGGGGTGCATTTCTTTCCCTTGCGCCGCCGATGCTTGCTCTTCTGAGAAGAGGATGACTGAGATGATGATGCAAAAGTGATGGCTATGTATTATGAAGGCTCTAGATGATTCAGGCATTTCTGAATGATTCCATGGGCACGAGTGACCGTTTTGTGAGCCATCCACTCATCATACTTATGGTAGCCACGGTTTGAAACCTGCTGCCACTCACCTTCACTGTCGCTACTACTGTCTGGACTTACAAAGACACCCACCACTTGTGCCGGGGCCAGGACCAACCTGACTATGTTGTTATCGAACTGGTCTTGAAGCCAGTCTTTAAACACATAACACTGCTTGAGGGTGTGCCCCAGTATCTGATGATAGGGGCATTTGTTAGGGTGATCAGTGAGATTCGCCTCTTCCGGCCTTCTGCACTCAGGCAAGCGTACAATCCCCTACTCTAAGGTGCAACATAAGTAACTAGGGACCTGATTCTCTTTGAACGAGTAGGTCGAGTTTCTCCTATCTGGAAAGGGGGGCCTTGGAGCCTGGCTCTGACAAGGGGTTGGAGGAGCCTATCGAGGAGGCGGATCCTGATTGTCCCGCCTAGGCGGTGGCGGCTCATTCTGCGGGGGCACCTGTCGATTATGAGGAGGATGTTGCTGAGCCAAAGGTTGTGACTGAGGTGGAGGGCCTCTACGAGGATGTGGGGCTGGTGCCATTGGTAGCAATTCTAGTTTCCTGGGGGCTTCTATTTGGGCCACCGTGGCGGGATCGGCTCTGGTATCCCTCCTTTATGGAATTACAGGGGGCAATGGATGTGCCTGGCTGGCCTATTGCAGGGCTTCCTCCAGGCGCTGGGCCTTATTGGAGAAGTCTTGGAATCCCCCGGGGTAGTTCCGAGTTATTAAGGAGGGAACCAATTCTGTCCTGACATTTCCTACACACATCATCAGTAATTTATCCTGAGTTAGTGGCATGTCGAGGGAATATGTAAGCCCTTTCCACTGGGTGATAAAGTCCACGACTCACTCATCAGCCCTTTTTTTGCACTTGAAGAGGTCTGCGATGCTCATTTTCTGGGTGGTGGAACTGGATTGGTAGAGGAATTTCCTACGAAGGTCCTCCCAGCTGGTTACAGATCCGATGGGGAGCTGGCTGTACTAGACGAATGATGGCCCCTCCAATGTCTGAACTAAACAGTGGAGCTTGGCAGCCTCTTACTGTGCTAGAGTCCCTAACATAGGCCCACACCTTGAGTTGAAGTGGTCCAGGTGCTGCGGTGGGTCCCCCGTCCTGTTAAAGGGGGAGAAGGTGGGATTCCTGAAACCCAGAGGTGTCAGAATATCATCCACCCATGCCGGATATGGATTACCATCAGGTGGGATTTCCACCTTCCATGTTTCTAATGCCTCAAGGTGGGATATGGGCACTGCCATTGGATCATCTGGATGGGGGTCCCTATCTTGATGGGGATCCCTAACTACGAGTGAATTGGAGGGTTCTTCAACACTGTAAACAGGCTCAGCGGGTCATGGAGCAGCAGGTAAAGCGACTTGCGGGGTAGCTGGGGGAACCTGAGATGGATTCCTTGGATTGACGCACCATTTAGGTGGGTTGGAGAGACATACCGCACCCTATTGCCATGAGCTCCAGCTTCAGCCCTGTCTATGAGTGCAACATGATCAGGGTTGCCTAGGGGAAGCTCACTGAGGGAAATTTGTTCCTGCCCCTGCTGTACTGGCCTAGGATTGTCGTAGTCGGGCCTTCACTCTACAGTGCATTCAGCCAGGAGTTTGTCGACAAACTTCTTCTACTCAAAAAGTTATTGGTGCAACATTTCCTTCTCAGGGTTCTCCTCCATCTTCTGCACTGAGGAAGATGGGTCAGAGTGTTTGGAAGCTCCGACGTGCTCTTTGCCCTTACCGGAATTCTGGATGAGTACCAGTGCCTCGATGGGCGCATGGAGACCTAGTAGGTTCCTCTACTGGTGATTAATCCTTCCCAATGGGTCCAATAGTGGTGGCACACCCTCAGGGGGTAAGTATTCATCGATAATCTCCATCTTGTCCTCCTCATCCACTATGACGGTCATGTTGACCGTAACCCTTCCCGGGGGCATGTCCTCGATGTCGCCAAGAGAGTTGGGATGCCATCGGATAGGACTGAAGAGGAGGGTGACATACTTCCCCCAGCCACAGATTTTCACATGGGGGGTGGCCTCATTGATAATTTTGCAAAGTACCTTGATACTTTGAACACATTGTTGTTGGAGGGTCGTACGACGACCTGGTGACTCGGGGTGCTGGGCCATAGGGAGTGCGACCAAATCAACTAGAAGACATTGTTTTCCAATTAATTCAAGGTGCAATTGGCTCCTGGGATAAACCAATCGTCGATGATGAAGGTAAAAGTGCATCGCCCATAGGTTTTGGCGAAAACATTCAACCTCCTCTGGGGTGAGGGATTCTGGTATGCAAAAATTTGGTGCTTCCACGGTCCATAACTTCTTGGGGAAGTGGCCTGCAGCGAGGATGTTCAAGAAGCTACTTGGATCAGATTCAAGGTCTGGCCTTTGATTTCCACACTCGTCAACTGGGGGTGGATGAGGAACTGGTAGCAGTACTGAGGCAGACCGCTGGGACAGCAGGCTAGCCGGTGGAGAGTACGGCGAACGAGCTGACTGGCCGCCGAATCTCGGGCTATCCTCCAAAGAGTATAGCGACCTGGCCACTACGTCCTGATAAGATGGGATGACGACTACCATTCATGGATTAGAGTCTAGGGATACTGGTGATGAGTTTCATTGCTTCTCACCCTCCATTGGTCCCCAGAATAGTCCTCTGTGATCTCTTGTCGAGGTAGAGAGAACTTCTGGTGACGATGGTGGTGATTGCACAACCATAACCTGCGGGGTCGCCAGATTTTCATCCTCCTGGATATACCTATGGAGGGAGGTGGGAATCTGATGGACCTCACATTTCAGGAGCACCAGGATGATGCGCCTCATCCCTACCCCGACCCTTGACTCGAATGAGCGAGAGGAGGGTTCCCGCGTTGAGTCATATTCCACTTCAGAGTCTGAGAAGCAGACTAGTCTGATCTCTGGCCAGACCTCTCCCAAATTCCTCTTATGGTGGCGATGAACCGCCTTCCAACCCCTGGGTGGCTCTTCGAGATAGGTCAGATTTCCGACACGAGGTCCTTCAGCCGCACTGGTGTTGGGGCAGAGAGGGTTTCCACTCGAGAAAGTTGGGGTGCGAGGAGAACTAGGAAAAATGTCAAAGGGGACATGTGGAGGACCTCCATGGGTATAACTGGAGCAGGAAAGACCTCTGATGGAATTGGAAGAAGCATGGGGAGGACCTCCATGCTTGTTATCCCTAGTGACCTCAGTACAAGGAGGGTCCTTGTACCGGTCTAGCTGAACATAGGTAGGACCTTCATGCTGGGTGCGGGTGGAGCGAGGCTGGCCCTCACCCTTCTAGTTTCCGAGGCGAGGAGGACCTTCAAGAGCTATTGAGAGGACATGGGGAGGATCACCACATTGAAGAGAGACCGGATGGGCAATTTCCCTACACCCATGCTCGAGGGTAGGAGAAATGACTCCATACCCAGTGTAATGGGCACAGGAGAGGCTTCCGTGCTGAGTATCACAGCTGCGGGGAAGACCTTTATTCAGATTGAGGGTGGCATGGGGCGGACCTCCATGCTGAGCCTCAAAGTGGGGAAGGCCCGTGCTCTCTGTGGTAGTGGTACGGGGATGACCTCTGTACTGGGTGACATCGCTGCGGGTTAGCTCGTGGCGACCACTTCTCGTGTTGGTGACCAAGAGAGTCGACCCAACCTGCCCGTGGGGCGGTTGGGGCCTCGATCCTGGACAAGCGTATAAGTTCCCTAGCTCTGTGTATGCAGGGAAATGAGGATATGTGTCGGAAGTGGCTCGGGCCACAATAGCTGCCGACGTTGACACCCCTTGGCGGGTGTCCTCCTTAGCTTGCGCCCAACACTAGCGTCGGGTTAGATGAACTGGGGACGATGGTGTAGGTACGTAGCTTACTTTCTCCTCTTCCAGCAAGACCAGGCAGTGGTGCTGACACGGCCAGGTGGGAATCCTCACTGGGAGCCCCTAGAATGGGGCTCTGACCGGGCTGGCTCGGACCTCACCTACCTCATCTACGTAGGGCAGGGAATTGTCGAAGTGTTCCAGGGATAGGCTCATGAAACGATTGTATGTCGGGGTGGGGATCAATGGATCCCTGAACGGCCCTTGGGGGCGGCGTTGATGGCAAGGCACAGACACCTCCAGATCCAGGCAGTCCATATCCCGGGTTAGGATTATGCCCTCATCCTTGTAGCGGCGCACGAGGTCATTGATCACCCTTCTTTGGACGACCTCGGACGTGGAGAGGGGGTGTGGGTGCCCCATGGTCATATATGTAGAGGCCGTCGTGGGAGAGGTGAAGCCATGTGGAACGGCCATGTTGGCGCTGCCCCTACCCCCACGTCGATGGGCAGGTGGTGATCACATCCCTGGAGCGACAACCGGATTCCTGAGAAGTAGGGAGATTAACTCATTAGTGATGAAAGAAAAAGGAATCTATGACCAATGCCTCAACACCATCCCATCTTCCATGGTCGGTAAAAGGGATCTACGCTGATAATTTCATAGAACAGAATGTCCAAAATTATACTACCCCAACTTCTGGTGAGTTTCACGTCAGGCCCCCTATTTTCTTAGCAACCCGGCACCAGATAACTGGATTTGGTGACACGTCAATCCATTGATGCTTCGAACACTAGTAATCTCCATTTTCAGGAGAAGAAATTCACGTCGGGTTCACCATTTCTGTTTCCGACGTTTTCGCTGGGGCTCGCGTGTCCGTCTCTTTTGGGGGGACAATGACACTGTCTGTTGCCCCGCATTAATGCTTTCTAAAGGTGGGTGAAATACACTCCTTATTCAGGGACTTATGCTCCTTGATCGAAATGGGATGATGGGATGTTGGTTCTTCCTTCTGTGGATTCCACCTCAGAACTCGTTACCTAGTCCGGGTCTCCCTTATATATTTAATACGTTGTTCATGAAACTCTTCCTAGAACCATATCTTCATGGACACCAGTTAATTACACTGCTTCTATCGGGATATTCCAAGGGGTCCGGTCAGGGCAGCAACCTTCAGTCAGGGGAGTAGTCACATTGGTAATCACTAGCATGTCTGGGCATTGGGACAAAGGCGCGTCTGTCTTATGTCCCTTATTATAGGGCTTCTCGAGGGTGTAGAAGCTCGAGGTATCCCACGTCGAATGCGAGGATTTATATTCCATGGGCATGTATCTGAGGTTTTCCTTAGCTTCCCATGTTTAACACAGGGTACGCCATAAGTTTAATGTCCAACGGAGACAGATCAGACTGATCAAAACAATAACTAGAGTGGATTAGATGGGTGCAACCCTCAGAGGGAACACTGATGTTGGGGCCAACACATGGTTGACTTCCTAGTTACTATTGAGGGGAATGGGGTATGAGGTGGCATGATCCCACCGGGATGTGGCGGCCCGGGTAAGAATCAGGATGGATGATGGAGCAGTTGAATGAAGTGGATGGTGAATGGTATGGAACCACCATGAGGATGATGATAGTATGGGCTTGAGCCTCGAAGAGGCTTTCTACATATCCCCGTGGCAGGGAATCAAAGTCTACATAGTTCATCTGACAACAGATTACCACCGATTAGGGTTTTCAACGGCTTTCCACTAGATGGGGTCGCAACGGCTTACCGCTGGATAATAATGTCAACGACTTACCGCTGAATAGGATCACAACAACTTACCACTGAATAGGATCACAACGGCTTACCGCTGAATAGGATCACAATGGATTACTGCTGAATAGGATCACAACAGCTTACTGCTGAATAGTATCACAATAGATTACCGCTGAATGGAGTGACAACGACTTACTGCTGAATAGGGAATAAAAAGTGGAATACAGTTTAACTTTATGCAGGATGGGGGTGGACCAACGTGAAGTGGCCGAGATCATTGGTTGCTGGGCTTGAACCTTGTGGAGGCTTCCTACATACCCTACCTTAGCAAAGATCAAAGTCCACATAGTTCGGGTATGAGGTAGGAGTCGGTGAACCAACATGAATAAAGACCTGGGGTCCAGGTGGATGGTGGTCTTGGAACTCATGGAGGCTTCCTACATACCTTGCCTTAGCAAAGATCAAAGACCATGTAGTTCAGGGTAGGATTTGTGTGCAACGACTTACTGCTGACTGGGGAAACAATAGCTTACTGCTGATTGGGGCTCACATTTTAACATCATGCTGGACGGGGGCGAACCGATGTGAATGGGGTCAGAGCAACCAGATGTTGGGATTGAACCTCAGGGAGGCTTCTTACGTACCTTGCCTTGGTAAGGATCAAAGACCTCATAGTTCAGGGGGGAATTTGGGGATTACGCTCTGAGGCGGCCCAAGGTGTTGGTGAACCGACGTGAATGGGGTCGGAGCGACCAATTGGTGGTGGGCTTGAACCTCGTGAAGGCTTCCTACATACCTTGCCTTATCAAGGATCAAAGACCTTGTAGTTTAGGTGATGGGGGCTTGGTGAACCGATGTGAAGATGGTTGGGACCAATGGATGGTGATGGGATTGAACCCCATGGAGGCTTCCTATGTAACTTACCTTAGCAAGGATCAATGTCCTCATAGTTCAGGTGGGTGGGAACCGACGTGAAGGTGGACCTGGGGTCCAATGGTTGTTGGGCTTGAACCTCGTGGAGGCTTCCTACATACCTTGCCTTGGCAAGGATCAAAAACCTCATAGTTCAGGTGGTGGAATTTGGGGATTACGCTCTGAGGCAACCCAAGGAAGATGTCATGGTTGGTGCTCACTCTAAGCCCACGTGAGTCATGCTCGGTGTGAGAAACAAGAGATAGCAGAGACCTGATGATCACGTCTAAAAGGTGTGTCCATGGAAAGTGGAGTGGGGATTACATGTGATCACAACCCAAAGAGAAAATAAGAGCTTATGCATGGTTAGTGGCCCGAAGAGATTGGGAATTGCTCCAGGATGGAGGCCTGATGGTGACAAATCCCAACAGGAGAGGGATTCAGCACCGAAGAAGAAAGGAGGAGAAAGGATGCTGCCTCTGACAAGAAAAGCTAGGGGCTTACACCAGGGTGGTTAAACTTTCCCCATGTATAAACGACACTTCGATAAGGAGGATATCATCCCCTATGAGGGAATATCTCATCCTCGTGGAGACCAGTGGGCATGGAGAATGTCCAAGGTGGGGGTACCCCACGTGCGAGGCACGTGGCAAGGCCACAGTTTAACATCATGTGATGAGGATGATGGTGCATGGCAGTTTAACATCCCGCAGCTCAGACGAGGTGGGTTTGCTCCGCACCCCTAGGACTTACATAACCAGTACCCTCTGCTCCTTGGTGAAGAGAAGGGACAGGCAATGCCATGGCGAGTGGGTGTTATGGAGCAAACCATTAAGGGGTCCACGTTAGCATGACTATGAGAAGAAGCAATAGCCGTTAGCGTGCCTATGCGAAGAAGCATGAGGCGAAGCAACGCAACAGGTAGTATCGTCAAAGGGACTTTGAAATCACATCATGCAAACCTGGAGGGTTTCACGGGAAAAGGAATTGCAAAGCAGAGGGGTTCATAGGTAGGGGCCTTTTGAAGCTCTGCTACTTCGCATGGTGAAGGGTACTTGCAAAGGGGTATGCTTCACAAAGTGGGGCACCTTAGCCTCAGCATAGAGCATAGGTGCATATGGGAGGTGCTTCAAGAAGTGGAAAGGCATTCACGGAGCATAACCTCGTAGAGCAAAGGTGCCTTGCGAAGCAAGGTATCGTGAAGAAATGTGATTCGCGAAGTACAGTGACCCTGCCTTGGCATGTGGATCATGTGTACATGAAGGGTGTTTCGTGAAGCATAAACGCTCCACGGTGACCTGTGTCCCCTTGGGGATCCCCTTCCTTCACGGAGTCCCTTAGGCACTACAAAAGGCATCCCTCTCAGAAGAGGGGGTTAAAACAAGGCAGATGGGAGGCACTTCACAGAGTAGAAGTACCTCACATAGCTCATGGTTCGCAGAGAAGAAGGCACTTCGTGATTCGGGAGCTAGGAAGTTGAAAGGTCAGATGATCTGCCTCTAAGACTTGGTGGGGAGGTTGGTATTTATAAAGTAGAGGCACCACGAAATAGAGCTCCCTTAGTGTGAAGATGGAGCTTGCTCCGCGGTGGGCTCACGAATGTAAAGGGTGCTCGCAGAGCATTACCACCTCCTTGCTCTGCGACGGGCTCACGAATGTCAAGGGCGCTCGTGAAGCATGACCGCCTCCTTGCTCCGCGGTGGGCTTGCGAACGTCAAATCCATTCGCAGAGCGGCCCGCCTCCTTGATCGGTGGAGGGCACCGTGCGATTGGGGCTCTATGAGTGGTCTTCGCAAGGCAGCCCCTTGAGGATTTCCGTTTCTTCAGCTTCTTCTCCCATTTTGGTGCCAACAACTATCCAAACTTAACTACTAGACAACCCATTGGCTTGACAAGCCAATTGAGGATAGAATGACGGTTCCATCCAACAAGAGGAATATTTTCATTTCTAATCTTCTTATCAATAGGTATAGGCATGACATGGATTTTCCTAGCCACGTCTCTTGTGAAATTCAGAGATATGTTTTTTTGGATAGATACATTCTTGTATGGATCAAGAATATGAGTGGAATGTTCATTAGTATGGATTTTTATAAAATGAATAATGATGGAAATTTCAATTCCCCAGCCTAGCTTGCATCATTACGAACACCTTTTATTCATACTTATAGATAACTACTGATTTGGAAAATTTGGAAAAAGAGGCCTCCAACCCACAATCAATAATAGAGGGTGTGAACATACATGGATTCTGCATGCTGTCTTTTTATGGGAGCGACCGAGTGTGTCCAAAAAATTTTTGTTAACTGTTTCTTCATCTGTAGTTTCTGGTATTATATCCAAGATCTGTTTGGTTTATTGGTGGGAATGAGAAAAATGTTTAATATGATGCTCTCTAATCTCACTCATGGTAGAAGCTATAATAAGCAGGCACACAATCTGCTTCTTACTGCTATTTCTTTAGTTTTCTCTTTCACATGGATAATAAGGAATTTAGTCCTCTTTTATAAATTGAAACCTTCGATTCATACTGGGAGGATGGATATTCATTGGGACATTTTTGTGGAATCCAATATACAAAATGGAACGATGAATAATTGTATGCTTGATCTTTGCACTCTTAGACTCATGGATGTGCAGGGAAGGATAAGAAGACATGTAGATTTAAAATTCATTAGGTGGATCCCTACGACCAGTCTAGTGATTAAGGTAAATATGGATGGAGCTACTTTTAGATCACTAGGTCCATCAGGCTGTGGTAGTGTTTTTCACACTCATCGCAGCTTTGTGAAAGTATGTTTCTATCATTACATTGGTTATGTGACTTTTTATGATGTTGAGTTATGGGCTTTGATCTATACCATTAAGCATGTTGTCTTGAAAAATTGGAATCAATTATGGATTGAATCAAACTCCCAAACAACTGTTGACGTGCTAAGGGAACGTACCAGAGATGTTCCATGGCATGTTTTACCTCAATGGATTGATTGTCTTAATGATATGGAGAAAATCATGTGGAGGATTTCTCATGCTTATAAGGAAGCCAATTACATTGCGGATCCTAATTTTTGTTCATCTCTGGTTGATGTTGATATACAGGGTATTGCACACTCCCAAGTTTTTAATAACTCCTTGTAATTCCAGACTCTTTTCATTTATTTTTTTAATAAAATTTTAGGACCGGGGTGTCTTGGACTTTTCTGTAAAAAGATTAGAATTTCAGAACCCAATCCTTCTTGGGTCCGGTATTATTAGAAAATAAAATTTTTGGAATCCGTATTTTCCAACTTTTCTTCATTGAGAAAATGTTAATTCTATTGAGAAATAATCCTTAGAAAAACATAAGGATTGAAATATATTTTAAGAAAATTAATTTTTCTAGTGTCCACCACTTTGACATTTCATATAAAATGGAGAAATTTTCAGAATAAAGTATTTATTTTGTAAAATAGGTTTCTTATTTGTAAAACCCATTCTAGTTATATCACTATGAGGTTTAATTTGTTTATACATCTTATCAAAGTTTTATTTTCCAGTGGTAAACTTTGATAAAATATTTTTCAAACTAGATATCTCATAATTTAGTTTTACAACTATATTCTCATCCTCAGTAGAAACTTTATTCAAATTATGTTTTCAAGATATTTTAATAATCTAGTTATTTAGAGATTATATTTTTCAAAATATTTAGAAATATTATATTTTTCAAAATTATTATTTTATAATTCTTTTGAAAGATATGATATCTCAGTAGTAAGATTAAAATTTATTGAGTTTTCTTTAGCAAGTTTTTCTTCATCAATATCAAGTTTTTTTATTTATTTTACAATTCCGACTTTCTAGTAGTTTTGAAAATCTAAAAACCTCTTCAAAACATGGTAGATAATTATTTTCTTATGATGAAGAAGAATCCACATCAGAAGATATAGAATTGTTATCATTATTATCACTATTTTGGTAGTTTTCATTTATCGTAAGATTAATTAAAGATTTAACAATTACCTTTTCAATGAAGAAATAATTGATCTTCGAAATCTTAGCATAAAATCCAATATTATTATCTTCATTTACACTATCATAAGAACTCTATGATGAACTATCTCCACCAATTTCACTCCATGTGTTTGAAGCTTTCAAAATTTTATTATTCTTGTGCTTTTAGTATTTATTAGAATTCATTTTTGAATTCACATCCTTATTATATTTCCTTTTGATCTTAGAAAAATTAAGTCTTATATGTCTATCCCTTTTTCATTCAGAACATATAACTTTTAAAGAATCCTTATTATCACTTATATCCTTGTGACTCTTCTTATACCTATACCAAAAGTCTTTTTTACCAACTATCTTATTCATCCCCTTTGCAAGATTGGTTAATTCATTTTTTGATTGTTATGTTGAACTAATTTTTGTTTTAAATATAACCTTATTATTATTTTAATACTTTAAAACTTTCTTAGATGAATGAAATTTATTAGAAACATTCAAAGTTATAGAAAAAGAAACTCTTCCATTCCTTTTCTATATCTTTTCAGATTCTCTTTTTAATATTCCCTCATATTTTATAAGGGTACCAATTAAATCATCCAAAGTTAGATTTGTAATACTTCTCATATCATCCAAAGATGTTATCTTGGATACCCATTCTCTGGGAATGATTTATATAATATTTTCAACTATGATTTAATCTATAATATCTTTCTCACCAAAATATTTAAGACTCTTTACAATTGTCATGAATCTTTGATGCATATTTTCAACAAATTCACCTGGTCAAAAAAATAAAATTCTTGATAGTCTGCTCTAAGCATCTCTCTTCTAGTGTTAATAATTTTTGAAGTTACAAAATGTGTAACTTCCAATTTATTATAGATATTATTAGGTTCTTCACAAGAAGAAATATGACTATATATGTTACTCATCATAGAACACAACAAAGTATTTCTTACTCTATAATTCAACTAATATTCCATCTTTTCTTGATTAGCGAATGTTGAAACTTCTTTATCATAAACCTTGTAATTACAAGTCAAAATTAGAAAATTATCAACACCAGTATTAATAATTAATGTATTCATTTTTTCTATCAAGCACTCATAGTCATTACCATCAAATATTGGTGTTCTGCTTGGATTTAGATTTTTAAGTGTACCAACATTTAAACCTACCATCATATAAAAATATAAACTCTTTCTACAATATACACGTTAGTGTAATAATAGTTTATAAACACCAGTTTATAGTAAAAGTTATAAAACTTCAAAAACTTGCTTAAAATAATAATAGTAAAAACCATCAAGTAATGTAGTTGAACCTTCTATGATACTAATTGTTGGACCATTAGAGATATAATTTATACAAAAGGGGTGGGGGTGAATTTTAGTTTTAAAACATTAAAATAATTAAAACCCAAACCTATTTATTAAATTTATTAGACTCAAATTATATATAATGATCATAGTAACTTTTAATGGACTCATAATTTTTCTAGTAAATCAATGTATATAAAATTTTAGTATAAACATTTTCTATATAAATGCACAACTAAATTAAAAAAACAAGTGAAAACAAGTTAAGAGGAACTTTACAAAGTTCTTTAGTAAACTAACACAAACTTTATAATAGTAATTAATACACTTTAACATTAAATATAAAGGAAATAAATAACCTTGAATTAAGGTATCCAAAGTTTAGACCAAAATATTAGGTCAATCTTTCTTCAGTAAAAATCCTTCGATCACAAAGATCAGAATTAACACCGTCTTCTTATCACTAGAAGCCATCAATCAGCCTGATCAGATCCATCCATCTTTCTATCCTCGAAAGCCCTTGATCTTTAAACCTAGATCAGATACAGAATACAAATGAAGAAACTATTCTAATTATTTTAAAATCTTCACATGTAATCATTATAATTAAAACTATATAAAATATTAGAAAGAAAATCATAATGCGAGGTTACAACAAAGAAATATTTAGATGGGTTGAGCTAAAAAACACATTAGATCCAAGCATCTCGAATGAACTCCTATTTATATGAATTACTCCAATGGTAATATTTCTATAATTCTCAGAGTTAGTTGAAACATCCTTATATGATTTTCACTTTGACAACTCAGTATGATATATACATTTCCATCCGATGTCGTTTCGATAACACCATCACAATACTACTAAATGTATTCCATATAATAGAAATTATTATGACTATGATTATAAACATTATTATTTTTATGGAATAAAATATGTCATTACAATGGACTAAACTTAGTTTCACTAATAGACTAAACTTATTTATATCGATCGACTATATTTTTTCACACTCATAGACAAGATTTAGTCATACTGATAGACTAGATTTTGTCATACTGATAGACTAGATTCAGTCATACTGATAGACTAGATTTATTCATACCTATAGACTATATTATATCATTACAATAGACTAGATTTAATTATACCTATAGACTAGATTAATTCAAGCTTAGTTCAATCCAATGGATTGGACTTTGGTCAATTCAATGAACCAGACTTAGGTCAATCTGATGTACTAGGATTTTAGTCAGTCTAATGGATCAAATCATATATAAATATTATATTATTAGTTTATAAATATTTATATATTCTATAGAATAATTTTTTTTCTATAAAAACATATTAAAGACTTGGAAAATATAAAGTTAGCAAAACATATTTTTAAGAGCATGTTGTGTGATTTTCAAAACTAAGGATAAAAAGTGTAGAAAGTAAAATTTTAAATCAATAGTAACATTATTTCATTATAGGAATCAATTTTAGATTCCCTATAATAGTGATCCATACATTCTTCTCAAACCTCTGAACGTTGCTGTAGGAATATCTGGGCGCCAACACGATAAATCCTAATGCTCGCACCATTCGTCTTTGATCGCCCTAAGAATTACTTCAAGAAGTATTCTCTTTGATCAATCTAGAATCATGAGTCATGGTGGAGGGGGGAAACTCTCCATTCTTAATAGATTTATTATAAAGGTAACTATCCAGGGATTTGAGATAATTCTTCAAATTTTGTTGTGTACAACAAAACAATTAGAAAAACAACACATAAGAAATAATATAATTGGGTTTAAATACTAATAGGGTTAGAAAATTATAATCTCACACACATATATATTATTTAATTAATCCATATGAAACCCCATGTATATAATAGTAATAATATTATTATTTCTTAACATGTAAAAAACTCACGAATTAATTAATTATAATTTATTCAAATAATATTTAATATATATTATTTTTGATCGGACTATTAAACTCGGTCCTCTATTACTCAACAATATTCATTGAGCTTTGAAAAATGAATATTTATTTAATAAATAAATATCACTATATTATTTTAAATAAATAAATAAATATTATATTATCTAAATAGAAAATAAATCTATATAAAATATTCTTCTCATAAAAAAATTTCTCAAATAACCAGTGATGAAATATATGTGATCAAGAAAACATGAATAATTATTAAAACACATGTGAGAATAATATTTATTCAATATGTTGAATAATAAATAATGTAGTTATTTAACTGAGGTTTTGGATACACTTAGTGTGTAATCCTCTAAGCATATTTCTCAGTGGTATTAGGCGAAGTAGCCCAAAGTCCAACTTAGCATCTAACAACACACCAAGACACCCATAGAGAAAGAAGTTAATGTCTCAATGACATAAAAACTCATAATAATACTCGCTATGTAATATAATCCCTTTATTATGATATATCTAATAAAGTAGGTTGCATATTGGTGCAATCAACCTATGCGTACAATGCCTCTTTCATTGAATTTCTAGAAATGAACTTGTCCACAGAACACCATGGCTATGGATTTATTTAAGAAATATCATTTACATCAAAGATCCCAAAATATAAAATTTTATTAAATAAATTAAGAGAAAAATCCTTTCCCATATTATTCATTAATTAAATATTACTCAGGACGCACCCAACGTATCTTACTTCTCAAAAAACATATATAATCATGGTTTTTGTCAATACATAAAAGTAAATGGATCATAATATCCATTAATAATATTCTTAAAGTTTAAGAATCAATACATATTCCCACAGATAAAAACATCCAATGACACATATAAATATGGATTTCTTACTAGTGGGTATCATTCTCATAATCTCCTACACTGGAAATTACCAAGGGAGTACACCATGAGAAGGTGAATCAAAGACCAATGAGTCTCCACTCCTGATAGACTATATCATTAATGTCCCTAAAATTATTTCATTTGTCTATATAACATATATTTAAAAATTATTATCATGCCACTCCTGATTTCTCATCATAGCATGGAAGATATATGAACTTTCAATACGACAACTACTCTTAATACATTATAAAATATTATTTCACATAGAAGAATAGTCATTATGTGACATGTATTTTATTAATATTCAAAACTACTAATACAAGTAATCATAAACTATACATAATTTGGTTATAGGGCACTAACTCCAACAGAATCCCACTTTCATTAGATCCGACTGATAAAAACCTTGAATTTGCTAACGCTCACATGATACTCATGATTCTACTTAGATAATGCTTTAGTCATGGGGTATTCCACATTTTATTCCATGGAAACTCTACTTACTTAAAATTCAACCATATGAGAAAAATCCATCAAGATGTGATACTTATAGAGTATGCGCTTTGTCCATTGGTGTAACCTTGGATCTTTTGCAAGAGACTCCATTACAGTATTATCACAATATAATGTGATAGGGTATTTACTTATTGGTACTAAATAAATATAATAGATAGAGTTTCATATCTAAAAGGCTTCTTTGGCTACATCAGAAGGTACTATATACTCAGATTTCACTATAGAATCGATGAAAATTGGCTCCCTTGAACTCTTACTGTAGGATCGAAATAATGATGTAGATGATCAATTTACAAGAGGGGGGGGGGGGTGAATTGTAAGTTTAAAAACTTTTGTTTTTAACCTTAAGAAAAACTATGTTTAAAAAAGTTAAACAAGGTAAATTCACAAGACCTCTTTTAGTTCTACTTAAACAAAATTTCTAGGTTCCGAAAATATGGTTCTAGAAATGAAACTTAAGGAAAGTTTACAAGGTTCTGGAAATATGGTTCCAGAAATGAAGCTTAAGGAAATTTTACAAGGAAAAGATTCTACCTTAAAGCGTATAGAATATTACTTATCAGAGTATACAAAAGTACAAGAAAGTATAAGAAAATTATAATTCCTTTATTTATCAAAATGAAGTGGAAATAAACTTGAAACAAAACAAGTAAAAAGTATGAAATCTTTTAACCCAAAGAGCAGGGTATCCAACAACCTTGGGTAAAGGTCAATTAGTTTATAAATTCAATAAAGTATGTCTTACCCACACCAGGGTAATCCCTCGATAGGAATATCATAATCTATCTTGATATCTCCGCAAGCCCTCAAACTTTAAGTTAGTCAACACCTCTGTCTTCCTATCCCCATAAGTCCTCGAACTTTAAGGTAGTCGACACCTCTGTCTTCCTATCCTCAGAATCCCTCGATTGTACTCATCAACAATCTGAGTCACACAAAGAAATATGAACAAGATGTTTAGAACCACACAAAGCATGAGAGTCTCTCTCTAGAAATCACTTCAGCAATATGCAATCTCTAGAGTGATGGAATAGTTGTTGAACTCATTCAAATGAGCTCCTATTTATTGGAACTTCTCCAAAAATCGACTCCCTCCTCCAACAGTCATATTTTTCCTTGAATATCAGAGGGACTGATAAACATGTCACTCAAACAACGGTTAGTTAGAAATAGATTATACGACATCATTTCACAATAAGTATATGGAAAATGAAATTGATTAACCAAATCTATTTTTAAGAGTCTAAGAAAAAATGGAATTCAGAATCTAACCAAACAAAAAATCGGTGTCTATAATACTTGGATATTCAGATTCTGTTTTCCAAAGAATTCAGAGTCTGAATTCTATAGATGTTGGAGTCTAAATTCCAATGAATTCAGAGTCTAAATTTTGAGGAATCCAGAGTCTGAATTCTAAGTAATTATGAACATGAATTTCAGAGAATTCAGAACCTGAATTTCATAGAATTTGGAGTCTGAAAATAGAATACTTTATATCTAAGTATTTATAGGATTCCGAGGTTTTAGATGTGAAACCAAAATTTTCCTTAGTAATAAAAATGATTTGAATTTAAAGAGACTATAAAAAGAAAAATTAAAACATGGTAAGGATAAAAATTTCCTTAGAGAATGTAAAATTTTCTTATAAAGATAATACTTAGGGAAAATATAATTTTTCCTTAAGATAGAGTGTTTGTGATTTTTAAAACATATAGGAATGGAAAATACACAAGGAAACCTTATTAAATCAACACTTACAGCTCATAGATCCTATTTTGAGACTGAAAAAATATCCTTACTGTGACTTCAGATCATTTTAATCTATTTTAAAACTATCATCAGTATAAACCTTGATGACTAGCTCCTGATCTCTTCTATATACTAGGAATATATCCTTAGTTCTTCTTAGAAACTTAAAGATTGACTTAATAGTAGACTAATGTTATTCACTTGGATTAGCATGATATATTCCTACCATTCTCAACATATAAGAAACATAAAGTATAATATAAAACATTACAAACATGATTGATCCTATCACAAAATTGTACGAGATAATACTCATTATCTTATTCTCTTGTTGTGTCTAAGGACACATTTTCTTAGAAAGATGTATACTATGTGACACTGGAACTAGTACCCTCTTGGAATATTCTATAATAAATCTATTTTGTATTTGGTCAATGCATGTACCTTGACTTAGTTTAAGAAACTTATTGGATCTATCAAAAATGATCTTAATCCCTAGAATGTAGGCTGTTTCACCTAAGTTCTTCATGGATAATAATTTGTTTAACCATCCCTTAACAAACTCTAATACCGGTATTTCATTTCCAATAAGTAATATGTCATCAATATATACTACTAATATAATGACTGTATTCCCACTAAAACTCTTGTAAACGCATTCATCACATTCATTCATAATGAAAACAAATTCTTTTATAATTTATTTGAATTAAATTTTCCATGACCTAGATGCTTACTTCAATCCATAAATGGACCTCTATAACTTTTATATCCTTTTAAAATCCCATGGAGTCACAAACCCTTCTGGATATGTTATATAGAAATTTTATTAAAGGTTCCAATTAAGGAAATCCATTTTTTCATCCATTTTACAAATTTTATAGTCATGGTAATACACTATATAAAGTAGAATTCTGATAGTTTTAAACATTGATAAAGGAGAAAATGTGTCATCATAGTCAATGCCTTGACACTGTTTAATACCTTTATCCACTATCTTTGCTTTATAGGAAATTAATTTATCTTCCATGTTAATATTTATCTTGAATACCCATTTTCACCCAATAGGTTTTACATCAACTAGTATATTGAATAGAATCCAAACTTGGTTTTGATACATGGAATCCATTTTATAATTCATGAATTCTTTCCAAATTGCAGACTATGAGATATATACTATCTTCATTATTTTCAACAATAATGAGTCTTCATATTTAGTGATTAGAAAACTATATCTCTCGGGTTCTATTATATCTTTGGTGATTCTCTACATTACTTGTGTTTTAGGAAAAAATTCTTCCATAGGTACCTATGGAATCTGTTAATGTACAAAATCTTTTGTATCTTAAGAATTAACTTCATCAAAGTCAATCTTTCTCCTACTACCTATATTGAAGATGTTATCCCTCTCAAGAATTATGTATTGTCTAGTAACATTCAATTTATTTTTAAGGGTTTGTATATATAGTATCCCCTTGTTTCCTTAGGATACACTATAAAGATACACTTTGTGCCCCAGGGTGATAGTTTGTTTCTTGAGATAGCCTTAACAAACACCTCCCAACCCCATACATGTGTATTAAAAAAACGAGTTTATTTCCACTCCATAACTTGAAGGGAATTATGTTTTCCACTTTAGTTGGTACTTGGTTTAATGTATATGTCATATTTTGTAATTTATATCACTAAAAGGATAATGAAAGATCTACATGAATCATCATCGATATTACCATGTATAGTAAGGTACAATTTCTCCTTTCACTAACACCATTACATTGTGGTGTGTAAGATGGATTTAGTTAAGAAATAATCCTAAACTCACATAGAAAGTTGATAAACACTTGGTTAAGATATTCACCACTTAGATCAGATTGAAACTTCTTTATCTTATTTCTAACTTGATTCTATACTCTGTTCTTTAATTCTTTTAATTTCTCAAAGTACTCAAACTTATACATCATCAAGTAGAAATATCCATATGTACTCAAGTTATTATTAAATGTTATGAAGTAAGAATACCCACTTCTATATTCTATTGGTAATGGTCCACACACATTAGTGTGTACCAATTCTAGAATCTCTATGGCCCTTTCACCCTATCCATTGAATAGTGGTTTGGTAATTATCCCTTGTAAACAAACATGATATCATTCAAGTGGTTTTACCTCAAGATAATCTAAATAACCATCTTGATAAATTCTTTTTAGATTCTTCTCATTTACATGAACAGGATGATTATTCTACAATTGGGTGTTATATAAGTTGTGAAAAAATGGTTTTTATCAATTGAAAATAATTGGTTTTTATATTTTAATACATAAAGACCATTATTTAAATGTTTCAGACCATAACATATGTTGTATTTATGGAATACATTTATTTTATTTTTTTCCATCCAATATATTTTTTTTATTAAGAAAAATCATTTTTTAGGAAAAAGTGAGAAACCATACAAGTACACAAAAGGAACCAAACAACCCCATAAGAAATAGCTAAATCTTTGAATTGTAGTTTAAGACTTTTAGAAACCTTACCTTTGAGGAGACTCCATTGAGGAGCAGTGGACCACCCATCCGTATTGTCTTTGAGGAGGTATTAAATATAGAATTACATATTTTCCAAATATTGGATGAGCTCCTCCACTGAAATATTCTTTCCATTAAATCCATGAGCCAAAATACAACATTGTTTTTTGATCCAAGAATCTTGTTCTATGTTAAAATTAACCTGGATACTCCTCCTAACTAGTATTTCAAGGTCCTATTGAATAGAATTGACCTCTAGAGACTTCTATAAGAATTATTAGTTTCCATTTATGATGGTTTCCCACTCATCACACTCCATCATTTCCTTTCCACACTGGATGATATTAGAATCTGCAACCTCATTTCCATCAGTCACTAGATGATTATCAGAGTCTTAATAAAGTTATTTTATTTGAAAATTTGAAAACAAAACCATTTGTATCTAGGTAGGGTAAATAAAATATGTTTTTGATAGTAGTCAGTTCATAATAATAGTATCTTAAAACCAATACCATTTCTGCTGGAAACAGAAGGTGGTAGTCTCCAATGGATAGAGCATCCATCCTCACACCATTGATAGCCCACAAATCCACCTATCCTCTAGAAATATTTTGAAATTTACTTGGTTCTTGAATTTGGATACCTATATGAGTAAAAAAATCTATATATAATACCTAATGTGTATATATAGAAAGATTATAATTGATAATGAACACAAATTTAGCTTCCCTTTTCTTCTGGGTGTAGTTCCTCTTCCAGTGGTCTGGATTTCCATATGTAAAACATACCACTTCCTTTTCCTTCACCTACCTTTGGATCTTTCTCTTCTTGGAAGGATAATTCTCGATATATTTAGAATTTTTATGATTCTTTATTCACTTTTCTTTGTTCTTTATTTTCTTATTCACTATAAGTAATGTGGGTTTGTCATGCCCCATTTTATTTTAAACTTGGTGAATGAGAGTAATAAGTTTCGAAAGAATATTATCATTATTTAAAATGTTATAATTAACACTAAAACTAGATAAAGACTTGGGTAATTAGGAAATTATGATATCTATGTGAAAATCATTGGGGAATTTAATACCTAATATGTATAATAATTCAATGTATCCAATAATCTTGACTACATGAGTCCCACCCGAAAATGAATCTCCAAGATTACATGTAAAAAATGAATTGGAGATCTCATATCACTCTTGTCTCTGCTTCTCTAGATAGCAATCAAAAAGGTGATAAATCATGATATATGCATCAATGTCATAATGTTTCTTTATAATATCATTGGTTATGGATGACAGTATGAAACTTTGAACACTTGTGGAATCATCTAAATGTTTCTCATAGAGAGACAACTCTTCCTCACTAGTTGTTTAGATAGGCGATTTGAGAATAGGTATTCTAGCACATATAATTTTATTTCACAACATAGGATAATGCGTAAGTGAATTTTCCATTCTTGGAAATTAGTTCTGGTGAGAAGGTTTTTTTTCTCAAGTATGGATTGTAGTGAAATTTTTGAAGTAATATTTATTTTCTTATTTATAATTAATAGGAGCATAATTTTAGCATTTTATCTAAAAAAGTAGATAATAAATATTATATTTATTAATCTCCCACTATTTTATTGAAACCCAATAGCCCTTACTATTAGATATATAACATCCTATTTCTTGTAAATTATAGTGTAAATGACCCATATTCCTCTTCTCATAACCCATACATGGTATTGAAAAGTTATTTGAAGGGTTTTAGGGAGGAATTAAAATTTATAACTACATTAAATCATAGTTATTTGATATGTTGAGTGGACTCCCCAATCCTAAAATCCTTAAATTGGATTTACTCAACCTCTGATTATTAGTTACATTAAATCCAACTTGGTCAATCAACCCTTGATGTAAACTAAATTAAGTTAACCCAAAACTTCAAGTAGTAATTCCTTGATAATTGAAAGAACCCTAACTTGGTATAGTCTAAAACTTTGAATTATGGTTCAATTTTAACTTAAGTAATGAAAGGCCATATCAACTTAATATATATAATTGAGGGATTTTTATCTTTATGTGAAAATTTCCCATTTTATCTTTACTACATACTTGTTAATATTAAGTGGATTTAATTAAGTGATTAACCAAGTCTAAGATAAATTTTACGCATAATCCAATTTATTTTAGTTCTATCTTGCATACTTATTAATTAATTAATTCATATGATCATGAAAAAATATACATAATGAAATTATCCATGAAATTTTATGGAAATAAAATAATAAAGTGATACGATCATGATCCTTACTAATTCTTAGTTTATATAGAGGATTATAAACTAACCTTCAAATTAAGGGAAAAACACCTTGAACCATGATGTAGTTCATGTTGCAGCTTTCCACCTGACCACCCATGTACCTCTTGGATTGGTTTAGTCTCATCTAAAAACATGAACTACCTACACTCACATGGGAGATCCATCTATTATATAATATTTCACTCATACACAGGTGAGGGGAACCAAAGGATTGGTTAAGGAGTTTACATAAAGGAAACCATGGGCATATATTCCCTTACATAAAGAGAGGATTAATGACACACATGACATCAATTAAATTTAATAATAAATTAAAAGGATACCAATCACAAACAAAAGACTAGTATATGATCATGATCATACACATACATGTAATGAATTCCACATTTAATAAAAAGTATTCAATTCCAATCATTATTATTTAAGATAAATCACACTTGAATCAATTAATTATATTCTTTAATTAGTAAATTATTTTATATTAATTATTATCTGAACTTTCTTGAGATTATCATCCATCCTGATTTTAAAAAAATTAAATAAATTTATTTAAAATTAACTATATGAAAAACATGTACCTTAGAGGAAACACGGTGAGTACTCGTTCGACCTACTTAGCATATATTATATTCATATACTGTTAACTCATGCAACATGTGGCATACATGAATTATCACATAATATCATGGATTGTACATAGTCAAATAAATGACACATAGAAAACATTTTATTTACATAGCGTGTTATGTTTCAATGCACGTAGATTAATGACTTTATTATAAATTATACATGATATTCAGTTCTTGAACATTACACTAAAATTAATTTGGCATTTAATATATATAAAAATCATCACATTGAATTTACATAGTCAAATAAATGACACACAAAACATATTTTGATAAGGCTTTAGCAGTATAATAAAATATTATTTAATTAAATGTAATTTGGTAATATAAACGATGTGTATAATCCAGCTACATGATATGTATATTTCTCGAAATCTATCCTTGATGCACGCCTAGGTACTATATGTGTAATCATGCCCAAAAATTAATGGACTACACCATGTTTACATGGGATATACATAGTGTGTTCTTTGAGTTAAACTGTCACCAGTCATGCAGGTTGTGTAATAAAATATATGGCTTGTCTTTGACTAAAGGACTACACATCATGTACGAATGTTACACGCCATGTAGTCCAACTAACCATATGTCGGGATGGCCCAGTAAATATGCGGTGTATTCAAGTACTCACTGTGTGTAATAAATATGTATATATTGAATTAATTTTTAATTAATTCATAAATAATCTCTGTGCATTAAACATGGGTACATGGTGTGTACCAACGAGCTACACAATGTATACTCTTGTGCTATCTAGACAGAATCCTTGGCACCTCTGGATGAGTTCTTTGAATTTTATTTATTCATAAAATAAATCTATTAAGATTATATTCAAGAGAATGAAGGGGAAGAAGATCAAACATCATAATTCATATTAAATAAAAATAAAAATTGATTTTAAAACTAATAAAAAATGCATAAATCAATCAATGATCATGAAAAAATTATAAAAAATTATGTGATCTCTCTGATACCACTTTAAGGTGTTGGGAGCAACGAAAGCGCTAGATGAGGTATGCACAATTTAGTTTTTTTTGTAATCAATGATTAATATGAGATGTAAATCGATGATAAACTCCATGAAAAACAAGATTGAATAAAAGATTAATTGATTACAGAACACCATAAAAAAATACAGGATCATCAGATAATGATTTATAATTAATTTAAAAAATTAAAGAATTACCATGTGATGAATTCTTTCTTCATTAATGAATATAAAAACGTCTCTACATTTTACCATAATTTCATTATAGTAATAAAGTGTAGATTTCATATAAAGGTGATCTACACATGATTCATAAACCTCTGAACATCACCAAATGAATCTCTAAATGCTAATATGATATATCCTAATTCTTGCATCGCTCTTCTTTGATCACCTTAAGAATTAATTCAAGAAGGATTCTCTTTGATCTTTATAGAATCAAGTGGTGGTGGAGTAGGACCATTCTCTATTATTGAGATAATTCTTGGTTACATAACTCTTCAGGTAATTGAGATAATTTTATGAATGTTATTGTACATAAAAAAAAAATGAAAAAACCACATGTAAGAAATAATATAATTTGGTTTAAAAACTACTAGGGTTATAAAATAATAATTACACATGCGTCCTTATTATTTCCTTAATCAATACAGAACCCCATGTTTATAATAATAATAATATTCTTATTATTATTTCTTGACAAACACAAAACTCCTAAATTAATTAAATATTATTTATTTAAATAATATTTAATATATATAATTTTTTATCATAACATTAAAATCAGTCCATCACTCCTACATAATATTTATTGGGAATTGAATAATAACTATTTAATTATTAAATAAGTATCATTGCATTATTATTCAATAAATAAATAAATATTATATTTATTAAATAGAAAATAAATATCTCTTAAATATTCCTCTCATAAAAATTCTATCAAATAACAAGTGACAAAATATATATGATCAAGAAAACATGAATAATTATTAAACCATGTGTGGGAATAATATTTATTTCACATGATAATAATAAATAATAATATTATTCAACTGAAGTTTTGGATATACTTAGTGTATGAACCTCTATACCTATTTTTTAGTGGAATTAAGGAAAATAGCCCAAAGATTAAGGTTATCATCTAAAAACACAGCAAGGCACCCATAGAGAAAAAATTCAATGCCACAATGGTATAAAACCACATACAAACACTTAATGTGTAATATAATCTCTTTATCGTGATATCTCTAATCAAGAAATTCACATACTAGTGTCATCAACCTATGCACTTGATGTCTCTTTCTTTTAATTTCCAGAAATGAACTTTCCCAAAGAAAATAATGATCATGGATTTATTTAGACTATATCATTTCCATCAAAGGTCTTGAGATATCATCTTTCATTAAAGGAACAAAAGACACAAATCCTTTCATGCTTTATTCATTAATTAAATATTACTCACAATGCACCCAATATATTTTACTTCACTGTAAACATATGTTGTCATGGTTTTCATCAATACAACAAAGTATACGACTCATAATATCCATCAATAATAATATTAAAGTCTAATAATGAATACATATGTTCGCATATATGAACATCCAATGAAAAATATAAATGTGGATTTCCTACCTACAGGTTTCATTCTCATAATCTACTACATTAGAAATTACCAAGGGAATACACTATGAGAAGGTTCCAAAAAGTAATATGATTCTCCACATTTGATAACATATATCATTTGTGTCCCTAAAATGATTTCATCCAGCCATAAAACAAAAATTTAAGAATATTTTTGTGGCACTTATGGGTTCTCATCATAATGGGTAATAGCTATGACCTTTTAGTTCAAAAACTAATCTTAGGACATCATCAAATATTATGTCACATAGAAGAAAAATCATGGTGTGATAAGTAGTTTATTAATATTTGAAACTATGAATATGAGTAATCATAAAGTATATAGAAGTTGGTTATAGGGCACCAACTCCAACATTGTTAAGTGAATATTGTAAAAGTGTGATATATTGATGTCATGACACTACCTACGAGGCATATTGTATGACTTGGATGAATTACAGTGCAATGATATGAGTTAATCATAAAAATGATTAATAAAACTTCCAATGATTCAGTTAGGCATATGAGTATTAAGTGTTAACATTTGAATCATTATCTATGTAAACTATCATTAAAAAATAGGTGGAGAACCAAGTGTACTTAAATATTAAGTTCATGGACTATGGGTTATGAACCATTTGTAATCAAAGAATCACTATTAAATAATGTAATGTATCAGTAAATTCATGTCAAGCCTCAAGAATGTATTGAGGCCTATACAATGTAGCCAATTCTATTAAGATAGGTGTTGAGATCTTCTATGGAACTTCTATATTCTCCTAATTTCTCTTCCTCCCACTTCCTTAGCTTCCAGGATATCCTAGAATATCATGGTTATGAAGAGGATCCAACCCAAAAATTGTGTGATTAAACTCATCCATGGATATTATGTAGATTTATGATTAATTTGGTCATTACTTGGTGATTTCTATCAATAATGTTTCATTAAATATGGGTTTCATACAATTATGGTGAAAGGTACATATATTCTTCATTTTATGTATATACATGATTTAAAATTTTTATAGCATGGTGGTGTTGGGTTTGTGGTTTCTAATGTATTTTTCTATATTTAAAAAGTGTTATATTATCCTTATAAATCCATTTGTGGTATCAAAGTAAAGGATAAATAGTTAATAATTCATGGTAACTCTCATACTTGAATGATGATGAAGTGTGGATCTCTTCTCAGGAGCTCTATTATCAATGAAAAGAGTTGTATAACCCAAAGAGTTGGGGAAATAGATTTATTTTATAGATTCATATGGATTTTATATTGGAAGTTTTCATATGATAGATTTTATATCACTATAATTGGTATTAGAGCCTTACCATGCTTTTTGATTCACGAGATCATGTTTCAAAAATGAATAAAATGTATATTATATTGATTTCAAATTGGATATGGATAAAAATGATATGGGAATTTAAATATGGATTGCAATAAAATATAGGACACCACAAAATTCAATATAGAATTCATTTTTTTCATGGATTTATGACATCAAATGTTGTAATATGAAAATATGTTAGGCCATAGAATATACGGCATCATAACATAAAATATGGTATAAACCTTATATTTTACACATATTTGTATGATATGAGGTGTTATGGAGGGTGTTATCATCATTAAATGTTTATAAAATTTATAATAGTGTCTATAATTCCCAAGAATTGTGTAGGTACATGGGTGGGTGGGGGGATGAATCAATGTAGATATATTTTTTCCAAATTAAAATTACTCTTGTGAAAATTTACCCACATTGGTATTTAAATATCTGTTGTTGGTTAAGATAAGTAGATCTGTTTATGTTTTACCTATCACAAAATGAAATAATAAATGAATGAAATAAACTAAATAGAATCTCATAATATTTTTACAAGGTTCTACCCCATCATGAGAAACTTACTCATTATTATTATCAGGGTATCCAAGTCATAGATTATATACTAATAATCAATCACCAATTACAAGTGGTGTAGAGTTGGATTATATTAAACCCAAAGTGTATCCCACACTTATAAAACACCCACCATACTTCCTAACATCCTACTAGACTTATAGTACATTCCACATTCTTCATTCTTCATGACTAGTCATATAAAAATTCCCCCATCCTTTTGAATTAGATCTCTAATATAGTCAGGATATCACAACATCAAAATGATATGATCTTCTTCTTCATCAAAGAATTCAAATGATTTTATATCATCAATAATACCAACATGAAACTTAGTCTCTATTAATATATTTTCTCTCAGATCTTATTCATAATTTTATTGTTTTCCTATCTCAACCCAATCCTATAGTATCTTGAATTCTAATAAAAAATCAGAACTCCATGCTCATCAACCTTCCTAAACCCTTATTCTTCTTCTTATATATTTATTTATTTATTTATCACTATTTCAAACTTATATAACACAAAGTATCATAATATTTCTTCTCTTTATCATTATTATTTGATAAAATTAATCTGATCTAAAGAATCAAGATGATTTTTTATTTTGATAGATATAAATTTTCTCATCTTTAGTTATGTATCAGGTTATCTCTTATTCTCTTAAATATCTCTCAGGTTTTCTTCTTTGATATAACTTTTAATGATAAGTTCTCTTTCTTATTATAGTATTTTTATATACTCATATTACATAATATATTTTTGGTATATTTAATATAAAAAAATCTTCCACAATATCAGTGCAATGATCCTCTATATCATTTCCCCAACTTTATCATATGAGAGTGTCCCCTGGTCTTTGATATTCCTTTTTCCTCAAACATTTTTATCCACTAAATTTCAAAAAATAACCACTTATCATTTCACTCTAATTTTATCCTAGTAAAATAAATCTCCATTTAAATCAGTCAATAAGCTTGGAATATTTTTTCTTAAAATAATACCACAAAATCTATATTATTAAATTTCCATATTTTCATTAAAACACACAACAATAATTATATTATGGTATGAAACATTTTCTTCATGACATGAGTACTTATAAAAAATAAATATAGGATTCATTATGTATTTCTAATTCTTAGATAAAATATCAGTTTGATATTTTTCTTATTAGTGTGAATATCCTCTTCTTAGTCATTTAACTTGAATAAAAAATACCATTTGTGATATTTAGATCATTTAAAATCAGTTCTATAATTGATATATTCAATTCCATATATTTTTCTATTTATATTTGATCACCAATATTTATTTTCAAATATCCATATTTGAAAATCCCAAATAAATAAAATAGTGATAACCTCATCCTTTTATCATTTAATATTTTTCAAATCAAGGATTAAACCATGTATTGAAAAATAATTGTGTTTATTTTGTTTTGAAAGACCATATTCAACTTTATCTAAATTTTTTTCTCATAATATTAATTCTTGAAATCACATATATTTTTATCCTTCACAAATCTCAAAATTTCATGAAGTGTTGATCATTAAAAAGTCACAAAGACCCTTATAGAATCACCAAAATCCTTACGGTATCAAAATGATCCTTACATAACGTAGGTAACTTCCATTAATTTTCCAATTTTATACATCATAAATGATCCTTATAGAATCACAATGATCCTTATGATAATTGAATGACTCTTATAGAGTCCTCTAAAGTTCCCTACCTTTTCCAATTTTCTGCTTCAAATAACTCTTACGGAGATAACCTTTTTTGAATTATCACAAATTGATAACTCTAATGAAGTGTGAGATAATCCTTATGAATATAGATATCATCCTTAAAATGTTAGAAATAATCCTTATGAACTTAGACTCATCCTTATGAAGTCTTAAAATAATCCTTATGATATTTATAATGATCCTTACAAACTTCAAACTCATCCTTATGAAGTATGGAAATCATCCTTATGAACTTATAGATGATCCTTTCAAAGACACAGATGATCCTGCACAGGAGCCTCAACCTAGTTGGTGAGGTCTCTATAAGTGAATTCATGAGACCCAGGTTCGAAACCAGGCAGAGGCATAATTCCGGGTTACTGTAGCAGGTACTATTCTGTACCGTAGCAGTCGGAACTATTCACCTTGGGCCACCAGTTTGGGTTTGGAGTCTTTAAGGCCTTCAGTCCACCCAGGCCTTCGGGTAAGTAAGGCTTTCGGGCCACCTCATGGTCTTCGGGCCACCTTAAGGCCTTCGGGGCCACCTGATATGCAGTTTCATAGACAGATTTTACAAAGAACCACCCCAGAGTAGGATTCAAGAGCAGGGTGCATTCACTAGAGCATGGGCTAAACATATTTGAAAGAATGAGAGGGTATGGAATTTGTCATCGGTACCGTGCCTGTGCAACTACACATGGACATGCTAGCTGAATAGCTGTGCAAAGGTGGAGATCTGATCACGATGCAGATGCTGGGATGGGGCGGTTTCAATTAGTCATAGTCTGTATGATTTCATTAAGACCTACGGGTCCTGTAATGTCTCTAAGCCTACAGGCAATGTCATTTCTAATCCTACATGCCTTGTAAGGGTTCCCCCTCATCCCTTGAAGGGGTGGGGGGGGGGGGTTTATCAAAATCAATAGAAAAAAGAAGGCCTTTGGGCCATTCAGGAGTATAGATGATCCTTATGAATTATGGGATTATCATTATGAAGTTAGACATGATTCTTAAAAACTCATGCCTTTTCCATTTTTCTATATCTCTAATGTTGAAATGACTCTTAAGAAGTCAAAATGACTATTAAAAAAATTACTTAGCTAATTTTTTAGCTTCAAATTTAAAATTCTAGAGTTTATTTATATCAATCTTAAATAACTTAAATTTATTCCATGCCATCTCCAACACTTCAAATTAGCTCAAAAACAACTCAAATGAATCTAGAAAATATAATTCCATTTTTAAAGTTATTTAAACCTATTTTTAAATCCTTTCAGCTTATTACATACCCATTTTGTGTATTTCTAGTGTGAATTCATTTTCTTTTAATGCCAGAGTCACTTAAAATTATGCAAACCTTCATACAAGATATGTTAATCTTTGTATTCGGTAGACTTCATGCTAAACACTCCATAGATGGTCTCTCAAAACTTTATCTATATTTTACTCTTCTTTAATTACAAATTCACAAGTTATACATCGCCAACTATCACACTTCATAAGAAACTATAGAATACAGTGTTATTATCCTTTTTCGACACTTTTAATTATCTTCCATGAAGTTCCAATCATTAATCATCTATGTATATAACTACTACCCATAATCTCTTTATCCAGGTATTCCAAGATAACAACTTCACTATTCTTTACCCATCAAGGTGTGGGAAGCCTCTTCATTTTCTTCAATGGGTATATTCTTCCTCCATCACCCAATACTCTAATACTTACATATTGAAATGACAATTTAAAAAAATTATCATTAAAAACAAATAATTACAACACAAACCTTTGGGTACTTCAATCTCCTCCTTTGTGTTTGTTTTCAATACCATTAGTTTCTTCATAGTAACTAATGTACAAATGTTCTTCTTTTCTATAAGTATTTTTCATTAAATAATTTAAACATGTTCTTTTTTTCTCTAAGAAATGTTCCTTATCCCCCTAATTTAAAATAAATAAAAAGGTTTATGTATAAGGGAAAATATTGCTCATCTCTTGAACTTCCTCTATTTTAAAAATCAATTTCTCTAATTTTATTCTCCTTCTTTCTTTATTCTCCCCCTCATCGAGAGTATCAATTAGTTTACTATAAGAGAAGGGTGGAACCACATTTTTTTATTAATATTCCATAAATTAATAAAATCTAAGTCTATATGATCCATTATTGGTATATAAAATAATAGCGATCAATTTATACAGAAAATCTATCCATATACTTTTCATAAGGTGATACCAACCTGAAATTAACTTCTTAAGAGATATGAAAATATATTTCCAAGAAGTTATATGATATTGTACTCAAATTTTAAAAAAAATCAAAACCATTCAAATTTAAGAATAAATTTTCTGCCTTCTTTGTTTTACAATCACTCCCTCTGGTAACTGAATTTAACAGAAACCAAGACTATAATGGGAAAGAGATCAACATACCTAAAATTTCAAGTTTTTTAAAGTATATCCATAATTACATATTTAACCATGATAATACATAATTATGGAATATTTACCCTTTTGATAGCTCCCCCTTAAAGGATTATCTCTAATGATTTTCATCATTTATGTTATTCTTCAAAAAAAGATCTAAGCATTTGTGACACTAGTTTAAGTTTGATACCAATTAAGATATTTAAAATGATGTGGTACAAGTAGATAACATGATTACAATTTAAATTTTATATAATAGATTAATCTCCCATTTATATAATGATATTATATTTCTTTAGTTATCCCTTTTCATTTTACAACTTTAATTCCCATTAAAAAGTAGCACAAATAGTCAATTATGTGAATATTTTGAGTTTTCATGAGCTCCATTTTGACAACAGAATGGATACGACTTGGATATCAACCCATAAAATCTTTTATTTGTATCTCTAAAATGTTGATAACTCTCCATGATTTCTTCAACCTTAATTTTAAAAATCTATGAATATTTGGGAAACATGGATTTCTTTACCTCTTGAGCTTCCTCATTAGTTGAAAGAACCTTATTTACTTTAGAAATTAGTACACATTCATTATCTTCAGTTTTCTATATCCTCTTGGACAATTCCAATAGGGCTAGAAAAATTGTTAAAAATTCATTTAGAACATGATAAAACTTCTTATTATGTGTATGACCCTTTTTATAGTATAATTTTTAGTACTTAGAGTCATTGGTGATTTAACTTTGTTTCTCAATCGCTCATTTTTTCTTGGTAAAACAATCATACACTTAGTAGTTGTATTTCTTGAATATTATCACCTTAAATACACATTTTAGAGGACTTTAAATTATCACATTTAGTAGTCTTTATAACTCTTATACAGGAATGTCTACCACTAAACCAATACCACCATCCATCTCTTGAATTTATTACCTTTTATATTTTATATTTCTTCCTTCAATTTTAATATCCACAGATAACTTATAATGGTATTTGATTTGACATTTTCTACCAAAATAGAAGCACCAACTCTTGGATTTGACATCATTCTGAATATTCTTCTTGGGTTATATTTGTTCAAAATTATTATTTTGTTTTATCACCAAGTAAGAAATATATTATTTGGTCACTTACTCCATTTTTTTTATAGACTTCTATTCAAATCAATATATCAATTCCGCCTGGTCAGTATATACTAGTAGTCTTCTTCTCTATGAACACATTTTTTTAATAATCATATAAGTTATCAGGAGATTTAATTTTTTTCTCTATCGATATATTTATTCTTTTTTTTGTGAAATATACTATTTCATGGTATTTTTTATTTAAATTTCATATTTATAACCCTTAATATATGGATTTTATGAAATTTTTCTATTCAAATTTTGTGCCAACATTCAATATACTTGTGATCAAACTTTTAATAGAACCAACAATGGAAAATGAATCTTCTTATTTTCAAAATACTAGTAGTCTGGTTAAATTTAATAACTCATTGTTTTCAGATAGAAACCCTACTATTTTGATATCTATTTTGGGATATTATCTTCTTGTAAATGATAATATCCACCTTTGAAAAGGTGGTATATTTCTTGGAATTTTTACCCACCCACATTTTTCTAGATTTTAAATTAAATCCCACACAAGACATTAAATTAGTATTAGTATAAACATATTTATCTAGAGTATGGGTTACCTTTCTCTATATTATTATAATTGATGGATCTTTATAATATTTCAAGAACTTATTTACTCCTATACATGTCTTTTTAGTTGCAATAATATTGTCAAAAACTTGTGTGGAATTATTACTTATTTCAGTAATTCGTGAAGATTTTGATTAATGTTTTCCAGATTTCTAAACTTTTCATATAACTCAAGACATTTCATATTAAGAATATACTTATGGTCTTCTAGTATTTTGACCCTTTTTTACAATCTTTTTTCAAATTCTTCATCAGACCCTCATGCATCTTATATATACCTTATAAATAATTGTCTATCTATTTATTTTATTTTCATTAACATCCATATGAGAATCCTTAAAATTCATAGAGACTTGGTATAGTTTTTCCAATGTATTGATAACTTCTTTAAAAAAAATTTCAAACCAAACTTTCTAAAAAATAGACCTTTTCAATTCTTTATCAACAAAAGAAAATCCTTCTGTGCAAATAAAAACAAATTATTCCTTGGCTTCAACATGTTTTATGAGAGTGTTACTTCTTATTATCTTTTTATCCAATGCATCTTCCGTTACATCAAATTCCAACACTAACTATGATTTCTCATCATGTAGACCATCGATAAATGAAAATATATGTTTAACATCCTCAACATGAACTTTATTTAAATAATCCTTGACTTTAGAATAAAAATAATTGATTGAATCATTAAACACATGTTCATAACAAATAGAAATTGATTCATAGAGGAATTATTTTCAATAGATTCACCAAAACACTTACCACTTTGATTACCTTTAGGTAGTGGTGAATCATATTTTACTTTTTAATTCTTACACAAATTCATTGCCACTCTATTTTTTATTTTTTTAATGTCTTAGTCAAAACCTCCATATTTATAGAAATAGGGATATAATGATAATTTTCTATTTGATGAAATTTTGTAAACTCTTAAAATCTTCACTTCATATAAGTATAATAAAACATCAAGGATTGAATTTAGATCCAACTAGAGGGAACCTTATACTATAATAGAAATTATAATGCCTAAGAATGGGTGTACGCACATTAGGGGGGGTGAATCACTATAGACCTATTTTTACCAAATTCTAATTACTCTTGTGAACTTTTACCCACTTAAAAATTTGAACATATGTTTCCAATTAATGAAAGTGGATCTATTTATGTTTTACCTAGCACATAATGCCACATTCAATACTGAAAATAAAGTAAATATAAATACACATTATTTTTATAAGTTTTTCCCCATCATGAGAAACCCACTACTTGTTGTGATTAGGGTGTCTAAGTTATATATTATTTAGTAATTCTCAATCATCAATTATAAGTGATGTGGATAGGGATTATCTTGAACCCATAATGCATCCCTCACTTACATAGAATTCCATTATGATTCCTAGAATCCCACTTTATTTTTATCGCATCCCAAAGTCTTCAGTATTCATGAATGGTCTTATAAAAAACCTTCCAACCTTTTTAAGTAGACCTCTAATATTTTTAGGATGTCACTACATCAACCTGATCTGATCTACTTCCTCATTAAAGACTTAAAATTATTGTAGATGATAAAGAATACCATCATGTAAACTGGTCTATGTAAATAGCCTTGCTCTTAGATCTTATTTAGAATATGATAGCTAACCTCTCTCAATCAAGTCATCTAGGATATTATCTTCCAATAAATAATATGAAGAACCCCATGATCATTGGACTTCTTTAACTATTATTATTATTATTATTATTATTATTATTATTATTATTATTATTATTATTCATCTTCATCTTCTTATTATTCTTCTTTATTTACATATCATTGTTTCAGACTTATGTAATATATATTATCATAGGTCTTCCACTTCTTATACTTCTAATTCAAATAAATGGATTTGATTAATAGAATCTGGTTGATTTTCTTCTTCTTATTTAATACCCATAGAGATTACCTTATTTAATTTTATATCAATTTCTCTCTTCTTATCTCAGAGAGATCTTAGGTTTTCTTCTTCGAGTCACTTTGAGTGATACTTTATCATTCTTCTTCTCAATTTTTATATTCTTTGATTATAAGATATATTTTTTATACATTTAATATAGAAGCATTCTAAAATCTCAGTGTAGTAATCCTATAACTCATTTTACTCAAGTTTATCATATAGGTTTTCCCTATGATCTTAGATATTCCTTTTTCATTAAATTCTTATCTTCACCACATTTCTTGAAATATTTATCTTATTATTTAATTATCATTTTATCCTAGCCAAATAAATCTTCATTTAAACCATTCAACAAGAATAGGATATTATTTATCAAAATAATCCAAAAAAATCCACAATATTTAATTTCACATTTTATTAAAGCAAGCCAAAATAATATTATTGCAACATTTCACATTTTCTTAATGGAGTGAGTGCTTTTAAAAAATTAGTGCATGGTTCAATATGTATTTATAATTCTTACATAGAATCTCCACCAAATATTCTTATTCTTAGTGTAAATATCCTCTTCTCAATCATCAATGTTGAATCACAAATTCCATTTGTGATATTTAAATATTTAAAAATAATTCACACATTGAAATATTTATTTAATTATAATTTTCCATTCATATTTGATCACTAATATTGATTTTAAAATTTATATATTTGAAAATACAAGATTAATAGAACAATGATCTCCTCAGACCATTCTTATTTAAGCTTATTCAATCAAGGATTAAATCATGTACTAATAAGTAATCATGATTATTTTATCTCAAATGATAATCTTAAACATCATCTAATTTTTATTTACTCAAAATATTAATTTTTGAAATATCAAAAAAAAAATTATCCTTTGAAAATGTAAAAGTGTTGATTCTTATAAAGTCATAATAAACCTTATGGAATCACAATAAACCTTAAAATATTAAAACTATAATTATAGAACTCAGGTTTAATACATTAATTTTACTATTTTATACCTCAACAATGATCCTTACTAAATCACAATAACCCTTATAGTAATGTAAGGACTCTCATAGAGTCTTATAATGTTACTTACCTTTGCCATTTTTTTTCCTCAAATGACTCTTAAAAAGATATAAATTTTCCAATTCTCACAAACAAATGACTCTTAAAAAGTGTGATAATATTATTAAAAAGTCATATATCATCCTTATGAAGTCACAAATCATCCTTATAAACTCAGAATCATCCTTGTAAAGTCTTTTAGTCATCCTTATGAAGTTTATAATGATCCTTAAAAACTTCAAATTAATCCTTAAAAAGTATAGAAATAATTCTTATGAACATCCAGACAATCCTTATGAATTTATAGATTATTCTTATAATGTTTGGGGTGATCCTTATGAATTTAGACATGATCCTTTTGAACTCATTCCATTGCAATTTTTCTGTATCTCCAATGCTAAAATGACTTTTATGAAGTCAAAAGAACTCTTAGGAAAAATTACTTTGATAATTTCTTAGCTTTAACTTCAATATTCCATAATTGCTTCAAATCACTCCAAAATAACTTAAATTCATTTCATTCCATCCCCAACACTTCAAATCAACTGAAAAAAACTCAAATGAATGGAAGATATTAGAACATTTTTAAATATTGTTAAACATATTTTCAAAGTATATTAGCTTATTAAATACTCATATTGAGTATTTATAATTTTGTTTCTTTTACTTTTAAAGTAAAATTCACTTCATATTCTTGAAACCTTTATCTAATAGATGATAACCACTCTATTTATTATCCTTCATTCTAAACACTCATTGGATGGTCTCTCAAAACATCATAAAAATTTAATTCTTCTTTAATTAATGCTTAAAAAGTTGTCAATAATAATCTCTTTCATTTCATAAGAAAATTTTATAGATAAGTTTGTTCTGATTTCATCACAACCTATCATTATTGTAACAACCTAAGTTTTTAAAAGAGAAAATTATGTTTGACAGCATATTTGATATGGAACACCGAACCCAAAAAAATAAGGATTATTTAAAAATGACCATTTTAACATAGACATTAAATTTAAAGATATGAATATAATTAATAACATTATGAAATATATATATAAATTTCCTATTAAAAATAAATATATTTATAAATTCTTAGTAAATATTTACTCAATTTTTAGTAATGACATTTTATTCTTCAGAAATACGTATTCTTCAAAAAAGATTTTTATTTATTTATGTGAAAATATATTATAATTAATTTATAGAATATTTATAAAATTTATTTGATAAAATTAACCCCATTTTTTGAAATCATAATTTCAAAATTAACTTAGGGTGATTTTTTAGAAAATATTTATTTTTTAGTGAATAGTGAAAAATCTCGATTTTTTTGTAAAACTGTTATTTCATTTGGTAAATTAAGTAATTTAAAATTTCAATTATTATTTTAATTTTATTTAAAAGTAATATAAGTATTATTTATTTATATTTAATCCAATTAATTACATTTAAACCATCTTTCTACCAAATTTTAGTATAATTTTATTTTTCGGCACGAAACCACATTTTTTTTGAAAACTATTTTAAAATGCATAATGATTGTAAATTTTAATTAATTAAAAATAACCAATAATTTGGAATTATTTAAATTAAATTTATGAATCATATATATATCATTATTATTTTAAATTCATATTGTGAATATTTCTAGTTATAAAGCTAAAGTAAAATCATCTTATCCTTGAAGAATGTATTTTTCAGAAAAACCACTTTCGGTCATGCTTGAGGGTTTTATTTTAAATAAAATTATACCACCTATGTGAATTGATTTTGATAAAATTTATTTCATATTTTGAATAATCATAATTAATATTAGGTAATAAATTCAACTTTTTTTAGACAATATGAATAGTAACTATAGTAAATATTTATTACCACGTTAAAAGAAAGATAAGTTAATTAAGGGTAAAAATAATTTAAAAAGGAATAAAAAATGTAACCTAAAATGTATGAATATGTATATTTACATTAAAATATAATAATGGTTATATATATTTTTTGTTTCCTTATAAATAATTAAGAAATTATTTTGATAAAAGTTAGATTTTGATTTGATAAAACACAAATTGTATTTTTATGTAATAAGCAATTTCAATTAATACATTCCTTTTGATGAATCCATGAATTTTAAAAATAAGTTATATTTTAATAAAATAATACTAATAAATATTTTTTAATAAATTTAAATGATAATATAATTTTTATGAAGTCAAATGTAATTTTATAAGGCTTCAAAAACTGTTATTGAAAAAAACCAACATATCCCAATAAATGTCGATTCATGTTTTAAAATTAAAAACTCACATATTTATAAAATTATTTTGGTAAAATAAATATTTTTTAAGAATCATCATATAAAAATTATCCAACAATTAATTTTTCATAATTTTATGAGGCAGTCAAATTTTTGGGTAAATATTAAATACAGTATAAATATAGGGTGTGTTTTATGACATCATAATAAACCAAAAGCAATGTAATAAAATCTATAAATGGTATCCATGATAAAATATATGTTTCCCATTTTAAATGATATGATTTTAGGTTATTTTATTTATTTTATAAAGCCATTATGAATCCTCCAAAACCTACATTATATTTTAAGGTTTTAAAACCATTTCTTTATGAATATGACTCACTACCACATCAACAAGTGAAATATTTTAATGAGTTCACCCATTTTGCTTATAAAAAATGACAACCACTACTCTTTGAAAAAAATGGAACAAAATCATGGGAAGGTTTGTGATTTTATTTTTTTATTGTATAGAGTCCAAAACCTAAGTTTAGGAAATAATAAAGAACTCCTCTATATTTTCTTATATAAACTCACCCAATCTCCCATTACTATTAATTAAAAAACATTTTAGAACATAATTAATCTTCCCTACCCTATCTAGAGTCCTCCAAAGGTACCCCATCTCTCAATAATCTTCCCCAAGCTTTTGGAATCACCCTCCAAGGTAATGCATTTCTCTCTCTTCTTTTCAATTCAAGCACCTTATTTGTATTTAGCCTTTTGAATCTCAATTGTTTATGTTTTTATGAATTTATAAAGATATATCTACTAAAAAATTTATGTAATAATAATTATAGATAAATTATCCCATCTCATTATAGCATTTACCTAAGTCGTTACTATTTAAAAAATTAGTAAGAGACCTCTCTCTCTTCTTTTAAATTAAAGCAACTTCTTTGTATTTATCCTTTTTAATCTAAATTGGTTATGTTTTAATGAATTTATAAAGATCCCTATACTATCCAATTTATTCTCTAATAACTAGATATAATTTATACCCTCTCATTATATCATTTATCTAAGCCGTTACTGTGTCAAAACTAAGTAAGAGATCCTCTCTTTCTCCCTATTATTCAAGCACCTTATTTATCTAATGCACTTTGTCTTCCAATTAATATTGATGGGATTTAATTTTCCATATTAAAATTAGTTCAATTATTATTTAAAAGTAATTAGTGATCCCATTAAATCTCATTAAGTCCTTCTAATATTTATAATGTACCCCGTTATGTTTCCAAAATTGTCCTACGATTTTTCCATGACAAGTTTTTATTCAAGCACCCTCCTTGCCTTATGAATTTTAATTCCAAAATTTTCATGTTGTATTATGTTATTACATATCCATAATACTATCCTTTTTATATCAAAGTTATGGGATATATATTTCTCTTTCATTGTACCATTTTATAGATCTTCATGTATTGTCCTTACGTTGCCGAAATATCAATGCAATTTTCCATGCCGAACATTTGTTAGGTGTATACTCGTACCCATTTCCACTCAAGGGTATTCACCTAGTTGTACCTATACTTATGATTGGTTAATTACATTTATGTAACCCACAATACATAATTATGGGATAAAATTAAATTAAATATGTTTGTATGTTATATCATCTATGTGGCACACTTATGCATATACATGATACGATTATAATGGGTGTACCTAGATAGTTCTCCAATGCATTGAGTAATGTTTTAGTCTCCTGATATGCCATGTATGGTTCATGTAAGGTTATAATAATCACATGATGTTATTATTTCTTGGTGTATAACCTTGACTTATGCTTATAATGTAATGTTTAAAGTTGTTTTCACATTCCCATGTTGCCATTATATTATCATACTATATCATGCCTCTCTGTTCATGTTTATGATTCTCACCCCTTTTATGCCCCATTTAAACGACTATTGTATAAAATGTAATACTTTCTTCATGTTTTTATTTATTTATTCCCTTATTTAGATTTATATATCACCCCTTTCTCATGTATGTCCCTAGGTTATCCCACACAGTTTTAGGAGTGATGGAAAATTATAAGCATGTTAAATAAGTTTCCAATAATACTGATATACCCCACGTTTAATGTTTCTATGTAATGTACCTAATTACCCAAATACACTAGAATTATCGATCTTCTAGTTTGTATTATGTGTATTCTTATGTAATAAATCACAAATTAATGTGTAATAAGACTAGGGTTGTTATAGTTGGTATAAAAAAAAGCTTAGTTATTTTGGGGATTAGGATTAGAAAACTCTAGTGAAAGCCTTAGGGATGACACTAAATAAAGGAAAATATCTCTAAGTTTATTTAAAGTATATATTAGGTGGTTTACAAGAAAATATATCCCTGTCTAGATACTATAAGTGGATGTGGATCATGCACAGATGTACCAAGGGGTGGAAACCCTAAAAAATTGTATTAAGGTAGACTCGATCAAGAGATTGTGCATGAAAAAGAGCATTTCTACACACCTGGTATGAAAATCCTAGGGGATATGCTTTGGTAAATTCAAAATCTCATTATGAACCATTATTAAGGGAATAAGAATTCCCATAAGAGTCTATGTTAGGAAATAGTTCATGGATAATTTAGAATTAAATCCTATAAATTCATAAGTTAAGGAATAAATTCCATTTATAAGTGATACCTTAAATGTTATTGGTTTCCCATTCATGTATTTCATAGTTTAAAAATACTCATCCCTAATTTTACCTTTATCCAATGGTTGTAAATAGGAGGAACCAAGTCAATAACCAATGTGATGGGCAATGTGATGACTTCCCAAATGAGATGCCTAACATGATGAGAGCTCAAGTAAAACATCTTGTGATTATGCCAAACCAAATATCAAAAATCAAAATTAACCACTGGCACATAGTTTAATGACCAAAGATATCAGATAAGAGGAGGATAAAGTCTCAAATAAGTTCATCTGATAAAGGTGATAAAGGAAAGAATATTCAATTTCTTGTGTGTCAAAAATGTGGAAAGAAACACCAATGGAAATGAAACAAAGGAACTCAAATGTATTTTAAGTATGGAAAATAGGGAATAAAGTATCTAGTTGCTTAAAAAAAAGAGAGTATGATGGAATAAAATAAATTACATCCTACAACACCCTTTGTTGTTCAATTTATTATGTGTGGAGAATATGGGCATTATACAATTCAATGCCTTAATCCAAGGTTTAAATCCTAGACTAATAAAGGACCTATGCTATGAGAATCATTTAATTGTAAGTATTGAAGTGTGTATGTATTAGTATTTGATAATTATGTTGTATAAGTAGTATATCAATTTCATTATGAATATAAGAATCATGAACCATCTAAGGATTATTTCACAATTGTTTTTCTTTGGTGGATGTGGTACGACCTCGACATTGGAAGCAAAAATGTTGGGAGTCATTCATGCGGTGGACTTTGCCAAGCAAAAGGGTTGGAACAAGCTGTGTATTGAATGTGATTCAACCACTGTTGTCAAAGCTATTTGGAAGGGGGTGGTGCACCTTGCATGGCCACTTACCTCTCGATGGATGAAATGTCTTGCTTCACTCATGGATCTCAACTACATTTACACACATGTGTACCACGAAGCGAACATGGTTTCTGATTGTCTTGCCAATAAGGGGGTCAATCAGGATATTACCTGGTTGGATAATTTGCCTGATGACTCGCTCCCTTTTTTCATTAAGGATTGTAATAAAATTCCATCGTTCAGACTTTTTTAATTCCCTTTCTCTCATTTCAATAAAGTGTGCCTTGGTCTTTGACTGAGGCACCACCTCTTTAAAAAAACCGATAACCTATAAAAGTGATATAGTGATATGGTGATATTTTGGAACACAAAATATTGAGGGATTGATAACCCTTAATAAGTTTTTGATGTTTAGATAAACCTAAAGAGTCTTTGGATGATATGTATAAGTCTAACATCATGTTTAAAAAGAATTTATACCACTTTTTAATATTTACGTGATAGAAGTCAAGCATGATTAATTATATTTTGGGAAACATATTATAGGATCAAATATTATTGATTATAAGGTGATTAATGATATTTTAGTTGATTTTTTATTGGGTTGAGGTAAATATACCCATTATGTCTAACATAATGTATTATTCGAGAAGAATTCTATTATATTTTTGGAGGTGTAAGCTGAAGGGTATGATACAAACTTTGTGTCACACCCCGACCTTACAAATTTGTTATTTTTAATTACTTTAATTATTACTTTGGGTATTAGACAATTTTTTTTTCTTTCCACTGTTGCATAGTCACCCCGTGTGGTTAGGAGTAATAGCGCAGTGCCTGCATGGACTCCCAGGTGTGTCAGAGTTATGGCGTGAGACTCACGTGCAATTTATAGAACCATGCGGAGAGAACGTGACATGACCCTGAAAGCAGGTAGTACCGGGTGTCACGGTTCAGGCGCAGTTTGCTCAGCAGTGTGTCGGACTTCAGGCGAGCAGTGAAACTGCCCCAATTTTCAAAATAAACAATTGAATTGATTTAAATGGTAAATGGGGAAATATATATATATATATATATGAATAAACAAAAGAGTATGTCAAATTAAATTAAAACGATTTTTTTATAAAGTGTTTAATAATTATAACAATAGTAATATGTTTCTTTTTTTTATAAGAATATTGCTATTTTTATTATTGTATTATTATTATTATTATTAATTTTTTTTAAAAAGGGACAAACCCTAGCCGCCTTTTCACCGCACAGCTCCCCTTTCGCGTTCCCCCTGTCCGCTGTCCTCCCGAGCAGCAGGCCGCCTCTGGCCCTCTCCGCACCAGCCGCCCTCCAGGTCTCCCGTTCCCCCCTTTGCTGTCCAGTGCTGCGTGCCCCACTTGTTACGGCCTCCAGTGCGGGGTGAAACCCAGTGCCCCTTGATCTGTGTTCCGACCTCCTCCTACTCACCGCTTCGACCTCCTCCTCACGGTTTCGGCCAGCTTTGACACCCCACTCTACCCGCCCTCCTCGCTGCACCACCCACCAGTAGCGGCCTCCCTCTCCATCACGATGGTCGATGCCCCCTTTCTCCCTCGCCTTCCCTATTCCTGCGCGCCGAGCCCTGCCGCCTCTATCTCACCTTCCAAGGTCTCCACCAACCTGTCCAGTATCTCTGTCCGCATCACCTCTCTCCCACAAGTTCCCCCACCCAACATCCTCCTCCCGCCGCCTCTGGGACCTACTGCTCTGCCCGTCGACCATGCACCGCACCTCTGTCCAGCAAACCCCACATCCCCCTACCCAAGGCCTTCACCTCCTTCCGGTGAGAGCTCTCTGTTCCAGGGTCCTTTGGTGGTTTTCTATTTTGTGTAGACTCTAAACCTTAGGGTTTATTTTATTGGGCTTTTCTCTCAATTTTCACGTTTAATCTTGTTTTGTTAAGTTGTTTATGGCTACCTTCAGGTGTGGTTGCGGTGTGAACGAGGCTTCGCACCAGCTTTGGGAGGTCCAACCGCAGTCGAGGTAGGATCCTTTGCTTTGAGAATCCTTGTGATTACTTGAATTATTTTTTTTAATTTCATTAGTATTAATAATTATTTTTTATTTCAATAATAATTGTTCTGAGTGAAATTATTTTATTATGGTTGGATAACTTTGTTTGGATAATTATTTTATCCATCTTAGTTGAACTGATGTGTTTTGTGATTGATTAGTTTGGTGTGAAGTTTAGTTTTTAAATGAACTTAGTTTGTGTTTTATATTTGGTAGCATGCTTATGTGAAATAGGGTGTGTTTTGCTAGAAAACTAGTTTTTATGATGTTTAATATATTTTCATGGGAATGGGTATTTAGTTTTTTTCGGCAATGTAAGTCGGGCGTTCTTTATTCTGTCTTGTTGAGGATGTTCGGCTGATCATAAAAAAGGTTTTGAAGGGGATTTGGGTGTGTAAGGTTGTGGGTGTCTTTGGAATGGTTTAATAAATTTTAAAGGGGTTTATTAAATAGTGAAGATGGTGCACACGGTGTTTTGAAAGCATGTCAAAATGGTCTTTGCTCCGTTTGTTCATTTGAATTGTGTTAGGTCACTGGTTATGTGTTTTTAATTCTTGTGCGGTGGTTGCAACGTTCCGATGATGAAAACCGTGATACTGCGGTCATCGGCTTGCGTGGTTGCGCACCTTTGCGAGGAGTGTCACATCATCATGTTTCCACTATGTGTCGAGGTAGGTCCCCCACTGCATTTACCTTGAGATTTAGAATTTATTAATTGCTTGTTGTTTTATTAATTTTTAATGAATGAGAAATAATATAAGATAATTAATTTTTAAATGATTATCTGGTGTGAAAAGAGCTGTTTATTTTATACCGAACACTTGAAACATTTTCTTGATGAGCGGACACCAAGTATTTAAAGAATGCCCATTTAGTCTTTAAACACAATCCATGGAATTTCAAATGTACTTCTAGTTTTAAAGATAAATTATTTCTTTTGAACAAGTGTTTTGGGTTTTCTCGAGAAATGGGGGTTTTCTTTAAAATTGGTGAAGGTCCGCTTGGCACTTTAATAAAAATAAATTATTTTGGAAAACCCATTCAGGAGTGATCTTTGGGGTGCGTTGATTGCGTGAGCTGTATGTGATGTTTGTGCATCGTGACTGATTGTTTGGCATTGTTGATTCACCCCTCTTTTATTATATGTGTTGACATGGGAACCTGACATAGTGAGTGAATATTCTGAGAACGATTGCTGCACTAGTTTACACCACGCACTGGCTAGTGGCCCCATAGCAGGGGAATACTGAGTTATTACTACTATGGGGATTGTTCCCCTCGGTTAGGCCATGCAGGGCTATACCGGTTAGTAGTATGGGCGTTATGACGTCATCGAGTTAGGGCATGCCTTCAGGATGAGTCACATGTATAGTTTGTTCTGGATTGTTCACAATTTCCTAGGTTCGACCCATGTTTTTATTGAGTGTTTATTTATATGTGGCGGACAGTTGAGAGGTTTAGTTTGGTTGCTGGCCCACGTGTGTCACTTTTTCCATTGCCCTTATTGTGTGTTGTGTGCAGTTTTTATCTTTTTACTAACAACAAAAATTTGGATTTCAAAATTTATTCACAAAAAAAATGTTTTAAAATGTCGTGCACATGTTTCTTTCAAGCACTAGACTTGTTTTTATATTATAAAGGGAAATGGGCTGTTACTTGTTTTAGAAATGAAAGTGTGTGTGGAAACCAATATTTTATATATAATTTAGTACAAACATGGAATTGATAAATTCTTTATTTAGTGGTAGTGCATTGGGAATAGATCTATCGGGCTAACCTACTGAGTTTTAATACTCATGCCTATAGTGTTTTCTTGTTTTTAGTTCTGTTGCAGGTTCCAACTTCAGTTGCTCACCTTGAGCGATGTTGGTTGTGGTATTGGAGAGTGACCCACGGGGTCACGTGGATTTTCGGTCGTAGTCAGGTTAGTAGCGTTGTTGGTTGTTCATTATTTATTTGCTTTTGTTCTATTTATTTTCCGATGCTTAGTTATTTTATTTTGGGCAAAATCATTCCCACCTGTTTAATTTTGATGCCCGACACTAGTTTCCAGCCCGTGGGGATCGAGAACGCCCCTCAGGCCATGTCGCAGGCCGGCTCGGGTGACCGGTTCAGGGTCAACCCGGGTTGGTTCGTGACAAAATAGTATCAGAGGTAGCCCTTGTTATTTGGGATGTTCAGTAGATGGAGATTAGGACTGTCGGGACTCGAGAGGTAGGTACGGGAAGGACGTTATGAACCCTCGCCCGTTCCGCACCTTGAGTCACCAGGGATAGTCCTGGAATTGAGTCTTTGTTTCGTTCTGGTTTGTTCTGGACTGAGGGATGACAATGAAGGTAAACCGATGTTACATCGTGATCTTACATGGAGTAGTGACCCATGTGGAGTCCGGGTACACAGTTTTAATTCCTCCTAGTTGTTGACGCTTACTTGAGGCATGACCCACTACCATGTCACCAGGTTAAGTGTGACCGCTAGTCCCTCACTCTGGTGGTTTGATGCAAGTTGAGTGTCTTTTTCATTCTTTTTGGTGTAAGTGCGTTTTTGAAAAAAAAGGTTTTTGAAAAGGGGAATGATTTCTTTTAAATGACTTTAAATTTATGAAATGAGTTTTAAAACTGAAATCCTTTGGTTTGGAAAACTGGTGTTTGCTAGGAAATTGGTCGAGAATGGTTTGGGGTGAAACCTCATGTACTCCTTATGAACGTTTGCACATGTGAGAGGATGCGTGGAAAGTGCGTGTTGGTGCGTATGAATGAAAGTGGATTAAGACATGTGCAAAGGTTCATGGGATTACCTGGGTGTGTTTGAAATTAAAGGTTTGACCTTGTTTTCTGAATTGGTTTTTTTTAAAGGGGAAATGGTTTTGGGAAGTGATTTTGGTTTGAAAGTGGATTGGTATTTGGAAGGTGGTCTTGAAAGAAGGTGGTTTTGAAAACTAAAATGAAAAAGGGATTCTAAAAAGGGGATTTTATTTGGGGTTGTGTTTGTTTTGTTTGGTTTTGAGCTGGTTGTTTTTGATGAGGGTGCTTTATTGATGCTTCTTTGATTGATATCGGTTTCAGCTTAGTGTTATATATGTTGTTCAGAAATGCCGCCCAGAAAGGTCCCCAGAGTTTTGATGAGTCATGCCCAGTTTTTGGTCTTTCTCAGACGTTGTCTGTCCTTCATGGTGATTGGAGTCAGTTAGAGACAGTGGAGTGGCTTGAAGAGGTTGAGTGCATCTTCAGGGTATTGGGAACTCCCGAAGCTGTTAGAGCGCATGCTGTTTTGGGTATGTTCAAAGGTCCATCTCTGGACGAGTAGGAGTTGTTCGCCCTGCCATTACTACAAGTTGGGATGATGTGGTATGTCTTTAAAGATGTCTTCGTTCAATGGTTTATACTTTTGGAGGTGGAGACGAAGAATATGGAAGAGATCATGCGTGTTCAACATGGCCAACAGATAGTGAAAGCGTATGTTGAACATTTCAAGGATCTTGTGTCTCTTTTTCTGGGGGTAGTGTTGCAGGACTGGATGAAGACTTCTCCCTTCATCAGGGGTCTTCATCCAGAGATTAAGGAGCGAGTCCTCCCTTTTTGGGAGCATCAATTTTGAGAAGTTGGTGCATGAGGTGTTATTAGCTGAGTTGGTTTCTGGAGCGCAAACGATTGACAATCCACCGTATCCAGTTGCTCGTGAAGGTCCCCCATCTAACGAATAGAGTGTGTAAGGTAAATTTGTTTCTAAAGAGTTCCTTGTAGTGGCTCTAACTTCCAATTTGTTGGACCGTCTAATGGTGTTCCGTCAGTATGGATGTTTAGGGCATACGAGTTTCCATGTCACACCCCTCCAAAGATGTTCCATCATTACACGTGTCTGGATCATCTAGAGAAGCTTTGTAGGAAGCGTCGCTTGGGGAAGACATTGTGACCAGAAGATTCCAGTGCCTGACTGTGAGGTAGGAGATGATTCAACCATCAGATACACAACCACATGTCTTGGGGTGAAGCTCGCTCGCAGACAGGATTTGTCGGGGGTGTAAAGCCACAGTTCAGGTTTTGGTGTTCCGTATTGCCAACAAAACATTTAAAGTCCTTCTGTTCCTGTCCTTCCACTGTTAAAGTTTTGGCGATGTTGTCGGTTCATTGTGTCGTCGTGAGTTTGGGATAAATGTGTTCGTTTGTAATCTAAACAGATTTGTTTGTCAGGTTATGGTTTTCTACATTGTGTGTTTTTCTTAAGAGTGTGATTGACCCTTGTATGGGTCAATATTGGTTTAGCAGCGTTCGTTTGGAGATGTAAGTGCCTACGGAGGAGTCCAGGCTTGCGATTATGCTTGGGTTTACTGCTTGGGTTAAGTTCTGCTCAGAGTTTTTTCTCTAGTGTTCGGGCTTTCTTTGGTCTGAGTCGAGAGTTCCAAGTTTGGCGGAGGTGTTGTTTCGCTCGTGCTATAGAGGTTAGTCTGGATCTGTTGGGAGTTTCCGCGTCGCCCCCCTTCTCAGGGTGATATGTTTGGATGTTAAACTTTTTCCCTAGTTGAGTTCTTGTGGTGGGGAGAATCCCTTCATGTTCTCCCCTCAACCTCGGGCTTCAGTTTTCTCTTGAATCGGTCGGGTGTGACCTGTATAGAGTAAGGTCATTCCGAGATTCTCAGTTTTCTTTGGTTCTTCTGGTTCTGTTCGGGTATGGACATATTTCTTGACCAACGTACGACTTCGTGACTTTCTGGGGGCATAAAGTGCCTGTAGTGGGGAGAATTGTCACACCCTGACCTTACAGATCTGTTATTTTTAATTACTTTAATTATTACTTTGGGTTTTAGACATTTTTTTTTCTTTCCACTGTTGCACAGTCATCTCGCCTGGTTAGGAGTAATAGCGCGGTGCCGGCATGGACTCCCAGGTGTGTCAGAGTTATGGCGTGTGTCTCACACGCAATTTATATAACCGCGCAGAGAGAACGTGACATGACCGTGAAAGCAGGTAGTACCAGGTGTCACGGTTCGGGCGCAGTTTGCTCAGTAGTGCGTCGGACTGCAGGCGAGTAGTGCAACTGCCCCAATATTCAAAATAAATAATTGAATTGTTTTAAATGGTAAATGGGAAAAAATATATATATATGAATAAACAAAAGAGTATGTCAAATTAAATTAAAACAATTTTTTTTATAAAGTGTTTTATAATTAAAACAATAGTAATATGTTTCTTTTTTTATAAGAATATTGTTATTTTTATTATTGTATTATTATTATTATTATTATTATTTTTTAAAATGGCCAAACCCTATCCCCCTTTTCACCACACATCTCCCCTTTCGCGTTCCCCCTATCCGCCGTCCTCCCGAGCAGCAGGCCGCCTTTGGCCCTCTCCGCACTAGCCGCCCTCCGGGCCTCCCGTTCCCCCCTTTGCTGTCCAGCGCTGCGTGCCCCCCCTGTTATGGCCTCCGGTGCGAGGTGCAACCCAGCGCCCCCCGATCTGTGTTCCGATCTCCTCCTACTCACCGCTTCGACCTCCTCCTCGCGGTTTCGGCCAGCTGCGGCACCCCACTCTACCCGCCCTCCTTGCTGCGCCACCCACCAGCAGCGGCCTCCCTCTCCATCATGATGGTTGACGCCCCCTTTCTCCCTCGCCTTCCCTGTTCCTGCGCGCCGAGCCCAGCCGCCTCTATCTCGCCTTCCAAGGTCTCTGTCAGTCTGTCCAACATCTCTGTCCGCAACACCTCTCACCCACAAGTTCCCGCACCCAACATCCTCCTCCCGCCGCCTCTGGGACCTACTACTCTGCCCGTCGACCATGCGCCGCACCTCTGTCCAGTAGACCCCGCATCCCCTTTCCCAAGGCCTTCACCTCCTTCCGGTGAGTGCTCTCTGTTCCAGGGTCCATTGGTGGTTTTCTATTTTGTGTAGACTCTAAACCTTAGGGTTTATTTTCTTGGGTTGTTCTCTCAATTTTCGCGTTTAATCTTGTTTTGTTAAGTTGTTTATGGCTACCTGCAGGTGCGGTTGTGGTGCAAACGAGGATTCAAACCGGCTTCGGGAGGTCCAACCGTGGTCGAGGTAGGATCCTTTGCTTTGATAATCCTTGTGATTACTTGAATTATTATTTGTTTTAATTTCATTAGTATTAATAATTATTTTTTATTTCAAGAATAATTTTTCCGAGTGAAATTATTTTGTTATGGTTGGATAAATTTTTTTGGATAATTATTTTATCCATATTAGTTGAACTGATGTGTTTTGTGATTGATTAGTTTGGTGCGAAGTTTAGTTTTTAAATGAACTTGGTTTTTATTTTATATTTGGTAGCATGCTTATGTGAAATAGGGTGCGTTTTGCTGGAAAACCAGTTTTTATGATGTTTAATATCTTTTCATGGGAATGTGTATTTAGTTTTTTTCGGCAATGCAAGTCGTGCGTTCTTTATTCTGGCATGTTGAGGATGTGAGGCTGATCATAACAAAGGTTTTGAAGGGGCTTTGGGTGTGTAAGGTCATGGGTGTCTTTGGAATGGTTTAATAAATTTTAAAGGGGTTTATTAAATAGTGAAGATGGTGCGCACAGTGTTTTGAAAGCATGTCGAAATGGTATTTTCTCCGTTTGTTCGTTTGAATTGTTTTAGGTCACTAGTTATGTGTTTTTAATTCTTGTGCGGTGGTAGCAGCATGCCGACGATGAAAACCGTGATACTGCGGTCATCGGCTTGCGTGGTTACGCACCTTTGCGAGGAGTGTCGCATCATCATGTTTCCACTGCGTGTCGAGGTAGGTCCCCCACTGCACTTACCTTGAGATTTAAAATTTATTAATTACTTGTTGTTTTATTAATTTTTAATGAATGAGAATTAATATAAGATAATTAATTTTTAAATGATTATCTGGTGTGAAAAGAGCCGTTTATTTTATACCGAACACTTGAAACATTTTCTTGATGAGCGGACACCCAGTGTTGAAATAATTCCCGTTTGGACTTTAAAAATAATCCATGGAATTTAAAATGTACTGCTAGTTTTAAATATAAATGATTTCTTTTGAACAAGTGTTTTGGGTTTTCTCGAGAAATGGGGTTTTACTTTAAAATTGGTGAAGGCCCGCTTGACACTTTAATAAAAATAAATTATTTTGGAAAACCCATTCAGGAGTGATCTTTGGTGTACGTTGATTGTATGAGATGTATGTGATGTTTATTCATTGTTACTGATTGTTTGGCATTGTTGATTCACTCCTCTTTTATTATATGTGTTGACATGAGAACCTGGCATAGTGAGTGAATCTTCTGAGAATGATTGCTGCACTAGTTTAGACCATGCACTGGATAGTGGCCCCATAGCAGGGGAATACTGAGTTATTGCTACTATGGGGATTGGGCCCCTCGGTTAGGACATGCAGGTCTATACCAGATAGTAGTATGGGCGTTATGACATTATCGAGTTAGGGCATGCCTTCAGGATGAGTCACATGTATAGTATGTTCTGAATTGTTCACGATTTCCTAGGTTTGAACCATGTTTTTATTGAGTGTTTATTTATATGTGGCGGACGGTTGAGAGGTCTAGTTCGGTTGCTGGCCCACGTGTGTCACTTTTTCCATTGCCCTTAGTTCTTTTTACTAACAAAAAAAATTTGTATTTCTAAATTGATTCGATTTTTTTAAATGCCATGCACCTGTTTCTTTCAAGCACTAGACTTGTTTTTATATTATAAAGGGAAATGGGATGTTACTTGTTTTAGAAATGAAAGTGTGTGTGGAAACCAATATTTTATATATAATTTAGTTCTAATATGGAATTGATAAATTCTTTATTTAGTGGTAGTGCTTTGGGAATAGATCTATCGGGCTAGCCTACTGAGTTTTAATACTCATGCCTATAGTGTTTTCTTATTTTTAGTTTTGTTGCAGGTTCCATATTCAGTTGCTCGCCTTGAGAGACGTTGGTTGTTGTATTGGAGAGTGACCCAAGGGGTCACGTGGAGTTTCAGTCGTAGTCAGGTTAGTAGCGTTGTTGGTTGTTCATTATTTATTTGCTTTTGTTCTATTTATTTTCCACCTCTTAGTTATTTTCTTTTGGGCCAAATCATTCCTACCTGTTTAATTTTGATGCCCGACACTAGTTTCCAGCCCGTGGGGATCGGGAACGCCCCTCGGGCCATGTCGCGGGCCGGCTCGGGTGACTATTTCAGGGTCGACCCGGGTTGGTTCGTGACACTTTGAGGTTTAAACATTCTTGAATGTTGAGTATATTGATGTTATTTTTGATGTAGAGTTATTTATTTAAGGAATGATCTATGTTAAACCTTTGTTTTTTTTTTGATTTTGGAGATTAATGTATTAAGGTTTATTCATTTTCAATATTATATTACCTTATAATAACTATTTTGGATTTAGTAAAGACAATAGGAATATATTTTTATTCTCTAGGGGGCTATGTGATCAGTTATAAGCCTATTCTAGTGCTTTAGGAATAAAAAAATTCACTTTGAGTACTCATCATTTGGAGAAAAAGATGAGATTTTTGTGGAAATTGATTAAAGGATGAATTTATACTTGTTAAGAAAGTATATTTGCTTATGTTCCTAGTCTAGATGATAAATGAATTCCTCAACTCTAGAAAAATAATCATGAAACAAAAATGTTTTCATATTAGGAATTGATGGTATTTTCACCCATTATAAATTTATGGTTTAGTTATCATTTACTTTCTCATAACCATGTTCTCTATCATTCTCTATTAGTTCTTAGGTGTTAGTTGTTTCTATTCCATTTTCACTTCCCACTAATGTTATCCAACTTGGAAATCTAGTTATTTGATGACCATTGTACTTTCCTTTCTCTCTTTTTAAGTGGATATTTTATTAACCCTTTTATAATGTGGGTTTTCAATAAAGATATTTTCAAGTGTCAAAAAGTTTCTTATAAAGATCAAGTTCAAATTGTGAGGTTGAAATTTTTTAAAAGGGGGAATAATTCAACACCCTGAGTTTTTAAAAGAGAAAATTATGTTTGATAACATATGCGATATGCAACACTGAACCCAAACAAACAATGATTATTTAAAAATGACCGTTTTAATCTAGCCATTAAATTTTTAGATATGAATTATATTAACAACATTATGATATATATATATATATATATAAATTCCCTACTCAAAATGGATATATTTATAAAATATTAGTAAATAGTCACTCAATTTTATGTAATGACATTTTATTCTTCAAAAATACATTTTCTTCAAAAATGATTATTATTTCTTTTTTGTAAAAAATATTAAAATTAATTTATAGAAAATTTAGAAAATTTAGAAAATTTATTTGATAAAATTAACATAATTTTTGGAAATCATCATATCAAAATTAAATTAGGGTGATTTTTTTTTGATTTTTTGGGAAATATTTGTTTTTCCATGAATAGTGAAAAATACTGATTTTTTTGTAAAACCTTCATTTATTTTGATAAATTAAGTAATTTAAAAGTCACACTATTATTTTAATTTTATTTAAAAGTAACATAAATATTATTTAGTTATATTTAATCTAATTAATTACATTTAAATCATCTTTATACCATATTTTAGTATAAGTTTATTTTTAGGATTGAAAACTCATTTTTTTTCCGTTTTTTTAAAATGCATAATGTTTCTTCTTTTTAATTAATCAAAAATAAAAACTAATGGGAAATGATTTAAATTAAATGTATAGATCATATATCTATCATTATTAATTATAATTCATATAGTTAAGATTACTAGTTATAGAGTTAAAGTTGAATAATCTTTTCCTTAAAAAATACATTTTTCAGAAAAATCGCTTTCCATCATGCTTACGGGATTTATTTTAAATTAAATTATTCCACATATAAGAATTTATTTTCAATATATGGATTTTATATTTGGAATACTAAAAATTAATATTAGGTAATTAGTTCAACTTATTTTTTGGAAAATATGAATAATAACCATAGTAAATATTTATTTGTGTGGTAAAAGAAAAATATATCAATTAAAGGTAAAAATAATTTTACAAAGACTAGAAAAAATGTAACCCTAATAGTATGAGTCTGTATATTTTTCATTTCAATATAATAATAATAATTATTTTTTACTTCTTTATAAATAATTAATAAATTATTTTGATAAAAATTATTTTTTGATATGATAAAACAAAAATTGTATTTTTGTGTAATAATCAATTTCAATTAAGAAATCCTTCTGATGAATTCATGAATTTTCAAAATAAATTATATTTTAATATAATAAAAATATTAAATATTTTTTATTAAATTTAAATGATAATATAATTTTTATAAATTCAAATGTAATTGTTATAAGGGTTGGTGAACTATTATTAACAAAACCAACATTTCTTAATAAATGTTGATTCTTGTATTAAAAGTAAAAATTCACATATTTATAAAATTATTTCAATAAAATAAATATTATTTTTGAAATCAAAACATAAAAATATCCAATAGTGAATTTTCCCTAATTTTATGAGGTTGTTGATTTTTTTGATAAAAAATAAAATACAATATAAATATACAGTATGTATTATGGCATCATAATAAACCAAAAGTGTCATAATAAAATATATAATGGGTATCCATGACCAAATATACGTTTCCACTTTAAGATAATGTGATTTTGAGTTTATTTGATTAATTTTATAAAACCTTTATGAATCCTCTAAAACCTATATTATATTTTAAGGTTTTAAAATCATTTCTTAATGAGTATGACTCAATAAAACATCACCAAGGGTAATATTTTAATGAGTTCATATCTTGTACTTATAAAAAAAATTAAAACCACTCCTCTTTGGTAGAAACCATCGGAAAGTTTTTTGTTTTTATTATTTTATTATTTAGAGTCCAAAACCTATGTTTGGGAAATAATAAAGAACCCCCATCTATTTTCATATATAATACCACCCAATATCCCATTCCACTTCACTCAAAAACCTTTAATCACATACTTACTCCACTCTCCCCTATTTAGAGTCCTCCATAGGTTCCCCTAAGCTCTCAATAAGCTCATCCCAAGATTTTGAAATCACCATCCCATAATAAGAGATTTCCTTCTCTTATTTTCAATTCAACCACCTTCTTTGTATTTAGCCTTTTGAATCTAAATTGATTACATTGTATGTTGGATTTTTATTGATGGAAACTATGAAAAGGGGGTGGGGTGAATAATAATTTTAAAAATTAATGGAAAAAAATTATATTTTATTAAATATTAAATTGTATTGAGTGTAGTGTTATTGAGTTGAGATGCATCAGAAATAAAAAGTAAATAACATAAGGATTTATAGTGGTTCGGACCAACAAGATCCTAGTCCACTCCTCAATCTTATATACTCCCTAAGGAGATTGGTACCCACTAATAACATCACATTAAAGATTTGAAAACCTAATTACAGACATGGAATTTTAAAAAACCCATAGGTACAACTTGGTCTTTTTATAGGAAACTCAACCTAGTTTGTATCCTGAATTTGGATAAGGAGTAACAACACAAACTTCATTTTGGGTGGTAGAATAACTAGAGATAGAAAAAACTGATTTTTATAGGTAAATCATAAACAATATATGAGAAATTTAAAATAAAAATAAAACAAGATTACATAAATAAAAAAAACAAGGAAAAACAGTAGATGATCAGAATGTCGAAGAAGTTAAAGCATGGAGATCATTAATCACTTGTATAGAACAATGTAAAAGATGAATTACTTTGGTGATAATTGAAAGATTGTATAAGATGTAGAAATTTGTGAATAATTAAGAGTAGTAGAATGTCAAAGATGAATCACCAGTTATCTCAATCGAGTATCCATGTAGCACCCCAAAAATTTTATAGTATATTTCTCTTAAATACATTATATTCATCACTGTGTTCCTTTGAAACAACACCAGGTCATTTAGGATATAGTCAAAACCTAGACCTTAAATATAAATTTTCCACTTCCATGTTTTGAATTTTAGAAAATGGTCATCTAGATTTGGGATCAGTAAGTTATTTGGAGTCTGATAGAACAAACTTGATTTTTGGCGAATAGTAACATACCCTTATGAATAGTAATATGAATAGTAATATGACCCTTATCAATAGTAAATAATAATAATTTTTATTTTATTAAGGTAATAAGATAATGAGATCTTAATTAGTTTTTCAATGAGAAATAAAACTAATTGCACTTTAAGATTGTTATTTTTCGAATTAACTATGAATTTATTTAAAAATTAAATTAATAATATTTAGAAAATTAATTTTGAAAAATGGAGTTCATTTTTGAATTCTACATGTCGAAAAATGGTTAGGGTAAATTTTTGGGATTTTTCTGAAATTCTAGAATTTTTTATGAATAGTGAAATAAGATAAAATACCGTATATGAAAATTATCAGTTAAATACGTTATTTATGACATCATAAGTGATGTAAGGCCACTTGGTTCGAACTCACGTGCACTTATTACTATTAGGGGTCACATGAAACAACACTATTGGTTGTCTTGAGAGAAATAATAAAATAATGAATTAAATATTCAAAATTTACCTCTCTCCTCCACTATAAAAACCCCTCACCACTCTCTCTTCTCTTCACTCCTCTAAGCCTTGAATCTCCGCAAAGTTCTTCCCAAATACCCTTCCCTAGTCACTCCCCACGACCTAGAAGCTCTTGGTCTTTCCAAAAGACTAAAATCCCTTACCTTAAGGAGGTTCTCGAGGAAGTTATTTCAAGAGGTAAAACACCTTTCTTTTTCTTTTAGTTTCATTTGAATTTATCTTCATTTGTTATCCTCTCCTCACCTCCTCTATCCAATTGATCATTATAACTCCAGTATCATCTATATACTGGATTTATATCATGTTAATGGAAGAACCATCATCAATATTCTTACTCCCTCCCTTTTATTTTTATAAACGAAATCAACGTCTACGAGGTTCCAATTTATATCCTTCGTGGACGACAAAGTTTCATTCTTCAATAGTTCCTTAATTACTGGTCATGAAACCATATTTATGGTTGAAACTGGTCATAATATATGTATTTTATCTTGATTAATGTTCTGGAATCTTTACACATACATAATATGGAATAATAATACAAAACATGTTTATTGAGCACAAAATTGCCAAGCCAAATTCAAGCGTTTATTTTTAACTCATCGAATGAGTCATCTTCATGGTATATAATCGAAATAATTATAAGATCATTTATATCTATTTAATGTAACTAATAATTTATATTAAAAATTCTGGATGTTTAACCATATTTCAAACCAACTTCCATTCATGAATACAAGTAAACAAATCATGAAACCAAGTAAGAAAATGCTTCCAAAACAATAAAATTTAATCTCTTAAATTATTAAAAAAGGCCATTAATGAACTTAATAAGGTTATACCATATCAATTAAATGTTTATTATGTTCTGGTATTACTAATTAATGAATCTAAATTTGATTATTTAGGTCGTTAAGAACAATCAAGAACACCTTTGAGAATAAGGTAAGGGATCCTCTCTCTCACTTTTGTTCAAGAATATCCCCTATGTTGTGCACTTTTATTTTTAATTCCTAATGATGGGGTATGTTTTTGAAACTCCCCCATAATTCCCTTGTGACATATAAATAATGGAATACCCCTTTACCTCTCATTAAGCCCTTGCAATAACACTTGTTACCATGCCGAAATGTTTGTAAGGGGTTTCTCATCTCACTTTCGTTTCTGGGAGATTTTCATTGTTCGCCACTTATTTCTTGTTTGTGGTATATGTGTACTTAAATTTGATATATAATAAAATTATTATATTTATATTCATGTTATTATATGTTTTATTTGAGGGTTATTATGTTCTGGTCATATGATTCGACCGATTTCATTGTGGTAAGAGATTTTGTCTGAACTACTATTTTATTGTGACTAACCTTGTATTGTGCACCTAATAATCCTTATGTAGTGTACCTAATTTCCTTTTGAGATAAATTTTCTTTTTAAATTATATTGATAATAAATATCCATAATCTCATATCATGGATATGTTGTTTTCTAAACCATATACCATTTTACATACGGTGTTTATTTTGGAAAGTTGTTTTAATTATGTAAATATTGATGAATCCGTATACTCTACTCTATGGATATTGAAAAGGCATATTGATCTTATATTAAATCAATGTATAAGGAATTATTTGGACATGTAGTGGAGGGTGGGTACTACTACATCCCCTCTATGCATTGATAGGTCTCATGAGACAAATCAGTTGGCGACAAACCTTTTGAGTTTGTTTCCAAAAATCAGACAGGTTTCTACCCATAGAACTACACCGTTTTTACGGTATTATGGTTTCATGTTCCAGATATATGACGTAAAATTAATAATCATTCTCTTTATTCATTATCAATTATTATTATTATCCATGAGGTTTTTACTATGACAAAATCTATAGATGCAGTTTCATTCTCAGTTTATTAATGGCATTAGTTTTTCATTTATTCACTATGCCATATTCATTATGTCAGATTGACTATGATTCATTTATTATTTTATTCATGATTCTACTATTTTCAACCCTTACTGATCATTTGAGCTCACCCCTTTCATTGTTTTCTTTCAACAGGTGATAAAGAAGAGATTTTTTATTGAGTTCTTGTGGATGCAGTTTTTAGTTTCGTTATGTATTGTATTTTGTAAACTTTTCCAATGTAATTTGAGTAACATATATGTATCTAGTTTCTTCAAGAATACTAAAACGATCATTCCTTTGGGATTTTCATTCCTTCTAACCATGAAAATATCACAAGTAATGCACTGGCTCTAGCTTAGAGGGTTCAGGGATTTACAGTTGGTATCAGAGGAAGTTTGGTAGGAAACTTGGAAACTAGAGTAGGAAATGTATAGTAGGGAACAAATCCCTAAGGTAGTATCTGAGGATTAACATACAAGAACGTCCTGGTATTTTGGTAAGTAATATATTATGTGGATATTTTAAGCAATACGTCTCTGTCTAGATATAAGCAGGTAGAGGTGGCTCTGGCACAAATGTATCTAGGGGTAAAACCCAAAAACAACGCTTTTAGCTAGACTCGAATGAGAACTGGTGCAAGAAAATGGAGCTTGCTGAACTCTTGGTTACAAAACTCCCAAGGGATATGCTTAGGATAATTCATATTTTCTTTACAAGCCATTATGAAGGAGTTTAATGTAAATTTTTCCTCAGAGGAACCTTGTTTATAAGATTAGCTATGCATAAAATTTCAATATATGTTGAGTTATTTTCTATTTGAGATCCTTAAACTAACCTAGTGTATCCCATTATTTAGAAATGGCATCTAATGGAAGAAGGGGAATCAATACTCGTGGGAAAGGTAGGGATCTCCCTACTGAGAAAGTAAACATAGTCAACTTTAGAGAAGATCAGATCATGACCATATTGGGGAAACCTACTCAAGTTGTAATGAATAACCATTCCACACCTGTGTTGGATCGTTTCATGCGGCAGAAGCCCCCATCTTTTAGTGGGACTACTAATCCAGTGGTAGCTGAGCAATGGATCAAGTCCCTTGAAAAGATATTCATGGTGTTAAGATGCAATGAAAATGAAAAGGTAGTACTGGCAGTATATTGTCTCAAGGGCGATGCTGATCAATGGTGGTCCCTGATTCAAAATACCATAGAGGAAGAAGAAATAGAAGATATAGAATGGAGGAATTTTAAAGAAATATTCTTCGAAAAATATTTCCCTCATGAGCAACGAACCGAAATGAAGAGGAAGTTCCTTGGATTAAAATAAAGAGAAGAAGATATTGTTGTAGAGTATGAGGCTACCTTCACAAGGCTAGCCAGGTATATTGTAGATTACGTATGTGACTCGGCAGACAAGATTGATCATTTCTTTGAAGGTCTTAAGCCAAATATTCGAAGGTCACTGAATTCTCAATCATTTTCATCATATGATGAAATTGTATCAAGTGCCATCAAAACAGATAGAGAATTTACTAGATCAAATCATTTCAAAGGAAACCAAGATAAGAAGTGGTACTATGATAACAAAGGAAAAGGAGAATCACTAAAGAAGAGCAAGGGAAAAAATCTATTCCCGTTATGTGATAACTGTGGAAAGAATAATCTCGATAAATGCTTGAAAGGCATGGGAGTCTGCTATAACTATGGAAAAAAGGGTCATCGATATGATGAATACAAGGGGAAGAAACAATTCAATAATATTCAATGCTATAATTGCAAAGAGATGTGACACTATGCAAATGAGTGTCCTAAGCATCATGGAAACTCGACTCAGAAAAGGCCAAGAGAGAAAGGGAGAGCCTTTTCAATTACAACCACAGAGGTTGAAGTTCCTAATGACATGGTGGCATGTACTTTAATTGTTTCCTCAAACTTAGCCAACACTTTATTTGATTATGGATCATCACATTCATTTATATCTTCCTAGTTTTCCAATAAAATTAGATATGTCCAATTTGATTTAATACAGGAGTTGTCAGTCAAAACTCATAGGGGATGTATCATTGCAACCAAGGCATGTCGACTAGTCCCCCTCCAGACACCAAAATGTACTCTAGTTTCTAACCTTATCATCATACCAATGACTAAATTTGATATAATTCTCGATATGTATTGGCTGTCAAATTATGATGCGAAGATTTATTATAAGAAGAAAGAAGTTACAATTTTTGAAAATGGTATAGAATCTATTGTCTTTAGGGCAGAAACTTCACCAACTGATTCTTATCTAGAACCACCCCAATAGCTCTACTAAATACAATACTTGTAGAAGAAGATAAACCAATATCTATGGGTGAGGAAAGAAATATTCAAATTGAATATGTGCACATAGTGAAAGAGTACATTGATGTATTTCCAGAGGATTTACCTAGACATCCTCCAGAGCGGGAATTTGAGTTATCTATTGATTTAATTCCTGATGTAAGACCTATATCAAAGAATCCCTATAGAATGGCCACTGTGTAATTAATAGAGCTAAAGAAAAAACTAGAGGATTTGAGTGAAAATGGATTTATTCGACGTAGTGTTTCTCCATGGGGAGCCCCTATCCTCTTTGTCAAGAAGAAAGATGGATCCATGAGGCTTTGCATTGATTACAGGTAAATCAATGCTATTACAATAAAGAATAAGTATCCTCTGCCCCATATTGATGATTTATTTGACCAACTTCATGGAGCTCAATACTTTTCGAAGATTGACCTTCGATCCAGATATCATCAGTTACATGTGAGGAAGGAAGATATTCCTAAGATAGCATTTCAGATCAGGTATGGGTATTACTAGTTTATAGTGATGACTTTTGGACTGAAAAATGCACCCTCTGTTTTCATGGATTTAATGAATAGAGTTTTCAAGGAATATCTTGATAACTTTGTTGTGGTATTCATCGATGATATCCTTATATACTCAAAAATCTATAAAGACCATGAGAATCAATTGCAGGTTATTCTGAGAACTCTAAGAAGAAATAAATTATATGGGAAGTTTAACAAGTGCGAATTCTGGCTTCAATTAGTTTCTTTTATGGGCCATATTTTCTCTAAGGATGGAATTCTAGTTGATCCTGCAAAGACAAAGGCAATCCAAGATTGGCCCACACCAACAAATATAACTGAGGTACGCAATTTTATTGTCTTAGAAGGTTATTATCGACGTTTCATTCAGAATTTTACTGATTGGAAAACCCTCTAACCAAGCTCACACGTAAAGGAGTTAAGTTTGTGTGAAAAAAAGAATGTACAAAATGATTTGATGAATTGAAAAGAAGATTGGTCAATGCTTCAATTTTGACTCTTCCATATGAAAGTGAGGGATTTATAATATATAGCAATACATCAAATAATGGACTGGGTTGCATCCTTATGAAAAACAATAAAGTTATTACTTATGCATCAAGATAGTTGAAGACTCATGATAAAAATTATCCAACTCATGATCTTGAGTTAGCAGCCATAATCTTTGCTCTGAAAATATGGAGGCATTATCTCTACGGAGAGAGATGTGAGATTTATACGGACCACAAGAGTTTGAAATATATTTTCACACAAAAATAACTCAACATGAGGCAAATAAGATGGATCAAGTTACTCAAAGATTATGATTATTCAATACACTACCACCCATGAAAGGAAAATAAGATGGAAGATGCATTAAGCAAGAAATATCATGGCCTTATAACTCAAATGAGGATTGAAAGAGATCCTATATTCATAGATCTACTGAAGATGGATATGGGAATTGTTAAGGAAGGGGAAACATCACTCCTCTTTCAAATGAATTCTAAACCATCTTTAATAGAGAAGATAAAAATTTCTCAATATGATGATCAGAATATGCACAAGAAAATTAATGTAGTTAAGGATGGGAGACTGGCTGAATTCATGTATGAAGAAGGAGTTCTGAAGTTTGGGAAGAGGTTATGCATTCCATCAGTACCTGAGATAAAAAGGGAACTATTAGATGATGCTCATAGCTCAAATTTCTCTATAAACCCAGGTAGCACCAATATGTATAGAGATCTGAAGGAATATTTTTGGTGGGATCATATGAAGCGAGAAATTGATGACTACGTGTCAAGGTGTCTAGTTTTTCAACAAGTGAAGGCGGAGAGACAACATCCCAAAGGAGTGATGCAACCTATACCTATTACTATGTAGAAGTGGGATAACATTACAATGGATTTTTTCACCAGACTACCGAGGACACCTAGAGGGAATGATGCAGTATGGGTAATTGTTGATCGTCTCAAAAAATCAGCACATTTCCTTCCAATAAGAGAGTATTTTCCACTAGAGAGCCTGATAAGACTTTATATTAATGAAGTTGTGAGAATTAATGGTGCCCCTCTATCGATTGTCTTCGATCAAGATCCCCGGTTTACATCAAAATTATGGAAAATTCTCCAAAAGGCTTTGAATACTGAGCTTCGCATGAGTACTACATATCACCCTCAAACTGACAGACAATTTAAAAGGACTATTCAAACTTTGGAAGACATGTTGAGATCATGATCTATTGAATTCCAAGGTATGTGGGATAAATACTTGCCTTTGGTGGAATTTTACTACAATAATAGTTTCCATTCTAGTATTTAAATGGCTCTATATGAATCATTATATGGAAAGAGATGTCGAACTCCAACTTGTTGGGACGAAGTTAGTGGGAGGAAACTTATAGGCCTATAACTTATTGAAGAGACCATGACAAAGGTGAAGAAAATACAAGCCCATATTAAAGAATCCCAATGTAGGTAGAAGAGTTATACTGACAACCGGACAAAGGACTTAGAATTACAAGTGGGAGATCATGTATTTCTGAAAGTATCTCCATGGAAGGGTGTCTTGAGGTTCGGTAATAAAGGGAAACTGAGCCCCAGGTACATCAGAACATTTGAAATTATGGAAAGAATCAGAGCAATAGCTTACCGTTTAACGATACCGCCAAATCTCTCTAGAGTTCATGATGTGTTCTATGTATCATTGTTAAAGAAGTACATGCCAGACCCAATGTATGTACTCACATATGAAGAAATAGAACTTGAACATGATTTGTCATACTGTGAAAATCCTATCAAGATTCTTGACACAAGGGAGAAGGTATTGATAAATCAGACAACTTGTTTAGTAAAGGTTCTTTGGAGAAACCAGAATATGAAAGAAGCAACATCGGAACTTGAGGATGTTATAAAAAAGAATCACCCACATCTTTTTGGTGGGCTTTATACATAAAATTTTGAGGAAGAAATTTCTGAAGGAGGGAATAATGTAGCACCCCAAACATTTTATGATATGTTTCTCTTAAATACATTCTATTCATCACTCTGTTCCTTTGAAACAACACTAGGTTATTTAGGATATAGTCAAAACCTATCCATTAAATATAAATTTTCCACTTCCATGTTTTGAATTTCGGAAAATGGTCATCTAGAGTTGTGATCAGTAAGTTATTTGGAGTCTTATAGAACAAACTTGTTTTTTGGTGAATAGTAACATACCCTTATGAATAGTAATATGAATAGTAATATGACCCTTATGAATAGTAAATTATAATATTATTTTATTTTCTTAAGGCAATAAGATAATGAGATCTTAATTAGTTTTTCAATGAGAAATAAAACTAATTGCACTTTAAGATTGTTATTTTTCGAATTAACTATGAATTTATTTAAAAATTAAATTAATAATATTTAGAAAATTAATTTTAAAAAATGTAGTTCATTTTTTAATTCTACACATTGAAAAATGGTTAGGGTAAGTTTTTGGGATTTTTCTAAAATTCTAGAATTTTTGATGAATAGTGAAATACGATAAAATACCGTATATGCAAATTATCAATTAAATACACTATTTATGACATCATAAGTGATGTAAGGACACTTTGTTAGAACTCACATGCACTTATTACTATTATGGGTCACATGAAACAACAGTATTGGTTGTCTTGAGGGAAATAATAAAATAATGAATTAAATATTCAAAATTTACCCCTCTCCACTATAAAACCCCTCACCACTCCCTCTTCTCTCCACTCTTCTAAGCCTTGAAGCTCCTCATATTTCTGTCCAAATACCCTTCCCTAGTCACTTCCCAAAAACAAGAAGCTCTTGGTCTTTCCAAAAGACCAAAATCCCTTCCCTTAAGGAGGTTCTCGAGGAAGTTATTTTAAGAGGTAAAACACCTTTCTTTTTCTTTTAGTTTCATTTGAATTTATCTTCATTTGTTATCCTCTACTCACCTCCTCTGTCCAAATGATCATGATAACCCCAGTATCATCTATATACTGGATTTATATCATGTTAATGGAAAAACCATCATCAATATTCTTACTCCCTCCCTTTTATTTTTATAAACGAAATCAACGTCCATGAGGTTCCAATTTATAACCTTCGTGGACGACAAAGTTTCATTATTCAATAGTTCCTTAATTACTGGTCATGAAACCATATTTATGGTTGAAAAAGGTCATAATATATTTATTTTATCTTGATTAATGTTCTGGAATCTTTACACATACGTAATATGGAATAATAATACAAAACAAGTTTGTTGAGCACAAAACTGCCAAACCAAATTCAAGCGTTTATTTTTAACTCATCGAATGATTCATCCTCATGGTATATAACCAGAATAATTATAAGATAATTTATATCTCTTTAATTTAACTAATAATTTATATTTACAATTCTGGATGTTTAACCATATTTCAGACCAACTTCCATTCATGAATACAAGTAAACAAATCATGAAACCAAGTAAGAAAATGCTTCCAAAACAATAAAATTGAATCTCTTAAACCCATAAAAAGAAAATTAATGAACTTAATAAGGATTACCATATCAATTAAATGTTGATTAGGTTCTGGAATTATTAATTAATGAATCTAAATTTTATTATTCAGGTTGTTAAGAACAATCAAGAACACCTTCAAGCATAAGGTAAGGGATCCTCTCTCTCACTTTTGTTCAAAAATCTCCCCTATGTTGTGCCCTTTTATTTTTAATTCCTAATGATGGGGTATGTTTTATCACCTCCCTCATACTTCCCTTGTGACATATAAATAATGTAATACCCCTTTACCTCTCATTAATCCATCCCAATAACACTCGTTACCATGCTGAAATGTTTGTAAGGGGTTTCTCATCTCACTTTCGTTTCTGTGAAATTTTCATTGTTCGCCACTTATTTCTTGTATGTGGTATATGTTTACTTCCATTTGATATATAATAACATTATTATATTTATATTATTGTTATTAAATGTTTTATTTGAGTTTTATTTAGTTTTGGTCATATGATTCGACCGATTACATTGTGGTAAGAGACTTTGTCTCAACTACTATTTTGTTGTGACTAACCTTGTATTGTGCACCTATTAATCCTTATGTGGTGTACTTACTTCCCATTTGAGATCAATTTTCATTTTAAATTATATTGATAATAAATATCCATAATCTAATATCATTGATATGTTGTTGTCTAAACCTTATACCATTTTACATTCGGTGTTTATTTTGGAAAGTTATTTTAATTATGGAAATATTGATGAATCTATATACTATACTTTACGGATATTGAAAAGGCATATTTATATTGTATTGAATCAATTTATAATAAATGATTTGGACATTAAGTGGTGGGTGGGGCCCGCTACATCCCCTCGATGCATTGGTAGGTCTCATGAGACAAATCCGTTGGCGACACACCCTTTGAGTTTGTTTCCAAAAATCAGATGGGTTTCTACCCATAGAACTAGACCGTTTTTATGGTATTATGGTTTCATGTTCCATATACATGATGTACAATTAATAATCATTCTCTTTATTCATTATCAGTTATTATTATTATCCATGAGTTTTTCACTATGAAAAAATCTATGGATGCAGTTTCATTCTCAGTTTATTAGTGGCATTAGTTTTTAATTTATTCACTATGACTTATTGATTATGTCACATTGACTATGATTCACTTATTATTTTATTCATTCTTCCGATATTTGTAACCCTTACTGAGCGTTTGAGCTCACCCCTTTTATTGTTTACTTTCAACAGGCGACAAAGAAGAGATTGTTTATTGAGTTCTTGTGGATGCAGTTTTTAGTTTCGTTATGTATTGTATTTTGTAAACTTTTCCAATGTATTTTGAGTAACATCTATGTATCTAGTTTCTTCAAGACTACTAAACTGATCATTCTTTCTGAATTTTTATTCCTTCTAACCATGAGAATATCACAAGTAATGCACCGGATCCAGCTTAGAGGGGTTAGGGAGTTACAATCCACTCAGGTATGTGGTTTTATTCCTTGATGAAATCTTTTGGATCATTAAAACTGAGATATTTGAGGAGAGTTTACATATACAATATATAAACAACACTTGTTAGTAAAAATTAATGTAATAATATGACCGTTACCACTCTTTTTTAAATCCTCACTGAAAAACATAAAAATTACAAATGGGATTTATATTTCTTCATGAAATAATAAAATAATAAAATTAATATATTAAGTAAATCATTTGTAAATAATTAACAATTAGAAAAAAATTTAAATAAATATATAATCTTATATATTATACATGCAACAAAAAATTCAGTAAAAATAGAGCAGCATATAAATTTTAAACTTCAAGAAAGAGTGTACATAAAATAATGTCATAATTATTTTTTAACACTCTTCAAATTTATTTTAACATAAAATAATAATACAATGATCAAAAGAATTTATTTTAATAATAACACTTGTAAAAAGAAATAAAATTTTAGAAACATAAACTTTTAACTAACATTGGCTCATGACCCACCATTAGGTTCCAATGGTGTCTAAATAGATCAGGAACTACCATTGAAAATTTATGAAAAAATAAAATATTGAATTAAAAATAAATTTATTCCAACCTAGTATGTAATAAAAGGCTTTAAGAAAGGCAATAAAAAATTTAGCTACCATTAGGTTTCCAACGACGACTCATGACCCACCATTGGAAATTTCTAGTAGTGACTCTTAAAATACCATTGGGTTCTAATGGTGGCTCATTGAAAATCATTTCAAAACATTATAAATAATAAAAAGATGAATAAAATGATGAAAATTAATTGAAAACTACTTAATACAAAAATAAATAATATATTGTAAATAAATGATAACAATTTAAAACATAAATAAAACATCTACAACCACCAATCAAAGAAGATATAACCCATGCTGGAGATTAAAAATATTCTGATAAGATCTTTAAAACAAATATAAAATATCCAATAAAAAATAATTAACAGATAATACATTATTATAATAAAAAAATAATAAAACAAAATAAAACAACATAAAAAAGAAATAAAAAATATAACAACTAATTGAAGGAGTAAGAGGAGCTCTAATTTAAGATTTAAAGAACTTCTAACAAGACTCCGTACAATAGAGGAATTAATAACTGGAGGCTTAATAAATCAAAACAAAATGATTAAGAATAGGATAAAAAATTATATATAATAGTCTTATAATAAAAAAAGAAGAAAAAAAACTAAAAAAAGAAGAAATAAACAGCATCAAATGAGAAGAAAGAAGATGAAAAAAGTGGCTATGGTAGATTGAAGAACTTATTTCAGGACTCTATACAGTAAAGGAATACACAACCAGTGGTTAAAAAATAACCCACCATTGATGTCCAATGGTGGGTAAAATCATCCACCATTGATGTCTGGCGGTGGATCACTGACTCAGAATTGGGTTCCAACGACGGGTAATATCACCCTCTGTTGGTAATTTTCTAACGGTGAATAGACACCCATCATTGGTATTTTCCAATGGTGACTCATTGATCACCCATCAAAAGGATTTAGAATCACTCAAAGCAAGCCGAGAAGAAGATAAAGATAAAAAATTTACAGTTAAAAACTAGAAAGAAAGAGAAAAATGATAAGAAGAAACCAGACCACAATAAAATTGTAGGCTTTGAAAAAAGTCAAACCCATAATATGAGAATAAGATAAACACAAAATAGAAAAAATTATAATTGAAGTATAAGTAAAGATATGCACTGGAGTAGTGACCTTGGTGAACTGGAAAAGGAGTGGGTACTGAGGAAGAAGATGAGTTTAGACAAATTAAACAGTGGCGTGGGATTTAAAATCATTACATGGGAGATCAAACAGTGGATCATGTTAGATAAAATAGAGGAGAGAACTCAATGATACTATCTAATATTTAAACAGATTAATAGTAACATTAAAATATTGAATCCCACATCAAAATGAATAAATGTTGAGCATGCAGTGTGTCATACATGACGCTCTGAATGTTGATTCAGAATAAAAACATAACTCACACAATGGGGGAGACCTTTCCCAACCTATGCGTGCTGCCAACATAAACCATGGCCCCCCACACATAGCGCATGTGATATGCACACCATCCTCTTTGTGGGATACCTATGGTGGACGTCCCCTTGGGGTTGACCCAATTAGTCCCCTAAGTAGTTGAGATCTAGCCACTTAGCTCACATTGAAGGCCAAAATTATTTCTTTTATGTTAAAAATAATGAACTTAAGTAATTATAATAACATGAATTATCAATTCAAAAAATTCACTTAAACAACATTATTAATAACAATATAAAAAGTTATTAGTTTATTAAAACACTTTAGAAAAATAATAAAATTATGAAAACAAGTAATTAAAAAATTATTAATAAAAAATGTTAATTAATTAAAACTCATAATAATTTAATAATGTTAATTAAAACACTTTAGAAAATAATAAACTTGATAAATTAATAAAATAGTTAAATAAAATTTTTATGGAGAGTAATTTATGAAAACAAATAAAATAGTTAAAGTATTTAAAACAAATTCAAATACTAACAAAACTCTCCCATTTTATAAATTATGAATTTTTTTTATTAAATTTTCAAAAAAAATATCTCCCTTTTGAAATTTATCAAAAATTATGTTAGAAATTTATTATATAAAACAAATTCCCTTTTTAAACATAAAAAACTGTAATATTAACAGTGTAGAGTTTTTTCATAAGAGTAAACATTAAGTTACTGTAATAATCATAAAAAATAATTAAAATGGAGTAATTTTTTAAAAAAATGAAATTTTAAATAGTATGAACTAATAAACATTTAATCAGAGTGAACAATATTTATCAAAATAGAACATTAATACAAAACAAAAAATGTAATATTTTCTTTGCAGGTTAAGTTCAAACTCTAGAAAATTACAAAAAAATTGTTATAATCAATGAAAAAATATAATTGATTTTTATAAAAAGATAGATAAAACAAAATTTGTAACGCCCCGACCCCAGTTACCCAGAGTCGGTGCATTACTTCGTAACATTGGCATGATCACAAAAGATCAAGTCTCGAAAGACCAATTAGTTTAGTAGCCTTGGAAACACTAGATACATTCATAAATGTTACATTACATCATAAATTGAAAATCTACAAGAACAAAGTCTCCATAGTCCACACTCATATCTTCTTCTGACTATCCCTGCAGGTCATTCATAAAATACTTCTTCACATCCTGGAAAATATTAAAACATTGAAAGGGTTGAGCTCAGATGCTCAGTAAGGATAAAAATATTGAGAAAGCTTTCATAAATAAACATAAACATTTAAGGCAATGTATAACTAAAACAAAAGCCTTTTAAACTTGAAGATCAACATAATATTGAAAAAGTAAAATGAGATAATTCCATTTACTTATTCACATGGATATTCTACTGGTCGAATAATCACATGCAATATCAATAACCACTTTCATAATGATGGAATGCATAATTCCAGACTATCATAACCACGTAGTCAAGGCCTCGTGCCAAGACCACAAATAAGATTTTTTCAAGGCCTCGTTCCAAGACACTAGTTTGTCTCATGAGACCTGCCGATGCATCGAGGAGCTATAGCGGGCTCCACCCGTCACTTATTAAGTCCAATGCATTCCTCATATGAATACTTTTAAACATATCATAAACCATAACATAATCGTATCACATAAAACATGCATAAAGGAAACATAACATTTCCACATTTCAATCACAAGATATCAATAAAACACATTGATATAATAAAAACTCTTTAAAAACCATTTTCAATACCAAAATAAAAGAAAAGTAAAACATGGTATTTATTTTTCATTAAAAAAAAAGATGGCTTGTAGAGGAAGCCGAAACTCAAATAATGGTCACGGCGGCAGAGAAGTCGTTGTCGCCGCATATGTACGGAAAGAAAAACATTCCCTTTTTGTTTTTTAGTAAAACTCTTCGTATAAAAAGATTCCTTTTGAATAAACTTAAAAGTCAAAGGGGTTTATACACCGTATAAAAGAAAGTTGTGTATAAAACCAAATATGCCTCAATGAAAGGATATTGAGACGAAGTCCTTAAAAAGATAATTTTTAAAATAAAATAGATCTATTATGTGTATTCACTATAGGTACACATAAAGAAAGTAAAAATACAAAATAGGACATAATAACATCATGACATAGTTTGAAAGTAGGAGATTAACCCAAAGAATTGAAGTTGGGTTAAGAAGTTCCCTTACCTTGCGTCCTGTCCTGAATCGACCGTTCTTTAACCTCCTGAATAATAAACTAGAGTTAATTTCTATTTACATAAGAACCTTTTTCATGTTCATTATTCCTTTTATATACCTTATTACCTTGTTATGAACATTATGTAATTATTTAAGTTTATAACGGTCATTTTGTCGATCTTAGGTACTTGAGTCAAAAATAAAATTCTTATAATTACAAGTTGTTCATGTGGTGATATATCCATTATATCCAGAATTATGTTCATGATGTAGATATCATATATATCATATATATTCAGTATATAAATTCATTTATAATATTACATAACATTTAGAGGTAAGAAATGAAATTCACCGTTCATGGAGACGATAAGCCGTACGTACGCATGAACGCTACTTTCATTTCTATTTCGTATTTAATGGAATGAAATCATAATTATATAAAGGTATAATATAGTTCCAGTATAATATCATATATAATATCATTTACTTCATCCTTTATACATCCCACATATGGAATTAACGATTCACATCACTTTGAGGGGGCGGTAGTCCGCACTTCCTAAAATGAAATTATCGCGTTTACCCATAATGGAAATCATAAAGTATGCCATAAATGAGAAATACAGAAGCATAAGTAAAACATAAACATATTATATATCCTATATAAATATAGTGACATCTTAATGGCCACCTTTGAAGGTGTTATATGAGTGTTGAACAATCATCGTTTCGTGAGGCAGAAATTCGCCATCCAGAGAAACCGTATGTTATTTAACCATTAGATGTAGGTGTGTGTAAGTTTAGCTCGAATAATTCTTATAACAACATCCTAGTATATTTAGGATACTGGTGTTGTTACAAAATAAATGAATAAAAAGAGTTTAGGGGGTTGGAGAAGAAAAATAAAACAAAACAACATTAGAGAAGACATTACCTCAAAATCGGGTAACTCTTTTTGATTTGAGCCAAAGGCTTCCTTGGGAAGTGTTCTGCCCAAAGTGATGCTTCTAGGAGCAAGAGGGGGAAGTTTGGAGAGTATTTGGGCAGAGGTTGGCCGAGCCAAATGGCTTGAAAGTGTAAATAAGGTGGTAGAGGTGGGGGTCTTTTATAAGAGGAGGGGAGGGGCACTCTTGGAAAGTAAGGAAATTTTAGATTATTATACAATGCTTTTTTGGATTATAAAGGTCCCACACTTATATAATTCGTGGATAAGGTGATAAGGGTTCGACATCTACCCATCCAATAGTCTTTGGACAAGTTTAAGCCTTGGATTGTACATTATCTTTTCATTTTATTAAAATCGTTAAATAATGAGGTCATCGCTGCATCATAATGATGTCATAAATAATTTAATTTATTTAATGTCTAAAAATTATAAAAAAAATACTATGATGCAGGAAATCTTTTTATCTTTCCAATGACTATTTATAGTAAAAAATATGACTTGTATAACCCAATGTAAAAATTGTTTTAGTAAAACATTTCATATTTTTTACTTTAACATTAAATAAAAGGTATTTATGTCATTTACTAACTAAAGTGGCTCCATGGGGTCCCCAAGTTGACCCATGGATTGTATTGGTCAGACATGGCACATAAAATGAGGGTAGGACATGTGTCAAGCTCATCTCATATTATTAAAATATTATTTTTACCTTAAACTACACTAATTACCTCTAATCGCGATTAAGAACTTAAAAGTTATTATTCACCAAAAATTATTTTAATCTCATTGAACCACACTTTACTTCTTAATGAAAACCATGTATGTCGGATTTTTGAAAATCAGATCACATAAGTGTTAATATTTCATTTAAACGAAAAATCAGTTATTTAACTACCACTTAGTGGTTTCACTATTCATCAAAAATTGAAGTTTTTCAGAACAATGCCAAAATTTCACCCTAAGCTATAATTGATATTCCGAATTCAAAAATGATGTCTATTTTAAAAAATTACAAAAATATAAGTTTCAATAATTAATTTTATAATTAATTCCCACTGTCACAACAAATAGCGTGTTTTTAAGAAACAATTTATATCAAAAGATTGGCAATTGTTTATGTCCAATTTCAATGTTAAATTAATTCTAATGACCACCATTGGATAAAATGGTAAAAATATATTCTAATTATACTTTAAAACCACTAAATAGTATAATTTATCACTATAAATTATTTTGATTAAAAAAGTTGTTTTTAAGTATTTTTCACTATTCATAAAAAATTAGAAGTTCTCAGAAAAATACCAAAAATTCAACATAGGCTAATTTCGATATTCCGAATCCAAAAATGAAGTGCATTTTGAAATATAAAATTTCTATAATTTTAAAAAGTGGTTATTACTATTCATAACGGCTACTTTTATTAGTCGCGGTGTTTTAGAACTCGAAGTTGCGTACAATGCAAGCTATTGCATTTTTGAATGAGAAGCGTATTGTGGAAGATTGGGGTGTTACATTCTCACCTCCTTCAATAAATTGCGTCCTCACAATTTGAAATTTTTCTTGGAAAATAAAAGGTTGAAAATAGAAAATACCTTTGTGGAAAACCCACACTGGAAATAAGATTAATAAAATTTAACCTTAATAAAAGGGAAAGGGAAATGAAAAAGTCACCACCCAATTATGATATAGATTAGGAGAACATTGGTGGCAATTAGATACATATAATTAGAGGAAAAACGTAAATATTTGTAGGGAGTGATTGAGGTCATCAATCACAATCAACTGTCAAATTGAGGGCCTCAAAGCCTTCAATCTATGTTGATTTAAAATATCATCAGTTCAACAAGACATAAGGTATTAGGATAACACATTTTTTTGTTTTAATATCCCTTTACTAAAGTTTAAGAATTAATTTATTCATTGAATAAGAGATAGGTATATATATATTTATGCTTGACAGTTAGAGTTTCAACCTTCAACTCATCTTTCACTCAAAAAGATAATAGAACTCAAAAATATTATACTAATCCTAATTGTATAAGGTTCCAAATGTTAACACATACCATTTAGATTAGTAAAATTATTTTGTAATAACTAGGGACTTCCTGTAGGCTAGTGGTAGGAAATAAAGGCCTGTCGCACTATGGTTGTGGGTTCGATTCCTGCAGCTTTGTCCGACGTGACGGGTTATGCCCCACCCTGCAGGTTGTCCTTTTTCTAAAACTATAGTATTATAATATTCCAAAAATAATCTTCATAAATTTTTTAACCTTAAACAATACTATCCAAAGATCAACTTAATCCACTCCCACCTTTATAGTTATCCAAAATACCTCTGTCCAGACTTTCTCTAAAAGGTCTCTTAATTCCAAAATCAATTGTAACATCGGATTCCCCAAACAAAGTAAAGCTTCTCTTATTGTCACATACTTAAAATATGATTACCTTCATCATATTAAAACCTTATTGAAACAACAAGTACTGCAGTACAATCCTTATATATATATCACATTATTCTAGTAACCAGAATATAATCCATGAGTCCAAAAGCACCAATACATTAATTATTCCACTTCAACTGTAGTAACAGCATAAGATTGTCCTTGATCCCTTGGCCTTTTCTGAGGTAAGTTTCCCTGACGCTTAGGACATTCATTTTCATAATGCCCCATTTCCCTACAATTGTAGAATTCAACATTGATAGCCTCTTTCCTTCCCTTGCAATCACGCGCCTGGTGACCTTTTTCTCCACATTTATAACAAACTGACATTCCTTTTAGGCAAGTACCAGGGTGATTCTTCCCACAATTATCACATAATGGAAAATCCTTCTTTCCCTTTTTCCCTTTATCTGTCTCTTGTTCCACCGTTCTCTTCTTCTTTTTCTTTACTTTGTTGTCATAAGACTTAGAGAATTCCTTTTCTGTCTTGATAGCACATGAGACAATATCTTCGTATGTTGAGAAAGATTGTGATACTAAAGCTCTACGGAGAAATGGTTTTAACCCATCAAAGAAACGATCAATCTTACCTCTTGGGTTACGTATATAATCTGCAGCATACCTCGCCAACCTTGTAAAGTTGGACTCATACTTTGCGACATTCTCATCCTCCTTTTGTCTCAAACTCAAAAATTTCCTTTCCATATCTTCTCGATGGTCATGTGGAAAGTATTTTTCTAAGAAAAGATCTTTTAACTCTCTCCATTCCATACTTGATACTTCTTCATCTTCCTTTGTAATTTGAATCTGCGACCACCATTGATCGACATCTCCAGTGAGGCGGTAAACTGCCATGATAACCTTCTCCCTTTCTCTACTCCCCAAGGCATGGAATATTTTCTCTTAGGAGTTTATCCATTGCTCAGCTATTAATGGATTTGTACCCCCATTAAATGTTGGTGGTTGTTTCCTCATGAAGCGGTCTAACATTGATCCTCCACATTGCGAATCAGGGTGCTCCATACGAGTAAGGTTATTATTCATAACCTAAGTGAGTTGTCCCAGTATGGTAATAAGTTGATCAGCACCAGTTGTATCTCCAGATCCACAATAATTATCTTGAGCAGGAGGGCAATCCCTACACGGAGTGCGTGCATTGATACGGTTTCCATTCCTTCCACTAGGCGCCATTTCTAAACAGTGGCATAAACTAGATTAGTTTATGAATTAAAATACATAATTCCATATTTGTAAAACACTTTACATAAATTGAACTATTTATGGATATAATCCATAATCATAAAAAGGAATGTTTTCTTTGAGGAAGTATATAACCATAACCCTTCATAGTGGTTTGTAAAGAAAATGAGAATTATCCTAAGCATATCCCCCGGGAGTGTCGTAAACAAGAGTGCAGCAAGGCCCGTTGTCGTGCACCAGTTCCCGTTCGAGTCTAGCTCAAAGTGGTGTTTTTGGGTTTTACCCCTAGGTACATCTGTGATAGAGCCGCCTCTACCTGCTCGTATCCATACAGGGATGTATTGCTCGTAAAACTCACAAAATCTCTATAATACCAAAATTCTAGGAAGTTCATCTATACTAATCCTTAAAGTCTATCTTCGGGCTATGTGCTCTAATCAGAGTTTATCTAAATCTAGCTTCCAAGCTTAGTACTAAACTACCTCTGATACCAACTGTAACGCCCCGACCCCAGTTACCCAGAGTTGGTGCATTACTTCGTAACATTGTCATGATCACAAAAGATCAAGTCTCGAAAGACCGATTAGTTTAGTAGCCTTGGAAACACTAGATACATTCATAAATGTTACATTACATCATAAATTGAAAATCTACAAGAACAAAGTCTCCATAGTCCACACTCATATCTTCTTCTGACTATCCCTGCAGGTCATTCATAAAATACTTCTTTACATCCTGGAAAATATTAAAACATTGAAAGGGGTGAGCTCAGATTCTCAGTAAGGATAACAATATTGCAGAAGCTTTCATAAATAAACATAAACATTTAAGGCAATGTATAACTAAAACAAAAGCATTTTAAACTTGAACATCAACATAATATGGCAAAAGTAAAATGAGATAATTCCATTTAATTCTTCACATGGATATTCTACTGGTCGAATAATCACATGCAATATCAATAACCACTTTCATAATGATGGAATGCATAATGCCAGACTATCATAACCACGTAGTCAAGGCCTCGTGCCAAGACCACAAATAAGATTTTGTCAAGGCCTCGTGCCAAGACACTAGTTTGTCTCATGAGACCTGCCGATGCATCGAGGAGCTATAGCGGGCTCCACCCGTCACTTATTAAGTCCAATGCATTCCTCATATGAATACTTTTAAACATATCATAAACCATAACATAATCGTATCACATAAAACATGCATAAAGGAAACATAAAATTTCCACATTTCAATCACAAGATATCAATACAACACATTGATATAATAAAAACTCTTTAAAAACCATTTTCAATACCAAAATAAAATAAAAGTAAAACATGGTATTTATTTTTCATTAAAAAAAAGATGACTTGTAGAGGAAGCCGAAACTCAAATAATGGTCACAGCGGCAGAGAAGTCGTTGTCGCCGCATATGTACAGAAAGAAAAACATTCCCTTTTTGTCTTTTAGTAAAACACTTCGTATAAAAAGATTCCTTTTGAATAAACTTAAAAGTCAAAGGGGTTTATACACCATATAAAAGAAAGGTGTGTATAAAACCAAATATGCCTCAATGAAAGGAGATTGAGACGAAGTCCTTAAAAAGATCATTTTTAAAATAAAATAGATCTATTATGTGTATTCACTATAGGTACACATAAAGAATGTAAAAATACAAAATAGGACATAATAACATCATGACATAATTTGAAAGTAGGAGATTAACCCAAAGAATTGAAGTTGGGTTAAGAAGTTCCCTTACCTTGCGTCCTGTCCTGACTCGACCGTTCTTTAACCTCCTGAATAATAAACTAGAGTTAATTTCTATTTACATAAGAACCTTTTTCATGTTCATTATTCCTTTTATATCCCTTATTACCATGTTATGAACATTATGTAATTATTTAAGTTTATAACGGCCATTTTGTCGATCTTAGGTACTTGAGTCAAAAATAAAATTCTTATAATTACAAGTTGTTCATGTGGTGATATATCCATTATATCTAGAATTATGTTCATGATTTAGATATCATATATATCATATATATCCATTATATACATGCATTTATAATATTACATAACATTTAGAGGTAAGAAATGAAATTCACCGTTCATGGAGACGGTAAGCCGTACGTACGCATGAATGCTACTTTCATTTATATTTCATATTTAATGGAATGAAATCATAATTATATAAAGGTATAATATAGTTCCAGTATAATATCATATATAATATCATTTACTCCATCCTTTATACATCCCACATATGGCATTAACGATTCACATCACTTTGAGGGGGCGGTAGTCCGCACTTCCTAAAATGAAATTATCGCGTTTACCCATAATGGAAATCATAAAGTATGCCATAAATGAGAAATACAGAAGAATAAGTAAAACATAAACATATTATATATCCTATATAAATATAGTGAAATCTTAATGGCCACCTTTGAAGGTGTTATATAAGTGTTGAACAATCATCGTTTCGTGAGGCAGAAATTCGCCATCCAGAGAAACCGTATGTTCTTTAACCATTAGATGTAGGTGTGTGTAAGTTTAGCTCGAATACTTCTTATAACAACATCCTAGTATATTGAGGATACTGGTGTTGTTACAAAATAAATTAATAAAAAGAGTTTATGGGGTTGGAGAAGAAAAATAAAACAAAACAACATTAGAGAAGACATTACCTCAAAATCGGGTAACTCTTTTTGATTTGAGCCAAAGGCTTCCTTGGGAAGAGTTATGCCCAAAGTGAGGCTTCTAAGAGTAAGAGAGGGAAGTTGGGAGAGTATTTGGGCAGAGTTTGGCCGATCCAAATGGCTTGAAAGTGTGAATGAGGTGGTAGAGGTGGGGGCCTTTTATAAGAGGAGAGGAGGGGCACTCTTGGAAAGTAAGGAAATTTTACATTATTATACAATGATTTTTCAGATTATTAAGGTCCAACACTTATATAATTAGTGGCTAAGGTGATAAGGGTTCGACATCTACCCATCCAATAGTCTTTGGACAAGTGTAATCCTTGGATTGTACATTATCTTTTCATTTTATTAAAATCGTTAAATAATGAGGTCATCGCTGCATCATAATAATGTCATAAATAATTTAATTTATTTAATGTCTAAAAATTATAAAAAAAATTCTATGATGTAGGAAATCTTTTTAGATTTCCAATGACTATTTATAGTCAAAAATATGACTTGTATAACCCCATGTAAAAATTGTTTTAGTAAAACATTTCATATTTTTTACTTTAACATTAAATAAAAGGTATTTATGTCATTTACTAACTAAAGTGGCTCCATGGGGTCCCCAAGTTGACCCATGGATTGTCTTGGTCGGACATGGCACATCCAATGAGGGTAGGACATGTGTCAAGCTCATCTCATATTATTAAAACATTATTTTTACCTTAAACTACACTAATTACCTCTAATCGCGATTAAGAACTTAAAAGTTACTATTCACCAAAAATTATTTTAATTTCATTGAACCACATTTTACTTCTTAATGACAACCATGTATGTCGGATTTTTGAAAATCAAATCACAGAAGTGGTAATATTTCATTTAAATGAAAAATCAGTTATTTAACTACCACTTAGTGGTTTCACTATTCATCAAAAAATTGATGTTTTTCAGAACAATGCCAAAATTTCACCCTAAGCTATAATTGATATTCCAAATTCAAAAATGATGTCTATTTTACAAAATTCCAAACATATAAGTTGCATTAATTAATTTTATAATTAATTCCCACTGTCACAACAAATAGCGTGTTTTTAAGAAACAATTTATATCAAAAGATTGGCAATTGTTTATGTCCAATTTCAATGTTAAATTAATTCTAATGACCACCATTGGATAAAATGGTAAAAATATATTCAAATTATACTTTAAAACCACTAAATAGTATAATTTATCATTATAAATTATTTTGATTAAAAAATTTGTTTTTAAGTATTTTTCACTATTCATAAAAAATTAGAAGTTCTCAGAAAAATACCAAAAATTCAACATAGGCTAATTTCGATATTCCGAATCCAAAAATGATGTCCATTTTGAAATATAAAATTTCTATAATTTTAAAAAGTGGTTATTACTATTCATAACGGCTACTTTGATTAGTCGCGGTGTTTTAGAACTCGAAGTTGCGTACAATGCAAGCTATTGCATTTTTGAATGAGAAGCGTATTGTGGAAGCTTGGGGTGTTACAAAATTCTTCCAAAAGAAATGAAAAATTTATTTTCTTTAAGGGTTTAAAGAAATACTCCTAAGTTTAGGCATATAAATATTATATTTAAAAACAAATCAACGTATAAATTTTTATTGTCCAAATTTACTTATAACAATTTAAAGAAATAAAAAATTAGAACAATGGTACAAATAAAAAATTTAGTCCAAGAAATTTATCTTAATTTAAGCACTTATACTAAATTCAAATTGAAAAAATTAAATCATTTTTTGAATAAACTGATTATTTAATTAAATTCATAATTCTAAAAAGAATTCAACTTTGAATTATGAAAAACTAAATTATAAGATATTTGGAAAAGTAAAAAAAACTTCCATAGATCACTTGTTGAAAAATTATTTCAAATAGACTAATGAATTTTATGTTTGTATAAGATAAAAAGTTTAAACACTAATTTAAAACTTTACATAGTATTATATTATATAAAATAACAAGCAAGGGTTAAATCCCCCAAAATTCTTGCATATTTAATGGTAGATAAATCATTACTATTAAAAAAATTTATAGAAATTCAATCATATAATCAACATATTCATAACTAAAATTTTAACTGTGTAAACTAAAAAAAATTAACTTGCTAAAGAAAAAACAAACAGAAATTAATACACATGCCTTGAATCAAAAATAAAAATATTATTTCAAAGATATAAGATATCTAGTATGCCAGCATATTAAATTATATTAAATTATATAGAATGCAAAATGTTAAAAAAATAATTATTTTGGCATGGTGGCCAGTTTAGGTCCAATAGGATTTGAGTAACATCCTTTTGGTACCCACACTATTAAAGGTTCAACAGAATCCATATAAGTTTTTTTAACCATCCACACAGATTTTAAACATATGTCTCTTAGTGAATATGAATACAAATTGTTAGATAATATATTTCTAGTATGACCAAAATAACGAGTGAATATCAATGACCATTTATTGTCCTAATACCCTTTCATTATACATTTAAATCATGTTACAGAAGAAATACTTCCTTCTGAAATTATAACACAATTAGTCTTCTTTAAACTTGGAGTAATACTATTATATCCAAAAATATTATTATTGGTGTTTATTTTAATTAAGGATATCATATTATCATATTTTTATTGTAACGCCCCGACCCTAGTTACCCAAAGTCGGTGCATTATTACATAACATTGGCATGATCACAAGAAAGATCAAATCTCGAAAGACCGATTGATTTAGTAGCCTTGGAAACACTAGATATATTAATAAGTTTTACATTACATCATAAAGTGAAAAACTACTACGACAACATAATGTCTCCATAGTCCACACTATTATCCCCTCATAATATCCCTGAAGGTCATTCATAACTTACTTCTTCACATCCTGGGAAAAATAAAACATAAAAAAGGGGTGAGCTCAAATGCCTAGTAAGGATAACAATATAGCGGAACATTCAAAAATAAGCATAAACATTTAAGGCAATGCATTACTAAAACAAAATCCTTTTAAACTTGACCTTCAACATAGTATGGAAAAAGTAAAATGAAATAATGCCATTTACTTATTCACATGGATATTCTACTAATCGAATAATCACATACAATATTAATAACCACTTTCATAATGTCGGAATGCATAATGCTGAACTTTAATTTCTTTGTCAAGGCCTCGTCCCAAGACCTAGGGGCTAACTGTAACCGGAACCCAACCCGGAGTGCCTCTAATAACCGGACACCAACACGGAGTGCCTCTAATAACCGGAGACCAAACCGGAGTTCCTCTAATAACCGGAGACCAAAACGGAGGGATTACTTTTACCGGTCCCCAACCCAGAACATACTTGTCTAACACATTCATCTGAATGAAAGGTTGAAATATAACATAAACATTCGGATTACAAATAACTTATGAAATGTCAATACTCTAAACAAAAACCATGAGTGAAATAAGAATAACTTATCCACAGTCAAAAATATCACAAAACCTTTAATAAAATATGGATGTTTTGTATCATAATAAATCAACTTCAAATAAGCTTAAAATCCATCAAAGGATGTTGACATAGATGAAATAAAGACTATTTTAGAAAAATACCTCTTTCTATTTTGAAATCATTTAAGAGTCTTATATTTATGAAATAAAACATTTTTTTTGAAAATATTATTATTATCTTGTAAGGGAAACTTCGACGATTTTATAACGGCGGAAAATATCCACACCCGCCATATAAGTTAAAAAAAAATTCTTACCTTAATTTTGTCGAAAAGGTTAAAAATCACCTTGTTTGGAAAACGACAGAAAGATTCCTTTATAAACCTATTATAAAAAGTCAAACAAGGGTATAAATGACTTTAACCCATAATTCTAGTAAATAGTAAAAATGTTTTGAAATTCATTTTTAAGAAACATGGATGTGGATGATAAAGAGATCCCAGTAGATTATTACCTATAAACAACCTCGAATAATGAAGAGATTGCGAAATAACCCTTACCAATTTGGTAACTTATGAAACATACAACCCATGAAAGAGGTATCATACAATGAATATGTAAATACACATAAATTGGGGTGTATTACACAAAGAATATAATTATGGGAAGTACACACACCACACAAAAGGTGATGGTGGCAATATGGCATGAATCTCACGGGAATAAGGAGTGAGATTAAAACCCCTTACCTTGTACTTTTCCTTGGTTGGGGTAGGTTAACCTCCTCTTCTTCAGGTTCTTCCTTTTGATTTGATCAAAAGGGCTCCTCAGGTTGGCTTTCTGATCAAACTAAGGCCTCTAGGTTGTATTGAGGGATGTTGGGATAGTATTTGGGCAGAGTTTGGCCGAACCAAAAGGCTTTTTAAGGTGTGAAGAAATGGGAAGGAAGAGTGCCCTTTTATAAGAGGGGTGAGGGGCACCTTTGTAAAATCTAGAAATATTAGTTTATATTAAATTCATATTCAGTTTCTAATGGCTCCAAAGTTGATTATTCAAAGGTTAAGGTGGGTATAGGTCGAAAAAAACTCAACCAATAGAATTTAGACAGGTTTGAGTACTTATATTAACCTTATCTTTAAGTATTAACTCTAAGTTAATTAGTTTCACTTTTACAATGTCTCTTTGTATTTTTATATTATATGGTTAATAAACTTACTATATACATCCAAGAGACCCCCAAGTGGTCCATTAATGATGAAACTATCATGATATAAGTCTCTTGGCCAAACCTTAGATTTTTAGGAATTTAATATCAATTAATAATATAATATTTGTTTTAAGAACTCTTTTGTGTCAATTTTGACACTATTCAATAGTTGATTTTTGTGAAACTCATAACAGATTGATTACTTCGTACAAAGTCAATTAAAGCAATCCTAATATATCATATTATCCTATAAAATTAGTTTAATTCATTAAAAGTTTCATATTATATTTATTTGGGTATTTATAATATCAATTATTTTGATTTTTCACTATTATAGTAATTACTGCATCATCATTGTGTCATAAATAAATTAAATTATTTAATGTCTAAAAATTATAAATAAAATATAATTATGTATGAAATCTTTTTATATTTCTAATTAATATTTATAATATAAAATCCAACATATATAACCATATGTACAAATTGTTTTTCTAAAAGATATATGCTTGTGTCATTTTTGTATTCATTTTAACTTAATTAAAATAAAGTGTCCCTATCACCTACAAGTGGCACCATGGGGTACCAAAATCGCTCCAAATATGCCTATGTCCGAACATGTATCAACCAATAAGTCTAGGATACGTTTTAGGGTAATTTAGTATTATTATAATATTATTTTTAACTCTTATTTACCGGATTTACCCTTAACCATGGTAAATAAAATATATACCGCAGTAATTATTCAAAATGTCTAAAAAAAAAGTTACCTATTTACACAATTTGAACATCCTAATTCCAAATATGGAATCCATTTTTCTAAATTCAAAATACAGAAGTGGCAGAAATTAATTTAAAATTAATTCCCGCTGTCAAAACAAAAAGCGTGTTTTTAAGAGATAATAACTATCAAAAGATTGACACTTGTTTATGTCTGGTTTAATTGTAAAATTATGTCCAATGACCAAAATTATATTAAATGGTAAAAATATATTCTAAATATACTTTAAAACCACTCAAATTCATAATTTATCACTATTAATTATTTTGATTAAAAAAGTTGTTTTTAATTAAAATTTAGTAATTTTCACTATTCATCAAAATATTAAAGTTATCCGAAAAGTACCAAAATTTCACCTTAGGCTAAATTCGATACTCCGAATCCAAAAATGAAGTCCATTTTGAGAGATAAAATTTCTAAAATTTTAAAAGGTAGGTATTACTATTCATAACGGCTAGTTTGATTGGTTGTGGTGTGTTAGAACTCGAAGTTGCGTACAACACACGCTACTGTAATATTCAAAGGAAAGCGTACCGTGGAAGATTGGGATGTTTCATTTTAGATTTTTTTGATGTCCCCATTTAGTCAAAAAGTTTAAAATATTGTATTTAAAAAGGTTTCACTATTAAAAGTTGATAAAAGTGCAATACTGAAAATGAATCTGTTCTTGCATTATGTCTAAGAAACTCATAATATGGATTCTAAAATTATAAGGATTATATAAAGTTTAAAATTTAGTTAATACTATTCATAACCTCTTTTGAATGACTTTTTTTTTGGTAAGTCATGGTGTGATTGAACTCGGTGTTGTGTGTAGTGCAAGTTATTGAATTATTTTGAAGAAATAACACACTATGAAATCTTGGGGTGTTACATTCTCCCCTCCTTCAATAAATTGCGTCCTCGCAATTTGAAATTGTTCTTCAAAAATAAAAGGTTGAAAATAGAAAATATATTTGTGGGAAAACCCACATCGGAAATTGGGTTACTAAAATTTAGTCTTAATATAAGTAAAAGAGAAATGAAAGGGTCACCACCAAATTATGATCTCGATTAGGAGAACATTGGTGGAAATTAGAGACATATAATTGGAGGGAAAATGTAAATATTTATAGGTAGTGATTGAGTTCATCAATCACAAAAAAGTATAAAATTGAGGTCCTTAAACTCATCAATCTATGATGATTTGAAATGCCATCGGTTCAATAAAACATAGGGTTATAGGATAACACATTTTTGACATTTCAAAATATCTTAGTTGAAATCCCACATCGAAAAATGAATTAATGAGGCCTCTATTTAAAATAAAGAGTGGAAAGTATGAAGATTATCGAAAATAACACATACTAGGGTTCCATGTAGGAAAATATGGATATGGAAGAAAAATCTAACCATCAATTATCTGATGGAGAGTGGTAGAGAACATGGCTATGAAAAGGCCAACAATCCCAAAGCCATAAATTAGTGATGATTTAAGGTACCATCTAGGACAACATTTTTGTTCTAAGTTTCTTTTCTTAATGTTGAGGAATTTATTTATGAGATTGTCTAAGATCATAAGAAGATATACTTACTTTATAATTAGAGTTTTATCCATTAATAAATTTCTACCACAAACTCATCTTTCACTCTAAGAGATAATAGAACGTAAAAAATTCTATTTACAATATTCGTATAGGGTTCCAAAATAAACGAATTTATAATTCATCTACAAGATATTTTAATAAAAACTACATTATTTAATCCAGGACATCTCGTGGGCCAGTGGTAGGTGATACACCCTTGTCGCCCTTCGGTTGCGGGTTCAAGTCTCGCAGCCTTGCCGGACGCGACGGGTTGCCGCCCGACCTCCGGGTTGTCCTTTTATGGCAATCCAAAATAATCCAAACTAGAACTATGCAAAATAATTCTGTCCAAACTCACAGTCCAACATTTATAAGGAAGGTAAACATAATGTAGATCCTTTTTACCCCGTATTAGCATATGAATACCTTCATCATGTATTCTTTTAATACACTGAAACATCCTAAATTACCATATTCCTTATTCATGCTCCCTTATTCCATATAGAATGCTGGATATACTTCATCAATCCAAAAATGTTTTAAACCCCAACAATGATGGAATATACAAATCATTAATCAGTTCCAAGGTAGTCAAGAATATCCTATATAATTTATCCAAAACAATCTTGTATTATTCCAAAATCACTACCTCGGTATCAGAACTATATTATGGTTTATCATTCTCTCAAACATATATTTTCCAAAAATTTATCCTGCTATTGAGTCACTTTTCTTTGTTCCACACAATCTCAAGTCCTTAATGAAATAGTACTGCAGTAAAATCCTTATATACTCCATAATTATTATAACAAGTATATTGTTGATACAACACTCAATTGACATAATCAACATAAGAACTCTAATCATTCCTCTTCATCTGTGGTAGTATCATAACTTGATTATTATCCAATAACATCATTTGCGGCATAGTCTGATGACTGGGACATAGGTTCGCGTAGTGTCCAAACTCCTTGCAAACGAAGCATTGTACATTTGAAACCATTTTCTTACCCTTGCAGTCACGTACTTTGTGCCCTTTCCCTCCACACTTATAACAAACTCCCATTCCTTTCAGGCAAGTTCCAGGGTGTTTCTTTCCACAGTTATCACATATGGGAAAATTCTTCTTTTCCATCTTCCCTTTATCCATCTTTCTCTCTTCCATCCTTTTCTTCTCTTGCTTCCCTTCGAAGCCATAGGACTCAGTAAACTCTTTACTTATCTTATCAACACATGATATTATTTCTTCATATGATGATAATATATGCGAGACTATTTCTCTTGTAAATTATGGCTTAAGACCATAAAATATATGATCCTTCTTTCTCTTTGTATCATGTGCATTGCTAGAGTCCTCATTTTTTCTACTGGGCGCCATTTCTAAACAATGACATACATTAGATTAGTTTATGAATAACAATACCTAATCCCAAACTTGTAAAACACATAACATAAATTAAATAGTTTATGGATATAATCCATAATCATAAAAATGTCTCCTTTGAGGAAGTATATACTCATAAACCCTTCATAATGATTTGTAAAGAAAATGAGAGTTATTCTAAGCATATCCCCTGGGAGTGTCGTAACCAAGAGTGCAGTAAGGCCCGTTGTCGTGCACCAGTTCCCGTTCGAGTCTAGCTCAAAGCGGTGTTTTCGGGTTTTACCCCTAGAAACATCTGTGCCAGAGCTGCCTCTACCTGCTCATATCCAGACAGGGATGTATTGCTCGGAAAACTCACAAAATCTCTACAATACCAAAATTCTAGGAAGTTATTATATAATAATACTCAAAATTCATCTTAAATCTATGTACTCTAATCAGATTTTATCTAAATCTAGCTTCCAAGGTTTGTACTAAACTTCCTCTGATACCAACTGTAACGCCCCGACCCTAGTTACCTAGAGTCAGTGCATTATTACATAACATTGGCATGATCACAAGAAAGATCAAATCTCGAAAGACCGATTGGTTTAGTAGCCTTGGAAACACTAGATATATTCATAAGTTTTACATTACATCATAAAGTGAAAAACTAATACGACAACATAATGTCTCCATAGTCCACACTATTATCCCCTCATAATATCCCTGCAGGTCATTCATAACTTACTTCTTCACATCCTGGGAAAAATAAAACATAGAAAAGGGGTGAGCTCAAGTGCCCAGTAAGGATAACAATATAGCGGAACTTTCAAAAATAAGCATAAACATTTAAGGCAATGCATTACTAAAACAAAATCCTTTTAAACTTGACCTTCAACATAGTATGGAAAAATTAAAATGAAATAATGCCATTTACTTATTCACATGGATATTCTACTAATCGAATAATCACATGCAATATCAATAACCACTTTCATAATGTCGGAATGCATAATGCTGAACTTTAATTTCTTTGTCAAGGCCTCATCCCAAGACCTAGGGGCTAACTGTAACCGGAACCCAACCCGGAGTGCCTCTAATAACCGGACACCAACCCGGAGTGCCTCTAATAACCGGAGACCAAACCGGAGTTCCTCTAATAACCGAAGACCAAACCGGAGGGCTTACTTTTACCGGTCCCCAACCCGAAACATACTTGTCTAACACATTCATCTAAATGGAAGGTTGAAATATAACATAAACAGTCAGATTACAAATAACTTATGAAATGTCAATACTCTAAAAAAAACCATGAGTGACATAAGAATAACTTATCCACAGTAAAAAATATCACAAAACCTTAAATAAAATATGGATGTTTTGTATCATAATAAATCAACTTCAAATAAGCTTAAAATCCATCAAAGGATGTTGACATAGATGAAATAAAGACTATTTTAGAAAAATACCTCTTTCTATTTTGAAATCATTTAAGAGTCTTATATTTATGAAATAAAACATTTTTTTTGAAAATATTCTTATTATCTTGTAAGGGAAACTTCGACGATTTTATAACGGCGGAAAATAGCCACACCCGCTGTATAAGTTAAAAAAACATTCTTACCTTAATTTTGTCGAAAAGGTTAAAAAGCACCTTGTTTGGAAAATGACGGAAATATTCCTTTATAAACCTCTAATAAAAAGTCAAACAAGGGTATAAATGACTTTAACCCATAATTCTAGTAAATAGTAAAAATGTTTTGAAATTCATTTTTAAGAAACATGGATGTGGATGATAAAGAGATCCCAGTAGATTATTACGTATAAACAAACTCGGATAATGAAGAGATTGTGAAATAACCCTTACCAATTTGGTAACTTACGAAACATACAACCCATGAAAGAGGTATCATACAATGAATATGTAAATACACATAAATTAGGGTGTATTACACAAAGAATATAATTATGGGCAGTACACACACTACACAAAAGGTGATGGTGGCAATATGGCATGAATCTCACAGGAATAAGGAGTGAGATGAAAACCCCTTACCTTGTACTTTTCCTTGGTTGGGGTAGGTTAACCTCCTCTTCTTCAGGTTCTTCCTTTTGATTTGATCAAAAGGGATCCTTAGGTTGGCTTTCTGATCAAACTAAGGCCTCTAGGTTGTAGTGAGGGATGTTGGGAGAGTATTTGGGCAGAGTTTGGCCGAACCAAAAGGCCTTTTAAGGTGTGAAGAAACGGGAAGGAAGAGTGCCCTTTTATAAGAGGGGTGAGGGGCACCTTTGGAAAAGCTAGAAATATTAGTTTATATTAAATTCATATTCAGTTTCTAATGGCTCCAAAGTTTATTATTCAAAGTTTAAGGTGGGGATAGGTCGAAAAAAACTCAACCAATAGAATTTAGACAGGTTTGGGTACTTATATTAACCTTATCTTTAAGTATTAACTCTAAGTTAATTAGTTTCACTTTTACAATGTCTCTTTGTATTTTTATATTATATGGTTAATAAACTTACTATATACATCCAAGCGACCCACAAGTGGTCCATTAATGATGAACCTATAATGATATAAGTCTCTTGACTGGACCTTAGATTTTTAGGAATTTAATATCAATTAATAATATAATATTTGTTTTAAGAACTCTTTTATGTCAATTTTGACACTATTCAATAGTTGATTTTTGTAAAACTCATAACAGATTGATTACTTCGAACAAAGTCAATTAAATCAATCCTAATATATCATATTATCCTAGAAAATTAGTTTAATTCATTAAAAGTTTCATATTTTATTTATTTGGGTATTTATAATATCAATTATTTTGATTTTTCACTATTATAGTAATTACTGCATCATCATTGTGTCATAAATAAATTAAATTATTTAATGTTTAAAAATTATAAATAAAATATAATTATGTAGTAAATCGTTTTATCTTTCTAATGAATATTTATAATCTAAAATCAAACATATATAACTCTATTTACAAATTGTTTTTCTAAAAGATATATGCTTGTGTCATTTTTGTATTCATTTTAACTTAATTAAAATAAAGTGTCCCTATCACCTACAAGTGGCACCATGGGGTCCCAAAATCAACCCAAATATTCCTATGTCCAAACATGTATCAACCAATAAGGCTAGTACACGTTTTAGGGTAATTTAGTATTATTATAATATTATTTTTTAACCCTTATTTACCGGATTTACCCTTAACCATGGTTAATAAAATATTTACCGCAGTAATTATTCAAAATATCTAAAAAAAAAGTTACCTATTTACACAATTTGAACATCCTAATTCCAAATATGGAATCCATTTTTCTAAATTCAAAACACAGAAGTGGAAGAAATTAATTTAAAATTTATTCCCGCTGTCAAAACAAAAAGCATGTTTTTAAGAGATAATAACTATCAAAAGATTGACACTTGTTTATGTTCAGTTTAATTGTAAAATTATGGCCAATGACCAACATTATATTAAATGTTAAAAATATATTCTAAATATAATTTTAAACCACTCAAATTCATAATTTATCACTATTAATTATTTTGATTAAAAAATTTGTTTTTAATTAAAATTTAGTAATTTTCACTATTCATCAAAATATTAAAGTTATCCGAAAAGTACCAAAATTTCACCTTAGGCTAAATTCGATACTCCGAATCCAAAAATGAAGTTCATTTTGAGAGATAAAATTTCTAAAATTTTAAAAGGTAGGTATTACTATTCATAACGGCTAGTTTGATTGGTTGTGGTGTGTTGGAACTCGAAGTTGCGTACAACACATGCTACTATATTATTCAAAGGAAAGCGTACCATGGAAGCTTGGGATGTTTCATTTTAGATTTTTTTTGATGTCCCCATTTAGTCAAAAAGTTTAAAATATTGTATTTAAAAAGGTTTCACTATTAAAAGATGATAAAAGTGCAATACTGAAAATGAATCTGTTCTTGCATTATGTCTAAGAAACTCATAATATGGATTCTAAAATTATAAGGATTATATAAAGTTTAAAATTTAGTTAATACTATTCATAACCTCTTTTGAATGGATTTTTTTTTGGTAAGTCATGGTGTGATTGAACTCGGTGTTGCGTGTAGTGCAAGTTATTGAATTATTTTGAAGAAATAACACACTATGAAATCTTGGGGTGTTACATTTATTTACCTCTTACAAAATTAAATAACTCCTCATTAAGATTAAAAAATTTAGTTTTAAAAACCATATTCACTTTTTTAACAGTTTCTAAATCTGTAAAAACATTTTCATTGGATCCGGAGGCTGTGTTACTTAATTCTATATTTTCTTATTTTAATTTCTTAAACTCATTTTATACTTTAGTTAAATCATCCATAACTAAATTAAAATTTCTATCCCTGTCTTTATCATTTAAAACCATAAAATATTTAAGTTTTTCATTTTTCATGTTTTAGTTTCAAAAAATCAGATTCAAAATTCATTTTACTTTCTTCATTCTGGGAAATAATTAGATTCAAATTTTCATATTCCCTTTTTAGTTTATCATTTCCATTGAATATTTTTTTTAACATTTAACTTCTTTGTATTTTTCAAATATTTTGAAACTACCATTTATCAATTCATTATTCTATTTATATAATTGTTTAATTTTATAATTCTTAGAATTAGAATCACAATTAGAATAAAAATTAGGATCCTTTTAATTTTCAGATATTGAATTATGATTAATATTAGTAGGATTTATTATCTGGTTGTAGAGTGAATCATTCACCTCACATGTAATACCTGTTAGGGCAAGATTACTTGTTTCCTTTTCACTTCTAGAGTCACTACTTGAGTCAGAACTATCTGAGAAGTCACATCCTCAAAATAGAGTTTGTTTTTCACTAATAATTTTTTTATTTGTACTTATTTGAGTGCCTGATCTTGGTGAAATAAGGTCTGATATGACCTTTATTCATGAACTCATAACATGTTAAATCTAACACAACATTATTCTTATTTGAATTAACTTTCTTGTAATCCTTTTCATTATTCATTCTAAACTGTCTCTTAGCACCATTTATTTTCATAAATTTGTATAGTTTCTTACTAAAGTGATCCATATCATTATCACTTTCCTAGAACTCGAAATTAGATTCATTAGAGGTATCAGTAATATTTGATTTAAAATAAATACCTTTTATTTTAGTAGACTCCTCATCAAAAATATTCTTCATATTTAACTCGTATTCTACTAGAGAACCTATGAGTTCATCTAAAGTATACTACTTAAAATTATTACTCTCATAGATGACCAACTTATTTGTATGTCATTTTTTTGAAATAGATATCAGTACTCTTTACACTTGATTAGTGTTGTCCAAGACATCTTCAAGAGCACTCATACAATTAATGATACTGGTGAACTGATAGAACATATGATTTATAGATTCTTCATCTCACATCTTGATGTCTTAGTATTTTTCTCAGAGAATTCCATGATTTATTCTCTTCATCATGTTAGTACCCTAATGATTCACTTGTAGTATTCTCCATATTTCATGGGAGGCCTTACAAGATGAAACATGGATATATAAATTTCTACTTATAGCATAATATAAAATATTTTTAACTTTGTAATTCAAAACATATTTTACCAATTCATTACCAACCATAGCATCCAGATCAACCTTGGGTAGATCATATAGATTTTACATGATGGTACAATGATTTACACTCAATTTTATTAAGTAGGTTTCCATTCTGTCTTTCTATTACCCATAGTCACTCCAATAAAAGAATGAGGGTTTATATGGAATCCATCCATCATTCAAATTTATAGCTTCTATCTTGAAAGAAAACTTTTCTTTTATTCCTTATGCTATTAAGTATAGCATATCAGGTTTGAAAAAAAATTAAAAATAAGTAGTAGAAATAATATTGTTAAATATTAAAATAGATAAATATGCTAAATGATTAGAGAAACTTTCTCCGATACCAATTTTTTGGTATTATATTATAGAAAATAAAGACTAACCTATTAGAGACCAACCTCTAAAACCAATATTTTATTATCATATTAAATAAAACAAAGTCTAATATATCTGGTTATGACCTTTGACACCAATTTTTGGATTGTTATTAATGAAAAATATTACTTAGGGGTGAATAGTCATTTTAAAAATTAATGACAAAAACAATCAAAATTTATTAAATATTAAATTATAGTGAGTTCGGTGTTCTTGAGTTGAGATGTAGTGGAAATAAAAATTAAAGAACATAATGATTTATAGTGGTTTAGATCATTAAGATCCTAGTCCACTCCTCAATCTTCTCTACTCCCTGAGGAGACTTGTACCCACTAATAACCTCACTTTTAAATGTGTGAGAACCTTATTATAGGCACTTCCTTTTAAACAAACCGGAGGCACAACATAGTATTTTTACAGGAGAATCAACCTAGTCTATATCCTAATTTTTGATCGAGATTCAAAACACAAGCTTCATTTTGGACGGTAGAATAACCAGAGATAGGAAAAATTAGTTTTTATGGGGAAATCATAAACTAGACATGAGAAATTAAAAATAGAAAGAAATAAAGATTACATGAATCAAAAAAATATAGGAAAAACTAATATATGATTAGAATATCAAAGAAGTTAAAACACGATGATCATTGATCACTTGTATAGAACAATGTAGCAGATAAATTCCTTTGGTGATCACAACAATATTTCATAAGTTGTAGAAATTCTTTAACAATTGAGAGAAACAAAATTTTGAAGATGAATCACCATTTATCTCAATAGAAGATCTGTATAGGTATGTGTTTTTATTCTTTGATGAAATCTCCCAGATCATTAAAACTGATATCTATGAGGTGAATTTAAAAATCTAATATCTTGATACACTTTTTAGTCAAGATTAATTTAATAATATTAATGTTACCTTTATTTGTTAAAACCTCACTAAAAAACATAGAATTATAAATGAGATTTATATTTCTTCATGAAATGATAAAATAAAACATTTAATATATTAAGTAAATAATTTTTAAACAATTAATAATTATAAAATAATTGAAATAAAGATATAATCCTATAGATTATACATATAAAAAAAATTCAGTAAAAACAAAACATCATATAAATTTTAAATTGCAAGAAAGTGTGTGTATAAAAAATGTTACAATTTTTTTTTTCAACACTCTACAATTTTATGTCAACATAAAATAATAATAGAAGAAGTAATAATTGGAGGCTTAAGAAATCAAAATAATATTCTTAAGAATAGGATGAAACATCATATATAACAATGTTATGATAAAAGAAGAAACAAAAAACAAACTAAAAATAGAAGAAATCTACAACATCAAATAAGAAGAAAAAATATAAAAATAGAGGCTATGGGAGATTGAAGAACTTATTTTAGGACTCTATACAATAAAGTATGACACAACTGGTAGATAAAAAATAATCCACTATTGATGTCCAATGGTGGATAAAATCACCCACCATTGATATTTGGTGGGGGGTCATTGTCCCACTATTGGGTTCTAATGGTGGGTAATATCACCCACCATTGGTAATTTTCCAATGGTGATTCGACACTAACCATTGGTATTTTACAAATGTGACTTATTAAGCACCCATAAAAAATACTTCAAACCAGTCGAAGTAAGATGAGAAAAAGACAAAGATGAAAATATTACAGTTAAAAACTCAAAAAGAAAAATTAAAATGATAAGAAGAAACTAGGACATGAAAAAGTTACAAGCTTTAAATAAAAGTCAAATTAGTAATACAAGTGAAAGAAAAACACAAAATAATACATTATAAGTAAAGGTGAAGAGATAAACTAGAGTGGAAATGCCGATAAACTAAAAAAAGATCAGGTGTTGAGGAAGAAGACGAGTTTAGAAAAATTGAAAAGAGGCACAATATTTCAAATTATAACATGAGAGATCAAATGGTGGATCAGATTAGATTGAATGGAAAATAGAACTTACTACTACTATCTAATATTTTGATGGATTAACAATAACATTAAAAAACTGAATCCCACATTGAAATGAAGAAATGTCAAGCACATAGTAAATCATACCGGACATGCTGAAAATTGATTTAGAATAAAAACACAACTCATGCACATGAGGGAAACATTTTCCAAACTATGCACGCTGCTAGCGCAACCCATGGGCCTTATACACGACCCCCATGAATGGTGCGTGTGATATGCACACCAGCCTCCTTGTGGGATACCTGTAGTGTGGTTTACCATGGGGTTTACCCAATGGGTCCCCTAAGTGGTTGAGAGCCAGCCACTTAGCTCACATTGATGGATAATTTCTTTACATTAAAAATAATGAACTTAAGTAATTATAATAACATGAATTATCTATTAAAAACATTTAATTAATCAAAAGTATTATAATAATATCAAAAGTTATTAGTTTATTAGAACAGTTGAGAAAAATAATAAAACTTTTAAAACATGTAATTAATAAATTTTTAATTAAAAATGTTAATTAATTAATATGCTTAAAAATTTAATAGTGTTAATTATAACACTTGAGAAAATAATTAACTTGAGAAATTAATAAAAAAATTTAATAAAATTTTTATGGAGAGTAATTTATCAAAAAATAAAATAAAACTGTTAAAGCATTTAAAACAAATTAAAATACTATCAAACTCACCTTTTTTTTAAATTACAAAACAAAACATTTATTAAATTTTTAATAAAAAATTTCCCCCCTTTTAAATTTATAAAAAACCATATTATAAATTTATTATATAAAACTAATTCTCTTTTTAAACATAATCAACTATAATATTAACATAGTAAAGTTTTTTCATAAGAATAAACATTAAGTTACTATAATCATAATAAAGAAAGAAATAAAATAGAGTAATATTTTTTAAAAATGTAATTTTAAACAGTATGAAATAATAACCATTTAATCCGAGAGAATTATATTTATAAAAAAAACATTAATAAAAAACACAAAAGTTAATAATTTTTTTGAAAGTTAAGTTCAAACACTTGAAAATTACCAAAAATTGTTATATTCAATGAAAAAATAAAACGGATTTCTATGAATAGAAAGATAAAACAAAATGTTTCCAAAAGAAATAAACAATTTATTTTCTTTAAGGGGTTTAAAAACAAACTCCCATTGAGTTTAATCATGGAAATATTTGATTTAAAAACTGATAAATAAACCAATTTTTATTATCAAAAATTACTTATAACACTTTAAGGAAATAAAAAATTAGAGCAAAGGTTCAAATAAAATATTTAGTCCAAGAAATTTTTCTTGATTTAAGAACTTATACTAAATTTACTTTTATAGAATTAAATAAATTTTTGAATAAATTGATCATTTAATTCAATTTAGAATTCCAAAAATATTTCAACTTTTAATTATAAAAAACTAAATTATAAGATATTTGGAAAAGAAAAACTGACTTACCTAGATGAGTTGTTGAAAAATTATTTCAAACAGACTAATAAATTTTATGTTTGTATAAACGAAGAAGTTTAAACACTAATTTAAAACTTTAAAAAGCAGTATATTATATTAAATAACAAACAAGGTGTAACTACCCCTCAATTCATATATATTTAATGATAGATAAATCAATACTATTAAAAAAATTAATAAAAAATTAATCATATAATCAGCATATTCCGAAATGAAGTTTTAACTGTATGAACTATTTTTTTAACTTTCTAAAGCAAAAATAAATAGAAATTAATAGACATTCCTTGAATTAGAAATACAAAGATTATTAGAAAGATATAAGATATCTAGTATTCTATAATATTAAATTATATTAAAGTAGATAGAATGCATGATGGTTAAAAAAATACTTATATGGGAATGGTGAACAGCTTAGGTACAATAGGATTTGAGTAACATCCTTTTGGTACCCATGCTGTTAAAGGATCAGTATAATTAACAGAAGATTTTTTGACCATCCACACCGATTTCAAACATTTATCTCTTGGTGAATTTGAATAATTTTTTTAGATAATACAGTTATAGCATGACCAAAAGACTAAGTGAATCTCAATGATCATTCATTCAAATAATTCTTTTTCATTCTATATTTAAATCAAGTTACAGTAGAAATACTTACTTTTGAACTCCTAACAAAGTTAGTCTTATTTAAACTTGGAATAATTCTATCATTTCCAAAACCATTCTTATTGGTTTTTAGTTTCATTAAAGACTTAATTTTATCATATTTTTGTATACCTCTTATAAAAGTAGATAATTCATCTTTAATATTAACAACATCAGTTTTCAAAACCATATTCACTTATTGAAGAGTTTCTAAATCTTTATAAATCTTTTCATTTGTTCTAGAGGTTGTGTTCCTTAATTTTTTATTTTCTTGTTTTAATTTCTTACACACATTTTATACTTTAGTTAAATAATACAAAACTAAAGTAAATATCCTATCCCAATGTTTATCATTTACAACCATAAAGTATTTAAGTTTTTCATTTTGATCTTTTTGTTTAAAAAACTTAGATTTACAATTCATTTTAGTTTCTTCATTATTGGAAGCAATCAAATTCACATTTTCACATTACTTTTTTGGTTTATCATTTCATTTGACTAACTTGTTAGAATTTTTTAAACATTTTGAAACTACCATTTCTCAATTATTCATTCTCTTTAAGTAATTGTTTAATTCTAGAATTCTTAGAATCAGAATCACAATCAGAATCAGAGTTAGTATGTTATTCAATTTCACATATTGAATTATGATCAACATTAGTAGGAGTTATTAACCGGATGAAGAGTGAATCATTTTCCTCATATGTAATACCCATTATGGCAAGATTACCAATTTACTTTTCACTTTTAAAGTCACTACTTGAGTCAAAAATGTCTGCACAGTCCCATACTCCAAATAGAGATTTTTTCTTTACTTCATTGAGTACTTGAGCTTAGGGAAATCAGGTCTAATGTGACCTTTATTCATACACTCATAACATGTTAAATCTGAAACATAATTATTATTATTTGAAATTCCTTTATTTTAATCCTTTTTATTCTTCCTTTTAAACAATCTCTTATTATCATTTCTTTTCATAAATTTGTGAAGATTTTTATTGAAGTGAGCCATCTCATTTTCACTTTATTGGAATTTGGAATCAGAGGAATTATAGGTATTGGTAATATTATATTTAAAAGAAATACCTTTTATTTTAGTAGACTCCTCATCAACAATATTATTCATATCTAACTCATATTGCAATAGAGAGCCCATGAGTTCATCTAAAGTATACTTCTTAAAATTATTACTATCATAAATGACCACTGTCTTTACATTACATATTTTTGGAAGAGATATTAGTACTCTTTACACTTAATCAGTGTTCTCCAAGACCTCTCTAAGAGTAATCATACCAATGGTGATACTGGTGAACTGATAGAACATTTAATTTATAGATTCTTCATCTCCCATATTGAAGTCCTAGTATTCTGCTCAGAGAATTCCAATTTTTGTTCTATTTATCTTTTCAATACTATAATGAGTCACTTATAGTATCCCTGATATTTCATGTGCTGTCTTATAAGTTAAAACATGGCTATAGACACTTCTAATTATATCATAGTATAAAATATTTTTAACTTTGTAATTCAAAACTATTTTACCATTTCATTACCAACTAGAGTCTCTCGATCAAACTTGGGTAACTCATATATCTTTTCCATAATGGTCTAGTGATCCAAACTCAATTGTTTTAAGTACCCATCCATTATGTATTGACAATATCCTTAGTCACTCCCATCAAATAATGAGGGTTTCTATGGAATCCATACATCATTCACATTTTTACCTACCATCTTGAAAAGAAACTTTTATTTTTTTTCCTTAGATAATTAATTCTAGGATATCAGGTTAGAATAGAGTTAAAAATAAGTAGAATAAATAATATTATTAAATATAAAAATAGATAAAGATACTAATTGATTATAGAAACCTATTTTGATACCAATTGTTTGGTATCAGATTAATGTAAACAAAGACTAACCTATCATAGATCTACCTATGATACCAATTTTTTTATATCGAATTAAAGTAAATAAAGGCTAACTTATCAGATAATTAAGTTTGATATCAATTATTGTATCATTATTTATGGAAAATATGTCTAGAGGGGGGGGGGGTGAATAGATGTTTTAAAAATCAACGATAAAAACAATCAGAGTTTATTAAATATTAAAATTTATGGAGTGAAATGTTCTTAAGTCAAGATGTAGTAGAAATAAAAAGTAAATAACATAAGGATTTATAGTGGTTTGAATCAACACGATCCTATTCAACTCCTCAATATCATTTACTCCTTGATGAGACTAGTAACCACTAAGAAACTCACTTTTAAAAACATGAGAACATTATTACATACATTTCATTTTAAAAAACATGTAGGCACAACCTGATATTTTTATAGGGGACTCAATCGAGTCTATATCCTGACTTTTGATTGGGAGTAAAAAACTAAAATACCATTTGGGTGGTAGAATAAAGAGAGATAGAAAAGCCTACTTTGATTGGGAAACTATAAAATAGACCTGATAAATTAAAAAAATAAATAAATAAAGATTACATGAATAAAACAAATATAGAAAAAAAAAACAGATGATCAAAATGTCGAAGAAGTTGAAGCACGATAATCATTCACTTGTATGGAATAGTGTCAAAGATGATTTCATATCATAAAAACATTATATAAGTCATAGAAATTTATGAAAAATTGAGAGAAACAAAATGTCTAAGATAAATCTCCAATTATCTTAATAGAAGATCTACACAGGTATGTGTTTTTATTCCTCAATGAAATCTCTCAGATCATTAAAACTGAGATCTATAAGGAGCATATACATATCTAATATCTTCCCAAAACTTGTTAGTGAAAAATATTTAATAATATGACCATTACCTATAATTGTTAAAACCATACAAAAAAATATAGAATTACAAATGATATTTAAATTACTTCATGAAATATTAAAATAAAATAATTAATATATTAAGTAAATCATTTTTAATCAGTTAATAATTAGAAAAGAATTTAAATAAATATATAATCCTATAGATTATACATACAAATTTTTTTAGTAAAAACATAGCATTATGTAAATTTTAAACTGTAAGAAAGAGTGTACATAAAATAACATTACAATTATTTTTTAACACTCTAAAAAATTATTTCAACATAAAATAATAATACCATGATCAAAATTACTTATTTTAATAACAAGAGTTGAAAAAATAAATATAGTTTTAGAAATATAAAATTTTAATTAACAGTCACTTATGACACACCATTGGGTTACAATGGTGGCTAAAAAGAGCATGAACTACTATTAAAAATTTAATAAAAAATAAAAAGAGTTAATTAAAACTAAATCCATTCAAATCTAGTATAAAATCAAAGTCTTTAAGAGGGGAAATATTTTTTTTTTCAGTGGTGACTCATAACTCACAGTTGAAAATTTACAGTGGTGACTAATGAACTACCCTTGGGTTCCAATGAAGGCTCATTGAAAATCATTACAAAACATAAAAAATAATAAAAATATGAAAAAACTATTGAAAATTAATTGAAAACTGCTTAATATATAAATAACTAATCTATTGCAAATAAATGATAACAATTTAAAACATAAATAAAACAACTACAACCACTAATGAAATAATAGATAACACATGTTGTATTCTGAATATCTTCTTCCAAGATCTATGCAACAACATTAAAATATCTAAAAAAATAATTAACAGATAATATATTCTTATGATAAAAAAATAATAAAAAAATAAAACAACATCAAACAGAAAAAAACTATATCAATCGATTAAAAGAGTGATAGGATATATTGTTGAATCTTTAAATAACTTATTACAAGACTCTCTACAGAAGAAGAAGTAATAACTATAGGATTAATAAATTGAGACAAAATGCTTAAGAATATAATGAAATATTTTATATAATAGTCTTCTAATAAAAGAATAAAAAAAACTAAAAATAGAATAAAACTATAGGATCAAATGATAAGAAAGAAGGTGAATAAATAAGCTATGAGAACTTGAAGAACTTATTTTAGGACTCTATACAAAAATGGAATACAAAACCAGTGTTTAAAAAATAACCCACCATTGATGTCCAATGGTGGGTGGAATCAACCACCATTTATTTTTGACAGTGGGTCATTGACCCACTGTTGGGTTCTAATGGTGGATAATATCACCCACTGTTAGTAAATTTACAATGGAAAATTAACACCCACCATTGGTATTTTCCAATGGTGAATCATCAAGAACCCATAAAAAAGGCTTCAAACTAGTCAAATAATGGTAATAATAAGATGAAGATAAAAATCTCATAGTACAAAACTTGAAAGAAAAAAAATGATAAAAAGAAACTACACCATGATAAAATTGTAGGATTTGACAAATAGTCAAATCAGTAATACAAGTTCAAAATAAACAAAAAATAGAATAAATTATAGTTGAAGTAGAAGTGAAGAGATAAACCAATGAATAGAGTCATGGGATTTCAAATTATATCACAAGAGATCGAATGGTGGATCAGAATAGTTCCAATGAAAGAGATAACTCACCACTAATATATGAGATTTAAATGGATGAAAAATAACATTAAAAAACCAAATCCCATATCAAAATTAATAAATGTATATCATGTGGTATATAAAATAAAATAATCTAAACGTTTATTCAAAATAAAAAACAACTCACACACACAGGGCGACCTTTCTTAACCTATGCATGCTGTCGGTGCGACCCATGGGCCTTATACACGTCCGCACATGGTGCGTGCGCCCTGCACACCAACCTCCTTGTGGGATACCTATGGTGGGATTTCCCATGGGGTTGACCTAATGGGTTCCTTAAGTGGTTGATATCTTTCCACTAAGCTCACATTAAAGGCCAATTTTTTTCTTTTATATTAAAAATAATGAACTTAAGTAATATTAATAACATAAAATATCAATTCAAAAAATTTACTTAAACTACACTATTAATAACAATATCAAAAGTTATTAGTTTAATGAAACACTTTTAAAAATTAATAAACTTATTAAAACATGTAATTAACAAACTTTTAATTAATTAAAACACTTAAGAATTTAATAGTGTTAATTAAAACACTTGAGAAAATAATAAACTTGATAAATTAATAAAATAATTTAATAAAATGTTTATGGAGAGTAATTTATCAAAAAAAATATCTGTTAAATTATTTAATCAAATTTATTTTCTAATAATTAGAGATCATTTATCCCCTCTCATTATAGTATTTACCTGAGCTATTACTATGTGGAAATTTAATAAGAGATCTCTCTCTATTTTTTTCAAGTCAAGTACCTTCTTTGTATTTATCATTTTGAATATTAATTTGTCATGTTGTCATGAATTTATAAATATCACTATACTATACAATTTATACCCTAATAATAAGGAATAATTTATCCCCTTTCATTATAGAATTTACATAAGCTGTTACTATGCCAAAATGTAGTAAGAGATCCTCTCCTTCTCCTCTTTATTCAATAACCTTATTTATGTAATGCACTTTGTCTTCCAATTCCTATTGACAAGATATAATTTTACATATCCCTCTTACTTCCCTTATTATTTCCAAGAGACGAGTGATACTTTTCACTCTCATTAAGGTCTTCCATGATTCATAATGTTCCCCATTATGCTGTCAAAATTATCCTGTGATTTTTACATTCCAAGTTTTTATTCAAGAACCCTCCATATATTATGCCTATTAATTCCCAAATTTTCATGTTGAATTATATTCTTACATATCCCTCATATTTTCATTTTTACATCCAAGTAGAGGGTGGGGCTTCTGAGGAACAAAAGTAGGCAATAGAGTCAATCAAAGACTCAAAGAGAGAGTCTAAAATCGTGGAAGCAGATAACAATCAATTCCTGAAGCTCATTCTCCACTCCAATGAATAAATTCCCAAAGGATCTTTTCATATAAATGATACAAAGGAGGAGACAAATAGTATCTATGAAATAATGATCCAAGTTGAAATCAATGAGAATAAAAGGGTATGAATCAACAAACAAGATCTCATTTTAGCACAAGGATTCAATGGAAAGAAGATTAACATGGAGGAATACATTTAGACTGCGGAGAAGTTGGCCCAACATTTTGAAGATACCATCAAGGAAGACATAGATACCAAGGTAACAGATTTAAAATGGGGATTATATAGAGTTTCTGGTTCTAATAATCTCATCTTTTTTTAATGATTTTGTATTTTTGTTCTGTGTTTAATGACCATTTTTTTCTCTCTTATGAAGTTTCTTACTATTTCCATAAAAGTTATTTTGAATAAAAAATTTAATTTTCAGGAAAGTGATGAGAGACCCCTTTCTCTTTCATTGAACCATTTTATGAATCTTCTTGTACTGTTGTTATGCTGCCAAAAATATCACTATGTTTTTTCATGTCGAATATTTGAGAGGTGTATACCCATACCCATTTCCACTCAAGGGTATTCACCTAGTTTTACCGATACTTTCTATTAGGGAATTCCTTGTATATAACCCAAAATCCATAATCATGTGATTAAATGTGATAATATATGTTATGTTATATGATCCATGTGTCACGCTTATGCATGTACATGATATGATTATGATGGGTGCTCCCAGATAGTGCTCTATTGCACTGGGTAATGTTTCAATCTCATGATGATGACGTGTATAGTGCATGGGAGGTTAACCTAAGCACATTATGTTATTATATGTTGGTTGTTACCCTTGACTTATTCATATGATGTTTTGTTTAAATTTGTTTCCATATTCCCATGTTTCCTTTATGTTACCATGCTATATAATGCCTCTTTGTTTATGTTTATGATTCTCACCACTTTTATAACCCATTTAAATTCTTATTGACTAAGATGTAATAATTTTTTCATGTTATGTTTTTTTATTCCATTACGGGACTTTATAGGTCACCCCTTTCTTATATATATCCATAGGTTATCCCATGTAGTTTTAATAATAATTGAAAATTATGACCATGTTAAAGAATTTTTAAATAATGCTGATGTACCCCATGTTTAAAATTTTTATGTAATATTTCTAATTACCCAAATACACTATAATTCCCGATCTTTCGGGTTCTATTATGTGTATTCTTATGTAATAAATCATGAATTAATATAAAATAAAGACTAGGGTTGTTATAATTATCTTCCATGACTACCAAGTCATCAATAATAATATTTATATATCTACTACTTTGAATCTTTCTAGATAGGTATTCCAAGTTAACAACTTCACTCTGACTGAATGAAAATTATATTTTTATTTCAAAAGCACTTTTGAGGAAAAAGTGGGAAACTAGAACGACATCAAAGACATAAAGAGAAACCATACCTCCATGGTCCAGGATCATCAGGAGAAAATAAACTCCAATTCAAGAGAAAGGAAAAGCCCAACCCTAGCAGAAAAACAATACGACCAGCGTCCACCTTCCCATCGCTGCTCGGCTAGCTGTCCCGTGCAAGAATGCACAGGCCCGATACCGATGGCAAATTCCATACCCTCTCAAACATCCAATTCCAAATAGCGATGAGAAGGAGAACACTCCTAGCTCTAAACCTCATCCGGGCCAGTCCCTTGTAAGTAAACAGAATGAATTGTCTCATGGATCAAGGCCACAAGCCACAAGCAACCTAAAAATTTTCAAAATCACACAGGTGCTGCAATGGACACACATCCAAATATCTAGAGTTCATCATGATAAGAAAAAACACCAATTCTTCTTCAACCAGCACAACCACCCTTTCCACTGCTTCACGTTAATTAACCTACAAACAGCACAAAAGGCATAAAAATCAAACTCCATGAACCATTCATCCAGAATCGCATAACCAAGCCATCAAACCAGCCGCTACCGACACACGCAATAGAACCAAATGTCCTTCACAATACCGAAGAACTGGTCGCCCAACCAGAAGCAAGATCCAAAACAACCACGAATCCAATAGAAGACCAAATTTCAGCCTAATCACTGATGCACGAATGAAGCACCATGAACCAAAATGCCTCCAAAATAAAAAATGATTGCAAAAAAACCCAAAAGTCAGAAAAACATCACCATTACGTCAGGAGGAAAACTGTTACAAATCAGATACCGTCTCCACCGTCCGAGTCACTCACGAAGAACATTGCAACCTCCCACCACACACACCAGGGATGAGACATCAAATCTAAAGCTGCAGGAGATGGATCTCGGCTGCGGGCTGACACCGTGCTGCCATGAGAAACCCTATTCAGCTTAGAAGGAATTGAGCAAGAAGTGTCCAGCCACGGTGCAAATTGCCAGGGAAACCGAGTCCACGAAGTTGCCGACGCCACTGCAACAGAAGAACACTGCCCTATCTTACCGAGAGTGAAGGAGGGTCGCACCGATACAGACGAGGAAGGAGGCGGCGACAAGGGTAAACCTATCTCTCGCGGTGCCCCTTACAGGTGCATTTCTTCACTCAATTAACCATTCTACTTAGAATTATGCATTTAACAACTTCACTCTACTTTACCCATTAATTGATGGGTTACCTCTTCATATTATTTAGCAAGTGTATTCTTCCTCCATCATCCAACACTCCAAGACATACATATATACATGATCATTGAAACAAATTCTCATTGATAATAAATACAACCAACAATAACCATTGGGTAGTTCAGTATCACCTTAGTGATATCAATGCCTCTTATAAAATAAAACAACCTAGAACTAAGGGAAATATCACATGCTAGTTAGAAATTATAGTTAATTTTGATAGGATTGAATCTTATAATTTATAATTCAATAATTAAATACAATAGATAACATTTATGGGAGTTTCATGTGTTGAATTTCACCAGTTATAAAGTATAATATAGTTGATATCATTAAATATGATAAATAGATTAATATTTTTTTATAAATTTTCAATTATGAATTGAATTATATAATTTATAAAATGTTTCTATATCATATAAAAATGTATTTTGGAATGTTTATTTAATTTAAAATGTTTTTTATAAATTAATTAATTAAAAAATGTTTATAATGAATTAATTAAATATCTATTAAACATTTATTAAATAAACATTCATAATATTAAATACTAATACCATATACACATTTAAATTATATGGAATAACTTATAATTTGGATATAAAATATTTATATAGAAAATATTATTATAATTTATAGTGTTTAAAAATTACAAAATAAGGTAAACTATAAAAGTTTATATTTAATATTATGAATTGTTAATAATATTTAATTTTAAATGTTCAAATTAAAGGACTTATTTGAGGAAATTATTTATACCTTATCAAAAGTTATTTTGAAAATTCATATAATTAAAGTTTAAATAATATTAAATATTATATATTTAGAATATGTAAATTTTTTACATAATAGACTTGGAATATAAAATGTTAAAATTTCCTTCAATATCACATATTTAATGTAAATTCCATATAAAAGTATAATAACAAGGAGTTAATATTAGAGATAAATATCTAGAGTTTATATTTATTTAATTATGGAATTCCCATAATACATGGTTAAATTATTATATATTTATAATTTATTTATAAATTGTTTATAAAATTTTTATCTCATGTTCAAATATATGAATCATTCATTTTTTACTTTATTCCATTTCTTATTCATAGATAAAATTTTTATATTATGGATATGTGTATGATTTAGGTTTCAAGAGTTAAACTTATTCTAAAAATTGTCATACATGCATATAAGGAGTTACATGCTAGGTATGATAATTGATTTAGTTTTCTTCTATCTAGATTTTTTCCTGTACCAAGTTATGATCTTAAGAATTTAATTATAGTTATTCATATTATATTTTATAATTGTAATGAAATTTAGGTCTCTCTTGAGTAAAGTAACCTTGGGTTGAGGGACTTTGTGTCAGAGTGCTCACTATCCTAGAGGCTTATTCCTTGTCTATAAAAGTGGGGGTTGTCTATCAATTTCTCTAAGCTTAACCTTGTGGGGACTATTGATTTTATATGATTTAAAGGCTTTAAATGAAATGGTTTCATGTAACTTATTGATGAGATACATTTGGATGGATATAAATATAAATGTATTTTAAATTTAGTTAGTAAAAAAAGGCTATGGGCTGTGTAAAGGGTTACACATCAATAGAGTTTGAAAATTTTGATTTAGTCGAAGGAATATGGATTCCAAACTAAATCAAAAGAATAATGTATATATGTAAATGGAATAACATTATATAAGATGATGAACTTAAATCCTCCTTAAAAATTCCATGTTAGATTTATTCTAAAGAAAATACTTATCAAGACCTCGATAATCCAACCAAGTAGTTTCATGCTAAATATGGGTTCCCCTAGATTATATTGTGTAGGGAAAACAAATTTATGAGTGATCCTAATAGGATCAGGTTCCAATTTTTAGAAATTTATTAAATGAAACTTTTTAGGGAAAACCATAGGAAGGATACCATAGGAATGATGTCGAGTTTATCCATATGATGGATTAGGAAAAGGGTTGTCCACTAAAAGATCTAGGAGTCATATATGATATGATTTACATAATAGAATATCTAAATAGTTAACTAGTAAGATGAACACTAAAGTGGACTCATTATATAGTGAAATATGGATCTTATCACACTAATAGAAATGATGTATTTTAAAACGGGTCATCATTTTAGTGGCATAATATTTAATAAAAGTCCTTATTAAATGAATGTAAAACATGATACTCATCTGATAAAATATTTTTTTATAGATAAATAATGTTATCATCATCATTACTTTGAGATAAATACTAGATAAAGGTAAAGGATAATCTAAGAAACTTCTTATACTTGTATATAACTCAATAATTTTCCTCAAGAAAGAGGGAAAATTATGTGTATTAGAGTAACCCCTTCCTAAATAACCAAATCTTGATGTTATTAAATAAGTGGATATGAATTATTATGAGAATAATAGATGAATTCACTTTATATTTCAAATGGAATTAAATGCATGATGACTATATGGACTTTAGTCTCCGCTTATATACTCAATGAGATCGAGTGTTCTAATGAATTGGTAAGACTGAGGATATTCTCTATGGATTTTTCTTGATGTTCAATTTATTATTAAAAAATTATTAGAAATAATACATCAATATAAATAGGTTTTATAAATGTTTATGCAATTTTATCAAAGTGTTGAAGAGAAATGAGCATTATATGTTAACAAGGGAAATAAATAAATTATATTTTTTTGATATTACATTTATTTTATTCTCTCATTTTAATTAATTAATTAATTAAGTTTTTAAGTGTTTTGGAATTAAAGGAACATTTCATCGGACTTTATGAATATTTATTTGAATGGATAAAATTGTGAATTTATTTTTTTTAATTTTTAGAGTAAAATGAATAGATACCTATTGCTAAATCCTTTGGTTTTTTGTTTTAGGAGATGTTGGTTAAAGCATATTGTTATGAAGGTAAGGAAGTCTGCAAGATTATACGAGGAGACTTGAATGTAATTATAGATTAAATGAATCTATGTCTTGGAAGGTAGCATCAGGATAGTACATTGCCTGAAATAAAGGGAATAGAATTTTAGAACATTTTTGAATTTAGAAAAGTACCCCATACATAATAATTATTCTAAAGTAACTGAAGAGAAAGATTTAAAAGAGAATGAATGTAGTAGGATTAAATTTCAGAAGATTGAGGGAGAATAGAAAGAGGATTTTGTTAAGTGGAAAAAATTATACATCATTCACTTCATACATAATATCCCCCTAAACACATATACAATATAATTATTTCTGATACATAATATCTTTGTTAAGAATACTAAATATTTTAAAAATTACTTGTGAGAGTGAACATGGGATACAAAAGAGTATTTTCCACTCTATGATAATAAAAAAGAAAAAAACCTTACTTTTGAAATAGTTTATATGTATGAGTTTTTTTATGAGAATAAATTTTACTTTACCTATGAAATTATTTAGTAGAGCTTCCTTGGAATAGGTAATATATTTGGTGATACATAAGGATTATGCCTTTGTTTCAGAAGTGAAAAGTCCCGACTTCCCTAGGATATATAAGATCTTTAGATAATATGTAAGAAACATACCTCAGTACATATGTGACTTCCCAGGTAATGTTAATAATGAATAAATTCAATTTCTTATTTATATTTCCATTATCAGAAGCCGATTTATGGGTTCCGGTACCCCAAACCGGTTTAAGGAAAACCGGAAACCGTATAAGAATATTCCAAACTTCATACAGAATCCAGCGAAATTCAAAATTAAAATTCAAACCAACCACGTTCCACCATACACCACGTGGCACACCTCAATCCGTGAGCCCATCATCACGTGTCACCAGCCTTACAGGTCGTCGGAGAGGTCGACGGAAACATGGAGGTCGTCGCCAGAACAATCGGACAGACCACCATCTTCATTGAATCCACAGGAGGATCAAACCAAAAAAATGATCTCCTGACCTTTCACTATTCCAACATCACCATGTCGGAAGAGCCTGCCAGAATCCCCCTCAGCATCAACTTCAGCAACACATCCCATCAACTGTTCATCCATTCGAAAAACCACAAAAACCACGCAAACCACATACAACCACGCAGACTGTCGTGGTTAACACCTTCACCGCCTCACAGAAAGCAACGAAGAAATCTCAATCCATCAGAAAGCAATCAAAATTAAACTCCACCCCTCCATGAAACAATATTAAATGAGAAAAACCCTTATTCAAACTGTACAAAATCAGATCAATGAAATCAAAAGAGATTTCACCAAAAACCGAATCAAATCGCGCAAGTAACGTCACCGCAAGCAACACCCTGTTTTTGAAGATCCCGCTGCCACCGAACAAATTGACCAAATCAGACACAAAGAAACCCAAAATCACTCAATTGAGAAGATTCGGAACCCCACAAACCTCCAACGCATGAGCGCGACCTTCAAACACTGAGAAGCTCACCGCAGGACAACAATGAGCTACCGAGAACAAAACCAGGAGCGCTCTGAAGAGTATGCCGTCGACAAGGACCAGACTTACAGCCGTATATCTGAACCAACAACCATAGAATCCCATAGTTCGTCTCCACAGCATGAGAGGATACAACTAAACCACATGATGCCACTGCAGTAGAGTTCCTCCACCAACCCACCGAGCTCGAAGAGGAACGTCACGCCATCCGCAGTGAAGGAGCATGCAGAGGTGAGAGGAAAACCCTAGACTGGGAGCCCTTTACGGGTGAATCCAAGTTAGAATAGGACTTATCAATTTCTTATTTATATTAATGATAATATTTTATAGAGTAATATTCACTATAATAATTCTAAGTAAATTTTTAATTAGAAAAGAAATAGTTTTATTCTAACTGAAACGTTTTCCATGAATTTTATGGTTTTATTTAAAAGTAAAAATTATATATTTATATAATTTAATTTCATTAAATTAAATTAATTTTTTATATCATCATATCAAATATTGTTTCAGGTGAATTTTTGGGATTTTTCTGAAAATATTTATTTTTGGGTGGATAATAAAAAATATCGATTTTCTTATAAAAACAATAATTTATTTTCAAGTATTTACAAAGTTACATTCTATTTTATATTGGTTTGAAATTAAAATTATACCACATTTATTCGAAAAAATATAATTAATTCTATATAAATCATAATTATACTTTATTTGTGTATAAACTCATTTTAATCTTTAAAACATATTTTTCTAAAAAAACTGTTTTTTCGTTTCATTTTGCAAGATTTTTTAAAATTAATTTTTTTTTGAAATTATACATATTGATCCATTAAAAATATATTTCATATTTGAAATCATGAGTTTCAAATTTATTAATGTGTTTAATTTCATTTTCGGTCATAATGAATAGTTATCATGGTAAAAATTAGTTACCATAGTAAAGGGAAAATGGTTAATTAAGGTAAACACTAAGTGATAGGGTCATAACATATTATCATAATTTTTATTGTATAATGTAATTTAAAACCTTATCACCTTATATTCTAAATTATATATGTTTAGATCCAAATTCACATAGTTAATACATTATATCATTTTAAAACATTAAATAATTACAAGAGTGCCACTTCTCTCACTAATAAAAGAGCACCCTCTATCCTCTATTATTCATACATATTGAGACTTTTAGGTCTGAAAATCCCTGATAAAATACCTTTAAAATATCCCTACTCATGTCCTAGATGTATTGGACACACCAAAGGACCAGACCTAGGAGGATTTATGTGTAAGCTAAATGAGACTTTCAAAGAAGAGATATAACTCTAAACCGAGTGTTTTCATGTTTATTTATTCTTCTACCTTCTTCATATTCTTTAAAAATGTTAACATAATAGCATAATTATATTTAATATACTAAAATTTTATTATTTTTATGTCATAAACCTTTTTCATCTCCTTTTCCATTCTATAGGAAATGAAAACTTCACTCGTGTGTATGTGTTGACTTTAATCTCCACAAAGTGATGTATTTAGTTTTCCATCACCACCTCAAAGAATGGTTATGAATATGGAATTATTGAATATAAAATATTTTTATGACATTATTATTAATCTAATTTATACAATATTACCTACATTCTTACCCTCAAATCTATTGGAAAATGATAATGTTGCTCATGCGTACTTGTGGACTACCACCTTCATCAAGTAATGTGATTCATTTTTCATGATCGCCTTACATGAATGGTTATAAAAGTGTATATAATGTATAAAAATGACAATTATAAATGTATTATGATTTTTTAAATAATTTAACAATATCCCCTTTTGGAAACTATCAATGCACTATAATTATTTTTAGGTTATAAATTGAATGAGCCAAAAACGCCCAACGTGAACTTAACCGATTTAGTAACTATATAAGAAATAGAAATAAAAAAAATAAATTAGATTATTATAAGGTAATAACCCTAAAATTTTTATTAATAAAGTATAAAATTAATATTAATTTATTAATAAAGAAAGTAAAGGATGTATGTGGCGAGTTAGGATATGAGGTAAGGGGTTTTCATTAAAATGTTGTTTTAAATGTTTTAAACACTATCTCTTTCATATCTATATTTTAAAAATTGTTTCAATAATTTTATCTTATATAATAAAATTAATTTTAAAATTAATTTTCAAATATACTTTAATTTTTTAAAAGTTTCTAAAAGTAATATTTTAAATTTTTTCCATGTTAATCACTTTTATTGGCAATAGGTAGAGGGTTGTAGAAGAAAATAGTGGAGTTGAGGCTGGAGGACGATAGTCGATAGTGATATAGTTACTGTGAATAGATACGGTGGTGATCCATGATGGGATAATGATGAGCGTTGGTGGGGAACATTTCTCACGATGTTGCAGCGGCATACAATTAGTTTTTCAGTGAAAAAATAGGGTCTCATCGACAGTGCAGGTCCATGGAGTTTTAGAGAAAAAGTCCCATATTTGTAGAGCTACCATATTGGTTGAATGAGGGGGTATGAAATTTTCCAGCAGGACTAGGCACCATGCATCTTTATACTGGGCATTACTAGCTATGCATCTAAATAAAGGGTTGGGAACTTGATTATAAATATGTATCAATTCGCTAGGGGAGGGACTATTCTATGGTTGCAGGTCCTTGGGGCCTTCTAGGTCATGTACTAAGGCAACGTGGATGTAGAACTATGGGTCATGTAATGGTTCCTTTTAAACCCATTAAATAGGGGTATTATAAATAAGAAATTAATAGTATTTGGTCTCGGTGATGGTAACTTCAAAAGAATATTTTTTTAACATTGACTGCATAGCTAAATTTTCCCACCATTATAGATGTTATTAATTATCAATATTCCCATAAAAGTTTATATTTTTTCAATAAATATAATATTTTACTTACTTATATAATTTTTTTAATAGTTTTCAAAGGAAAAATATATTTTATCCATATTTTTACATGAATCCTGAAAGTGACTCTTCATATGTGTTAAGTAAAATATTTTAATAGGTTTTATAATGGAAATGAAATATTTTATGTGTTTTTATCATGATATGGTTCTTAGAAAATTTAATTGATGATGGATGATCCTGATATATCTCTTATAATGGGTGACCTTGATATATCTCTCTAATGCATTGGGTAATGTGATCGACTTAATGGGAATTAAGTTACTCCTAAGTGATATGTTGGAATTAACCGTGATGGTTATTACTTTGTAGGGGTTCTTGTAGGGCCAATGTAATGATAATGTCTCAAGATACCTTCATGGTTTATCAATTCTTTCCATTGGATTTAATGTAATTGTTTGACTTTATAATCTAATAAAATGAAGTCATGATTAAATGAAAGTTTATGATATTCTAAAGTTGAATGGTTTTTATAACAACCCTACTTTTATTACAAACTTAAACAATGATTTATTACATAAACTATTAACTTGATACAACATGGAATATTGAGAGTTCTAGTGTCTTTGGGTCTTAGGATCATTAGATAACAACTTAAAACATGAAATACAACATCTTTATTGAAAACTTCCTTTACATGACCACTACATTCCCTCGTACTTAGCATTGCATGGGATAACCTGAGGACATGCATAAGAAAAGGGGCGAGCTATAAATCCCAGTAAGGGAATAAACATGGAATACATGAGAAGTAAAATACATGTTAGAAAATAGGCATATCAATATAGCACAAGAGAAACATGGAAATAAAGGCATGATAAAGCATGATAATCATATCATGGAAATGTGGCAACAACACTTAACATGGAATTAACATGAGCCAAGGTCCATTGCACATGAAGCATGAGTAAATTATCATTTCACATGAAGCATGAGTAAACGCTCGTTGTACTTGAATTAGCATGAGTCAACACTCATTGCACACGATGTATCATGATACTATACTTTACCCAATGCATTGGAGCGCTATAAGGGCACACCCTTCTTAAACATTTCATTTCATGCATAAGTGTGCCACATGGATCATAAAACATGGATTCATAAAACATAATAATTTATTCCATGATAAAGTAATGTGGAATTAATACATGAAACTTTATAATCAACAAGAAAATGTTCATAAAGGTTAATACCCTTGATGGAGAAATGGGCATGGTATTCACTACACAATGGCATTGGCTTAGAAAATCGGTGTGATTTCAGTAGTGTAACGACGTGACATAAGAATTAATAAAAATGGTTGATGAGAGATAAAGGGGTTACTCATCATATTTACATGTAATGTAAAGTAAGGATGTCATATAGATACATGTCCCAACAATTTTAATGGAATTTAGATTCATGATACAAAAGTATTTCTTGAATGTAAATGAGGAGAGAGAAGTTCCTTTCGGAATTTCAGCATAGTAACGGGTGTACATGGGAGGCATTAAATGAGAGAGAAAGGGGTATCAAATCATTAAAACTTAAAGAGGGAAGTATGAGGGAGGTGAAAAACCATACCCCAACATTCATAATTGAATTTAAAAGGGAAAAACAACTTAAAGAAAATTGGACAAAAATGAGAAAGGAAGAAAAAACCCTTACTTGGAAGTGTGCTTCCAAGGCTTGAGAGAGGATTCATAGAGGCTTCTTAGGAGATCGGGGAACCTTGGGAGGATTATAGAGAGAGTAGGGTAGAGGTTGGATGAAATCCAAAAGCTTTGAGTGAGGAGGAAGTAGGATCTTGGGTGGGTTTAAATAGGAAAGGTGAGTGAATTCTTTATTATTTAGGTTTGGGACCCCTTACATTAAACTAATCCAAACCACAAATAAGCTCATGGTTTTTACCCATGGTTTTTGGAAAAGGGGATAGGGAAACAATATTTTATAAGGCCAAATTCCTAACTTATTAAAATAATGGGGTTGCTTATGTGGAGGTGAGTCACACTCCCATGGAAAATAATTTAAAAAGACAAGATGTTGAATAAGTCTTGAGGGGTCCATTAATGCTTTGTAAGATAAGTCAAACAAACCCAAAATCACATTATTTTAATGGTAAAAAATATATTGGCCGAACATAAAGCTTATAGTATTTTATTACATCACTATTGGGTCATTATGATGTCATAAAACACATTATATATTTGAACGGTATTTAATTTTTACCCAAAAATTTGACTGTCTCAGAAAATTATGAAAAATTTACCGTTGGATAATTTCGATATTCTGATTCCAGAAATATCATTTATTTTATCTAAATAATTTTCTAAATAGGTTAATTTTCACTTTTAAAATAAAAACTGACATTTATCGAAAATTCACGGGTTTTGACAGAAATGGCTTTCAAACCTTAATAAAAATTATAATTGCATTCCTAAAATTATAAGATCATTTATATTTAATAAAAATTAATTTAATAATAATAATAATATTTTATTAAAATATTATTTAATTCCAAAATTCCTTAATTTAATAAAATATAATTCTTAATTAAATAATAACTAAAAACACTATTTGTACTTTAAAAACTATTTAAAATGTGTCAATAATGACAAGAAAGTATATTAATTATTATATACAAAAAATAATGTACATGAACATAGTACTGGAGATTTGTTACATAACCCCTTAAAACAGCCGCATAAGACCTAAGGGTAAAGTGTACGATGGTGACAAACTCTTGGGGTGGCTCAGATAACATTGCTCGAGTGGTAATCTCTATCAACTTCCACTTTTCCCATAGATAGCCTCATTAGAGCTTGACATGATGCAGCTCAGCTTGGGCTTGGTCAAGAGCAAAGCCCAAGGATGCCACCTCTTTTCCGAGCTCCGATAAATGGGATTTGTATAGAGCAATTCTACTGGATGAAGCCATCACTTATTTTTTTTGAGTAAATTGGGTTTGTTAAAACCTTATATTTATACTAATCATGTGATCACTGTTCAACGACTATAAAAGTAACGGTCATAATTCATAACATAAAACCAAAGAATTTGGCATTTTATATAAACATTTTATATAAAGAGACATTTAATTAGATCAAGAGAGATTTCAATTAATGAAACTTTGGGTTGTTACAATATCCCCCCTTAAGAAATTTCGCCCTCGAAATTTCCTTTTCCCACACTAAAACAGATGTGGGTAACTTAGCTTGATCATTACCTCCGATTCCCAAGTTGCTTATTCAAACTTGTGGTTTCGCCACAACACCTTGACGAGGGGCATTGTCTTATTTCGTAGAACTTTTTATCTACGATCTAAGATCTTCACTGGTTGCTCCTCATAAGAAAGATCATCCTCCAACTGTACCACCTCAGAAGAGAGTACATGTGAAGGGTCCGATATATACTTACTTAAGAGGGATACATGAAAGACATCATGTACTTTGGCCATGGTAGGTGAAAGTTCTAGTCAATAAGCTAAAACCCAGACACGATCAAGAATCTCAAAGGGGCCGATGTACCTTGGACTTAACTTCCCTTTCTTTCCAAACCTCATGACCTTCTTCCATGGAGATATGCGTAGAAAAACCGTGTCTCCAACTTTAAACTCAAGGTCTCGTCAATGATTATCTGCATAACTCTTCTGTCAAATCTAGGCTGCCTTGATATGCTGCTGAATGGTTTTCACCTTCTCCACCATTTCCTCGACCATTTCTGGTCCAAGCAGCTTACGTTCACCAACCTCATCCCAACACACCGGTGTTCTGCACCTTTTCCCATAAAGGGCTTCATATGGTGCCATTTGGATGCTCGAGTGGAAACTATTATTATAAGAGAACTCAACCAGAGGAAGATGTTGATCCCATCCTCCTTTAAAGTCCATTGAGCACGCTCTCAACATGTCCTCAAGTGTTTGGATAGTTCACTTGGATTGGCCATCAGTTTGAGGATGATAGGCTGTACTGAAGTTCAGTGCTGTATCCAGAGCATGTTGAAGACTCTTCCAAAACTTAGAGGTGAATCTTGGATCTCGGTCAGACACAATAGATAGTGGTACTCCATGAAGCCTTACCACTTCCCTGATATATATCCGTGCCAGTTGATCCAACGAGAAATCCTCCCGAATAGAAAGGAAGTGTGCAGTATTTGTAAGACGATCCACCACAACCCAGATTGTGTTGTTTCCTTTTCATGTCCTCAGAATTTCAGTGACAAAGTCCATGGTGATGTTCTCCCATTTCCATTCTGGTATGGGAAATGGTTGCATCAACCCCTTTGACTTCAGCCTCTCTACCTTCACTTGCTATCACACCAGGCACTTGGATGTATATACAGCGATCTCCTTATTCATATTATCCCACCAAAAGTTTTCTCAGAGACATTGATACATCTTTGTGCTCCCTAGGTGAATAGAGAAATTTGAACTATGTGCATCACCCAAAAGTTCCTTCTTAAGCTCCAGACATGATGGAACACATATTATTTTCCCAAATCACACAATTCCTTCTTCATTAACATTAAACTCCGAGGATTTCCCTTTTTTGATAGTTTCCACTTTTTCCTGAATTTCCACATCATCCTTTTGAGCATCCTTTAACCTTTCCAAAAGAGACGGTTGAGAAATCATTTGTGAAAGGATTGATGATGTTCCCTTATTTATGATTCCCATGTCCATATTCATCAAGTCTAAGAATATTGGATCCTTCTCAATTTTCACAATTGATAGAATCACTGGGTCCTTTCTACTTAGGGCATCTTCCACCTTGTTCACTTTCCCAGGGTGGTAATGTATTGAACAATCATAATCCTTGATGAGCTCTATCCATATTCTCTGGTGCATATTAATCTCTTTCTGTGTGAATATATATTTAAGACTCTTGTGGTCAGTATATATCTCACATTTCTCCCCATAAAGATAATGCTGCCAGATTTTCAAGGCAAAGATCATCGCTGCCAACTCCAGATCATGCGTTGGATAGTTTCTCTCATGGATTTTCAACTGTCTTGAGAAAAAAGATATCAATTTATCATTCTATATCAGCACATAGCCTAAGACCTTCTTAGAAGCATCACTGAATACCACAAAAATTTCCCCACTTGTGGGTAAAGTGAGCACGGGCACAGTTATAAGACTCCTTTTCAAATCCTTGAAGCTTTCTTCACATTCATCACTCCAAGAAAACTTTACTCCATTTCGAGTTATCTTGGTAAGAGGGTTGTACAATCGTGATAAATTTCTCACAAATCGTCGATAATATCCAGCTAACCCCAAGAATCTACGGATATCAGTTACCGATGTTGGCCTCGGCCATCCCACAATTGCATCTGTTTTGGAGGGATCCACAAATATCCCATTGCTTGTGATGATATGGCCCAAGAATGATATCTCCTTCAACCAAAAATCACACTTGTTGTACTTTTCATAGATCTTCTCCTTGCGCAAAGTCTCTAGTATAGTTATTAAATGCTCCTCATGATCCTACTTGGTTTTGGAGTATATTAGAATATCATCTATAAATACTACCACAAATTTGTCGAGGTAATTTCTAAAGACTATATTTATCAATTCCATGAAGATTTCTGGAGCATTAGTGAGTCCGAAAGTCATTACTATGAATTCATAGTTCCCGTATCTTGTTCGAAAAGAAGTCTTGGGGATATCTTCCTTCTTCACCCTTACTAGATAATATCCCGACTGCAAGTCCACCTTGGAGAAGTATTTTGATCCACGTAGCTGATCGAACAAGTCGTCAATTCATGTGATAGGATACTTTTTATTTATCGTGATTTTGTTGAGCTCACGATAATTGATGCAAATCTGCATTGAATCATCCTTCTTCTTGACAAAGAGGACTGGTGCACCCCATGGTGAAGTACTTGGGCGTATAAACCATTTATCCAGATTCTCCTGTAGTTGTTTTTTCAGCTCTTCAAGCTCCACAAAATCCATTCTATATGGATTCTTGGATATTGGAAGCACCCCTGGTATAAGTTCAATTGATAATTCAACGCCTCTTTTAGGAGGAAGACCAGACAGTTCCTCGGGAAACACTTCAGCAAATTCCCTCACAATAGGCATTTCTTCAAGGATGGTTTCTTCCTTGGACTCAATCATCTGAGCCAGATACGCGTGCTCATAGGGCAATAATATCCATTCTTGAGATGATGGAGCTAAAGGAGATTCATCTTCCTCCTTACACTTGTAAAAAATCGGGGGTTGATTCTCCATATGGAGTGTGATTTCCCTTTCCCGACAATTTATGTTGGCTCTATATAAGGAAAGCCAATCCATGCCAAGAATTGCATAAAATTCCACCAGAGAGAGTATGACGAGGTTCACTGGGAAATTAAATCCACAGATTATAACAGGGGAGGACTTATATTCATGGGATGCAATGATTTCCCCACTTGCCGTAATCACTGACATCTTCACTTCCATGATTTGTGGTGGTGCTGGGATTGTTCTACTAAAATTTCGAGATATAAAAGAATGTGTAGAACCTGAATCAAAAAGTACATTCGCTATTCTTGAATGAATAACTAGCGTACCTATCACCACTTCATTGTCGGGGTTCACTTCGGCAGAAGTGATGGAAAAAGCTCTTTCTTGCTTCCTTGGAGGTTTTTGGTTGCCTCTGAAAACCCTTATATTAGGGCACTGATTTTCAAAATGCCCCAGTTCTTTGCAGTTGTAGCAATGAACAACACGTTGAGGTTCGAACAGAGCATTCCTCTCCTCTGTCGCAGCCGTGGGTCTTTCTTGCCGACAGTTAACAGCTAGGTGCCCTTCTCTTCCACACCTAAAGCATTTCCTCGTCCCCTTGAGGCAATTTACAGGGCACTTCTTTCCACACTTTTGGAAAGTGGGGTGCTGGATCTTCTTAGCACTATTGGATTTATCCATCGGACCGCCAGAATTGAATTCCACCTTACGCTTCTTGTCCCCATGATACCCCTGTGATTCCCCGATCTCCATTTCGACCTTGAGGGCATATCAGACAATTTCCTCATTGCTATCGAAGTCACAGACCGCTAATGCTTTCCGCAGGCTAAGCTTCAGCCCACCAAAGAAGCGGTCAACTTTGTATTCGGGGGTTACGACAAAGCCAGAAGCGTATCGTGAAAGCCTTGTGAAGTTTTCCTCATACACTCCAACAGATTCTTCATCTTTTTTCTTGAGGGAAAGTAAGTCCCTTTCCATCTTAAGCCGGAGGGTGCATGGAAAATATTTATCAAAAAACATGTTCTAGAAATCCTTCCATTCCAACACCTCGATCTCCCCCTCAGGCTTCGTATTTTTGATCAAAATCCACCATTGATCAGCTTCAACCTCCATACGATAAGCCACCAGGAGAACCTTGTCTTGTTCAGAACATTGAAGGATGGAGAAGATATTTTCAATGGAGTTGATCCATTATTCAGCGATCATGGGATCAGATGATCCACTAAAAGTAGGAGGCCTTTGTCTCATGAAGATCTTGATAGAGACTTATTCCTTCTTAGGGGGGTTTGGATGTTCCTCTTGACCCGTGTTTCTATTCAAATCTTGAGTTAGATGAGATAGAAGCGTGACAAAGTTCGTGATTTCCGCTCCCATTGGATTGGGCATCTCATTAGTACAATCATCACACTGATCTTCACATCGGTTGTTAGCCCGAGTCCTCCTATTACCAACCATTGGCTGGAATAAAAGGAAAGTTAGGGGTAACACATATAGGGTAATCCAAAGACAAAAGTTGATGACTTATAAATAAACTTTTATTTCCTTAACTCATGAGTCTATAGGCTTCAATCTAGGCTTTTCATGTTCTACTTTCTAACATATATTCTTAGGGGTTTTTTTATTCCCTTAATAAGGGTTCATACTAAGCTTGTGAATTTACCAAAGCATATCCCCCAGGAGTGTCATAACAAAGAGTGCAGCAAGGACCGTTTTCATGCACCATTTCCCATTCAAGTCTAGCTCAAAGCGGTGTTTTCGAGTTTTACCCCTAGGATACATCTGTGCCAGAGCCGCCTCTACCAGCTCATATCCAGACATGGATGTATTTGCTTGATAAACCACTCACTCAGTACTTACCAAAACTTAGGTATGTTTTTATTATACTTAGTCTTGTCTATAAGGCTTTACTGGGGTTTTTCTAATCCTAATACCAAAAATAACTAAACCTATCCTCTGATACCAACTATGACAACCCCGCTTTTATTACAAACTTAAAAATGATTTATTACATAAACTATTCACTTGATACAACAAGGAATATTGAGAGGTCTAGTGTCTTTGGGGATTAGGATCATTACATAACAACTTAAAACATGAAATGCAACATCTTTATTGAAAACTTCCTTTACATGACCACTACATTCCCTCGTACTTAGCATTGCATGGGATAACCTGAGGACATGCATAAGAAAAGGGGTGAGCTATAAAGCCCAGTAAGGGAATTAACATGGAATACATGAGGAGTACAATACATGTTAGACGATAGACATATCAATAGTTCACAAGAGAAACATTGATATAAAGTCATGATAAAGAATTATAATCATAACATGGAAATGTGGCAACAACACTTAACATGGAATTAGCATGAGTCAAGGCCCATTTCACCTGAAGCATGAGTAAATTCTCATTGTACATGAAGCACGAGTAAAACCTCATTCCACTTTAATTATCATTAGTCAGAACTCATTGCACATGACGTATCATGATACTATACATTACCCAATGCATTGGAGCGCTATAAGGGCGCACCCTTCGTAAATATTTCATTTCATGCATAAGTGTGCCACATGGATCATAAAACATGGATTCATAAAACATAATCATTTATTACATGATAAAGGAATTTGGAATTCATACATGAAACTTTATAATCAATAATTAAATGTGTATAAAGGTGAATACCCTTGATGGAGAAATGGGCATGGTATTCACTACACAATTGCATTGGCTTAGAAAATCGGTGCAATTTTGGCAGCGTAACAGCGTGACATAAGAATTCATAAAAACGGTTGATGAGAGAGAAAGGGGTTCCTCATCATATTTACATGTAATGGACAGTAATTAGGTCATATATATACATGTCCAAACAATTGTAATGGAATTTATATTCATGATACAAAAGTATTGCTTGAATGTAAATGAGGAGAGAGAAGTTCCTTTTGGAATTTCGGTATAGTAACAGGTGTACATGGGAGGCATTAAATGAGAGAGAAAGGGGTATACAATCATTCAAACATAAATAGGGCAGTACGAGGGAGGTGATAAACCATACCCCAACATTCATAATTTAATTTAAAATGGAAAAACAATTTAAAGAAAATTGGACAAAAATGAGAAAGGAAGAAAAACCCTTACTTGGAAGTGTGCTTCCAAGGCTTGAGAGAGGCTTGAGAGAGGCTTATTGGGAGCTTGGGGAACCTTGGGAAAATTATAGAGAGAGTAGAGAAGAGGTTGGATGAACTCCAAAGTCTTTGAGTGAGGAGGAAGTGGGAGCTTGGGTGGGTTTATATAGGAAAGGTGAGTGAATTCTTTATTATTTTGGTTTGGGACCCCTTACATTAAACTAATACAAACCACAAATCAGATCATGGTTTTTGCCCATGTTTTTTGGAAAAGGTGAGAGGAAAAAAATATTTTGTAATGACAAAGTCCGAACTTCTTAAAATAATGGGGTTGTTTATGTGGTGGTGAGTCACACTCCCATGGAAAATAATTTAAAAAGACAAGATGTTGAATAAGTCTTGAGGGGTCCATTAATGCTTTGTAAAATAAGTCAAAAAAACCCAAAATAGAATTATTTTAATGGTAAAACATATATTTTCCGAACATAAATCTTATAGTATTTTATTACCTCACTATTGGGTCATTATGATGTCATAAAACACATTATATATTTAAACGGTATTTAATTTTTACCCAAAAATTTGACTGTCTCAGAAAATTATGAAAAATTCACCATTGGATAATTTCGACATCCTGATTCCATAAATATCATTTATTTTATCTAAATAATTTTCTAAATATGTTAATTTTCACTTTTAAAATAAAAACTGACATTTATTGAAAATTCACGGGTTTTGACAGAAATGGCTTTCAAACCTTAATAAAAATTATAATTGCATTCCTAAAATTATAAGATCATTTTTATTTAATAAAAATTAATTTAATAATAATAATAATATTTTATTAAAATATTATTTAATTCCAAAATCCATTAATTTAATAAAATATAATTCTTAATTAAATAATAACTAAAAACACTATTTGTACTTTAAAAACTATTTACAATGTGTCAATATTGACAAGAAAGTATATTCATTATTATATAAAAAAAATAATGTACATGAACATAGTACTAGAAATTTGTTACATAACCCCTTAAAACAGCCGCATAAGACCTAAGGGTAAGGTGTGCGATGGTGACAGACTCTTGGGGTGGCTCAGATAACATCGCTCAAGTGGTAATCTCTATCAACTTCCACTTTTCGCGTAGATGGACCCGTTCGAGCTTGACATGATGCAGCTCAGCATGGGCTTGGTCAAGAACAAATCCCAAGGATGCCACCTCTTTTTCAAGCTCTGACAAATGGGCTTCGTATGGAGCAATTCTACTGGATGAGGCCATCACTTCTTTTGTCTGAGTAAATTGGGTTTGTTAAAGCCTTATATTTATACTAATCATGTGATCACTGTTAAACGATTATAAAAGTAACGGTCACAATTCTTAACATAAAACCAAAGAATTTGACATTTTATATAAACATTTTATATAAAGAGACATTTAATTAGATCAAGAGGGATTTCCATTAATGAAACTTTGGGTTGTTACAGTTTTTTTCACGAGTTATCATGTTTTCTTAAGCATATTCCATGATTAATATTTTTACTTATGGTAGATTAATTTTTTTATTAAAAAATTGGTATTTTAAGTTTATTTCTTGAGTAATTATAGATTATTTTTATCTCAAAGTTTATTATGTAAAAAAGAGAACTTCCTTACAGGTTTTCATGAATTTTTAAAAGGAATAACGAGTTTACATTATTTTTATACCCCTTAAAGAGAATTATATTTCTCATTCCACAATTTCAAATGTTTTTCACATGTATTAAGGATGTGTATAGATTATATCAAGGTTAATGGTGACACATAATGAACAATGAAAATGTGTCATGAATGAAATGTGAGTGTAAACATAAGAACCTAATTTTGTTTAAAACATGAATAATATGTGTAAATTTAATTTGTGTTATAGAATGGTTTCTTAATTCCCTAAAACAATAGTCCTAAAAGTTTTTTTAAATGTAATAAAGTACAACCCTATTTATAAATCATATATTTTTTGGAAATATTAAGGTACATGTCATTAAATTTGGTATCAAAGGAATGATTTAGATAACTTTATAGGTTAGGATGATACTAAAAGACACCGTTAAGAGATTATAATTTATGGTTATATTATCATGAGATAGATTTGGTGTATTTCCATGTTGTTTCATTTAATCTATGTTTATTTAGTATGTTTTTTTGTTGAGTAAATTAGGAAAATGAAGTAGGAAGTAAATAAGAGAATTAAATCCTTCAAAATCAATAACTTGGAATGGTTAGAGTTGGAATTGATAATTTGTGGCTATGTTAACTCAATTGAAATAGGATATAAATGGGGTAAACTATACAAGGGAGTGATTTAATTCTCAATAGAAGAACATCTCTATAGCGGGAAATTTAATGAAACAGAACCCTTAGGATTTTGGTGGATCTTTATACATAGTTATAGCTTAAGGATAGATAAATTATTTGGAAAAGATATTTTGTGTTTTGGGATGTTCAAAGTATCAGAATATAACTCTTTCAATTTATCATTTTAAAGATGAAATTGATCAGTGGTGGTATCTAATTAAAACTATCTAGGGGAATTATTAGTTTTATTCCATGGAGTGGATAATATTCAAGGATATTTTCCTTGAGAAATATTTTCCTAATGTTATTCTAACTTAGAACAGAAATGAAATTCATGAAATTGTAAAAGAAGCTTGAGGAATAATTTTTTTCCCATGAGGAAATGTTTAAAATTTTGTCCATGTATTCACCAAATTTCATTATAGACCATGAATGTAAAATTGATCAATTTTACCCAGTATTGAAACCATGTTTGTGAAGGGAATTGGTTACTCATGAGTTTAGAATTTACAAGGAAATTGATTGATGCACTAAGAAGGTTGAAATAAAGTTTATTTATTTCTATATCAACAAGTATAAGAAGTGATACAAGTGGCATGTAATGAGTAATAATTCATCAAATAAATATGAAGTTAAGAAAAATAAAATTCCCTCTTGTGATAAGTGCGGTAAGAATAATTTTAGTTAATGTTTTATGAAATACAGAAAGTGTTACTAGTGTGGTAAGATGGAAAATCTAACTATTTTTTTGTAAATAAAACACAATTTTTAATACTCAAACGAATTTTAATAATCTAACCATATAATGTTTTAACTATAATGATATGGGTTATTATGAAAGAATGTGTCTAGAGAAAAATACGAAGGAGGGATGTCATCAAGATAATAATAATAAGGGTATGACTAGATCATTCATAATGAACTCAAGAAATATAAGACCATAAAATAAAGTGGTTAAAGGTACAATTTTTTTAATTAGATTATGAAAATGTCTTGTTTGATTTGAGGTCTAAAAATTATTTTATTTCTAGTAATTTTACTAGTAAAATGGAAATATAACCTCAATAAATTAAGATAGAACTTTTGATAAAATCTCCTGGTGGAAGTATTAAAGAAATATATATTTATTGGAACCTTAATATTATCATATATGGAATGGTTTTATTTAAAATATACTTGTTTTACTCTTATCATAGCTTGATGTTATTTTGGGTATGGATTAGATTTTATTTCATCATTCTAAATATATTGTAGAGATAAATAATTCATGTTCAATTATCATGGTGAGTTTTAATTTATATATAATAATGAGTTCATACCTCTCTTAACATATCAAGAATTTGAGAAATTGATTAAATATAGTAGTGAATGTTATCATTAATATGTTATTAAAAAGAAAGAAATTATTCATCATAATAATGTGCACATGGTAAATGAATTTTCAGATTTTATTCCTGATGTTTTTTCTAGTGGTATCCCTGATCAGAAGGTTGAATTTACTATCAACTAAGTTCCTGGTGCTAAGACAATATCAAAAAATTCTTATTGAATAGATCTAATAGATCTATTGGAATTGAAAAATAGTTAAAATAATTACTTGAGAAGGGTTTCATTTTCCCTATCACTTCATCGTGTGGGTTTCCTATTTTTTTTTTCTAAAAAGAAAGATGGTTCAATAAATATTTACATTGATTATAGAGTACTCAATAACATTATTTTTTAAAACAAGTATCTGTTTCTCCATATTGATGAATCGCTTAATCATCTCAAGGGTTCTTAGTATTTTGAAAAGATTGAACTTAGATCTTGTAGTACCCAAAAAATTTATTTTAAAATAATAATTTTCTTGTTAACTTTCTTAACTTGCAATACCAAGTTTTAATCGAACCATGATATACTATAAAAATATTATTATTTAAATGTGATCATTGCAAACAAGACATTAAATTGGCGGTATGAATATAAATAACCACATTATAAAAAATATTTATAAAGAATTTATATAGTGTGAATGTATTTATTAATTCATAATAAATATGTAAGCAATTTTCAGTATTTATTTTATGCTTTATAAATATGTTTTCTTCAAAAATAGTTTTTCTTACATTTTTCATGCATAAATTATAATTAATTTATAAATTTTTTATAAAATTCATTTTATGGAATAAATATACTTTTTAAAATCATCACGTTAATATTTTATTAGGGTTATTTTTTTTTGGATTTTTCTAAAAATATTTATTTTTCACTGAATAGTGAAAAATATAGTTTTTTGTAAAATAGTCACTTATTTTCTTTTAAAAATGTAATTTTAAAGTAACATTCTATTTTTTTATTTTAAATTAACATAAAATGAATTTTATTATATATAATCTAAATAATTCTATAGGAATCAACATTATATTTTATTTTGGTGTAAATTTATTTTTATGCATAAAAAATACATTTTTCTAAAAATTATTTTTCATTGTGTTTTATGAATATATATTAAAAATTATTTTTTAAATATATATAAATTGAATATTACAAAATTTATTTCGTATTTTTAATCATTAGGTTTAAATTTGGTAAATATGGACCTTTAATTTTTGGTCATTATGAATAGTAACCATGATAAATATTTTCCACCACGGTAAAGGGTAAATCGAGAAATTAAGGTTAAAAATAATGTGATAAATCTTTTAAAATCTATAAAAATATTTCCTTTATTTCATTTTATGAGATTAATTTGACCATATCCATCTTAACTTCAAACTTAAGGCATTTTGGTTCCCTTTGACATTGATAATGACATTTATTAATTATAAGTTTAGAAAATTAAAAAATGTCACAATCTTTATTTTAATATCTCTAATATATTTTCATTGGGATAAAAATAAGTTATTAATTGTTATAATTTTTTTAATATGAATAAATTATTTTTATGATTGTTTTTTTTTTTGAATTTTTAGTAATGATATAATTACCTTAAACACTTATTCTACGTCAAAACATTGTCTGTTCAAACTGTAGAAAAATCGATATAAATGATTTTAAAAACAATAGAATTAATATGTTATGGATTAATTTTGGTATTAAAATAATTTCATAGGAAATTATAAATTATAATTAATGGTAAATTAGTCTATGAATTTAAATTAAATGAATATTCCCAAAAAATGACTTGAATGATATTTTATGATAAAAAATATTTAATTAAATGATTTAAAAATAAAAAATATTTAAATAGGAAATTTTGGATGGTAAATGGTCTAATATTTCTTCAATAGACCAATTTTGATCCATTTTCACCTTATAATTAAATTTATGACCCTTAAAGGCTAAATAATGTGTTACTAGAGTTAAGGTGAAAAAGGGTTAATAAGGGTGTTAAACCCAAAGATAAGATTTAAAATGTCACTTATACATTTATAATTTATTTGGTTGAAGGTATTTTGAACTTATCATGTACTAAGTTAAAAATTATGTCCATTTGGTGACACTTTACATGATTATGATATATAGTATATTTTAATCTTTTATTTAATTCTAAGTTCACCCTTTCCCTCACTTATAAAAGGGAACCTCCTCTTCTTCTTTATAAATTTTTTTTGAGCACTAATGTTTAAAAATACCTACTCTAATACCTTCCTCAATTTATTATCCACTTCATAAATATTTTGGTATTATCCTAATACCATCCTATTAAAGATTAAGTTTTAAACTAAAGGATGTCTCTCAAAGAAGAGGTAATCATCTTACCTGACTATTTCAAAGTTTATTTCTTATTATACTTCATATAAATATGTTATATACATATTAGGATAATTAATCTAGTATCATAAATATATTTAGATATTATTATTAAGGAATAACCATTTTTACCTTCATTCCATCAAATGGGAAATGAAAGTATCACTCGTGCATACGTGTGGACTACTACCTCTACATAGCGATATGATTCATTTCCCATCACCATATTTCATGGTTAGTTATTTTATTGGATTTAATAAATATATATGATATTAATTACATTATTATTATTCTAGAAACATAATATATTACTTCCTTATTACCCTTCCACCCATTAAAAATATAATACCGTCACTCGTGCGTATGTGTGGAATAAAACTTCCACTAAGCAATGTGATTATTATTATTTTAATATATACCTTTAATGGATGATTTTAAAACTGTATTTAATTTTAAAAAATGATAATTATTTCATTATTAAAATTATTAAGATTATGAAACCATGAGAATTGAACGTACTCAAAACATTTGTCATAAACTTAACTAGTTTAATAAATACATAAGGCGTGTTAATAAATAAGATAAAATGGATAATAATAAATAAATTCATCATAAAAAGGTTCTTAATCAAGTAAAAAATTAATATAATTTTATTATATAGTAGACAAATTAATTACATGGTGAGTCTAACTCTAGGTAAGGGGTTTATTAACTCAATTTCTTTCCATTGGATAATATTATTTAGTCATTGCCTATGTTATTACAAGATTATATGTGAAATTACCTATTATTATTTTTTGTTTTAGTTCAACTTGTTTTATGTGAATTTACATTTTTTACACATAATCACTTCATTGAGTAATTCTCACCCCAATTTAATGATCTTTTCAAGGGATTATTATCTCACTTTTATTTATGTGAGGCATATACAATATTCAACACTTGTTTATTTTGTGTGGTGTTTATAATACACCATTGATAATTTATACCATTAATATATTTATATTCATATAATTTAAAGTTTCATTTGATGCTATTTCTTTCAATGGGTTATAATTCAAAATTTATAAAAGTGGTAAGGGTTTGTTACATAAACTCATCCATATCTAGGATTGTTTATGTTTAAGTTTAAGTTGGAGGGATTATATGATATTTCTATCATAGAAAAAATATGTTTTCTTCCCATTTGGTTATTTATGGGGTTTTCAAGTATTAGTTCCATTTTTACCTTTTCTGGCACTTAGAAATACCAAAGAATGTTTTAAAGGAAAACCAATTTTTCTTTTTAATTCGGTCGAGAATCATTTTATTCAATGTCCATATTTTCTTTAAAATGTTTTCAATAATATTTTTAATATTATCAAATGATTTATTAAATTCATTTCTACCCTTGTTTTAATTTATATAAAAAAGTTTAAAATGAATCTTTTTTTCATTTTCTAAATGAGATAATTTTTACCAAATGTGTGAACGAAATATTTGTTCTAACATTTACCACATTAATTAATTTTCCCACCATCATGAATATTAATTTCCTTTAAGATTAATTTTCAACTTTACATTATTGTTTTCAAAGAAAAAATTTCTTAATATTTTGGAAATTATTATATTTTAATATAAGTGATTTCAAAATTAAAAGTGTATTTTTCCCAAGAAATCTTCTAGAGAACTTTTTAAAAAAAATTCATCTATATAAACACAATTTGATGAATCTTATGGTTTACTTGATATATAATATATTGATACCATCTACCATATAAATATATATTCCTTAATATCATGTTATTCAATTTATTTTCTAGGGAAAATACTAACATTTTAATGCTGTTTTCCAATAAATGTTTATTTTGATTAAGTATTTAATTTATATTCATTTTATTCATATGATAAACATATTATAATTAGTATGTGATGGTAAGAGCTTGTTATAACCCCTCAATGAATCATAAAGTCCCATGATACAGAATTTTTTAGGCATTTGGTGTATTCCCACCAATTATTTTTGATTTCTTGGCATGATACCTTGATGGTATGTTTATGATATCTTGGTATAAGGACTCAATGATATGATTATAATGTATGAAATTTTGAATTCCATAATTATGAAACCATTTATTATTATCCATGCAATTATTTATGTTCCTATGTTATCTATAGATATATTCCCCTTTCATGATATTAATTACATTTCATATTTTATTATTGTTTATCACTTCTATATTATTCATGATTTATTTATTCTATGATGTATTCTATTTTACGCTTCCCATTACTGAGAATTTGATCCCAAAATTTATTATGTTTTCCATTCCTTAGGATACTAATAAGAGATCTATGAATGATTTCAAGGATATACTAAAAGAATTAATAAAGTCCTCATAAGAATTTAAAAGTTTTATTTAATGTTTTAAAATTTAATTAGAGAATCATTTATGCATCTATTTTTCAAAGACTCATAAAATATTCAATCCTTTAGGATGAAATCCCTTGTACCTAGTGCCAATGTGGTAAAATAACCATCGTCTTTAGGTTACTATAGTAAGGGTGTTGTAGTTTGTATCAAAGGAAGTTTAGTAGGACACTTGATAACTTGATTTAGGAAAACATATATTTGAAAACAAAAATTTATGATAGATTCTATAGAAATGTCTAGGTATAGAGTAATATATTAAAGATTTGGTAAAGTAGAGATTGTGTAGTTTTACTAGAAAATAAATCCCTATTTCGATATTGGAAAGTGGATGTGGCTATGGAACAAGTGTACTTAGGGGTAAAAAATCTGAAAGGGGCATATTAGGTATTAACTCGATTATCACCAGTGTGAGATGAGTGGACATATAACTATACACCTAGCTAGAAACTCCTTAGGTATATGCTTGGGTTAATTCAAATTTTATTTAGGAACCATTTTTGATGAATGAGAGGATATAATCTATATAAACCTATGATATTCCATAGTGATATGTGATAATCTTAAGGTTTCATGGATTGATAAGTCTATGGTTTATCATTAGTTTGAAGGAATAGATACATTTTTTTTCAGTTTTATATAATAGAGGTATAATATTATTAAGAATATTTTGGTAGACATTTATGGGAATATAATCCTTGGGTTTTGTATTTATTTTAGCGAAAAAGTTATTTGGGGAATAATTCTATTATATTTTTTGGACATATTTTTAAAGGTATTGATAAAATTTAGGGTTAATATGATCTTTGATGTTGAGGTAATTATGTATAATTGGCAAAAAAAGTTTTTTTAAAATTTTGGTAACCTATGTTTCATCATATAAATAACGATGAGATTTAAAAGTCATTTAGTGAAAAAGTGATTTTAGAATAAGTTAACTATATTTTTTAGAATAATTATATGATTTAGGTAAAATAACTATTATTTCCGTAAATTGGATTTCATTTTAAGAATAATGATTGAGTTAACTTATAGAGGCATATAAGTTTTTGTAGTGATTTTATGGTTATTCGGGGTTTTTATGGAAAATATTAGCATATTTTGGAGATTATATGATTAGGATATATAAAGTTTTGGAATTTATGAGTGATTAATATTGTTTTTAAATTAATGTTATGTTGATCTAGGAAGAATATACAGTCAAATCATTATAATCATTGAGTTTAATTTTTTATCTTTCATATTTTGAATGTTTTTAAGGTTAATTATTTATGAAATGGTTCAAGTTTAACTTTGGGAGTTATTATTGAGGTTTTATAGATTAATATATTATTTTATCATATAAATATTTATCCATATTGGATAACTTGTGCTAATAATTATAGTTTTGGTAAATATCTAGAGATATAAGGTATAACTTTTCATTATTTTATGGATATTATGATTCATTAAAAGTTAATTTTAACACTTCATGCATGAAAGATTCATCCTGAATATTCATGTCATAGTGTAAGAGATTATATATAAGTTAAAATTAGTTGAATCACAATCAAAGGATTAAATTTTACTTATTTAATAGAAAGAAATCAAGAAAGTATATTTTTTCATGTTCTTTATATTGACAGTAAAATAATACCTCAACACTAGAAAAAATATCTTGAAATAAAAATGTTATCCTATTACCATCATATATAATTAATTGATAGTCCTCTTTATCCCTTACCGATTTATGGTTTTGTGGTCACTAAATTTATCATGGCCATGTTCTCTGTCACTATTTATTTATGTTTGGAAATTATCTTTATCTTATATTTTCTTGTTTTCACTTCCAACTAATGTTAAACTTATTTGATAACCTAATTATGTGTTATTTTAGGTAACCTTAATGATTCCCACTTTCCCTTTTCAAAGGAAGTTTTATTATCCCTTTGTATGATGTGGGTTTTTAATAAACGTATTTTAAAATATTGAACCCTTGATTATTGAGATAAAAATTATGAGGATGAAATTTACCAAGGGGGAGAGGTTGGATAATGTATCACCCACAATGTTTTGTTTCAAAAAAAATTATATGCTTGATAACTTAGTTAACACACAATACCAAGCTTTAAGTGAACTGTGAAATACTATTAAAGTATTTATATTTAAATGTGAGCATTACAATCTTGCCATTAAATTGTCAGTATGAATAAGAATAAACACATTATTAAAAACATGTATAAAGGTTTTATAAAATTAAAATATAATTATTAATTCCTAGTAAATATGCACTCAATTTTCAGTACAATCATTTTATGCTTTAAAAATATGTTTTATTCAAAAATAGGTTTTATTTCATTTGTGCATGGACATTATAATTAATTTATAAAATTATTATAAATTTTATTTTATGAAATTAATATAATTTTTAAAATCCTAATGTAAATATTATCTTAGGTGTAATTTCTTTGATTTTTTTGTAAAAATATTTTTTTTAGTGAATAGTGAAAAATATCAATTTTTTTAAAATTTTAATTTATTTTTTGTAAATCAAGAAATTTAGAAGTCCAATTATAATTTGGATTTTGTTTTAAAATAAAATAAGATCCATTTTATTAAAAAATATCTAAATAATTCCAGAGGAATCAACATTATATTTTATTTTTATATAAGTTTATTTTCATAATTAAAAAACTTTTTCTAAAAAATATTTTTCATTGTGTTTTACGCATTTATATTAAAATTGATTTTTTTACACTACTAAAAATTGAATTTTAAAAACTTGATTCCATATTTTAATTTATGGCATTAAAATATGGTAAATTGGTTCCTTTTATTTTTGGCCACTATGAACAATAACCATGGTAAATATTTTTCACCATGATGAAGGTTAATTTAAGTAATTAAGGTTAAAAACAATGTGATAAGAATTTAAAAATGTATAAAATGATTTAATTTAATTTATTTTATGATATTAATTCTACCATATACATCCTAACATCAAATATATGACATTTTGGCACCATTTGCCTCTAGTAATGACATTTATATTATTTTATATTAAGAAAATTACAAAATTTCACTCTCTTTATTTTAATATATATAATATATTTTCATTGGGAAAAAATTATTTATGATATATTATAAAAGGTTATTTTTAATATAAATAGATTATTTTTATTATAGTAATTTTTTAAATTTTTATTAATGATATAATTACATTAAACTCTTAAGAAACGTTGATACAGTGTTTGTGCAAGAAGTTGAAAAATCAATGTAAATGATTTTAAAATAAATAAAATTTAAAAAAAATTAGATTAATTATGTTATGAACATACTTTAGTTATTAATTATAAAATATAATTATTGATAAATTTGTTTAGTTTTTAATTACATTACTGTCTTGATGTCTTTGAATTCAAATTAATTAAATTGTCCCAAGACAACGAGCCCGTACCCGAGTGGTAAGGGCTCCTGCTTGGCATTCAAGAGACTCAGGTTCAAAACCAGGTGGAGGTGAATTTCTAGGATACTGTAGCAGCACTGTAGCAGTTACTGTTCAGTACTGTAGCAGCTGGAACTATTCACCCGATTTGGGCCTTCGAGCCACCGGTTTGGACCTATGTGTCTCAAGGGCCTTTGGGCCATCAAAGGCCTTCGGGCCTCAGGGCCTTTGGGTCACAAAGACCATGAAGTAACCCATTTCACATAGAGCATGCCCCAAAAAAGGATCAGAACAACAAAAACAGTCACTAGAAGCATAGCTAACCGGATTGGAAGAATGAGAGGGTATGCCAACTTCCATCAGGACCAGGCACCGTGTAACTTTGTATGAGGCAATGCTAGCTAATTAGAAATGAAAACTGGGAAGCTTGACGACCAATGATACAAAAGATGAGGAAGAGCAGTTCTAGTGGGTTGGGCCTATGGGTCATGTATTGGGCATGGTATGCCTCTAGGCCTTCGGGTCATGTATTGCAGGTCATATCGAGCCTTGTTCCTTGGGCCTATGGGTTATGTATGGGTTCCCCTTCAACCCTTAAAAGGGGTATTATCCATAATAAAATAAAAAAAGGAGGCCTTTGAGCCATTCAATCTAAATAGTCCCAAAAAATGATTTTAATGATATTTTATGATATAAAATATTTAATTAAATGATTTAGAAATCAAAAAAATATTAAAATAGTGAAAGTGGGATGGTAAATGGTCTAAAATTTCACCCATGGAACATTCTTGAGATACTTGTTATCTTTAAATTAGATTTATTACCCTTAATATCTAAAAAATGTGTTAGCATGGTTAAGGTTAAAAAGGGTTAAAGATGGGGTTAAAAACAAAGATAAAGTTTAAAATGTAACTTATAAATGTCTAAATCTTATTTTTATAAGTTATTTAGTCATTATAAAGTCCAAACATTAAAATTAAGTCCATTTTTTTCACTTTACATGATTATGATATATATTACAATTAAATACATTATATAATTCCAAGTGTATCCTTTCCCTCACATATATATGAGTACCAACTCTTCTCCTTTATTAAATAATTTTGAGCACAATATATTGGAAAATACAACCATAATACCTTAATATATACCTTATAAAATTCCTAGATCTCATGATACTCTCCTAAGAGCATCATAAGAATACTTAAGGTTTAAGCCAAAGGAGGTATCTCAAAGAAGAGGTAATCATCTTACCCAACTCTTTTAAAGTTTATTTATTATTTTAATTCCGATAAATATGTTGTATATATCCCAAAATAATTAATATAGTATCATAAATATATTAATATGTTATTATTATTTTTATAAAATCATTTTCCACCTCATTTCCATTAAATGAGAAAGGAAAGTATCACTCGTGCGTACATGCGAAATACCACCTCCACGCAATGAAATAATTCATTTTCCATTAAAATATTTAATTTTTGGTTATTATAATGAATATAATGAATATATATTATATTCATGAAATAATTATTATTATAAAAATATAATATAATACTTACCATCTTACCCTTCCTCCCGTTAAAAAAATTATAACATCGCTCGTGCGTATGTGTAGACTACAACATCCACAAGGAAATGTGATTTATTTATCATATATTACTTTAATATAAGATTATAAAATTTTATTTAATGTATAAAAAATATAATTATTCCATTAATATAATTGTAGATATAATAGGACCATGATGTCTTTCACTATGGCCAACCTACAGAATTTATTCTATGATTATGAACCAAACCTCCTCAAAACATCAAACATGAATTAAACTGATTCAATAAATATATAATGCATGGTAATAAATAAAATAAAATGGATAATAATAAAAAAATAAAAAATAAAAAGGGTCTCAACCAAGTACAAAATTAATATAATTTTATTATATAGGAGATAAAGTTCATACATGGTGATTCATTCTTGATGTAAGGGGTTTCTTAACTCATTTGTTTTAAGATATATTACTTCTTTACTGTGTATATTATTCCAAAATTATGTGTTTCATGATATATGATTAATTTATATTGTATTTATTTTTTTTATTTTGATTTAATTTTGTTACACATAATCATTTACTTAATTAATTTTCACTTCGATGTTACAATTTTTGTATGGGGTTTTCATCTCACTTTTGTTTTTGTGAAAAATATGCCATATTCACTATTTTTTTCTTTTATTTGGTGTATATAATACCCTATAGATAATTTAAATAATTAATATATTTATATTCATGGTATTTAAATTCATTTTATGTTATTTATTTCAAGGGGTATATGATTCAAAATTTACCAATGTGGTAAGGGTTTATTTCATAATCTCATCCTTATTCAGGATTTTTTAAGTTTAAGTTTTTGTTAGAGTAATTATGGGTTTTTAAATTATTATTTTCATTTTTACCTTCTTTATTTCTCAAAATGATCAAAATAATGTTTTAAATGAAAATTGAATTTGTTTTTCAATTTGGTTGGGAATATTTTTCTTCCATGTCCATATTTTCTTTAAAATGTTTTTAGGAATGTTTTTAATATTATATATTAATTTATTAAATTAATTTTTACCCTTGTTTTAATTTTTATAATTTTTTAGAAGGAATATTTTTATCATTTTTTAAACAAGGTACTTTTTACCAAATGTGTGAACAGAATAATTGATTTAATGTTTATTGCATGAAAAACATTTCCTACCATTATAAATGTTACTTGAATCGAATATTTATTTAAAAGTTTCCATTGTTATTATCAATGATTTTTTTCCTAATATTATATAATTTTTTAGATTTTAATATAATTTATTTCAAAAATGAAAAGGGTATTTTCCTTAAGAAATCATCCATTGACATTTTTAAATTATTTTCATATATTTTAAAATCCTTTGATGAATCTTATAATTTACTGGGAATATTATATTTTGATTCTATATACCATATTACTCTGTATGAATTAAGAAATTTTTTTCTCTTTATCCATTGGGGAAAAAATTAACATTTCATATGCTAGTTTTTTAATAAGAATGTTTATGTTGATTATGTATTGAATTATTATTCATTTCTTTCATATGATAAATTCATTGGACATAGAATGTGACAGGTGGGGCCCATTATCACCCATGATTCATTGATAAGTCTCATGAGACAAACTAGCCTAAGAATTTGGTGTATTACTGCTAAATAATTTATGTTGTCTTCACATGAGGCTTTGATGATATTTCCATGATTTCTTGGAACAAGGCATTGACAATATGATTATGATTTTTGGCATTATGAATTCTATCATTATGAAACTAGTTATTGATATTTATGTGATTATTTATGTTCATATTTTATCCATGTATATGTTACCCTTTTATGATATTATTTATATGTTATATTTTATTATTATTTATCCATATCATATTTTTCATTCTTTATTTATTTTGTGATAAATTCTGTTGTATGCTTTCCCTTACTGATGATCTGAGATCAAAATTTATTATGTTTCCCTTACCCATGATACCAAAAATGGATCTATCAATGATTTTGGGAATATTATAGAAGAAATAATAAAGTTATCACTATAATTTTAAAGATTCATTTCATATTTTAAAATGTAATGTTAGAATCATTTATGTTTATATCCTCCCAATACTAATAAACTAATCGATCCTTTAGGATAAAATTCAATGTATCTTATGAAAATGTAGTAAAATAACCATAGAAACTAGGTTACTAGAGTCGGGGTGTTACAAATCTAGTTAATATTAGTCAAAATAAAAGAAACAGGTTGTTCTGAAGAAAATTTTTTATATTATGTATGGCCATTATAATTTTGTGAATATGTATTTTGGATTCAAAAATCCACCCACTATATTTATGGATATTATGAATAGAGTTTTATATGATTATTTTTTAAATTTATAGTGGTTTTCATTGATAAAATTATGGTATATTATAATATCTATGAATATGATGAGAAATATATACGGATTTTTTTTGAAAACCAAAAATTAAAATAAGTTGTATGAGGAATTCAGTAAATGAAAATTTAGGCTACAAAAAATTTATTTCCTTGGCCATATTGTTTCTAAAGATGGCATAAATGTTGATACTTATAAAAAAAATATTATGAAGGAGTGGATAAGTCCTATAAATTTCATTAAAATTCAAATTATTCTTTTATTAGTAGGTTACTACTGATAGTTTGTTGGAAACATTGCTCAATTATCTAGACCACTAACTAAGTTATATAAAAGAGTTAAATTTATATAGAAAAAATAATTTGATAAATTTTTTCAGGTATTTAAAATAAGATTGGTTAATTCTATAGTGTTATCATTATCATCTATAAATGGGTAGTTTTTGATTTACAATTATGCTTTATTGAAGGGCCTTGGTTGTGTCTTTATGAAATATGGTCTGGTAATTGGATATGCATCACAAAAACTGAAACTCCATGAGAAGAATTACCCAACACATGATCTTGATATTACAGTGGCGGTTTTTTCTTAAAAAATTGGAGGTATCTCTTATATAGGGTAAAATTGGAAATATATATAGACTATGATAGTTTTAAGTATATATTCCCTATAAAATATCATAATATTAGGAAGAGAAGATAGTTAAAACTGATAAAGGATTATAACTACATGATTTAATACCATCCATGTAAATAAAAAGAGTTATCCAATTCCTTGATTCAAAAATATAATACATCATTAACTATTATATATTTGGAACATTATCCTTTACTTTATGATGTAATGAATTTGGGTTTAGAAGTTTTTTTATCTAGAAACCTTTTTTTTATTTTGTCTCATGCACTAGTACAATTATTTATAAAAGAAATTATGAAGTCTTATAATGAAGATCATGATTTTTATGAAATAATAGAATTGGTCAAGAAGGGTAAGTTACCTGAGTTTATTTTTAATAAAGAATGTCTTATCAAATTTGAAAAGAGGTTATGTTTTTCGAGTGATTACCAATTAAAGAAGGAATTGTAATGTGAATCTCATAAATATCTATTTTTATTCATCCTGATAGTAATAATATTTAAATATACATTCAGGAATATTACTGGTGGGAAGGAATAAAAAAGATATTATTGATTTTACCAAGAAATGTTTAATTTGTCAAAAGGTTAAAGCTGAGGGAAAACTACCAAAGGGAATGAATCATAATTTTCTAATGTCTAAATAGAAAATGGAGAACATATTCATGGATTTCATGGGGGTATTTCCAGATACTTCTTAGGTTAATAATTCAATTTTAGTTATTGTTGATTATTTGACTAAATCTATGAATTTTAACCCCATTATAGATACTATGTATTTGGATCAGCTTAATAATTTTTTTATTAAATAAATATTTAGGTTACATGGATTCCATCTATTATTTCTGATCCTAATCCCAAATTTAGATATTTTTTTAAAAGGGCTTCAAAAGCACTTGGATATTGAATTAAATTTTATTAAAATATTTCATCCTCAATATTAAATATAGTCATAAAAAATAATTTATACTTTTGAAGATATTCTATGGGATTTATCATTAGTTTTTTATGAAAATTGAGATAAATATATTTCATTAATTTAATTTTCCTATAATAACAGTTTTCATTTTATTATATAGATGGATCCTTTTGAGGCATTATATGGAAAGTGACATTGAACTACAAGAATATTGGGATGAAGTCGATGAAAGGAAGTTTTTGGGACCAGAATTGGTAGAAGATATATTTTAGATGGTAAATATTATTCATCACCATATGAGAGAATATTATATTTGGTAGAAAATTTATAAATATATTTAGAGGAAATAACTCTTTTTTGAGGTAGGCGATTATGTTTTTCTTATAGTATTTCCCAAGAAAAGTGTTACACATTTTGAAAGGAAGGTAAAATTGATTATATGGTATATTGGTCCATATAAAATTATAGAAAATGTTGTATTAGTTTAATATTTATTTTCCTTAACTATACATTTATCTTAGGTACATGATGTATTTCATGTTTCATTGTTAAGGAAATATGTATATGATAAATCTAATGTTTTGAGTCCTGAAGTGGTATAGTTAGAAGAAAATAGTTCTTATGAGAAAAAAAAGTTCAGATTATATATTATATAGATAAGGTTTTATATAATAAATTGATTCACAAAGTTAAAATTTTATGGAATAACCATAAGATTGAAGCAGAAACATGGGAATTTGAAAAATTTATGAGGGAAAATACCTTCACTTTTTTTAAGTAATGAATGAAATTATGAGGACATAATTTCTTTAAGGGGTAATAATTTGACAACCAATGTAATGTTAATAATTAATAAATATCATGTCTTATTAAATTTAGGAATATATTTTATAGAGGCATATTCACTCTAATAATTCTATGTATTTTTTCAATCCAAAAATAAATAGTTTTATTTTAACTAAATTATTTTCCATGAATTATACAGGTTTATATAAAAATTAAAATTATAAATTTATGCAATTTGATTTTATTAAATTAATTTAAATTTTATTTTCATCATATAAAATATCTTTTATTGTGATTTTCTGTATTTTTTCAGAAAAGATTTATTTTTGGGTGAATAGTGAAAAAATGCCAATTTGTTTTACAAAAATGTCATTTATCTTTAAGTATTTACAAAGTTCCATTATATTTTTAATGGGTTTAAAGTAAAACTAGTCCCATTTGATTAAAAATAATCCAATTAATTCCATAGGAATCATAATTATACTTTATTTTTGTGTAAATTTATTTTTAAGCTTAAAAATACATTTTTCTAAAAAAAAATATATTTTTTCACTCTTTTCACTAATAATAAAATTAATATATACCAATTATAAAAATTTAATATTGGAAAATTGATTTTATATTTTTAATCATGATATACAAATTTAGTAATGAGTTTAAGTTATATTATTTTCATAATTAATAGTTACCTTGGTAAACATTAGATACCACAGTTAAGGTTAAAAATGGTTAATTATAGTAAAAAAATAAGTGATAAGGTCACAAATTGTTATATTAATTTTTTTAGATGATTATATTTCGACTCTTATCACCTTATTTTCAAAATTTTTTATTTTTAGATCCACTTACCCATGATTAATACTTTATATTATTTTAAAACATTGAATAATTAAAAGAGTGCAACTCCCATCAATTCTAAAAAAGAACTGCATATCCCCTCTTATTAATATACCACGAGCCTTTTATCTCAACCAATAAATACCTAAATACCTTATCAACATCCCTCAAAATTTCATATAGGTCCTTTACACACAAAAATACCAATCATTGAAGGATTAAGGTGTAAGCCAAAGGAGGTTTTCAAAGAAGATATTTAACTCTTAATCAAGTGTTTTAATAATTATTTCTTCTTCTACCTCCTTAAAATATTATTTAACCATGATGATATAATAATATAAGTATCTAAAATATATCGAAATTTTATTACATTGATGGAAAACCCCCTTTTCATTTCCTTTTCCCAAATATGGGAAAGGAAATATTCACTTGTTTGTACGTGTGGACCACCGCTTGCACAAACCAATGTATATCATTTTCCATCACCACCTGACATGGCTAGTTATAATGTTAATGTTGGGAAAAGGAAGTTTGGATGTGTTTTTAAGGATATATAATAGGATTGGAGGAAGTTAGTTTGGCTAAATAAAGTGTGCTCTTTGATTTTCCTTTTTTTTATGACAACATAAAAAACCTGACATTGTTAAGCCTTCTAATATTAGAGAATAGGTTGAGAAGACCATATAGAGTTTTTTGGGAAAATTATAGTATATGGACTAATACAAAAAAATATTTATTAGAATTTAAAATGTGTTTAATGTTTTTAAGAAGTTTATCGGATAAAGTTTCCTATGAAGATTAAATATAGAGGTGCTTTGTTGTTCTGAAAGTTTCCAACATCATGATTTCTAAAAGAACTCATGAACCAAGAATTTATCAAAAGGGGGAGAAATTGATTTGTATGTAATAAGTTAATAATATTAAGTTTTGAGTATTTTCATATGACACATGATATCAAATCTAAGTTTGGATAAGAAAAGTTTGTGTTTGATGTTTATGATGTTTTTTTGGATGAAGGAATATTATTGAGGTAGAAAGTGAAGGTACCAAGTAATGTAATTAGATGAATTACAAATGGAAAAATTCTAAAAGAACTAGGAACATCAGATGAATTTATTAAATTTTATTGGATAAATCCCAATTAGATAGAGTCTATTGGATAAACCAACGATCAGACATAATACTCTAGGTTTTCAGACAGAGTGTTATGATAAAAGTCATTGAATGAAGGAAATTTTTAAATAAATTCTTAAAAAGTAGTCCTATGAAGCTGTGAAGGATTATCAAAAAAAGTATCAATGAATATAATAATTAATACAAGGTGTTTATTATCTAATTAAGTGTTATAATTTTTAATGGTTCAAAAGTATTTATTAATTTTTCATAAATATATCAAATTTGAAGATACTGTACTGATCATTCAAAGTCCCAAAAATCATAATAAAAAATCCATGATTTTTGATAAGTTTTAAGGATGTTTTTTGAAAGTGGTGGATGTTTGAATTTGTGAGAAGCATCAAGAATATTCTATAATCCTTGAGAAGCATCTAAATGAATTTTTATGAGAGGGAGTATCGAATTTCTAGTTTTTAATGATAATAATTGAAATCAAAACTTTCCTCTCACCCATGAATATATAAATAGGATAAAAGTATAGTACAAAGGCGTGTTATATTCACCTGTATAAAAGATGAAGTTTTATAAAAATATTTTTAGATAGAGATGCTGGAAAAATTATGAAATCCAACATTTGAAAAGGGAATTTTCTAACTAAGGAATATCTTGGTTGAAGAAGAAGTTGAAATCAGTCAGAGGAGTTATTGTAAAAGGAACCAGATAGAGGAGAAAAGAAAAAGTTTCATATCAGGTGGAATAAATAGATGGTGTGCAGAGGTGAACAAATGTACATAGTATAAAAAAGTGGTATTGATTTTAAGAAGGAACTAGATGTATTTTTTCAAACAAATATTACTAAATAGATGAACAGATAGAGAAATCAGAAAAAAATGGAATAGATGGAAGTTTTATATAGAAGTATAAGAAAGAAGTTCTTCCATTATACTAGGTAGTAAAGTGAATAAGATTTTTTTCATTAATATAAACAATGAAGAAAGTACAAGAAGCACAATGAAAACATACTTAACCTACTGGTGTAGGATTCTAATTAGTATCACAAAAATATTTGTTATATCCTATATGCATGTAGAGAGCATATTATATTTTATTGATCATAGTGTAATTCAAGTGTAAGTATATTCCTGTCATACTTTAAACACATAAAAGGAATGTTTTCTAGTGTATTGTGTGGTATTGAATTATTTCCAAACCATGCGAAGGACTAGATACTCTTGTTGAGAAGTGAACCTTATAAATTCTTATGTTCCTATGGAATGTGATTGTGTGACTATTTTTAATAAAATCAAGACTCTTTAATAGGAGGCAAAGGTTGTTTCAAAATGTAAGAAAATATGAAAAGATAAGATCAATGATTCAACCCTTCCCCTTATCAATGATCACATATATCCTGATTAGTTCTTTTAGGTGGTATTAAAGGGATGGTTTACATTGTTGTATCTTTCCTAAATTTTGAATAAAATTTATTTTTCTATAGATGTTTAGAATTCTATGAATAGTAAGGGGATTCTTATTTTTGATGGAAAGAAATATCATATTTGGACAGATATAATGGATCGTTATCTTATGTACCTTGGTTATAAAGTTCAAAAATTATTTATAAATGGTTTTCCACCTATGGTTGAGGGGGTTACTTTAATAGATACTGATAAAAAGAATTTTAATAATTATGGGCAAGCCAAAAATGATATACTTTCCTCACAATTAGAAAGTTAGTTTCTCAGAGTAAAGAGAGTTGGAATGGATAAAATAATATATGAAAAGTTAAAGAACACATATGAATGAAATGTAAAATTAAAGAATCAAATGTTACAAATCTAGAGGTTAATGTAAAAATATATTAATATGGGTGGTTATGACTCTGTTGCTGAATTCTTTATAAGGTTGAATGGAATTGTAAGCACCATAAGATATCTTGGTGAGAAGTTGGAATATTTAAATAGTTTTGAAAATATATTATGAATTATTATTGATAAATTTGATGGAAAAGTTTCCTAAATTAAAGATATAGATCTTGAAACTCTATCACTGGATGATCTATATAACACTCTCATAAATTATGAAATGAGAAGAGAGAAAGTTATGTAGATAAAAGAAAAGTATGAATGAGAAATTTCCTTCAAAGTTATTAAGTAAGGAAAACATATAAAGTTATTAAAGAATATTATGTTTATAACTCTGACAGCAAAGACAAGTTTAGTAAGTGTTTTCCTGATTTTGTTTTCTAAAAAAATTAAAATAGTCATAGGAAAATACAAAAAAATTTACAACTAAAATGTTTTGGCTATAAAGCTGTTAATTTTTTTCTAATGTTTTTTACATCAAAAGGAAGAAGAAGAAAGTTATGAATATGAAATAATATCAAGATAATTATTTAAGATAAAGGTATAAAAATTATATTCCTATCATATTGGAAATGATAATAAGTTCACTAAAGAAAAATAGATAAACCATTTATATAGGTGTGATGAAGACAATGATAGTGAAGAAAAAGCTGATAACTTTAGTGATGTTGGTACTGAAAAACTTATTATTACAAAAGTTAATGATTAAAAATTCACTAGTGATGAAATCAGTATACCAGAAGAAGATGAAAATAATATAGAGTTTATGCTGAATAGAGAGTAGAAAGAATATATTATAAAAATTGTAATACTCAGAAGGGTGAACAAGAAGTTTAAAATGATAAATATTTGAGAAAATAAACAAAGAATATTTTATTAAATAAAAATACAAGTTTCTAAAAGAGATTGATAATATAAAAAAATATTGTTTATTAAAAGAAAAACCTCAATATCAAGTTTGAAGAAATGTTGAAGGTGAAGGAGGAAGAGTTATAACTTGTTGAACAAAAAATTGTTAAAGTTGAGTAAAGAGTTAAAAATTTCCAAAACTTAGTTATAGAAGTTGGTGAATGTTTTGAAAAGTATAAACCTAATAAGAATAAAAAAAATTTATTCTCAAATTTTGATAAGAAGAATGAAGTTTCTCAAAAATAAAACGATGTTAAGAATACCATGTATATAGTTAAAATAAGTGGAGCTGAAAAACCTTCAGTTTTTGAGGTTATAAAGTTTGAACCAAAAGATACGAATACAAGTGGTTCTATTGAGGATGCTAGAAATTTAAGACTAAGAAGAAAATATTAGGAGGTAACAAAAATATTGATACTCAATTAAATACCAAAGTTTAAGGTAATAAATTGGATAAAAATAAGAGACACATCTCCAGGTGGTATGTAAGTTACACAGGGAAATATTCTTTTTATGGTTGCTGATGAAATTGTAGAGTATTTGGGAATATAAAATATATGTGTTGGTTTAGTCATAAAAATTATAGAGAATACAAGAGAAATTGGAGGTAGAGTTTTAGGGGGAGTCAACCAATACAAAGAAGGTAACCTGAGAACATTATTTTTAGGTTTAAAATAGATTCCAATCTTTAGAAACTATTTGTGAAATATGTGATCAACCTAGGAATCTTGAAAAATGATGAATTTTCATGATACCAATACAATATAGTTTTTATAATAAATCTCAAAAGTTGCATGAAAATAAATAAAAAGTTAAGGGAACAATATTTAGTTTTAGAAACTATTATCAAATTTAAAAAATGTGATAAAACTTAAATCTTGGATAGTAGGTGTTCTTCACACATGACAAGATATTTTAAGTTGTTGAAATATGTGAAATATTTTAAATAATATATTGTGAATTTTTGGAATGATCAGTCACTACAAATCAATGAATTTAGATATTCTATCAATGGGGGAATAAAAGTTAAAATCAAAACAATACTTGTTTTTTGAGAGGATTAAACACAATTTGTTAAGTGTTTCACAAAATTTTATTGAAGGTAATTTTTTTCCAGAAAATATAGATTTTTTGTAAAGAGTATAGAATATGGGAATATTTTTAAGAGAGGAAAATGAACAAAGTGAAACTTGTTTTAGGTTGGTGATTCCTAAAGTTCATGCCATCTTATCAAGATGGAATAAAATCAGTTGTGGCATAAAATACTGTTGAATATGTGTTATAAAAAAATGAGAATTCTAAAAAATAGATAAAGTATTTGTGATATTCCTAATATGAAAAGAATAATATATTGGTGTTTCTCTATTTACCAGAAAGGTAAGATTACAAATTCCGTTCATAAGAAAGTTGAGATACATTAAACTCATCCCTTAGAGATGATATATTCTAACATTTATGAACCCATGAGTAAAGAATAAAAAAACAGAGATAAGTAATTTATTTATTTTATTGATAAATTTAAATTCATTACATGTATTATTTTTCTAAAATATAAATAAGAGGCTCTCAATATGTTTAATAGTTTTGGGAGATGTGCAGAAAAAAGTGTGGATATTCTATGAAGAATATTCAAATAGATAATGGTGGATAATATGCATGTGATAAGTTGAGATATTATATTAATAAAACATGAAATTCATCATGGGTTTAGTGAACCATATAAACTATAATAAAAAAATATTTCTGAAATAAGAAATATAATTTTAGTGAAGATTTCATGAAAAATGTTGATAGAACATGATACTTACATTATTTTTGGAGGTAAGATATTTGATAAATAGTTCATGTTTAGAATAAATGTTTCTATAATATGAAATTTAATATAAATCCTTAGGATATGTATTATAAATAAACCCTATGTTTTCACCACCTAAGGGTTTTTGGAAGTCCTTTCATTATAAAAGTTAATGGTAATAATATTGGTAAGTTTGATCAGAGAGGAGTTGATGGAATATTTCTTGGATACAATTATAATGGTAGAGGATACAAGTGTTATAATAAAGAAACAAGATAGATAGTTAACTTAGAAGATGTGAATGTTCTTGAGAAATTTTATAATACAGTTTCATAAATAGTTGAAATTGTGAAAGAAAGGGAATATGAGGTTGTTGTAGATGAACAATGTGAAAAAACTTGTAAGGATAGAGACACTATTAAATTTGCATGAGATAAAAATCTAGACTCAATAGTATCATACGATGAGGAACAATTGCATACATATCATTTTATATTGATGAAGAAAGTGTAAGTTCCTAACATAATTACAGATCAATGAAAATAAGTTCTAACTAGATAAAATCCAAAGTTATTTTCACATAATTCCTTATATTCAAAGGTTGAACCAAAAGATATAGATAAATACATGACACATAAAGAGTGGAATGATTCCATTAATAAAGAGCTGGAACATATTGAAAATATTGATAATTCAGAACCTATACCTAATAATAATAATAATATGATTAGGAAAAACATGGTGTTTCATATCAAGTTGAATAAAAAAGATGAAGTTATAAGAAACAATGCATGACTAGTTTTTAAAGGTTATTCTCAAATTGAATTTATTGATTCTTATGATACATTTTTTACAGTGGAAAGATTATAATCTATAAGAATCTTTCTTTATATTTCTAAAATAAAATATACAAAATTTTTTAGATGGATGTTAAGTCATATTTTCTTTTTATAGAGATTGAAGAAGAATTTTATATTGAACAATAATGTGGCTTCATTCTTGGGAAAGAATTTTTTTTGCATGCAATTTGAAAAATTATTTGTATGGGATGAATCATGCTCTAGTAGCTTGTAATTCCAAATTGTATACATAATTATGGAAGTTGAAATTCAAGAAAGGAAGATTTGATTATAAAGTCTATATAAAATTAAATAAATATGTTTTCCTCATTGTGATTTTGTATGTAGAAGACATCATATTTTCAAGGAATGATGAATAAACATATGGAATTTTGGATATAGAGATGAATATGTTGTTTTAAATGTCCATTATAGAAGAAATAAAATACTTTATTAGCTTAAAAATCTCAGAAAATAAGAAATATATTTTCCTATCTCAATAGAGGTATATTAAGGAACTTTTAAGTAAGTTTTTCATGGAATATTAAAAGCCATTTTCCGTACCCATTTCAGTGGGAATGAAGTTGGAAAAAACGGGAAAGAAAAATAGGTATATCCAAAAAAGTTTTTAAAATTGGTTGTAAGTTTATTATATCTAATGGATTCAAGGCTAGATATAGTTTAAACTATTACACTTTGTGACAAGTATCAAAGTGAACCAAAATAATCTCATCTCATGGATGGAAAGAGGATTCTCAGATATATCAAAGGCACAACAGAATGCAGGTTGTATTTGTAATGACCTAATGTTTTATCAATGGAATTCCCTTCTTATAATTATGAATTATAATATAATAACATTAGGAAGAAAAATGAAATCTCATGATACTAAATACAATGTTATCACTAAACATATTTTTTCCACTTCTATGTTTTGAATTTCAAAAATCTAACATATACTGTTGCGATCAGTAAAATGTTTGGAGTATAATAAAACAAACTTAATTTTTGGTGAATAGTAACATACCCTTATGAATAGTAATGTTACCCTTATGAATAATAATATACCCTTATGAATAGTAACCTCACATATGATAGTATATATGTATGATTTAATTGAAATCATGATGTACCTGTGTTTTGGAATAAGTAAATAAATGTTTTAAAACTATTTTTTAGAATAAATTATGATTTTAATTAAATATTAAATTAATCATATTTATAAAATTATTTTTGAAAAATGGACTTCATTTTTGTATTCTATACATCGAAAAATGTTTAGGGTTAATTTTTGGTATTTTTCTGAAATACTTCAATTTTCAGGTGAATAGTAAAAAAACAGTTTTTCACATAACCAGTGTATCTTAAATTGAAACTGTTATGATGTAATGATTAAATAAACTTTATAAAAATTTATATTCGGCCATGTTATATCTAATTTCATAAATGTTTCCTTAAAATATAATAAAATCAATTTCCAAACCTAAAAAGAACTTTCCAAAGTCTAAAGTCAAAAGGTGATTTCTTAAAGTATCTTTTTCTCTTTCTTTCACTTTCCTTCTAATAAATTAATGAATAAAAATTATAAATATGATTTAAAGTCTTAAATGAATTATATTATATTAATATATGATTTATTATGTCATAAAACTACTATTACAAGTATAAAATTTGATATATTATTTTATTTAATTTTTTATTCTAAAAACACTCCATCCTCATGTATAAATAACCCCCTCCCTCTCCTAGCCAAACCACACCTCTCAAGCTTCAAGACTTATATAAAATCTTTCCAAGAATCTTAAATAGCCCCTTCCTCACATCCAAGATCTTTTGGTATCATCAAAAGACCAAGCCTAGCTTCCTTAAGGAGGATCTCAAGAGGAGGATTCAAGAGGTAATTCTCTCTCTCTTTTTCCTTTAAATTCCATTCAATTTCTTGTTCATTTCTTATTATCTCCCCAAAAATCTTCATCAAAATGGTATGGTAAATCTAGTATCATAAATATAATTTAATATTATGATACTAATAGGATATTATATCATCGAACCCCATTATCCACTTCTTTTTATTTTAGAAAGGAAAATGTTGTTCGTGAGGTGTTAATTTATCACCTTCAAGAACAACAGGTTTTATATTTTCCATTACCGCCTTTAGATATGGTCATGAAACCATTTTTAAGGTTGAAAAATATGATTTTATATTTATCATATCCTATTTAATATTCTTTAACTAACTTATGTACATATTACTAAATGATTAAACAAAACAAGTTCATTGTGGTCGAAAAAAACGCCTGAATTAACTCAAACGATCATCATTAAATTCTTATCTAATGATTCATACATATGGTATATAACATAATTCATTATAAGATCATATAAAATCCTAGAATATAATTAATAATATTTAATATAAGTTTTTTTATGTTTATCCATGTTCTACACGAACTTACATTTATGAATACAAGTGAACCGCTCAACAAAACCATAAAAATGAACATTCCCAAACAATGTATTTAAACTCCATAACTCATAAAAAGGCCCATAAAATAACTTAATGAGACCATAATGAAACATATTCATGTACACAAGGTTATTTAATTGTTAATTAATGAATCTAATGTGGTTATATTGGACATTAAAGCGAAGAAAGTGTTTGGATACAGGTAAGGCGAAATTCTCAAACCCAACTTTCTTTCTTTGGGTTCTCCCTCTTTCAATCCATTTTTGGTATGGTAACTCCTTAAAAATAAAATTTTCATCAATATATTACCTTTTCTGGGATATAAATATTATCCACTAAATTTTATGTCTGACAAATATTTTCTAAAATAACCCTTCTTTCAAAAGTAGACCTTTTATTTGTCTCTCACGGTTAATGGTTCTTATATCAAGTATGTAATTCTCTCTTTATTTTGGGAATCCAAAGTTTATAAATGTATTCTTATGTAATGAAACCCATTCCTTTCCATGTTTTATTTATGTTCATTTTTGATATATGATTTATGCGGCATGCATGATAATGAGAATGTTATGATGTGACGGGTGCACCCAGAATTATATAGCGCAAAATGAATGTTATGATGTGACAGGTGCGCCCAGAATTATACAGTGCTCCAATGCATTGGGTAAAGTGATGAATCTCATGAATAAAAGGGAAATTATGCATGAATATGATGCTATCATTGTTTACAACTATGTGTGGTACTTAACCACTAAGACATGATGTTTCATTTTTTTATGCATTTCCACATTTCAAGTCTTTTATTGGTGTTTAATCTCATGTTCATGATCCTTTGACTATATTATGATTATTCTCACCCATTTTTATATTGTTCATATCTATCCTCTTACTGAGATTTTTTCTCACCCCTTTTTGATGTATATCCTCAGGTAACTACATTTACTAAGGAGAGGAAAAGTGACAATAAGAATCTAGAGAAGAAAGAATTAAATAAATGTCATGCTTGATGTTGTAAATGTTAAGTTTGGTCCTAGTTTTCCCAAGACACTAAAACTCTGAATCCTCATGGTGTAATACTATTATGTTTTTTATCTTTATAATGATGTAATAGTAATAAGAAAAGTATGGGTCACTATAGTAGGTATCAAAGGTAAAGTTTAGTTAATTTGGGAATTAGTATTAGTGAACCCTAGAGAAAACCTCTAAAATGAGACTAAGTACAAATATGCACACAAGAAGATTTACATAGGGATACCATAAGTTATTATTTTAGTATAAATCATACAAATGAATAATTTATTCATGAATTGTTGACTTATGTTTTGTTCTAACCTTTTATATTTTATAAAATAATGGGAACTAGGAGAAACTAGGCCAACAACTCATGTGAGGGCCAATGCAACGATTGCCCAAACAACATCCCCAATGATTTGGGAGGTGGAGTTCAAAAAATTATGGCTATTCTTACCCAACTATGTCAGGTTATGAACAATAACCAGAATAATGGGGAACGTCCTCCTTCACCTAAGTGGGAGAAAATAGTTATTGAGTGTTTTATGCAGCAACGACCACCGATGTTTAGTGGATCTTCTGATCCACTAGTTTTGGAACAGTGGGTCAACTCCATAGAGAAGATATTTTATGTGCTTTAATGTTCTGAGATGGAGAAGATGACACTAACCATTTATCATCTATATGGAGAGGCTGATCAATGATGGGCTTTGATTAAGAACACCAATCCAAGGGAGGAAATTGAAGATATGGAATGAGAATACTTTAAGATGATGTTTCTTAATAAGTATTTCCCACGAAATCTTTGTACAAAGATGGATAGATAATTCATATAGATCAAGAAAAATAAATTAGAATATGTCAAAACCTATGAAGATAATTTCACAAGGCTTTCAAGGTACACTTCAGGTTTTTTTATCAACAATGATAGAAAAATTGATAGATTCTTTAGTGTATTAAAACCAAACCTTTGAAAGGCTATTGTAATTCGAGACTTTGGGAGTTATGAAGAAGTTGTTCAGTGTGCTCTCAATGTGGACATGGAGTTTTGGATAATGGTCCCATGACTATGGTGATATAAACAAAAGATTGAGTTTCAAGTTGGAGGATCTAATGATAAAGCTGAGAAGAAAACTCAATCACCCACATGCCAAAAATGTGGGAAGTTGCATCTTGGGAACTTCCTCAAAGGGATGGGGAAATTATTCAAGTGTTGGAAATAAGGGAACCATGCTTAAGAGTGTCTAAAATACATGAGAATAAAGAAGAATGTAGCAGAAGAAAGAAGAGAACCACCCATGGTTCAATGCTACAACTATAGAGAGCAAGGTCATTATGCAATCCAGTGCACAAAACCTCGAGTCCTCAAGGGTAATCAGCATCAGCAGCCATCAAAGCCAAAGAAACAAGGGAAGGGTTATTCCATAACTAACTACTATGTAAGTGGAGAAAGATAATGAATTCTTACAAGTTACATTTCCTATTCACTCAATAATGGAAAAAGTCTAATTTGATTATGGTTTTACACATTTCTTTATATCTTGAAAGTTTGCTAGAACTATAGAATCAAATCCCTAAAACCTTGAAGTATAAATATCTGTAAAAACACCAAGTGGTACAATAATTTCAAACCAAGTGTTCGAATCTTATCATGTTGGCGTATGTGGGAAGATTATTCTAGCGAATCTCATAATACTTCCCTTGGTATAATTCTATGTTATAATTGGAATAGATTAGATCTTGTTATATAGAGCACATATCAACTGTTGGGAAATGTAAATAAATTTTCATATTTCGAAACATTCCACAATCCTCTAAAAATACAATGAAGACCATGAATCTCCATTAAAAAATCCTTCAAGGGTGTGGGTATTGATTCCCTGTGAAGAAGCATACCTCACTCAAATGGTTGAGTCAAAGGAAAGTTCCAAAATTGTGTAAATTTCCATCATGAGGGAATACAGTGATGTATTTCTCGAAGAGTTACCCGAAAATCCCCCCAATCTCAAGGTAGAGTTATCAATAGAACTCATACCTGGAGCTACTCCTATCTCAAAGTGTCACTATAGGATGGCTCCTATCAAACTGGAGGAGTTAAAGAAGAATCTTCAAGAGCATTTGGACAAAGGGTTTATACACCCTAGTACATCACCTTGGAGTACACCAGTGCTCTTTGTGAAGAAGAAGGATGGAAAAATGCGGCTGTGTATCAACTATCAGGAACTCAACAAGATCACTATAAAGAACAAGTATCCTCTTCCAAGGATTGATGACTTGTTTGATCAGTTAAGAGGAGCTCAATAATTCTCAAAGGTGGATCTTCATTCTAGATATCATCAGTTAAAGGTGAAGAAGAAAGATATTCAGAAGACTTCCTTCCATACAAGGTATGGGCACTATGAGTTTCTGGTGATGCCCTTAAGACTTACCAATTCCCCTGAAATCTTCATGTATTTAATGAATAGAGTCTTTAGACATCACCTCGACAAATTTTCGGTAGTGTTTATTGATGATATTCTCATATAATCTAAGAGAAGGGAGGAATATAAAGAACATCTAAGACTTGTGTTGGCGACATTGAGAAAGGAGAAGTTGTACGCAAAGTTCATAAAGTGTGACTTTTGGATGAAGAAAGTCATGTTCTTGGGAAATGTGATCACAAGTGAGGGAATTTATATGTACCCTTCTAAAACAAAGGCGATTGAGGAATGGCCTAAGCCCTATAGTGTCATAGAAATCTGTAGTTTTCTTAGATTAGTTGGGTACTACCGATGTTTTGTGAGAAATTTTTCACGGTTGTCAAGCTTGTTAACTAAGTTAACAAGGAAAGGGGTAAAGTATGTATGGATAGAAGAATGTGAGGGAAGATTCAAGGAGCTAAATAGAAGGATGATCACTACACCTGTACTCACATTACCAAAAAGTGGAGAAAGTTTTGTGATATACAATGATGCTTCAAAGAAAGGCTAGGGTTTTGTACTCATGAAAAATGATAATGTGATATCATACGCATCACGATAGTTGAAGATCCATGAGAAAAACTACCCGACACATTATCTAGAGTTAGAAACTGTGATTTTTTCCTTGAAAATATGGAGGCACTACCTTTACGGTGAGAAGTGTGACATATACACTGACCATAAGAGCCTAAAATATATATTCACATAAAAGGAGCTCAAAATGAATCAAAGGAGATTGTTAGAGATAATAAAGGACTACGATTTCTCTATTCACAATCATCCTGGAAAGGCGAAAAAGGTAGCTGATGCTCTAAGTAGAAAAGAACCTGCTACTCTATCTATGTTACAGATTGAGAAAGACACTATCTTCCTGGATATGCAAAGGATGGATTTGAAAATCATAAGGGCAGGGGATACATCCCACCTTGCCCAAATGATTTCACAACCATCAATCCAAGAGATGATTAAGGAGGCACAAAGGGATGATATAGAGTTACAAAAGAGGGTGAATGCAGTAAATAAAGGGAAGATGCAAGAGTTCCATATCGACATTGATGGTGTGATTCAGTTTAGAATGCGACTTTGTGTTCCTTCATCACTCAGGATAAAGAAAGAGGTATTGAAAAATGCACATAGCTCAACATTATCTATCCATCCTGGTGGCACAAAGATATACCAAGATCTACATGAACACTTCTGGTGGGATAACATGAAGAATAAGATCATAGAATATATCTCAATGTGCCTGGTATATCAGAAAGTTAAAGTTGAGCGACTAAAGTCCAAAGGGTTGATGCATTCATTTCCAATAACCAAGTGGAAATGGGAGATTGTCACTATGGACTTTGTCATGGGTCTCCCAAAGACATCGAAGGGAAATAATGTGATATAGGTTGTGGTTGACTGAATCAACAAGACTACCCATTTTATCACAATTCGGGAGGACCTATCGTTTGAACAACTTACAAAGATATATGTGAAGGAATTGGTGAGACTGCATGGTGTTCCACTCTCGATTGTCTCTGACCATGATCCAAGGTTCACATCTAAATTCTGGAGGAGCCTTCAACTTTATTTGAGTACTAAATTAAATTTCAGCATGATCTATCACCCCCAAACTGATGGCCAATCAAAAAGGACTATTCAGATGCTTGAAGATATGATGAGAGACTGCTCTCCAGAATTCAAAGGTGGATGGGATCAACATCTCCCATTGGTTGAGTTATCATACAAAAATAGATTCCAATCGAGTATTTAGATGGCTCCATATGAAGCTTTGTATAGAAATCGGTGTAGAACTCCAACCTGTTGGGATGAAGTTGTAGAAAGAAAACTACTTGGACCCAATATTGTGAAAGAGATGACAAAGAAGGTTCAAGTCATCCAAAAACACATCAAAGCTACTCAAAGTCAAAAAAATATCTATGCTAACAATCGTTGAAGGGAATTGGAGTTTGATGTTGGAGATAAAGTCTTCCTTTAAATATCACCATGGAAGAGAGTCATGCGATTTGGAAATAAAGGCAAGCTAAGCCCAGTGTACATTGTACCTTTTGAGATCCTTGACCGCATTAGAGCTGTGGACTATCGTCTTGTACTTCCACCGAATATGGATCATGTTCGTGATATAAGTACATATTAGATCCCTCACATGTACTAAACTTAGAGGCGGTACAACTGGAAGATGATCTCTCCTATGAGGAGCAGCCAGTAAAGATTCTAGACTGGAGAGATAAGGTTCTACGCAACAAGAAAAACCACATTGTCAAAGTGTTGTGGAGGAACCATAAGTTTGAAGAAGCTACTTGGGAACTGAAGTAGGTGATGAAGGAGAAGTACCCTCACCTGTTTGTGTAAAACAAAATTTCAAGGGAGAAATTTCATAAGGGGGGAAAAATGCAACAACCCAAAGTTTTATAAATGGAATTCCATTCTTATAATTATGCCTTATAGTATAATCACATTAGGAAGCACATTGAAATTGCATGATACTAATTACAATGTGATCACTGAACATAATTTTTCCACTTCTATGTTTTGAATTTCAAAAATCTAACATATACAGTTGCGATCAGTAAGATATTTGGAGTCTAATAGAATAAACTTAATTTTTGGTGAATAGTAACATACCCTTATAAATAGTAATGTTACCATTATGAATAGTAATATATCCTTATAAATAATAACCTCACCTATGATAGTATATATGTGGGATTTAATTGAAAGCTTGATTTACCTATGTTTTGGAATAAGTAAATAAATGTTTTAAAACCATTTTTTAGAATAAATTATGATTTTAATTAAATATTAAATTAATCATATTTAGAAAATTATTTTTAAAAAATGGACTTCATTTTTATATTCTAAAAGTTGAAAAATGGTTAGGGTGAATTTTTGGGAGATTTCTGAAATACTTCAATTTTCGGGTGAATAGTAAAAATATAGTTTTTCACATAACCGGTTTATCTTAAATTGCATCATTCAGGATGTAATGATGAAACAAACTTTATAGAACTTTATATTCATCCATTTTATTTTTAATTTCATAAATGGTTCCCTAAAATATAATAAACTCAATTTCCAAACCTAAAAAGAACTTTCCAAAGCCTAAAGTCAAAAAGTAATTCCTTAAAGTATCTTTTTCGATTTCTTTCACTTTTCTTTTAATAAATTAATGAATTTGAATTATAAAGATGATTTAAGGTCTAAAAAAATTATATTATATTAATATATGATTTATGAAGTCAAAAAACTACTATTACAAGTCTAACATTTGATATATTATTTTATTTAATATTTTATTCTAAAAACACCCCCTCCTCATGTATAAATTACCTCTCTCCCTCCCCTTGCCAAACCACACCTCTCAAGATTCAAGACTTGTCTAAAATCTATCCAATAATCTTACCTAGACCCTTTCCCACGTCCAAGAGCTTCAGGTATCATCAAAATACCAATCCTAGATTCCTTAAGGAGGATCTCAAGAGGTGGATTCAAGAGGTAATTCCTCTCTCTCTTTTTTCCTTTAAATTCCTTTCAATTTCATGTTCATTTCTTATTCTCTCCCAAAATATCTTCATCCGAATTGTATGTTAACTCTAGTATAATACATATATTGGAATTGTATGATACTAATGGTATATTATATCATCCAATCCCCTTCTCCTCTTCTTTTTATTTTAGAATGGAAAATGTAGTTCGTGAGGTGTTAATTTATCATCTTCAAGAACGACATGTTTTATTTTTCCCTTTTCCACCTTCAGATCTGCTCATGAAACCATTTTTATAGTTTAAAAAGATTATGTTATATGTATTATATTCTATTTAATGTTCTGGAACTAACTTATGTACATATTACTAAATGATTAAACAAAACAAGTTCATTGTGGCTGAAAACAATGCCTGAATTAACCCAAACAATCATCATGAAATTCTTATCTAATGATTTATTCAAATGGTATATAACATAATTCATTATAAGATCATTTAAAATCCTTGAAAATAATTAATAACATGTAATATCAGTTCTGGATATTTATCCATGTTCTACGTGAACTTCCATTTATGAATACAAGTGAACCGCCCAACAAAACCATAAAAATGAACATTCTTGAACAATGTATTTAAACTCCATAACTCATAAAAAGGACCATAAAATAAATTAATGAGACTATAATGAACCATATTCATGTACAAAAGGTTATTTAATTTTTAATCAATGAATCTAATGTGGTTATACATGACATTAAAGTGAAGAAAACATTTGGATACAAGGTAAGGGGAAATTCTCGAACCCAACTTTCTTTCTTTGGGTTATCCCTCTTTCACTCCATTTTTGGTATGGTCACTCCTTAAAAATAATTTTTTCATCACTATATTACTTTTTCTTGGATATAAATGTTTTCCAATGTATTTTATGTCAAACAAATGTTTTCTAAAATAACTATTCTTTCAAAAGAACACCTTTTACTTCTCACTCAAGGTTTATGGTTCTTGTATCAAGTATGTTATTCCCTCTTTCTTTGGGGAATCCAAAGTTTTTGAATGTGTTATTATATAATGAAACCAATTCATTTACATTGGTTATTTATGTTCATTTTTTATATATGTTCTATGTGGCATGCATGATAATGAGAATGTTATAATGTGACATGTGTGCTCAGAATTATATAGTGAAAAATGAATGTTATGATGTGATGGGTGCGCCCAGAATTATCCATCTCTTCAATGCATTTGGTAAATTGATGAAGCTCATGAGTAAAATGGAAATGATTTGTGAACATTATGCTATCATTTTTCAAAACTATGTGTGGAATTTAACCACTAAGACATGATGTTTCATTTTTTATGCATTTCCACATTTCAAGTCTTTTATCGATGTTTCCTACATGTTCATGATCCTTTGCCTATGTTATGATTATTCTCACCCATTGTTATATTATTCATATCTATCCTTTTACTGGGATTTTATATCACCCCTTTTTGATGTATATCGTCTGGTTACTACATTTAATAAGGATAAGTCAAGTGACAATAAGAAGCTAGAGAAGAAGAAATTAAATAAATGTCATGATTGATGTTGTAAACGTTATGTTTGGTCCTAGTTTTCCCAAGACACTAAAACTCTAGATCCTCATGGTGTAATACTATTATGTTTTTTATATTTATAATGATGTAATAGTAATGTAATAAAAGGATGGGTCGCTATATTTTTATGATAACCCACAAAATATTGATTTGTTTGGATGTACAGATAAAAATTGGGAAGGAATTATAGATGATAAAAAACCCACATATGGTGGAGTGTTTTTTTTAGGAGAAATATTTGTTAAATAGAATAAAAAGAAATAAAGTTCAGTGGATCTTAGTATAGTAGAAGTTGAATATGTTTCTTCCACTCATGCTAAAACATAACTTATGTGGATGAAAGAACATTTATAATATATTTTTACCGATGTGAAGTTTCCCTTACCATTGGGTTTTGATAACCAGGGTTCTATAAATCACACTAAAAATACAATGAAACATCATCATTCTAATAAAATTGATATAAAACATCACTTAATTAAAGGGAATGATGAGAATAATAAAATAAATTTAGAGTTTGTCCCTATAATGGAGAAATTTATTGATATATTTTCTAAACCATTATGGAAGAATGCATTTCATAAGTTGAGGTTGGACATGGGCGTACAATCTCTCCCTCTTCAAGGATAAGGTATGTGTATCAATCCTCTATCCATCTTGTCTTTGGATAGTGTTTTCAAGTGGAAGAAAAGTTTTGTAACATAAATCTATCCATTGGTATATGTTTAACCTTTCAAAGGTCTCCATGAATTTTAGGGGAGTTTTTAAAAGGGGTAAGATGTGATTTTAGTATGTATGAACTATTTAAAAAATTTATTAATGTGGATGATAGAAAATTTGTTCGTATAAAAAGATTTTATAAAGGACCAAAGCATAAGAAAAATTTTGTTAAGAAGGTTTCTTAAGTCACTACTTATGACCAACATGATATTATTATTCAATGATTCTTATTTCCTATACTGAGTTCATTCACATATGATTAAAATTATTTGATATATAATCCATCACATGAGTTACAAAGTTTCAATTATTTATATTCCTTGGAGGACAATAAAATAAAACGGGGGAGATTTTTGGGACCAAGAAGTTTGGAACTGTTTCAAATGAGTTGAAAGAGGTTTGGAGGAAGTTTGATTAGCTGAAGAAACTGCACTATATGTTTTTTTTCATAACATAAAACACCTAACATTTTAAATACTTCCAATATTGGTAAATGAGATAAGAAGATCATACAATGTTTTTAGATAAATTAAATTGGCTGGATTATTCCATATGAATATTTTTTGGCAAAAAAAATTTACTAATTTTTTTAAAATGTGTAATGTCCCAGACCCGAAATCCACTAAACCAGTTATTTGACCCGAGTTTTCACATGACCTCAAGTGAACCTCCCTACACACCAGAGGTTGCTGACTATCATCGAGGTTCTAATGAGTCACATGGGGAGACTATAACCTTTTTACTAGTGTAATCCACTGTAGATAATAATTTTAATAATGGAAACAATAGACAACAATACAAAACATGCATAAATGACCCATTCCAAAAAAAATTGGGTACAATCATGTACAATAGTAAATATTCCATGTCATGCTACAGTGAAAGCGAAAGAAACCCAAAATAAAGTAAATGGCCAAAACTACCAATGGGTCCCGAATCTAAGTCAGAATCCTTCTCCATGTAAATCCCGATCCCAAATCAACATCTTAGTTTAGGGACCTTTCCATTATCCTGACCTGTAACCAAAAAATCTACTTAGGTACCCAACAACATTCCATGCAGGGTGTGAGTACAAAACTCAATAGGCTACCACCAATGGTGTCTACAAAATATCTAGTATAATAGATAGTTCATGAAAGCACAAAATAAATGGTAAGTTAACAAGGGACAGTTCGAGTTTCATAAGTTAACAAGTTCATTTAATTTATCATTAGCATTTATCCCAACTTCATTCCTTAATCTGTTTAATCACATGTTCTATGGGTTAGGACTAATTATCATCTACACAAGCGTCTAAGGAAATCAATCTCAATGCATAGGGGAAAAAATTCAAGTCCCTATCTCACTAGGGATACACATATCACATCAATCCATTATCCTCACCTCGAAGCCTCAGTATGAGTGGAATACAACCATTGGGGGAATAGAGCCTCTGTCCCCTTCTCTAACCCGTGCATTTTGGGGTGGAGTTTAGAGCCTCAGTCTAACTCGATTCGTGGGTGTAGAACCTCAAGTCAATACCACACTCTACTAATCCATTTGCACATTATTATTTATCAAATCACCATAACCATACCATAACACAAACAATAATATTCAATTCCATTGGATATCACAATTCATAACAACAACATGGGAATTAATACTATAACATAACCCATTAATACATTTACTATTTACAATTCATATCTATTTAACCAAATTCTCATTCTCATGCCTTAAACCATTAGGTGTATTCAACAACCCTTATGCCTTATCCAAATTCATCATTGAGTATTCATTAACCCATTTATCCCATTTATCATGTTACAATCACTCACCCACTGATGCATTTCAAGTACAATTCTCATATCGCATAACACAATCCCTTTATTACATTCAATCATTTAGGTGTACCACCAAATTCTAATGTATTAACCCATCCCACAACTTTATCCATTATATTATTACATCCCATTAAAACATTCCCCATTTCCCATTCCATTACCAAATTGAAAGTTCACCAATTTATATGCACAAATCACCTTCGGAAAATCTAATCGAATTTCGTTAAACAATCAACATATTCTCATTCAACCCAATTACCCATTTTAATTTCATTCCAAAAATACCTTATGCCTTTATCACCCTAGGAATATTTATAATTATTTAATTGAAAACTTAAACAACCATTAAGACATATTCTACATGGGTTCTATATTATTATTCTGCACCCTTCACTTAACCCTACCACACTCTAGGTTCGAGTTTTCCGGCGCACCCCATGGGTGGCCCTAAAATGGTCAAGTCCTCCTCCATGCATCCCATGAATATTGTGATGGTTTCAATTGGTTACTTAGACACCCATTTTTATCAAATTACTCAACAGAACCAAGAACACAAAAGGGGAAGACAAGAACACAAACTTCCATGCACAAATCTAACATAAAACTATGGGATAATACCTATAGATCACCTACCTCGAATCTGAAAATGAAAACACTCTTAATAATGGCCTTAGATCCAGATTCAAGCATCCCTTGAACCCCAAACCTATGTTCCACTGGAAAAAGTGGGTTTTAGGGTTTTGGAAGAATATGGGAGAAACCACAAGCCCTAATCTGAAAAAGAGAAGCAAGAGGAGCGTTAGACTTACCCGAGGCTTCGATCCGTAACCAATGATGCTCCAAATAACCAATAATTGATTAATAATCACCTCTTGTAATATTGGGTCATCCAAGTTCATCACTAGGGTTTTAGGTGGTGAAAGGGAGGAGAAACCCATGTTGGGGTTAAAAATCACAGAGTGGAAATTTTGTAAATTTTACAACTTTTCTGGGCCATACGGTTTTCCAAACCATACGCAAACCATGTGGAAGCAACTACCCGAAATCACCCATTCACAAAGTTTCTTGGGAATTCTGCAAGGTTTTCCAAATTGTGCACAAACCGCGTGGATTTCTACTGCCCGCACGGTCTCCCCTCACACGATTTTCCAAACTATGCGGAAACCGTGAAGATTGACCAGAGAGCCCCTTTTCCCCCTTTCTCATGTCCCGAATCCCCATAACACCCCAACCCTTTTCAAGGACCTGAAAAAACACTTATCTAGGAAAAAAGAAGAGTCCCAAGACAAAACTTAAACAAAAACATACTTTAAGAAAATCTAATACCTTACAACCTCCCCACATTATAACGGCTCATCCTCGAGCCACTCTTCCTAGAATCACTAAGATTAAATAACTAAAGGACATTCAAATAGGTCTGCCAATCCATTCCTCTTTACAAGTTTCTGATTGCACATCATAAAGCCCACTAAACACAAAACAAGGGCACGCACTTTCCCCACAAGTCTTCCTCACTACAACCAAAACACATGCTGAAAACTATTCAAGGAAGAATCCACTTCAACCATTCCCACCATGAGAACTTCATGGGGGATACTTAGGTGAAAAAAAATAAATAAAAACACAAGGAAATTAACACACAACATCACATCATTCTGGAGGAACCAATCGACACCTCATCAAATCGATCCTCTATACAACTCATGACCCAATTCACTTGGCGTCATTTTCCTCTGTTTTTCAAACTCTAATGGTGACCCAAACCCGATATCACCCGATGGAAAACACATGATCCTTCCAACCACGTTTCTTGAATATTTCATTCCATAACTATACATCTAAACACAACTCAAAACTCTTGGCTACTCGACTAATTAAACCATGTACAATCTCTCTACCATGGGCAACTCACCCAAATGGTGACCACTCGATTCCTTCCAAACTGAAACTCAGATCATGTCATCAACCAAGAATTTATCTGGTATTATTCTCTCCACAATTTCTAGTTACTTGGAACATCCCTCCTTGAAAAAGTAACACCAAAACTCAACCCAAATTTCCCATTTCCTAACATATTCCAACTCACCACCGCGACCAAGCATCCATAGGACATTACCCTACATTGGCATCTAGCTGCACTGTCAAAACCATTTGAGAGGACATTACTACACTATCCATCCAAGGACTAAGATCAAATTAACCTCACTTAGGTACAACTTCATTTCAAAAGGCACTTTCTTCTACAACATGAACCCGGAGGTGGGTCACTCTCACTGCACCCATTCAAGTTTACCATCTCAGGCCAAACCAACTGTGACTAGCTTGTCCCAGAACACCCACCTACCATTGATGGTATGCTACCCCTTTCTCACATTCCCAAGGTGATTACTAACTTGAAGCCTATCATTATCATCCCACACACCCACTGAGGTCATTTCCTGAATTCTGTTATATTTACTTCATCACGACATTATCGCCCTACAGATCGCCATCAGGCTTCACCCTTGGCATGACACCACATCACATTGAAAAGGTCCTCTCAACTTCACAACATTCCAAAACCACACAAGGGAAAATTACCTGAGTCTAACCCCAATCTTCATTGGAGTTATAGGACCCCAACTTCTCTCTCCACAACCTGTTGTCATGTCCACCCACACCCTCTTACGACTCATTACAAATATCACAAGCCTCCCTTGAAACCACCTTGAGATCAAGCCAACACTTGGATCATCATTCACCACCTCCAAGCACCACATTTCCTCCCTGAGGGACCAAACATACAGTTTACAAGATCCTTATTGGCATTCTAGTGCCACCACATCAGCTCGATGTTCTCCTATCCACATCTAGGACTGAATCATCACTACCCAACTTGAGAGTGTTGTCACCACTACTCTCAAGATAGATTTCAACCATCACATATTATACCCGATCACAAACAAAACCCTAAACTTAGGAATTCCCAACCAGCCTTTCCCAAAATAAGAAAACAAATGTGACCCAGTGCCCATTCCCGTCTTCTGTGAATGGAACCTATGGAATTTGTCAACATCTGGTCCATTTCAAGGACCTCACCCAAATCCATTAAGGGTGTAAATCCCATCATCATGATTAAAACTTACCTCTCTCATGCGCGTAAACTCCATGATGTTCCTCATCCAACCAAACATCTTCATGTCTCTTGGTGTGATCTAGAGCTTCTCAACGTACCTGGGAATATGTAAAGATGTTGGACATGCTCGTTACTAGATTAGGTATGCTAATAAGTTTTCGAATAACACCACCACCAACTTGTCCATTTATGATGTCAAGCTATGGGATGCCATGACCTTCTAGGGATCTCAAGCTTCCCTTCTGAACATGTCTCATAAAAAATTAACCACCACCACTCAGGTGTGATTTACAACCAGATTCAACCATCTCTCCACAAACAAACCACCATGCAGTTGTGAACCAACATTTCATATGGCACTAATTCCACTGCACTTCTCGAGTTCTTCTGATGTGTTTCTACTATCTATCAACCGAAACACAATGGTCTATCATACCAATCAAATCATCAGTCTCTCACAAAACAACCGTAACTTCCATACATACCATTGCCAGTTTACTTGCCTAACCATGTATATTGTTTAGTTAGTCTCATCAACCCTGAGGCGGCCTCTGTATTTCTCCCAACAACCAAAACATTCACAATAACAAGTTCGTCCATGTGATCACCCTCACCTCAGGTGTCACCATCGAGCGAAATCATATAACCACACTTTTTCCACTCTTGTCTTTTCTGATCAAAAACAACTCCTAGACCTCCATTAATCATCATCCAATAGGTTATATAGGCATCCATATGATATGAACCTTAGCAAAAAACCTCACCTCCTATCACAAACCCTAGGATGTCCTTAGGAAGAAACTAGGAACAACTATATCATTCAAAAAAACGTGGGGTACTTAGTATGCATTGACACCATCTCTCAAGCATCTCCCATGCTTCATATTCTAAGTCACTTCCACCGCTAGGATAACTCCCCATGAGGTCACCCTTGATTTTCAAAAACTATCATGACATAACCAAAACTCGAGTGTCACAAACAACCATCAACCTTCCCACTTAGCCCTTTAGACTGAACTCACACCATACGACACTCTGAGTCCTACTATCGATGTCTAAAACATTTATATGTGCGGCACATACCCAAAATCACTAGAAACCCTATAAGAACTCTCTTATAGGTCAATCTAAAGGTTGAATGATACCAACTCCCTATATTGGAGTCACAACTAGGAGAATCCATTGGTCCTCTCTCCAAACCATACTTATCATGACATGAACAAAGCAATGCTCATGCATGACACTCTCACCCTAGTTTTGGCACACTGTGGCTAGTGCACTAAACAACCATTTACTCTAGGTTACACACCAAATGTGTATGCATTCATCTACACTACGAGCAAAACATCCTCTCTGGGATTCAAGACAAAAATCGTAAGGTTTTAACTCACAAGGTCACTAAGACCTAGAAACTATTCACAAGATCTAGTATGGAATCTGTACGGTCATGAACCATGAGAGTTTCCTCACCCACATTACCAAACAATGCCTCACAACCCCAAGGCCAAAACCCCACCAAGGGTTCCCGAAACACACCACCTAGGCCATATCACAACTGAAAAGGATTCACAAGCCAACCCAAAGTCTCAACTAGGGAGCTCTCACTTCCCCAACCCACACATACAAGGGTCTAAATGAAAACACAAATAATATCCACCTTTAAACCCAATGATTCTCATTCTAAACTTATCATTCACTCGACACTTCAAAGAATAACCGACAGGATTTAACCACAGGTGGAAAAGGTATCATGCTATCAACCTTAAACAAACCATTTTGTATACTCCATCCCAACATTCATCATCACACTTTGATCACTACCCTCTACCATACCTACTGTGGGTCATGGTCATCATGTGGTAACAAATTTACTTAATCGCAAGTCTTCCGTCAACACATATTCAAACCAATTTTTCTTTTACAGTATACCCCTTTCCTCTCAGGTACATTTCCCATTTCCCAAATTGTTAAAATCATCATTTTAACTCATTTACACCTTTCATTAGGAAAAATTTCATTAAAAATTTTACCATAATTATGCAAACCTTTTAATTTTAGACACCAAAACAACCTTTACAATTTATCACAACCCAAAATTTTAACCCGTTCGCAACATCTCTTTATACACAATATTCCTTCACTATTCATTTTCATTCTTTTTATTCAACCACTTTCATTACCATTATTAAGAATAATTTTATTCATATTTATCAAGGAAGTAAAATGCATTCTACTTCCAATACCTTGCACACCCATCCCGTATGTGTGATTATAATGATGCATGACACTTATATCCTTAGGTGCCTAAAATGATGCATGAATTCACAACCTCTTGCAACTCCAAAAATGAGAAAAATATCATAAATCAGTAAATCACACAACATGTGAATCACCCAACAGTGAAATATCATTCAACTATAATAACACACATCAAGAACAACAATTCCCACCCAGGGTGACTTGGGTTTTCCCTCATACATGGGTTAGATACTCCCAAGAATGATCTCATTACCAAGGACCGACACATCCTAATCTTATATCTACCATCCCAAAATTGTAAAAAAGAGAAAGAAACTCCTTTGATACCACTTTGTAACTTCCCCGACCCAGAATCCACTAAACTGGTGCTCTGAGCCGGGTCATCACATGACCTCAATCATGCCTCCTTATATGCTAGAGGTTGTTGACTAATGGAGAGGGTCTAATGAGTCATGTGGGGAGACTATACCCTCTTTACCAGAGTAAGACACTATAGATAATAATTTTAATAATGGAAAAAATAGACAACAATCAACAACATTCATAAATGACCCATTCCCAAAAAAACTGGGTACAATCATATACTATAGTAAATATGCCATGTCATGATATAGTGAAAATGAAAGAAACCTAAAATAAAGTAAACATCCAAAACTCCCAACAGGTATGGACTCTAAGTCCGGATTCTTCTCCATATAAATCCCGATCCCAACTCAGCATCTTGATGTAGGGCCCATAACATTGTCCTGACCTACAACCAAGAAATCTAATTGGGTACCCAATGACATCCCAAGCAGGGTGTGAGTGCCAAACTTAGTAGGCCACCACCAACAGTGTCTACAAAATATATAGTCTAATAAATAGTGAATGAAAGCACAAAATAAATGGTAAGTGAACAAGGAATAGTTTGGGTTCCATAAGTTAACAAGTTCATTTAATTTATCCCTAGTATTTGTCCTAACTTCATTCCTTAATCTGTTTAATCACATGTTCCATGGGTTAGGCATAATTATCATCTACATAAGGGTCTAAGGTAATAAATCACAATGAATAGGGGAAAAAATCAAGTCCCTATCTCACCAGGGATAAACATATCACATAAATCCATTATCCACACCTTGAAGCCTCAGTCCAGGTGGAATGCAACCATTGGGTAATAGAGCCTCAGTCCCCTTCCTTAACACGTGCATTTTGGGGTGGAGTTTAGAGCCTCAATCTAACTCAACCAGTGGGTGTAGAACCTCAAGTCAATAACCCACTCTACCTAGCCATGTGAACATACTTATTTATCAAATTACTACAACCATACCATAACAAAACCAAGCATATTCAATGCCATTGGATATCAGAATTCATAACAACAACATGGGAATTAATACTATGCCGTAACAAATTAATATATTTACTATTTACAATTCATATCCATTTAACCAAATTCTCATTTTAATTCCTTAACCCATTATGTGTATTCAACAACCCCTATGCCTTATCCAAATTCATCATTGACCATTAATTAACCCATTTATCTCATTTAACATTTCACAAGCACTTACCCACCAATGCATTTCATATACAAGTCACATATTGCATAACACAATCACTTTATTACATTTTGTTGGACTCACCTATTTTGATAATCCCAAATCATGTTTAAATACTGATCAGGATATATTAAGTCATTTTCTAATCCTTTTTAATCTGTATTTATATTATTTATCCTGAACAATTTATATTTTAGTCTCATGACTTTGTTACATCAGCTTACATTTTACATTTCTATAAGTACAAGTTTGCTGTTAAAGGATACTAGTAAGAGCCTTTTGTTAAAGGTCACCGTTATAGCTCACTGTCACTCTGGGTCACTTTTTCTAAAAGTTCATCGTTGAAGATCTACTGTTACTGTTATAAGCTACTGGTACAAGATCACTGTCACAAGTCTAACGTTGCTCTTCTTATCAAAGCTTACAGACAAAGAGTCACTATTACAAGGTCACTGCTGTGAAAAAGATTCTGTTAGTAGTCCACTATCAGACTATTTCTCAAGTCATCTATTAAGAACTTCATAGTTCAAGTCTACTGTTAGAAGAAGTCTGCTGATAGACAAACTCCACTATTGATGAAGTCAACTATTAAGATAGTCTACCACTGGAAAGGTCACTGTTGAAGTAGTCTGATATTACAGAGCTACCATTATAAGTTCAATGATTGAAGTCTACCACTGATCAAGCTCATTGAATGAAGCCTACTGTTAAAGGTCTACTATGAGCCTACCGATGAAGTCCATAGTTGAAGAGCCTACTATCAAAGTCTACTGTGTGATATGCATCTGCTACCAGTCTAATGATAACCTATTCTATTCTTTACCAATTTTATTAATATTATAATAACGGTCATGTTTGGATAATTTAATGCACCTGACATTATTTAATGATATTTGGAGGCATATCAGGGGACAATACGAGGTACGAGGAAGACCAAACATGGTTGAATCATTTCTCTTGTTGGACCGTGCTGAACCAAATGAGAAAAAGCTGAGCTGAAAAAGTGTATATATATATGAGTAGAGAAAGAAATCAATATATGGAATATATTGAATATACGCACATAAGAGAGACACATAAAAAACCTGAAATACGACGAAAGAAGAAGAGCACTCAAGCACTCATTCTGAAGATCTTGAGCTTCACAAAGATCTATTGAATGAACATTTTCAAAAGCTATGGTAGTGTGCTAAAAAGAGATTCTGACCCAAGAAGCTGATCATCTCTACATCTAGAAGTTAGAACCTAGAAGTTGTGACACTCTATTTTTTAGGCAACTTACAGAGAAGGACGAAAACTTCATTTCCTTCATTTCCAGGAGTCCATAACTGATCTGCCAACACACAAATCATTCTAAACTTCTTCCTAATATCTTTATCTCTACTGTGTTTAATTATTTTACATTTGTGAGCCGTTTTTATGTCATACACACACTGAATCTTGTGCTTGAACTGAGGGATACTAAAAATCCCCATACCAAACTCTCTTTACATTTGTTTCCCACACATAACTGTGGAAGAAGCCTAGTGTGGCTTGGTAGTTTATTTTCCCATGTATAAATGTGGTAGAGGTTTCCAAACCTGGATAGTTTGAAAACTGTTGTAAATCCCGATACATGCTATGTATAATTATTTAAATATAAGTACTTGGTGGAAGGTGATCACCAAGTGGAGAGGATTAAGTCTTGGATTAAGACTGAACCTCTTGTTTAAATTTTTGTGTTCAAACTTTAAATTACTCTGTTTTGCATTTATCTACTGCTTATATTTTAAAATAAAGAAATCTATTTTTACATTCACTATGATAGTTAGTTTTGGTTAGTGTGTATATGTGATTATTTTAGTAAACTTGTTTCAAAAGTCGAATTAGTACTCATACTGATTCAACTGAGGATTAATCAACCTTTGAGAAACTTGTTGAACAATAAGTCACTTATATCTCTACTTCCTTAATTAACTGGGATATTTTTTATTTGGGGGATCTTATTCCTAAAAGTTTTAACAGAAATTTTAATTGGAACTCAATCCACCCCCCTCTTGAGTATCCACTCCGACCAACACATTCAATCATTTAGGTGTACCACATAATTCTCATGTATTAAACCATCCCACAATTTCATTGATTCACTTATTACATCCCATTAACAAACTCCCCATTTCCCATTCCATTACCAAATTGAAAGTTCACTATTTGATATGCACAAATCCTCTTAGGAAAATCTAACCAAATTTAGTTAAACAATCGACAGAATCTCATTCAACCCAATTACCCATTTTCATGTCATTACAACAAAACATTATGACTTTATCACCCTAGGAATATTTATCATTATTCCATTTACAAATTAAACAACCATTAAGAAATATCCTACATGGGTTCCATATTATTATTTGTTACCCTTCACTTAACCCTACCACACTATAGGTCTGGGTTTGCCAACGCACCCTATAGGTGGCCCTAAAATGGTAAAGTCCTCCTCCACGCATCCCATAGGGATCGTGATGGTTTTAATTGGTCACTTAAACACCCATTTGTATCAAACAAATCAACAAAACCAATAATACAAAAGGGGAAGAAAAGAACAAAAACTTACATGCATAAATCTAACATAATACTATAGGATAATACTTTTAGACCACCTACCTCAAATCTGATGATGAACACACTCTTAATCATGGACTTAAATCTATATTAAAGCATACCTTGAAGTCCCAACCTAGGTTCCACTAGAAAAAATATGGTTTTAGGGTTTTGGAAGAATATGGGAGAAACCACAAGCCCTAATCGAAAAAAGAGAAGCAAGAGGAGAGTTAGACTTACCTAGGGCTTTGATCCACAAAAAACGACACTCTAAATGGCCAAGAATTGAAGGAGAATCCCCTCTTGGAAGCTTGGGTCATCCAATTTCTTCACTAGGGTTATAGGGGGTGAATCAGAGGAGAAACCCGAGTTGGGGTTAAAAATCATGGAGTGGAAATTTTGTAAATTTTCCAACTTTTCTGGGCCGTATGGTTTACCCACACACTTTTCCAAACTGTGCAAAAGCTACTGCCCGAAAATCACCCCTCAGCATGGTTTCCTAGGAATTATGCACAGTTTTCCAAATCATGCGCAAACCGTGCAGATTGATACTTACAGCACAATATCCCCTCACATGGTTTTCCAAACCATGTGAAAACCGTACAGATTTCCCAAGGAGCCCCTTTTCCCCCTTTATCATGTCCCGAACCCCCAAAAAACCTTCAAGACTTCTAAAGGACCTGGGAAAATACTTATCTATCCAAAAAGAAGAGGAACAATCCAAAACTTAAACAAAAACATGATTTAAGTAAATTTGGAACCTTACAAAATATTTATTAGCTAGGGTCTTTGTTGAAGTTTAAATATAGAAATGAATTGATATTCAGAATGTTTCCAATATCATGAGTTATGAAAGAACACAAAACCCAATAATTTTTCAAAAAAGGTGTATAAGTTCATTAGTATATAAATATTTCATACTATTCATTTTAGAGTAGGTTCACTGCACTAAATATATCATAAAAATGTTTGATTGAGAAAAGTTTGTGTTTGAAATTTGGGAAGTTTGGAAGACAAAGAAATATAGTAGAAGTATAAAGTAAAGGTGTTGATAAATGTCATCAGAAGAATTACAAATATAAAAAGTCCATTATACTAACTTGTTTAATTTCATTTAAGAAAACCAAATAGGATGGAATCCATCAGATGAACCAAATATTAAACAGAAGAATCTGGGTTTTAGGATAGAGAGTTATGATGAAATTCATTAGATGAAGGAAATGTTTGAAGGAAGTTTTAAAAATTAGTCCTATGAATCTATGAAGGATAATAAAAAGAAGTCTCAATGAATGTAAGAATTTCTATAAGTTTTTTAACAGTCAATTATGTTGTATGATGTTTAATCAATTCAAAATTCTTTATAAAATTTTCATAAATATATCAAATGTGAAAATGTTGTATTGATAATTCAAAGTTCCAAATATCATGGGAGGAAGATTAATGATTCTATATAAGTTTAATGGATGTTTGTTAATGGTGGTGGATATTCAAATTTGTGAGAATATTAAATAATACTCTATAAGTATTTATAATCATTGAAGAAAATTATCATGTGTGTGAGTTTCAAATTTTGAGTTTTCATTGAGTGGGAATGTTAAATTTAAATACTACATTTATTATTACCTATGAATCTATAAATAGGATGAATATATAGTGTGAAGTTATGTGTTGTTCACATGTGCAAAAATATGAATAACTATAAAAATATTTTTAGACAGAGATACATGAAAAAATATGAAATCCAAAGTTTGAGCAGGGAAGTTTCTAACCATGGAATATTTTGGTTGAAGAAGAAGTTTCAATTAAATAGAGTATTTGTAGTCATAGGCATTGGAAATAATTGATAAGACAAATTTTTATATTAGGTGTAATGAAAATACTATGTATAGAGGTGAAAAAATAGACATAGCATAAAAAATTGGTATTGGGTTTCAGAAGGCACTGGATGAAGTTTTCTGGATAGAAGAACAAACAGAGAATCTAAATGAAAAATGAAATAGAAAAAAGTTTTATATAGAATTATATAAAGGAATTTCTTACCCTATTTTGGGAAATAAAGTGAATATGTTTTCACAAGAAGAGGAAAAGTGTAGAAAGTACAAGAAATATAGTGACACCATACATAACCTGTTTTTGAAGGCTTCCAATAGTTGTTAAAAATGACTTTGTTAAATATTGTATGTGTAGAGAGAACATGAACTATTATATTTATCATAGTGTAAAACAAGTGTAAATATATTTTATAATTGTTGTTATCACATAAAAATATTATTTTATAGAGTATTGTGTGTCATTGGAATATTTCCAAACCATTCCAAGAACTAGATAATCTTATTGAGTAGTAAAAAGTGTAAACTCTTATGTTCCAATGTATTGGGTTTATGTGATTATTTTTATCATATTCATAACTCTTTAATAAGAGGTGAACATTGTTTAAAAAATTAAGAAAATATAAAAATATAAGATCATTGATTCATCCCCTCCCATTCCGAGTGATAAAAAAGATCTTGATTGGTCATTTTAGATGAAAATAATGAATATATTAGATGTTAATGATATTATTATTATATAAATATAATCAAATTCTTACCTTCTTACCTTTCCACCTGTTGGAAAATGATAACGTCATTTGTGTTTACTTATGTACTATCACCTCTACAAAGTGACGTGATTCATTTTTCATGATTACCTTACATGAATGGTTCAAAATGTGTATATAATGAATGAAAATTATAATTATGACCAATTTAATATTTTTTATATAATGGAATCATGACCATTTTGACCATGACCAACTTACCAATGTTATTTTGAGGTTATAAACCATATGACCCCAAAAAGTCCAACATGAACTTAAATGATTTAGAAATTATATATGACATGGTAATAAATAAAATAATAGAGAATATGATAAGGGAATAAACAAAAAAAATGTTATTAGGAAAGTATAAAATTATTACTATTTTATTTTTTAGGAAAGAAAAATATGCATGTGGGGATTCAAGATAAGAGGCAAGGGTTTTTTCTTTAAAATGGAATTTTAAATGTTTAAAACTCATTATATTAAATATCTATTCTCTTAAAAATGTTTCAATAATGTTATTTAATGTAATATAATTTTTTTTAAAGTTATTTTAAACTATACTTTATTTTTTGCAATGTTTTTAAAAAGGAATCTTTTAAACATTTTCTTTATGGGTCACTTTTGATTCTATTTACCAAAGTGCAAAAGAATATTTTTTTAATGCTTAGAACATGAATTCCTTTTACCACCATTATATCCATTATTCATTATCAATATTCCTCTAAAATTTTATACGGGTTTTCAATGAATATGCTATTTCCATCTATTATGGGAATTTTTTATTTTATGATTTTTCAAAGGAAAAAAGGTTTTTATCCTTATTTTTTTATGTGAAGACAGAAAGTACTTCTGGATATGTGTTAAATAGAATATTTTTAAAGGTTTTATAAAAGAAATTAAATATTTTATGTGTTTTTATCATGATATGGTTCTTAGAAATTTTATTTTATTATGGGTGAACATGTTATAGATTTTATGATGGGTGAGCCTGATATACCTCTTCAATTCCTTGGGTAAATTGATAAAGTTAATGATAATTAAGTTACTCAAAAGGGATATGTTGGAATTAACTATGATGATTATTACTTTATAAGGGTTCTTGTAAGGGTGAATGTAAGTATAATCTCCAAAGATACATACATGGTTTTGTAGTGCTTACTCTAGGATTTAAAGGAAATATTTTGGTTTCATAAGGTAATAAAATGAACTCATGATTAAAGAAAATATTATAGTCTTATAAATGTGATAGGTTTTTTTATGCATTTTCATATTTTCCTAAGTAAAATTTATAATTATGATTTTTCCTTATGATTTATTAAAAAAAATTGATGAGAAATTTGGGCATTGATTTTGATTTCATGAGTAATTATTGATTATTTTGAGTTTAAAGTTTATTACATAAAAAGAAAAACCTCCTTATGTTTTTCATAAATTTTGAAGAGGAATAATGGTTTTTATTTCTTTTTATATCCCCTACTTATATTTTTTTTCTCATAGAGAATTTTTAATTTTTTTTAATAGGGATTGAGGATGTATAGGTATTATAGAAAAGTTAATGGTGGAATATCTTTAATGAATAAAAAATGTCATGAATGAAACTAGAGTGTAAACATCAGAACCTATTTTTGTTAAAAAAATGTATACTATGTTGAAATATCCACTATTTTATGTAATAGTTTCTTAATTATCAAAAAATATGAACCTAATGTACTTTTAAATCCAAGAAAGTGAAACCCTTGTTTAAATCATATATTTATTAGTTGATTAAAGAATATGTTGTTAGAAAATAAGATTTATTTATTTTCTATTGAGTTTAAATGTGATGAATCCTCTCTAATATGTATGAAAATTTGTGCTGATATGCGAGGTTTTGTCCTTTTCTACTATGAATATAGCACAACTGATATATAATATCCAATTAGAGATACATGATTTTTATACTTGGTATAATCTCAACCAAATTTATCATGTAAGATATTATATGAATACATTAGAAATTTATAAATCAAATGTATGATTTCTCAATTTCATACTAATAATCCAAAAACCAAACCAAAGCTTGCACACATGATTCCCATAATACTAGACCATTATGATATTTCTATATCTTTTTTCACCACATAAATCAATCTAATGGAGAATAAGGGAACACAACCATGAAGAAGACTTAAAGGGATTAAATATTAATAGATTCATTTTTATACGAAGCCTGAGATCTCAATGGGGATATTCAAAATCAAAGTGGATGTAATTTTTCAAGGCATGAATATAATTAAGGAAGGAAAGGAATAAACCATTAAATGAGGATAGAGACTAAGAATAAAGGAGATCTATATTTTTAGTTTTGATTGATTCCATTATAGTATTTTTTCCATTATATTGTCTATAACCTCTTTCATGGATGGGTAAACCCTTTTGGTGATTGTGATAGGGGAAGGAGGAACCTTTTGTAATTATTGAGTGTTCAATTTATTGAATAAATTATTCTTATATGGTTTTATTTCTATATTTAGTGATGGGGTATTATTTTGATTGTGATTATACTCAATTTATTATTCCTATCAATTATTTACTACTTAGTTTTATAATCATATTTCTCCCTCCATTAAATTTTTCTCATATTCAATGAAATAAGAATTATTTATTGGTGAGTATCTAGTGATTGATGATACATGTGTGGAAGTTAGTGAATTATATTCAAATTACTTAGGGGTAATATAAAATGATTATGTTTTATATAATTAGTTTAGAGGTAGTTTATTATTGATGCATCATTTTATATCTCCCCAAAATCACTATAAGTAGGTTTGATTTTTTTGGTAAAAAATCAATCACTAATCCACTAGAAACACACCACTAGAACTTACATGAAGCTGACTGTAAATATCCATATGCCTCTATTGATCAAACATACCTCAAAAACTTAAGTATCAAAAGATGGGAAGTTTCACACACCCTTTTCACAAACAAAGTTTTTCACTCACACACACCTAGAATAAAAAAACAAGTAAAATAAAGTAAATAAAGAACACTATGATTTTATGTGGTTTATATGAAAGACATACATACACATGATAAAATTATTACCATTTTTCATTATTATTAAATATTAAAATATTAAAAAACAAAATTGTTTATTATAAATAATATAAATTTTATATTTTTTTCCATGTCACTTCACTATATATACAAGCGGACCCATCCCACTTATATAGTGGGACCCAACCGATCATACAAATTCATTGTCTTTTGAGATTTACAGAAAACTCACCATTGAACCTGGTGACTATTGATATCCTTTTTAATTAATACCTAGACTCTAATATATGATGAATAATATGAGTTACCTATCCATTTGACTCAAAAGTATGGGGAACAAATTTATAACTTCTTAAAAACATCATCAAAAACACTAACCAATCAACTATTCCCATTAGAAGATAACACCTTATGACCAAACTACCTCTTCTATATTCCTTTATAATTTCATACACCCAAAGAATAAGCTATTATTTGGTTATATCTTTCTAATAGATTGTCTTTACAAATTGAACATGCATTAAATTTCTAGAAATATCCCACTTTAAGGATAATTATAAGAAATCGCAGTAACTCTTGGATATTTAGGAATAATATTCCACTTCCACAATAATAAAAATTAGTGCTTTTCATTATACTCATTCCATTCACTAAGCCCCGCTGAGGTACATTGTTGCCTTATACTTTTTTATACTAACACATTGGTGAAATATTTCACTATATTTTTCTTCCTAGAAATCTTCTACAAATCAATCTTGTAATTACCCACCCTAAAATCCACTAAACTGGTTCCCTGGATTGGTGCACCACATGGCCTTAGGCGCACCTCCCCATATTATAGAGGTTGATTACTAATAGAAAGGGCATGTGAGGTTACCTTAGGGATACTATTCCATAATTTCAGAGTAAATACAAAAGAAAAAATAATATCAATAATAAAAAAGGCCATATAAACATCAAAAAATAAGTAGGTAAATTTCAAAAAACAACTATAGTATCAAATTCTATAAACACGAGTGATTACATACATTCCATAACTAATACCCCATGGGTAAACCACATAAAAGTATAAACATAATGAATAAAAATAGAACTAAAACTCATCCCCAACCTAGTTCTGATTCCTTCCAAGTCCCATTGTCCATAACTAACTCTATCATTCCAAGTAAACATAATGAAATGACCCCTTTCCCTCAATTTATGACCTACAACCAGATAGTCTTATTCTCAGGTACCAAAGTTCCATAAAACCCTGAAAAAGGAATGAGTAAAACTCAATAGGACACCAATAATAGAGTCTCTAAAATAATCAATCCATAATAGAGTGCATTCATGAGTTCTATAAATAATCATATACACAATAAAAAAAATTATTAGTCTAACAGATAATAGGTTACCAATTTTAAATAAACAGTAAAGCAACCACTAATGCCCATGATCTGGGTAACATCCAACATCGATATATAACTACTTCAGCACAATCCTAAGGATCTATAATCATAGTATACATCATGTACCAACTAGTTTGAATGTATACTACTAATGAAACCACATTCATAACAACTCGTGGGAACTAAATTGGCTTCACTGGGAATTCCCTCTTAAAAAATCCCATTGGGAATCAAAGGGATTGGTGGCCCTTAGAATTATTCAGATATGAACTACCAATTTTAACTCAAGGAATCTCCCATGGAATTAAAAATCCTTACCCAATGTAAATCCTTGACTTATACCTATGGTATTCAACTTAAATTAATCGAACTGAATCCAGGGAGCTCACCCCATGACATTCACCAAGGTTCCTTGCAAGAATCCACAACATTTATCTATAACATTATAATAATATAGAAATTACCTAAATTCAAGGGGAATATTCCCCATGGAATTCATGATAATGAATCTAACTAGAGTCTAATGGTTCACTATAGACATTCCATGTAATTTTAGATCCATGAATCTAAGGCTATCAACACACCATGGAATTCATGCAAATCCCCCAGTTGAATCCAAGGCTAAATCATGAAATTAAACACATGTAAAGGTCCACAAAGACTCCAAGGAATCCTCACAAGGCATTCTAACCCATCATCATATCAAGATACAAGCATTTAACCATTATGTATTTACCAAGAAAACAACCTCAATAAGGAAAATTATAAATAAAAAATTAAACACTAAGTTACTCTCCATGGACCATTTATACCAATCATCACAAAGAACCCATCCATTCAAAAGAACCCCATTTTATTCCATAAACAATTTATCTAATTCCCTTTTTAAAAAATTTCAAATATTATCAACTTAGGATAATTAACATTTAAAAAATGTTGGGAAAAGATCCCTCAAGGTAACATTGAAGCATTTTTGGGATGATTATGTTTGTTGAAAAAGTGGGTTTCCTTGGTCAGTTGTGGTGTTCCAGAGATATTGTTGAAAACCTATGTTTAAAAAGAACCATGAAAAAGGAATGGATGATCTAGAGGTGGTACAAAAAGAAAATATACAAGGTGAATCCATTTTCTAGTGTTGGCCAAATTTTTGGGCCTCAAAATCGGAAAATGGAGGAACATGTTTTTGGAAAAGGAAGTTTCATGAAAGATTTAAGGTGATTTTGAAACTTGTTTGTATAGAATTTTTCAGGATCATAATGTAAAAAAATGTAAAATTCATGAAGTGTGTGAAAGAATAAGAAATGTTTGTGAAATATGAGTTTTCATGAAAGATTATTCCAATCCCAATGCGACATAAAATTGGGTTTTTCATGATTAAGGGGGATCTTGAGTGACACATCAAGATCTTATGAACCGGGGTCAGTGATGCCTATAAATAAGAGGTGCCACCCCTCATTCTAAGTATCTCAAGACTTAGAAAGAATATAAGCTCAGGATCACGTAAGAATTTCGTGCAAAATGAATTGAGCGAAAGAATTGGAGGTTCACACAAGATAAGGAAGTTGCACATAATATTTGAGTTGCATGTAAGATTGAAGTTTCATTCAAAAGGAATGTCACAAAAAAGTTAAATATTTTGTGCAAGTCATTAATGTTGCACATTAGGCATAGTAAGGTTTGCACAAAATATTTATAGCTTCCCAGTACACTTGTGGTAAAGCAGTATTCATCAGTGGATGAAAGTGGTACATCAATAGAGAATCTATATATATTGGAGGATGCATTAATTTGAGATAATTAAGGGACCTACAAAGTCTATAAAATATGAGTGGATCTTTTGAAGAATCAGTGATCAAACTTCAGTTGAGAGAGGAGTGAGATTTTAAATTGTGATTAGTTATAAACTAGGAGGGATAGTGAGTCCAGTACGAACATTGTAAATAGTAATGCGATTTTAGTGTATTTGGTACATTGACACATCACCATTGTATTCTCCTTAGATGTAGCCCAATTAGGGTGAACCAAGTAGAATTACTATTTCCTGTACATGCTTTAATTTCTTCTCATACATTGCTATGAGAAATATATAGAAGAGAGTTTTGTTTAACAATGAAACAAGATCAAAAGGGTCATTTGTTTTAATCTATCATATCATGATTCACCCCCTCTCAGATTATTTTACATATTGGACCAAAAAAACTCAGTTACCATTTTATAAAAGGTTTAATTAGTTTTTCAAACACATTTATCCAAGTAAAATCCCCACTTCCATTTTTAACATCGATGGTTGTGAAATACTATTTCATAACCATCAGATTAAATCATATATACCATTTTACCATTTCTACACACAAGTGACAGGAATAATATTCTAATTACCTTCCCATAAATAAATTTTCCACTTAACTAGACAATTCCATGTTCAACCCATTACCCAAGTGCTTTACTAGGGGTTCTCATTTCTAAGGTTTAAGTCATTATATTAGGAGAGGTTAACCAAGGAAACCTAGAATTAAAATAATTAATTTAAACTAAGATCAATCACAACATTTATATCTTGACTACACTAATCATACATCTAGAAAATAGATAATACTTTGGGTTAAATCAAAGGGGCCACCTACCACATGATTAGGGAATCCCACTCATCAATTATCAATCGCTAGTCTAGAGAAATCTAGAAAAAATAAGGAATCATAAAAACACCATAAAAATAATTCATATAAGCTAAATAAAGTGAAACTCCACCTAATATAAAAAACTAAAATAGAGGAAAGAGTATGTGTATCCTTAACTCTATCTCCACATCACAAGTGATGATGATTGGTTCAAAGACAAGATGAGGAAGATCCACCCAATAGGTGAGGAGTGGAAGAGAGTAACATACATGGTGGATACTGGCCATTTTGGGGGTCTAAAAATAAAAATAAGAAGGAATGGGGGTGGCCTGGGGGGAATTATTGGGCTACCCCAACTTTACCAGTATTCAGGAGGCCACTGGCTAGCTGATGGCCCTAGGAAGAACTTGGGGTTCTGTCCTTGTCCACCAGCTAGTTAGTGGACCTATACCATCTAGTCAATGCTACATCAACATTATACTACTATCACGACTCCATGTCTCGAGCCCCTAATCTACTCCCACAATTCTTTTGGACACCATTCAATACTCACACAATGTCTAAAATCACCTATTTGAGGTTTCCATCCTCTCTAATTTCTATCTTGAAGCCCAGTCAAAAAATAAGCCCCTCCACTAAACCAAAATACAAGTTCCTTTATAAAATTTTAAATTCACATACAGATAAAGGAATTAAAAACTATAAACCATATCACTTATCATCATTGATAATTTATGGTGGTCATCCAACTACATCACTCAACCTATGTCAGTTTTCAATTCAAAAACAAAAGGCCAAATTCCATTATAAAATTCCCAATATTCTCATGAAGGATTGTCCCCAAAAACCAAACACTCTCCTATCAAAACATGATCCACTTACAAAATTAAATTCCAAAGAATCCAGATGATGCCCACTAAAGAACATCTACACCAAAACATGACCATGTTTCCATCCAATTAATATTAAGCCTACGATGATCCCTATAATAGGAAATAGCCTAAGAAATAAAATTTTGATGCATGGTGCCTCATATCAACATAATTTCTTAACAAAATTCAATTTTTGTGTTTCATAACACACCCAAACATTCATGATAACACCAATCTTACACTATACCACATCCTCATTTATAAAATTTGAATCCAAAATGAACATTCATCCACCATACAAGAACAACCAAAATGTTCCAGATCATTCATAAAGTTCCTTATAAATCTCTAGAAATTTTCTATCTCAACCAATATGAAATGAATAGTGTATTTTCAACTATTCACATAAAAACATGCACAAGATCAATAGTCATACCCCCTCTAGATGACTTATCTCAAGAAACATTGGATTCCACTACCGTCACACCATTAAACAACAAACATGATGCCTTAATCATTATAGGCCTCTCATGGTCATCCAAAACACACTCCAAGATATAATCCAAATTTTTTAGTGAAATATCATGGTCAAATCACTAACCACCCATACTATAAACCATAATTCCACACGAGCACCGGTGTGATACTAGACCGAACCAATCTTGGATCACACTATTTCATCTCAAACCTAAAAAAACTGCTCGTATTCCTACCACCATCACATATAAAAAACACCTATGGTATTCCCATGGAAATCCATATTGCATGGAGATACCCATTCAACAACATATAGTGACATTATTACCATCTAAAGACCAACCCCACACATCAATAACCCTTCATGTATAAAGTTTATGCATTAACAATTGACATGATGCTCCCCATCATAGGAGTTTCCTTGTTTTTTTATCAAGTATCAATACCTTGATGTTAGCACACCATATCCCATATATAATCACACAAAATGGTTGAACATGGAAAAATCACCAATACTCGAGTGCCACTCCAAATGTTAGACATCACTCATTTTTGTATCATGGAGTGTTATCCCTATACTCTCTAAAACTCATCTAAAGTGATGTAAATTCCCTCTAATGACTTATAGTGAGATCCCCAACATATTTCTTTCCTAATAATGCTCCTAGAGCATTTAACCATATGATTCCTACCACTAGAACAAGCATGTTGCTCCTTCCAATCTATACCCAATGCCTAGTCAAAATGTATTCAGGTGAATACTCTTACACAACCAAATTAGAAGAGGTGAATACTCTTGCACAACCAAATTATATATCCCGAATCACACGCCCATGATTCACATCAAAATCCAAGTAGGATCACACACCTAAACCTATGAAAATGATCACATGCATGCCAGCATTACCTAACTAGGAGTACTTTCAACACTCTTCTTCAAAATATGACACTTCACTTGTGATAAGGTAAAATATATGACTTCCCACCTACTAGAATCATCCCAAAACTAAAATAATATATCCCTGATCATACCATGTTACTGGAAGCATGAAACAAACTTGATAGGGCTATGAACTCTATCATTACTACCCTATACCCCAACCTTAATACTAAGCACTCATACTTGAGGTTCTTTCACACTTTAAACCATTAAATTCATCTACTTGTTTATTCCATAAACCTAGCCACACCTCACGTTCATCAATTTAATCCCCATAAACACCTTAGTTACATCTAAATAATGGGTTTTCACACTTTCATCATCCGATCACATCAAGACCCAAGGGTCACATGCTCCACCATGTCTAATTTATAGAACCTAACTTTTCATCTTGTCGGTCAAGTGTCACTGATCCTAGGCTCACACAACCAACGAGGTGAAAACCCATTCAATTAGAATGTCTCTTTAACTAAGCAAAGGTATCAAATATTACCTCATAGAACAATACTAACACTTTTCATGTGTCACAATGATGCACACAATCACTATTCATCTTGATGCTATTTCTAGAATACATAAATGCTTAACAATGTGGACACCATATACCCCAAACATATCGAAAACTAGTAGGGCGAGGCATTAGAATGATCCTTCCCTTTATAAACATATTAGAAACCAGGAATTATCACTATAGGTGATCAATAATAACTACCTCAACACTTGGTATCACCAAACATTACCCACTGCATAAACCAAGGTATCTGCCCCTGCCTCAAACCACTAGGTCATTTCATAAGATTGGGTTAATACTCCCATGGGTTACCCTTGAATGTCATAAGGAACTGACTCAAAAAATTGTGTCACTCTCAAGGGTCACTAGGTCATACTACCTAGATTATAAAATAGGCCTCATAAAGTTCACCACTCATGGGATAACACCCATCCTCACCTCACAGTCACATAACATATAGTGTGACAAACACCCGACTCAATGTTCTCACAAACCGGGATCTCACTCTATACACTCTTACCATTACTAAGGTTATTACTATTTATAGTTATGATTAATAGAATATGAACATCATAACTTGGGCACTCATAATGATTCCACCACCCATACATTGGGTCAATCCAAACACATAATGCATCTAAGTAACCTTATTCACCGAAGGTTAAACACTTACAAACTTACACCATTAACCCTTTATTATTTCACCAGGTTTACATTTTAGGGTTGGTTAAATTGAATTTCATTCAAAATTAATGAGGTAACATATATGATAAGTTGCCCTTTTTCATTTTATTTAACATAAACATCATTTTCCACAAAACACACATTTTTCAAAGAACATATATCTCCATAATCTATAAAGTTCATCTTCTCAAATGGGTTATTTATCTTTCTAAACTAGGATTTGCACTTAACCATTCCAAGATTTATCAAAATTTCTACATTCCCCAAGGTTTTATTAAACAAGTTTATATTCACAATCTATATAGGAATATACTTTATAGGTTTCTTACTAGCAATCTATTTAACCAATATAATCATTAACAATCCATTTACATTTTTTCCATATGTTATACTTACATTCTATCCAATATCTAACATGTTTTCAATTTTTTCAAGGCTTGATTAAATAGTTTCATTTACATGATCTAAGGGAAAATACCTTATAGGATTCTTAATATCTCATTATTTAATCAAGACCACAATCAATCCATTTATATCTTGCTTTATATATCAAAGATCATCATGGGAGGTGGCCAAGTAAGATTCCACTATAGACGTATATGGAAACACCATATACAACTCTATGAAAATATTATATAACAACCCCATTATTACTAGTAAACATATAGACCATAAGAATACATAAATTTAATTAATATAATTAGGAAAATAAAATCCCAATATGATGGAAATCATACCACCATGAAATCGATATCTAAAACTAATGTCCTTAGGATGATGTATGTTAGGTAAATCCCAATATATCTGAAGTGATGCATAAACATAGAAATACCCTTTTACCATACTAGGCTATGAGTATAAATCCCATAAACTAGTAACATCAAAACATGTGTCTCACCCAATGTGTAAATCATATACTATTGTAACATTGAATTTTAAAAACCAAAATCCCCCTCCCTAGAAACATGGGATTTACCCCAAGCATGGATTGATTACTCCAAGGAATGATCTTGTTAAAAAGTTATGAAATGTTATAAATATTCTATATACCATGACCAAATAGTATGAAAAAAACATGCTATAATACCACTTTGTAAAGACCTGCCTTGAAATCCATTGAACCAGTTCTTCTGGGCAGCGTACCACATGGCCTCAGGCATGCCTCCCTAAACCCCAGAGGCTACTGACTAGCAATGAAGACCAATGTAGTTACTATAGGTAGCTTATTTCCTCATGTAAGAGTAGTTATTGTAGAATAAATAATACCAACAACATACTATTCCAAATAAACATCGCAGAATAAGTAGGGAAAGTGCCAAAAATTAATACAATATCAATACTAAAAGAATTAATGATATTATACATGCCATAATCGATCTTGAATGGGTATACCACATACAAGTATAAAAAGAATGAATTAAAATAACACTAAAATTCATCCCTAACTAGGTACCTATTTTTGACCAATCCCATCATCCATACCCAACTCTAGCATGGCAAGTAAACATCTAGCAATAGGCCCTTGGCCTCAACTAGTAACTTATAACCAGATAGTCTTATTCTCGAGTACCCAAGATCCATGGAAGCCTGATAAGGGTGTGATTAAAACTCAGTAGTTCACCACCATAAACATCCCTAAAATATCCATTCCATAATAGAGTGCATATTGGAGTTCTATAAATAATAATGTACCCAATTAACTAATTTATCAATCTGATGGTTCACTAGTTAATTTTTTTTAAATAAGAACTGAATCAAACATTGATTCTAGGTCTCTAGGTGGTACCTAACATCATACTATACTTTATTCATACAAAGATAGAGGATATATAATCATGTTATATATCATGGAATGAATGATTCCAAATTATACTACTATGTAAACAATAGCCATAACAAATCGAGGGTACTTATGTGGCTTCATAAGGAATTTCATCTCAATAAAACCCATAAAGAACTCAATGAAGGGGTGAACCTTGGAATTAATTTAAAATGAAAATCCAATATAAAATCAATTAAATATACATGAAATTTATAACCATGGAACTATAGGAATCCCCAACTTACACCTAAGGCATTACACTCAAAGTAATTGGGCCAAATCCGAGGATCTCATCCTGTGACATTCAAAAAGGTACCTTGAAAGAATCCATGACATTTACCTATGGAATTGTAATAATATAGACATTACCTGAATCTAAGGGGAATATAACCAAATGTATTCAAATTAATGAATATAATAAGAATCAAATGGCCCACTCAAGGAATTATATAGCATTAGACCTCCATGAATCCAAGGGTGTCATCACACTATGGCATTCATGTGAGTCCCCTAGTGGTATCCATGGTTCACTCATGACATTCCACAAATTTCAAGGTCTATATAGACTCCATGGAATAAATCCAAAGCATTAAAACCCATCATCAAATCAAGATACAAGCATTTAATAATTCTATATTTAGCAAGAAAACACCTTCAACAAGGAAAAACATAAATTAAAAATAAAACCCCATGGTCCTATCCATGGAATGTTTCTACCAATTATCAAAAAGAAGTTATCCATTTAAAAACATCCATGTCATTCCATAAATTATTTATCTTATTCCATTTTAAACAATTAAAAATCTTATCAACTTTGGACAAGTCACTTTTAAAACCCATTTACCATTTCATAAAAGTTCTCATTTATTTTTGAACACATTTATCCAAGTGAAATTCAAACTTCCATTTACAAAATTGATGGTTTTTAAATCCCATTTCATCAAATTGATTCACAAATCCCTTTTTACTATTTAAAATACAAGTACCTTGAAGAATATTACAATTACCATCCCATAGAATAATTTTCTACTTTATTATCCAATTCCAAGGTCAAACCATTACCCAAGTTCTTTACTTGGGGTTCTTATTTCTATGGTAAAAGTCATGATAAGAGTAGAATTTAACTGAGGAAACCTCAAATTAAAATAATTAATTTAAACTAATTCAAAACATAACATGTCCGGATCAACCATACCAAGTATACATATAGAAATGAGGTAATAATTTGGGTTAAATTAAAGGGACTGCCAAACTCATTATTAGGTATTACCACTCATCAATTATTACCCACTAGTTCAACCCGATTCTAAAGAAACTGAGGAACCATACAAATACACTAAAAATTAAGCATACAAGATAAATCAATAAAAACACCACTTGATAGAAAAATAAAACTAAAATAAAGGAAATAGGATTCATAACCTTACCTTTAGATCTTCATTGTAAGAATCAATGCTCAATTTGGTCATCAAATAAGGGAGATCCACATAAGAGGAGGGCATAGGGAGGGAGCAATATACATAAGTAATAATGACCATTTTGGGGGCCAAAAACTAAAATAAAAAGAAATTGGGGTATCCTATGTGAAATGAAGGGGATTTCCCTCACTTAAAAATTAGCCAGGATGACACAAGATTGCCAGTGAACCATCATCTAGCCATCCCTAGTCCACTAGTTGTCTGGTGGTCTCAGGAAGAACCTAGGGTTCTATACTTATCCACCAACAAGACAGTTCTAACACAACGTTGTTCTTTTACCCCATATACATGTATTGATCCCTTGTTCCATCCCTATAGATATTTTTTCCACCCTTTAAGACTCACACTAAGTCTAAAATCATCTATTTGAGGTGTTGAACCACTAAAATCTCCATCTTGAAGTTAGATAAAAAATAATCCCCTTCACCAAACCAAAATTCAAGTTATTTATTAAAATTTTATATACACATATGAAAGAGGGAATTATAGATCTCTTTATCCTCTAATTTTTTTTGATGCTGTGATTTTTTAATTCGATGCGTTTTATCCATGAATGAAACAATGTATTCTTTTCCAAGTGTATTTCACCCTGACTATCATAGTAGAAAAATCATCCCACATAGATCTTTATGAGATACCCCAATATATACCTCAAATATATAAATTATTTCCCTACTTATATTTCTAGATTATATTATACTTTTATTATGGAGAAATCTATTACCAGCTGCAACCATGACATCCAGCTCATTGTGATTCCCCCACAGGTGAAAAAATAATTGGTTTTATTCTTCTGAGTATCTGAATATCCCTAATAGTATTCATTTATATAACCTAAAAATGGATCACCTATCTAAAAAAGGTTATATATTTTATTCCTTTAAGATATCAGATAATCCATTTCATAACATCCTCATGTTCTTTTCACAGATTTTATATGAAACAATTGATGAATACTACTACATATGAATTATCTGGGTGAGTGCAGGTTATAGAATAAATCAATATTACTATTACTAATTCAAATAGAACCTTATCCATATACTTTGAATCATATTATGTTTCAACATTTTATCCTTAGATATTTTTAAGTGTCAGACCAAGGGATTTGATATCAATTTACATATAGACATAAAAATGTCTCAATAATCATTAAATAATTGCAACTCCAAGACAACACCAAACATACAAATGTCTAATCTACCTTAATAATCATCCCCAATATTTTATTATCCTCATTGAAATATTTTATTTTGAATCTTCCAAATAGATCATTCTTTGTGAATCATTATAATATTTAAACCATAAAAAAATCATATCATCTATTTATAAGATAAGCATGATAAAACCCCCATCCTCAAATTCCTTCTAATAGAAACAATGATCCATGTTTCTCAAAATTAAACCCTTCTCAATCATTAAGTCATCTAATTTTATGTGCAATTTTATTAGTTCTTATTTCAAACTATAGAGAGCACTCTTTAGTTTATACACCAATCCCTCCTTCAACTGATCTATAAAACCCACTAGTTTCCCCATGTAAATTTCATCATATAAATCTACAAGGATAAATAATATTTTAACATATATTTTATCTAAAATTAAAATTATTAGGTGAAACCATTCTGAGCACTATTCAGATGATAGTCTATTTCACTATCAATGATTCTTTTTAGAAAATTATTTGACTTAATTTTACTAAAAACTATCTACTACCATCCTAGCCTTGTATGTATTATTTCCATTAGCTTCTTATTTTAACCAAAGACCTTTTTTTAATTTAATTTATTCTATATAGTAGATCCATCATCTCTCAAGTATTATTCACATGTAGTGAATTTTACTCATCCTTCATGGATACCTTACACTTTAAAAAATCACTAAGTCTTTCCACTTTATTTAGGATTTTGGGTTCCCCTTAATCTATTAAAAGTAATAAGTTCAAGTTAGTTCCATACCCATAAACAGGTTTCCTAGATCTCATTGATCTATGAAATAATAACTATGAGTTGGCTCTATCTAGAACTGAAACTTTAGAATTTGAACTTCTTATACTCTGAATTGAGCCTATGAAACTCTAAATCTCTCTAGTATATCTTTTTCTATCACTTATTCACGAATTTATATGCTTCAATCTAAGATATAAAAAACTTGTGCTCTTCCAAATTTCTCATTCAGATCAACTTGGATTTTTTTAGTTGAATCATTACATTCAACTTCATTATACACCAACTCCCAGTCTTTATATAAGACCGACTCATTGAAGATTAAATTTTAGATTATGATGAATTGTGTCTTATCATCATCCCAAAGTCAAAATATAAATATTTTATCTTCATATCTAATAAATAAGCATTCCTTGGTTTTTTCATTGAGTTTATCTTAATCCTTAGTATCTATATGGACATAATAAAGACTCTAAAATAGTTTTTAGGTGATTGAATTACACTATTTTATTAGACCATAGTGATTCAATAATTTTATACCACATTGTTTCTGGAAAAATTTTATTAACTAATTATATTTTTCAGTTTACATATTCTTCCCAAATTTCCTTGGACATTATTTAGTGAAACCACATGCTCCACACCTTCTACATTAATGTCCAATTAATTATTTTAGTCACACTATTATTATATGGAGCTGTGAGTAAATTGTTTTGAAGTATTATCCCTATATGATTGTATATGTTTTATAAGTTACTTCCACTATACTCACTATAGTTTTCATACCTTAATAATTTCATTTTATGTAAGGTTTCATTACCCACCATTTCTTTGTATTGAATAAATCTAGTTTTTTTTTCATAAGGTAAACCCATAAATTCTATATTGGTTAATAAATGTATTATAGAAATGATTGTGACCCTCCCTTATATCATATAGGTTTAGGTTCCCAACCATAAGTGTGAAAAAGTTCTAGCTACTGGCTCTTGGGTGTCCTTCCACTCAAGTTGAACGACATCTTTAATTATTTTTCAAGTATGAAACTCTCACAAATTCTTAATTCTATATTCCCTTTCTTTAAAATTTAATTTACTATAATAAACTTTATGTTCTACTCATTTATATGCCTAATATGACAATACTATAACACTAAACTCTCATAAGTTATTTCTCTAGGAGTTTTTTCTCTATATGATTTTCTGGTTAGATATAGGGTTCTGTCATTTATCTCTATGACTGTGACCATGGATCCCTAAGTGATATTCAAAAATACATTGGTGAATCTTATTAAAAAATATTTATCATCTAACTATCCCATTAAATAAAAATTTTCTATAAACTAGGTACATAAAAAACTACCTTAAGTCTAAGTTAGCTTCCTTTATTCACTTGGGACTTAACATATCTATTAACCATGATTTTTAGATCATCATCATTGGATATGTTTACCATGATAAACTTCTATGACACTTAATTGTCTATGTATACCTTCTTTTCTATGAAGTGGAATGATGGTCCCAAATCAATAATCCATAATTTCACAAGAACATAAATGCTTGTTAGTAAAATACTGTTAAACATAGTTTTCATAAAAATATAGAACATATACATTTAGGAATTTCTCCTCTATAATTTACACTTATTTACCTAAGTCTTTCTTGAGATTCCCCCTCTTACTATAGTTCCAATATATTGGGATAGTAAAATCCAATTTACCTCAGTTCTTCTCACACAACTCATCTTGTAACATCCTTTGAATTCATTAGTGAGAAGAAAATCCTATTCCATATTCCTAGATTGAACTTCCAAACATTTCTTGTACTTCCTTCAATATAAGTTTTTTTTATTCTGAATAAGTCCTCGAACATTCTCAAACACCAAGTTGGATTTCCTATAAGAATTACTCACAATAGTTACCATCGACTCCAAAATTTCTAAAATAGTAGATAACAATAATATTTACCAAACATATTACAATAAATTTATATTAAAATATTCGATCTAATTCCAAATCACATCAAAGTGATTCACATGATTATCCACTGATCTATCTTCTGAAAATATCGTGCCAACAAATCTTCACTTCCTGAACACCTTGTTCATAATTATTGGATTCTTATACATTTTTTCTAAAGTCTTCATTGAATCCACCAAGGTATTCACAACAGTTATGTCAAAGAACAAATTCCAAGATAGGGAAATTTGAATGATACTGAGTGAATTTATCTCTAGAATTTCCCATCCCACCTTTTCCATACCCCTGGTTTGATTCTAGACAATGAAACTTCTAGGTCCTTTTGAATGAGATAATCCAACATCTGCATTATCTAGAAGTCAAAGTATTTCTCATTGAATTTATTAATTCATAATTTTATCCATCCGAAATCATACCACCTGATGAAATAACTACCACTAAATAAAAATAACACCAAGATAATAAATGTGTACCCGAGTCTGCTGCTAAGTGTCAACTACTAGGATAAAATAACTAAAATATTTGGTAGTAGTTTTTAAGGGTAGAAATGGTTGAACAATATTGAAAAAGAACACCAATAGAACTGACATGTAGTGGAAAATAAATATTTAGATGCCTCCAATAATTATACATTTCCTCGTGAACTAGATATATCAGAAGATAGGAAGTTTCTCACACCCAATCATTGCAAAAAGTCTTCTTCTCATACACACTCAAAAAAATATCAAAAAAATTCATACAAGAAAAATAAAGTAGAGAAAAAACAATTTGATTTTACATGGTCTAAACATGATTTATAAATATGTATTAGAACATTACTACCATTTTTATTGATATAAGAATATACAAACATTAAAAAAACAATCAATAATTAAAACTGATATCACTTTTATCTTTTTTTTTCACATCACTTAACCATGTGTATAAGTAGTCATACCCCACATATATAGAGGGAACCATTTGGTCATATAGTTTCACTACCATATTATATTTATAGATTTCCCACCATTGAAGATGGGGAAAATCGATCTCTTGTTGTAATTAGAACATGACTGCTTATATCCCATAAATAATCCAAGTTACCCAACACTTTGTTGAAAAACTATAAGGAACAACACTTTAAATTCCATTCAAAATCATCTAAACCACTAAACTATACACCATTCCCATAAAATTATGAAAATATATGACCAAAATTCTTCTTCTTGATTCCATTTCCGCTTTCTGTACCCCAAGACCGATCTATCATCTAGTTCTATCCTTCCAATAGATTAACTCAGAAAATTGAACATGTTTAACATTACCAAAAAATATGTATTGATTACCACTTGATTTAGACTCATAATTTCTCTCAAAATAGGGTGGAGGATATAGTTATTTTGAATTATTTCACTTATCATTTAATAATAAGAAGTGTGAATTTTTTTTAAGATTAGGATAACATTACATTTGGTAATACAACCCTTAAACCAATAACTTATAATAAATTTGATAAAATATAATTGTTTAAATTATTTTGAAGCTATATCAACTTGATATTCACTAAACCCCATTTTACTAATCATGATAAATGATTTTACACCCCTCCTTGGAGACTACCTTTGGTCCCCACTATGTTATATTATAACCCTATGTAATTAACAACATTTTTCACCACCCCATGACAGGAGATACAAGAACATAACATTATTTCTTGGGAGGTGTTGTAAAAAATACTTAGCAAATAATTTCATGAACCATTATAAAAGTGATTAATTTTTTATCATGATATAAATATTAATAGAAACTTAATAACTAAACATATAAAATTAAATTTGAAAATATATTTTACTGACATTACATTATCAAAATATAGTGAAAAATTAGCTATTCATTACGAATCTGTGATCATTCTAAACCATCCTAACAAAATCCCTAGATAACTTTGTGTACAAAATTTTATTAATTAAAATAAATATATTTCCATATCATCATTACAAATTTTCTTTAAGCTTAAAAATGGTGTGATTTAATTGTTTCCATGGTTTGATTTACATGCTGGTGAATACTCCAATAAGAATATCAAAGAATTCAACTTGGTATATATAACACTAAGCATCAGTGGAGTGGCTGAAGAATAAGTAAAATTGAGAGTATTTCAATTATCTTTGGACAGAGTAGATAAAGAATGACTATAAACATTACAACCTAGAGAAGTGAATGATTGGGAAGACTTTTAGTGGAGGTTTCTCTATTGGTTCTTTCCAACTTCAAGGACCATGATTATAAGGAAAGATATCTATTCTATAAGACAAGAATCATGGGTGACTCTCTATATATACCATAAGTGATTCATGAAGTTGTTTGAAAGCTATCCCCAACAAGAAATTGATGAACAACATTTTCTAATATTCATCTTTAATGTCTTTCTATATAGAAATAAAAATAATACAGATGAATTATAAGGATGGGAATTGATTGACAAGTCACCAGTAGAATCCATAGGATTTATTGATAAGATAACTCAAAATTATGAAAAATTTGGAACAAGAGGAATTGGTTTAAGAGGATTACATGAGGTAAGGTATACTAAATCAACCGTTCTTAATTCTAAAATTGATGAACTAACCACTTTGGTTGGGAAAATATATATTAAGAAGTCAAATAATAAACTCACACCAATAAAGTTATGTGTTATTTGTTAGTCTCAAAATCATTATACAGACCAATATTATCATATATAGGAATCATAAATCCTTGTATTTTTATATCAATGGAGGTAAATTTTTCACCCCAATAAAAAATACAGGGACACTTCCCAAGTATAATATATACTTTGGACATAATAAAATCAATCCAAACCACCATTTGAATAACTATATAACCAAGCTACACCATTCCAACAACCTTAAAAGAAACCATATAACCAAGAATCCTTCCAATCACCACCCTTCTAGTAAAGGAAACCCTATATAAAACTTTTAACCAGTTCAAATCCATGGGTGTAAACTAACTAGATGTAGGAATTTAGGAGTCAATGAATGAGGTAAATGAATTAAAAAGTTAGTCTGTAAGGCATGGGAAAATAATGAAAAAAAATCATTGGAAATGAATATATTATTACATTATAAGTCCCAAAGCTAATGTGTCCGTGTTAACAATAAGGAGTGGTAAATATATTCACCATAATTCTAAATAAAAAAATAGATATAGAAAATCCACGGAAGTTTATTGATGAAGAAGAAGATAATACCATGTAGATTAATAATAAATAAAAACAAACATTACAAAAATAACTTAGGGGGAAAATAGACATTTCATTACTAATTCTATAAGAATGTTCTAATCAAAGAAGAATTAGGAGGAATAAATCCAAAAGGAAATTATGAAAACCTTCCAAAAGGTTTAAATCAATATTCCTCTACTTAAATATCTCTAAACAATTCCAAAATATGATAAGTTACTTCAAGAACTATACACAAAAAAATGACACTTAAAGGTAACGAGAGCGTAAATTTAGGGAGAAAAATTTCATCCTTGATCACACCAAAACATCAAACCAAATTTCAAGATCCATAGAAATATTATATTTATTGTAGAATTATATTTATTTATTTTAAAAATTAATTGAGTGATCTTGGATCATCTATAAATTTCATACCTCATTATATTTTTACTTCTTTTTTAAATGGGAGAGATCAATCCAAAAAGAGTAATTTTTAAAATTTATAACATATCCACTACATTTACATTAGAATATTTAGAGTATATCTAGGCCAGAGTGTATAATTTGATCTTCCCAACTGATTTATATGTGTTAAAATTACAAGAAGATAGTAAACCTGTAACATCCCAAGTAAGTAATGAATAATAGATATTTTTATCTATGTCTATTAATGATTAAGATAGTGTTATAGAGGCTTAAAATGAAAATAAATACAATCTTATGCATGGAATACACTAATATTCTTAAAAGATTGTTTTAGTGCCTTTTGATGGAAAACCATTTTTGAATCTATATTTTGACAATTTTATAAACTATGTTTGTCAAAATAAACTTATTATTTATGACCGGGACATCAAAATTTACCTTGTGTGAATTTTTGGTATTTTTCTGACAATGTTCATTTTTTAATGAATAGTGAAAAATACTGCATTTTACATCAAAACTGATTTTTAATCTAATTTATTTATATGATTATATTATGTTTTGAATTTATTTTGAAGTTAAATTAGAATATATTTTTACCATTTTATCCAATGGTGGTCATTGGAATAAATTTCACTTTGAAATTAGACTTAAACTGGTGCCAATCTTTTGATACTTATTGTTTTGTAAAAACACACTTTTTGCTCTGGCAGCGAGAATTAATTATTAAATTAATTAATGTGACATATATGATTTGAATTTTGTAAAATAGACTTCATTTTTGAATTCTGAATATCAAATATAGCTTAGGGTGAATTTTTGGTAATTTTCTGAAAAACTTCAATTTTTGATGAATAGTGAAACCACTAAGTGGTAATCAAGCAAACTGATTTTTCAGTTAAATGAAAGTTTACCACTAATGTGTTTTGAATTTTGAAAATCCAACATACATGGTTGTCATTAATAAGTAAAATGTGGTTCAATGATATTAAAATAAGTTTTTGGTGAATAGTAACTTATTAAGTTTTTAATCGCGATTAGTGGTAATTAGTGTAGTTTAAGGTATAAATAATGCTTTAATAATATGAAATGACCTAGAAACATGTCCCAAACTTATTGTTTCTGTCATTTCCTACCAAGAAAAGCCATGGGTCAACTTGGGGACCCCATGGAGACATTTAGGTTGGGAAATGACATAAATAACTTTTTATTTAATGTAAAAGTAAAAATGGCACAAACATAATACGTTTTACGAAAACAATTTTTACATGGGGTTATAAAGATCAGATATTTGATTATAAATTGTCATTTGAAAGATAAAAAGATTTCCTACATCATAGTATTTTTTTTATGATTTTTAGACATTAAATAAATTAAATTATTTATGACATAATAATGATGCAGTGATGGCATCATTATTTGACGATTTAAATAAAATGGAAAGATAATGAAAAATCTATGAACTACACCTGGCCAAAACCAATTGTATGAGTGGATTTAGAACCCTTATCACCTTATCCACGAATTCTATCAATGTGGGACCTTTTAAAACTGAAAAACATTTTCAAATAAAGTAATATTTCTTTACTTTCCAAAAGTGCCCCTCCTCTCCTCTTATAAAAGGCCCCCACCTCTACCTCATTTCACACACTAATCAAGCCTTTGGATCGGCCAAAACCTGACCATTTACTCTATCCACATCCCTCTCCTCATCCTAGAGGATTCCCTTTGGGAATAATCCTTTCAAAGGAAGCCTTTAGGCTCAAATCAAAAGGAGTTACACTTTTTAAGGTAATTCATTCTCTCATGTTCATTTGTTTTATTTTGCTTCTCCAACCCACTAAACTCTTTTTATTTACTTATTTTGTAACAACACCAGTATATTCAATATACTAGGATGTTTTTATAATATTTATTTGAGCTAAAATCTCACACAACTACATCAAATGGTTAAAGAACATACGGTTTTCGTGGATGGAGAAATTCTGCCTCCCGAAACAATGATTGTTCAATACTCATTTAACACCTTCAAAGGTGGCCATTATGATGTCACTATTTTTATATATGATATATAATATGTTTATGTTTTCCTTAAGCTTCTGTTTTTTTTTCATTTTGGGCATACCTTTATGGTTTCCATTATGGGTAAACACGATATCTTCATTTTAGGAAGTGCGGACTACCGCCCCCTGAAAGTGATTTGATTCGTTAATACCATATGTGGGATGTGTAAAGGATAAAGTTAATGATATTATATATGTTATTATACTGGAATTATAATATACTCTTATATCATTATGATTCCATTCCAGAAAATATGAAATAGAAATGGAAGTAGCGTTCATGCGTACGTACGGCTTACCGTCTCCATGAACGGTGCATTTCATTTATTACCTCTAAATGTGATGTAATATTATAAATACATGTATATGATGAATATATATGATATATATGTTATCCAAATCATTAATATCATTCTGGATATAATGAACCTTTGACCAAATTACCAACATGTAAGTGTAAGAAGTCTATTTTTGACTTAAGAACCAAATACCGACAAAATGAACACTATTAACTTAAATGATTACATGATGTTCATAACATGGTATAAAAGGAATAATGAACTTGAAAAAGGTTCATAATAAAGTAGATATTAACTCAAGTTTATTATTCAGGAGATTAAAGAACGGTCGGGTCAAGTCGGATACGAGGTATGGGACTTTGTCTCAATCTCCTTTCATTGAGGCATATTTTATTTTATACACAACTTTCTTTTATACGGTGTATAAACCCCTTTGACTTTTACATTTATTCAAAAGGAATATTTTTTATACGAAGCGTTTACTAAACGACAAAAGGGAATGTTTTTGTTGTACGTATGCGGCGACAACGACTTCTCCGCCGTCGTGACCGTTATTTGAGTTTCGACTTCCTCTACAAGCCATACCTTCTTTTTAAAAGAAAAATAAATACCATGTTTTACTTTTCTTTTATTTTGGTATTGAAAATGGTTTTCATAATGTTTTTATATCAATGTGTTGTATTGATATCTTGTGATTGAAAGGTGGATATGTTATGTTTCCTTTATGCATGTTTTATGTGATATGAATTATGTTATGGTTCTTGGGAATTATTATGAAGACGGGAGGTTCCGTGATAAACTAAGGGCGGGTGAGCCCGATATAGCTCTCCAATGCATTGGGTAACGCGAAGGAGTGAAACTTTAAGGTTTCTCCGAAGAGATTTTAGGGAATATACTGCGATGGGTATTCCAAACGTAACCAAGAGGGTTACTCCCTACGTAAGAATGTTATGAATGCCTCAAGTTACCTTTATGTCTTATGATTTCTATGATTTATTCATGATTTTATGAGGTATGTTAAAGTGCCTATGTTTTATGGGTAAAGTATGATTTCATTCTTATGTATATATGAACTCATGTTTCCTTTCCATGTTTTTTTTATAACCCATACTGAGTTTTTATGCTCATCCCAAGTTTTTGAAATGTTTTTCACAGGTCAAGGGAAAGGTACATGATAAGATGATAGAGTCAAGTATGTGTCAAGAAATAATCCATGTTTTATTTTAAATGTGTTTCCATTGATGGGAATGAAGAATACTATCTTTATGTAACCACTTTGTTTATATGTGGAATGTAATGAAAGTTTTATGATCTAATTCTCTAAAAATCTAAACCCGAAAAGATCCTCAATGTGTAATCTTGTAATAACTCAAGATTAAGTAAGGTTTAAGGTTGGGGCCTTATAGTTGGTATCAAAGGTCGGTTTAGATAACTTTAGGAGTTAGAATTCTATTAAATGATTATCCAAAAAATATTTTTTTTAAATGATATAGCATTTAAAGATTACCATGTTGCTTCATCTAAGACATGTTTGTTAAGAATGGTTTTCCGCAGAGGAAACAGGGAAGCAGTACTAGGAAGGCATACAGAAGGAAATAACCTTCCGAATCAGCATCCTGAGATGGTCAGAATTGGAACTGAACAATTTGTTGCAGTAATGGCGCAGTTGACTCAAGCGATAAATGGCGGTGGTATCCATGCACGAGATCAGCCAGATCAACCGCAGAGGAACATGTCAGTGGTGGAACATTTCATGAGGCAACATCCACCATCATTCAGAGGATCATCTGACCCTGTGCTAGCTGAAGGGTGGATTAAAGCACTGGAGAAGATTTTTGATGTCATGGGGTGTTCAGACAATCAAAAGGTTAGTCTTTCTATTTACCGTTTGGAGGGTGAAGCAGATCAGTGGTGGTCTATGGTTAAAAATATCATGGACGCCGATGAGATTGATGCTCTTGACTGGGATGAATTCAAAGGTATGTTTCTTGAGAAGTATTTTCCTAAGGCTGTTCGACTTAGGATGGAAAAGCAATTTTTGGAATTGAGGCAAGAGGAAGACTCAGTGGCTGCCTATGAAGAAAGGTTCACTCGATTGGCAAGGTATGCTCCATATTTTATCCGGGACCTTGATAGTAAAATCAATCGTTTTTACTCAGGATTAAAGCCAAAATATCGAAGGGCATTAGCTTCTTGTGAGTTTAAAAGTTATGAAAAGATTGTTCGATGTGATGAGAAGGTGGAAATGGAGTTTGCCGATGACCAAGTTTTCTATAACAACCAGCAGAAGAAGAGACCGAGGTGGCAGGAGAAAGGTAAGAATTCTTCAAAAAAGTCTGATGGTAAGAGAACTAAGTTTCTAGTTTGTGATAAATGTGGAAAAATGCATGCTGGGGAATGTCTTCTGAATTCTGGGAAGTGCTACCGATGTGGTAAGATGGGACATAAGGCTCGTGATTGCACTGAAAAGGATCAAGGTGAAGGTAAGAACAAATTTGATTTACAGTTAGTGAAATGTTATAAGTGCAATGAGATGGGTCACTATGCAAACGAGTGTCCGAAAAGGAGCTTGAGTGATGGGAAGTAGTTAGACTACAAGCAGAAAGGGGTGGTGAAATCCTTTGCAACTACTTCAGCAGATGTCGGGCCATCAAATGAAGTTGTATCAGATACTTTGTTTGTTTTTTCAGATTATGCCAGTGTGTTGTTTGATTCGGGGTCTACACATTCTTTCATCTCTGAAACCTTTTCTAGTAAAATGGGAATACCATCTCAAGAAATGACTCCTAAACTTTTGGTAAAAACACCTGGGGGAAATGTTGAGGCAAAAAAAATTTATAAGAATCTTCCTATCCTTATCTATGGAAAGAACCTACTTGCAAACCTTATTGTTCTACCTCTAGTAGAGTTTGATGTTATCCTGGGTATGGATTGTCTCTCTATTTACCATGCTAAGATTGACTGTAGAGCTAAAGAAGTTTCTTTTAAGAAAGACTTTCAGTTTGTTTACAAGAATGAACCCTTACTTTTGATAACATATCAAGAGGCCAAGAAACTTGTAAAAGATGGAAATTAATGTTACCTTGCACACGTCGTTGAAAATAAAGGAACTGTTCAGATTAATGATGTGCCAGTGGTAAATGAGTATCCTGATGTTTTTCCTGATGAGTTGCCTGGAATAATACTAGATCGGGAAGTTGAGTTTACTGTTGACTTAGTTCCTGATGCTAAGCCAATTTCAAAACCCCCTTATCGAATGGCACAAATTGAACTTTTAGAGTTGAAGGAGCAATTGCAAGATTTATTAGAGAAAGGTTTCATTAGACCTAGTACATCACCATGGGGTGCTCCTGTTTTATTTGTTAAAAAGAAAGATGGTTCTATGATACTTTGCATTGATTATAGAGCCTTGAATAATATCACTGTTAAGAACAAATATCCTTTGCCTCATATCGATGATTTGTTTGATCAGCTCCAGGGAGCTCAGTTTTTTTTCAAAGATTGACTTGAGATCGGGGTACCATCAGCTGAAGGTAAAGGAGGCAGATATTCCGAAGACCGCGTTCCGTATGAGATATGGCCATTATGAATTTGTAGTAATACCTTTTGGGATAACCAATGCACCTTCTGTATTCATGGACTTAATGAATAGAATTTTCCATGAGTTCTTGGATAAGTTTGTGGTGGTTTTCATTGATGATATTTTGGTGTTTTCTAAAAGTAAAGAGGAGCATGAAAAATATTTAAGGGTTATCTTGCAAACCTTAAAAGAAAATAAACTGTATGGGAAATTCAGCAAGTGTGAGTTTTGGTTGCAACAAATTTCTTTCCTTGGTCACATTGTTTCTAAAGATGGAATAACTGTTGATCCTGCAAAAACAAAAGTTGTGGAAGAACGGCCAAGACCAACAAATGTAACCATGATTCGTAGCTTCCTTGGTTTGGCGGGCTATTACCGAAGGTTTGTTAGAAATTTTTCATGGTTATCTAGTCCAATGACTAAGCTAACTCAGAAGGGTGTTAAGTTTATCTGGACAAAAGAATGTGATGATTGTTTTCAGGAATTGAAAAGAAGATTGGTGAATGCTCCAGTTTTGGCACTACCTTCCAGGAATGGTGAGTTTGTTATATACAATGATGCTTCATTGAAAGGACTTGGTTGCGTCCTAATGCAGAATGATCAGGTAATTGCTTATGCTTCACGACAGTTGAAAACTCATGAGGTAAATTACCATACACATGATTTGGAATTAGCTGCTGTTGTTTTTGCTTTAAAAATTTGGAGGCATCATTTGTATGGAGTAAAGTGTGAAATATATACCGATCACAAAAGTTTAAAGTATATATTCACTCAGAAAGAGTTAAACATGAGACAGAGGAGATGACTAGAATTAATCAAGGATTATGATTGTACAATTCATTACCATTCGGGAAAAGCAAATAAAGTGGCTGATGCTTTGAGTCGAAAAAGTAATGCTTCATTAACAATGTTGTGTTTGGAACGTGATCCTTTGGTTAAGAATTTGATGAACTTTGGCATAGAAGTTGTTGGTGCAGGAAGTCCTTCTGTTTTGTTTCAGGTATCAGTGAGATCATCTCTATCAGATAGAATCAAGCAAGCACAGAAGCAAGATAGTGAGTTGCAGAAAGAGGTAGAGCTGGTTCAGAAAGGTAAGTTGCCTGAATTCAACATTGATAATGATTGCGTTTTGAGATTTGGGAAGAGATTGTGTGTGCCTTGTGATTCACAGTTGAATAGAGAGTTGTTATGTGAAGCTCATAGTTCTCCATTTTCAGTTCATCCGGGCAGTACTAAGATGTATAGAGATCTGCGGGAGTATTACTGGTGGGATGGAATGAAAAGAGATATTGCTGATTTTACTGTGAAGTGTTTGACTTGTCAGCAAGTTAAAGCAGAGCGGCAGTTACCAAAAGGGATGCTTCAGCCTTTACCGGTGCCATAGTGGAAATGGGAGAATATATCCATGGACTTTGTTGTTGGGTTACCGAAGACATCTCGAGGTAATAATGCAATCTGGGTTATTGTTGATCGCTTGACCAAATCTGCTCATTTCCTTGCTATACGAGATACTTTCTCTCTTGATCAACTTTCCCGTTTGTATCTTAAAGAGATAGTCAGGTTACATGGAGTTCCTCTCTCCATTGTATCGGATCGTGATCCCAGGTTTACTTCTAACTTTTGGAAAGGCCTTCAGAAGTCGTTGGGTACTGAATTAAATTTTAGTACAGCTTTTCATCCTCAATCAGATGGGAAGTGAGAACGAACAATTCAGACATTGGAGGATATGCTATGAGCTTGTTCTATGGATTATCAGGGAAGTTGGGACCAACATCTTTCTTTGGTTGAGTTTTTATATAATAACAGTTTTCATTCAAGTATACAGATGACACCATTTCAGGAATTATATGGGAAGCGGTGTCGAACTCTAGCTTTCTGGGATGAAGTGGGTGAAAGGAAGTTGATGGGACCAAAATTGGTAGAAGAGATGGCAGAAAAAGTTCAGCTGATTCAGAAACACATGAGAACAGCTCAGAGCAAGCAGAAGAGTTATGCGGATAACCGGAGGAAGGATCTATCTTTCGAGGTAGGTGATCATGTTTTTCTCAAGGTTTCTCCTTGGAAAAGTGTAATGAGATTTGGTAAGAAAGGAAAGTTGAGTCCAAGGTTCATTGGACCATACGAAATTCTGGAGAGAGTTGGATCAGTTGAATACCGAGTGGCTTTACCTCCGAGTTTATCTCAGGTACACAATGTTTTTCACATTTCGATGTTGAGAAAGTATATGCCAGATCCATCTCATGTTTTGAGTCCAGAGGTAGTTCAGCTGGAAGAGAACCTATCTTATGAGGAACAACCGGTCCAGATTCTTGACCACAGGGAGCAAGTGTTACGGAATAAGGTGAGTCACCAGGTAAAGGTTTTGTGAAAAAACCACATGATTGAAGAGGCAACATGGGAATCTGAAAATGCAATGAGGGATAAGTACCCCCATTTATTCGATAAGTAAATAAATTGCGGGGATGCAATTTTCTAAAGGGGGGAAGGATGTAACATCCCAAGTAAGTAATGAATAATAGATATTTTTATCTATGTCTATTAATGATTAAGATAGTGTTATAGAGGCTTAAAATGAAAATAAATACAATCTTATGCATGGAATACACTAATATTCTTAAAAGATTGTTTTAGTGCCTTTTGATGGAAAACCATTTTTTAATCTATATTTTGACAATTTTATAAACTATGTTTGTCAAAATAAACTTATTCTTTATGATTGGGACATCAAAATTTACCTTGTGTGAATTTTTGGTATTTTTCTGACAATGTTCATTTTTTAATGAATAGTGAAAAATACTGCATTTTACATCAAAACTGCTTTTTAATCTAATTTATTTATATGATTATATTATGTTTTGAATTGGTTTTTAAGTGAAATTAGAATATATTTTTACCATTTTATCCAATGGTGGTCATTGGAATCAATTTCACTTTGAAATTAGACTTAAACTGGTGTCAATCTTTTGATACTTATTGTTTTGTAAAAACACGCTTTTTGCTCTGGTAGCGGGAATTAATTATTAAATTAATTAATGTGACTTATATGATTTGAATTTTGTAAAATAGACTTCATTTTTGAATTTGGAATATCAAATATATCTTAGGGTGATTTTTTGGTAATTTTCTAAAAAACTTCAATTTTTGATGAATAGTGAAACCACTAAGTGGTAATCAAGCAAACTGATTTTTCAGTTAAATGAAAGTTTACCACTAATGTGTTTTGAATTTTGAAAATCCGACATACATGGTTGTCATTAAGAAGTAAAATTTGGTTCAATGAGATTAATATAATTTTTTGGTGAATAGTAACTTATTAAGTTTTTAATCGCGATTAGTGGTAATTAGTGTAGTTTAAGGTATAAATAATGCTTTAATAATATGAAATGACCTAGACACATGTCCCAACCTTATTGGTAGTGTCATGTCCGACCAAGACAAGCCATGGGTCAACTTGGGGACCCCATGGAGACATTTTGGTTGGGAAATGACATAAATAACTTTTTATTTAATGTAAAAGTAAAAATGACACAAACATAATACGTTTTACGAAAATAATTTTCACATGGGGTTATAAAGATCAGATATTTGATTATAAATAGTCATTTGAAAAAAAAAATATTTCCTACATCATAGTATTTTTTTTATGATTTTTATACATTAAATAAATTAAATTATGTATGACATAATAATGATGCAGCGATGACATCATTATTTGACGATTTAAATAAAATGGAAAGATAATGAAAAATATATGAACTACACCTGGCCAAAACCAATTGGATGAGTGGATTTCGAACTCTTATCACCTTATCCACGAATGCTATCAATGTGGGACCTTTTAAAACCGAAAAACATTTTCAAATAAAGTAATATTTCTTTACTTTCCAAAAGTGCCCCTCCTCTCCTCTTATAAAAGGCCCCCACCTCTACCTCATTTCACACACTACTCAAGCCTTTGGCTCGGCCAACCCCTGCCCATTTACTCTCTCCACATCCCTCTACTCATCCTAGAGGATTCCCTTTGGGCAGAATCCTTTCAAAGGAAGCCTTTAGGCTCAAATCAAAAGGAGTTACACTTTTTAAGGTAATTCATTCTCTCATGTTCATTTGTATTATTTTGCTTCTCCAACCCCCTATACTCTTTTTATTTACTTATTTTGTAACAACACCAGTATCTTAAATATAATAGGATGTTGTTATAATATTTATTTGAGCTACACTCTCACACAACTACATCAAATGGTTAAAGAACATACGGTTTCCGTGGATGACGAAATTCTGCCTCCCGAAACAATGATTGTTCAATACTCATTTAACACCTTCAAAGGTGGCCATTATGATGTCACTATTTTTATATATGATATATAATATGTTTATGTTTTACTTAATCTTCTGTTTTTTTTCATTTTGGGCATACCTTTATGGTTTCCATTATGGGTAAACACGATATCTTCATTTTAGGAAGTGCGGACTACCGCCCCCTGAATGTGATTTGATTCGTTAATACCATATGTGGGATGTGTAAAGGATAAAGTTAATGATATTATATATGTTATTATAATGGAATTATAATATACTCTTATATCATTATGATTCCATTCCAGAAAATATGAAATAGAAATGGAAGTAGCGTTCATGCGTACGTACGGCTTACCGTCTCCATGAACGGTGCATTTCATTTCTTACCTTTAAATGTGATGTAATATTATAAATACATGTATATGATGAATATATATGATATATATGTTATCCAAATCATTAATATCATTCTGGATATAACGAACCTTTGACCAAATTAACAACATGTAAGTGTAAGAAGTCTATTTTTGACTTAAGAACCAAATACCGACAAAAATGAACACTATTAACTTAAATGATTACATGATGTTCATAACATGGTATAAAAGGAATAATTAACTTGAAAAAGGTTCATAAGCAAGTAGATATTAACTCAAGTTTATTATTCAGGAGATTAAAGAACGGTCGGGTCAAGTCGGATACGAGGTATGGGACTTTGTCTCAATCTCCTTTCATTGAGGCATATTTTATTTTATACACAACTTTCTTTTATACGGTGTATAAACCCCTTTGACTTTTTCGTTTATTCAAAAGGAATATTTTTTATACGAAGCGTTTACTAAACGAAAAAAGGGAATGTTTTTGTTGTACGTATGCGGCGACAACGACTTCTCCGCCGTCGTGACCGTTATTTGAGTTTCGGCTTCCTCTATAAGCCATACCTTCTTTTTAAAAGAAAAATAAATACCATGTTTTACTTTTCTTTTATTTGGTATTGAAAATGGGTTTCATAATGTTTTTATATCAATGTGTTGTATTGATATCTTGTGATTGAAATGTGGATATGTTATGTTTCCTTTATGCATGTTTTATGTGATATGAATTATGTTATGGTTCTTGGGCATTATTATGAAGACGGGTGGTTCCGTGATAAACTAAGGGCGGGTGAGCCCGATATAGCCCTCCAATGCATTGGGTAATGCGAAGGAGTGAAACGTTAAGGTTTATCCGAAGAGATTTTAGGGAATATACTATGATGGGTATTCCAAACGTAACCAAGAGGGTTACTCCCTACGTAAGAATGTTATGAATGCCCCAAGTTACCTTTATGTCTTATGATTTCTATGATTTATTCATGATTTTATGAGGTATGTTAAAGTGCATATGTTTTATGGGTAAAGTATGATTTCATTCTTATGTATATATGAACTCATGTTTCCTTTCCATGTTTTTTTTATAACCCATACTGAGTTTTTATGCTCATCCCAAGTTTTTGAAATGTTTTTCACAGGTCAAGGGAAAGGTACATGATAAGATGATAGAGTCAAGGATGTGTCAAGAAATAATCCATGTTTTATTTTAAATGTGTTTCCATTGATGGGAATGAAGAATACTATCTTTATGTAACCACTTTGTTTATATGTGGAATGTAATGCAAGTTTTATGATCTAATTCTCTAAAAATCTAAACCCGAAAAGATCCTCAATGTGTAATCTTGTAATAACTCAAGATTAAGTAAGGTTTAAGGCTGGGGCCTTATAAAACCAACCAAATAACCAATTATTTTGGGAATAAAATTCTTTATAACAAGAAATAAAATAATAAATTTCCATGAAGGAACTCTAACAATAGAGTTTTTTGAGAACATAATTCACATTAATATTCATAAGATAATTCTATTTTTATACTTTCACAATTTTAAGAACCTAATCTATGTGATTAATCAAGCATGTTATAGAATTTTTTGAATTTGGGTAACCAATTGTGGTTTAAAAATTATATTAAAAACAATTGGGCAAAACTTTAAAATTCTATGAAACTATATGAAGATGTGGAAACTTATAATTTATTTTATGGATTTGATTACATTTTCAATAATTTAGGATCCACCACTTCATCTTCTATATAAAAAATTTAGGACATTGAGGTAAATAATCCTAATATTCTATAATATTTAATTATTATCCCAAATCTAAAACTTGAATCCTTACCAAAAAAAATTAATGACTATGTTTTTAATCAAATAAGACAAGATAAAAATAACTTTTAATTTCAATATACCTTCTAATAATGAATAAAAGTTGATAAATATTTTTAGAGAAAAGGTGAGAGATATAGGTTTGAACTAAAAATACATATGAAATACCCCATCTCTAGTAACACATAACCTATGGTTATTTTATTATATTGGTATATAATATATAGATCATCATATCCAATAGTTTAGTAGTCTTAGAAACTAGAAACATAAATGAACATCTCATTTCATTGAGAACATAAGATATATTATCTAAACATATGAAAACTTTATTATTCTACCTTATGAATCTATATGAAACATGTATTAATCTATATGGATTCCTAAGGAAATTAGAAATAGTATAAAAATGTGGTCTTTAATGCTCAGTAAGGGGTGGTGTATAAAATAATATAACATGACATAAGCATGAAATATTTAATATGAAAGGACTAAATAATTAAATGAAATTCAAAAAATGATTACCTAAGCATATCATATCCATGGGAAACATAACAATGGGAATAAATAAATCACGTGAATAATAATAACTAATCATTTAGTGATGTAATTCATAATTCTAAACATTATAAATATAACATCAAGTCCTCATTCCAAGACATAACACATAAATGAATAAGGAATACACCATATACCCAAAAAATGTTGTATTGTGGGACATACCGATACATCCATAGGCTATATAATTATAAGACTCATCCATTTCTAAATCAACATAAATATAATATCAAGGCCTCATTTTAAGACATAATACATAAATAGGTAATACATACACTAAATATCCAAAATAATTTGTATCATCAAACCTATCGACCCACTGAGGAGATGTATAATTATAAGGCCCAACTCATCACTAATAATTTTAATACATTCTTCACATGAAAGGATATAATGAAATTCATAATCAATATTCCTTATTAATCAATAATCGCCCATATTGAAATAATAAGAATGTTAATACTTCACCATTTAATAAATAGAGTAATATTATTTATAATCAACCTTTAAACTAATTTATACAGTATGGGGTATGTTATGAATATGCATATTCTTTGTTATGTCTATGTTTTGTTTGATTACATTGATCACAAATCCTATCATGTTTTAAATTTTTTAATATAATCATATTCACATAATCATATGTTATTCATTGTTTGATTTAGTTTGTTTTAAGTGTTCTAATATTTTATATCTCATATATTTATCATGTGATATTTTTAAAAAAAATAATGTTTATATTATCATGTGTTAATGTTTAAATGTTTAGTATTTTTCATATTACACACAATCTTTTTTTTTTAAAATTCATAAAAATATATATTTTCTTAAATGCATGTTAATTGTTTTTCATGTTATTGTTTTATTTTTTATATATCATATTTTATATATTTATTTGTTTAAATATTTTTTAAACATATATCTCATTATATATATATAGTGTATAGTTCATCATCTTTCCCGACCACTTCCTACACACATGAAAATAGCTCACCTCCTCTAACCATGTGAAACTATCACTTTAGATTCAGTTGACCTCCCCCCAAATAGTAGTTTGTATCATGGTAGTTGCTTCTCCACAACAATAAAACCATATTTTCTCATCTATGATATCATATACTCCATGTTGTCTTTATCTGCTTTAGCAGTAGCATAGTACTTAAGTAGTATCACATCATCACACCTCCTTGAACCATGAAATGAAATGGTAGAACATCTATGCTTATATGGTATCCCTCCTATAGAAGTAGAAATCATCTTTAAGAATAGTATCACTACTCAGATAATAATAGTTTTTTTTATAGCAGCACTGCCTTTAAACATGTAAATACAAGTTTTGGCTATATCATCTATTAGAGTTGGTGAAATAGTACAAAATTTGGTGTACTTTATGATAATCTGTATTCATTGTTTTGAATAATAATAAAATCCTTATCACATCATGATTTTTATTATTTGTGAAATATTATGTGATAATGTCCTAATATTAGCTATTGTATAGAAAGTTCACCGCAGTTCCCCGATATGAAGAGAACCTAGAAGTTCCATGATAATATTCTTAAATATATGTTTTATAGACTGATGGAATCATTTAAGAGGCACAAATGATATATTATATTTATGGTGGAGACTCATAGGACTTTGTGGAACCTTCTTATGGTGTATTCCCTTGGTAATATCCAGTGTATGATATTAAGAGAACAAGACTCGCCGATGGGAAATCCACATTTATATGTGTCATTAGATGTTACTATTTGTGGATGTGTGTAATGATCCTTAGACTTTATTTTTATTATTATTAATGAGTTTTTAAGTCAAATAATTTTATGTATTGATGAAAATCACTAGGTCATATGTTCCAAGTAAGGTATGATACTCTGGGTGCGTTACAAGTAATATTTCATTATTGAATAATGTGATATTTTTTTACTTTATGTTCTATAATTGAAGTTGATATCCTAAGACCTTTGATGGAACTGATATTGACTAAATAAATCCATGGCCATGGTGTTCTATAGGGAAGTTCAATTTCTAGAAAGTAAAATAAAGAGACATCGAGCACATGGGTTGATGACACCAACATGCAACCTACTTGATTATTGATATCGTGATAAAGGGATTATATTACAGAGTAAATATTCACATGAGGTATTATGTCATTACAACATTAACTTATTTATATATGGGTTCCTTGATGTGTTTCTCAATGCCGACCATGGAATTTAGGCCGCTTCATCTAATGCCACTGAGAAAGAGGCATAGAGGGCCACACACTAAGGGTATTCAGAATCTCAGTAAAATATTATAATATTATTTATTATTTAAAAAGTTGAATAAATATTATTCCATCATATGATTTAATATTTATTCATTATTTATTGATCACATATATCCCATCACTAGTTTTTTGATAGAAAATTATGTGAGTAGAATATTTAATAAATATTTATTTTCAATTTAGTGAATATAATATTTATTTGTGAATAATGCAGTGATATTTATTTGATAAATAAATAGTAATTTTTCAAGGCCTAATAAATACTATAGAGGAATGGCAGAAAAAGCTTATATGTTTAGTGATAAATAATATATATATTGAAAATTATTTAATTATGTAATATTTTATTTAATCTACAAGTTAAGTGCATGTTGATAAATAATAATAATAATATTATTATTATAGATATGGGGTTATTTAAAGATTAAATAAATATTAAAGGGAACTTGTGAAATTATTCATTTCTAATCATAGAGGTATATAAACCCAATTATATTGTTTTTTCAAGAGAGCCAATTCATTCTGTTGTGCACAATGAGATCTGAAGAGAATCCTCTCAAGCATTGGAGAGATAACTCTCTAAGAACACTCCCAAAAATAGAAAGTGATATTCCTACATATTCTACGATATAGTCTAGAGTGATCAAGGATAATCTTTTGGAAGTGATTCTCAGGGAAATCAAAGGATAATGACACAAGTGATATGATCTACCATGCTATAACCCAAATATTCCTAGGGAAAAGTTTAGAGATTTGTGGACCACATGTGGATCACCACTAGATGGAATCTAATCTTTATTCCTACAAAGTAATTATGGAACGATGTAGATCCATTTTTATATCTATCAATGAATAAATAATTTCACATAATTTGATTCTTTTATTACTTAAATTATTTATAAATAACATGTAATGATCCAATACTTAGGTTTTGGCATTTATCCATTATCTATATTATTTGATGAAATTTCATTGATCGTGAAGTTTATTATCATGTAAATTTTGACTCAATCATCAATCATGAAAAAATGAAAAGCTGGGAATGACCCATCTGATGCTTTTACTACACTTGTAACCTACAAGCTACATCAAAGGTTTCACATAATTATTTTTAATTATTTAAATTTCCTTTATTGATTTATGCATTTATTATTGGTTTTCAATTCCAGTTTAATCATTCTTTAATACAAATTGTGATATATATTTTTATTCCTCTTAATTTCTCATAAATATAATCAAATAGATCATTTTTATAAACAAAATAAATTCAAAGATCTCATATGGAGGTGCCAAGAAGTCTGTCTGGATAACACAAGAGTACACATTGTGAAACCCAGAGGTAAATGCCATGTATTAGTGTTTAATAAACCAATAATTAATTTAGAATTAAGTATAGTAATTTTCATTTATTACATGTGGTGAATTTAATTATACCCAACTTGTTGACCAGGCCATCCTGGCACACGGTCTTCTGAAGTTCATGTCATGTAACTTCAATACACAACATGTAGTCCCTTAGTCATAAATGGGCCATGTATTCTCTTATATAATCTACATGAATTCTGGTTGTGTAACATGGAGACCGCACCCCATGTACACACTATATACTCCAATTGTTTTATGGAATGGTTACACACAGAGTCCCTAGGAATGTTTTAGAGATAGACAATGAGAATAATACACGTTATGTATATTAAATATACATGCCATGAATTTTTACTAAATTATGTAGAAATGAAAATTAATTTATTATACTATGTAAACCTAATAAACATGTTCTTGCGTGTGGTTATTAATTTGATAATACACTCCCTCTGATATGTTATATATATATAAATATATAATTAATTTTTTTATAATATTTAGATCTACATACCATGTATAAGTCTCATTATAGATGTTACTCTATGTGCATTGAAGCATAAAGTACTATATAAATAGAATGTAAATTGTGTGATCATTAAGTTGAAAATACACATCATGAAATATTTGATTAAGTCATGTATGCCACATGTCATAAGATTAAATAGTATAAAAGTATAATACACATTGGCTAATTCAGATGGGCACTCACCGTGTTGCCTCCAAGGTAATTTTTTTATAGTATACAGTTAATTTTAAATAAATTGATTTAATTTATTTAAAATTATGATGGATTGGAATATCAATAAAATTTTTATGAGAATAAATATAAAATAATTGATTAATTAAATAAGATAATTAATTGATTCGAGCACGATTTATCTTAAATAGAAACAATTATAATTGAATGATAATTTTATTAGATTCATAATTAGGTATGTGCATGTGGATGATCATGATCCTAGACCAGACCTTTATATGTGATTGATTTCATTTAATTTATTATTAAATCAAATCATTGGATTGCATGTCATATCTCATTTCATTATATAAGGGCCTGCATGCCCATGGTTTCTACGCTTAACAAATCCTTTGGTTACCCTCACTTGCGTGCAAGTAAAAGAATATGTAATAGATAGAGATCCCAAGCTAGTGGAGTCAATTTTAGTTTAAATCTAATGTGAAACCAATCTAAGAGAGATAAATAGGTGGAATGGTGGAAATATAAAACATGAACCATAAATGGTTCAAGATGTTTTTCTCCTAGGTCATTGGTTAGTTTATCATCCTCTAAATGAACTAACCATTAGTAAAATATCATGATCATGCCACTTTATTTTTTTATTTTTTTCAGGTTTCATGTTTATTTCATTTTCTATGTTTTGTCATGATCATAAGAATTAATGAATTAACAAACATACATGATATAACTTAAATAAATTAGATTATGCATAAATATTATCTAAGGCATGGTTAATCACTTAAATAAATCCACTTAATTTTAAAATCATGTAATAAAGATATTAATTGTAAATTTACACATAAAATATAAAATACCTCAATTATATATATATATATATATTAAGTCAGTATAGCCTTAGACTAATTTAGTTAAAATCAAACCATAGTTCAAAGTTCTTGAATTTCTAAAGTTGGGGTGATTTTAATTTTCAGGGAATTCTAAATTGAAGTTTTGGGTTGAATTAACTTAGTTCACATTAAGGGTTTACTGCCAAAGAAGAACTTGGTATAACTAAGAGGAAAAATTTAATGAAATCCAATTTAAGTATATTAGGATTGGGGAGTCCACTCAACAAATCAAGGAACTATAAGTTAATGCTACTAGAATTTGGAATGACAATCTAAAAACCTTCAAATTTATTGATTAGAAATAGTAGGGGTGATGATAATGGGAATATGGATCCTTTCCATTAGAATTTCCAAGTAAAAGGGTATTACAAATGTAATGGTGAGGGATTTTAGGTTTTAATAGAATAATGGGAGATTAATAAATATAATATTTATATATTTGTAAAAAAATTATTAGATAAATTACTAAAACTCTACTCACCTTATTTTTATAAATACAATAAAATTACTTCAAACATATCATTATGATCCATACTTGATAAGGATAACCTTGTCAGCAGTACAAATTTCCATGAATGGAAATGAATCTTATGCATTATCCTATGCCATGAATGGGAATTGTATGTATTGGAAGAACCTATTACTAGTACAACTTGTAATGAAGCAAGTGAGGAAGATTTATCTCTTTATGAGAAACATTTGAAAGGTGCTACCAATGTTTAATGTTTTATGAAATCATCCATGACCAATGATATTTTGAAGCAATATGAGGACATGGATACGTATAACATGATGTCCCACCTTTATGATATCTATTAAGATAAGATGAGACAAGATAGATATGAGATCTCAAGTTCTATATTTAAAACTAATCTTGGAGTTTCAACACTAGTGGGGCTTCATGTATTCAAGTTTATTGGCTACATTTAATGCTTCAACATCTTATAGATTAAATTCCTAGATGATTTGTGCATAGATATCATAATTTCATCACTACCCAAGACCTTCTCAGGGTTTATTGTTAATTATAACATGAGAAATAATTAGAATATATTTTTGGAACTTCTTACTCTGATTCTCCAAGTGGATAATGACACATGGCATCACAAACCCACTGTCCTTATGATAAATAAGAAAATAAAGAAAAAGGATAAGTGGAACAAAAATCATAAAAAGTCTAAATCTCCCAAGCACCATACTTCCAAGAAGAATTAGATCCAGAGGCAGGGAAAGGAAAAAGAGATAATATACTTTTCATATTCCAAGAAAGTATAATAGGAGAGGGAAAACACCCATAAACAAAGGGAAGCTAAAGGTGCATTCATTACCGAATGTAATATTTCAATATCTACACATTGGGTATTAGATATAGCTTATGGTGCTCATATCTATATCCAAATATAGGAACCAAGTATATTCTAATAGATTATTAGATGAGAGTTAGATTTGAGGGCTTCCAATGGCATAAAGATGGATGATCTATCTAATAGTGACTACCACCTTTTATTGATAACATGATGGATATTGGTTTTAAGGTATTGTTATTATGTATCAAATATTACCAAGAACAAAATTTCTATGTCTCTCATAGATGCAGAAGGTTTTATTTTCATGTTTGGAAATAAAATGTTGTTTCTTTTAAAAAGAAAACATATATTATGGTATAAAGAATTTAAATAATGGTCTTTATGTATTAAATTATGAAAAACAAGTATTGGAAATTGATAACAAATCATGTTTACATGACTCATATAATATCCAACTATTGAATCACTATCTTGGACATGTAAATGAAAAGAATTTGAAAAATATTTATCAAGATAGTTATTTATATTATGTTGATTTAAAACCACTTGAAAGTTGTCATTATTGTTTATAAGTAAAAATGAACAAAACACCATTCATTGTACAAGGTTAAAGGGCCATGTAGATTATAGGATTTGTATACACTAATGTGTATAGACCATTTATAGTATAATCTAGATGTGGATACTTTTAATTTATAACTTTTACCGATGACTTGAGTAGATATGAATATGTCTACTTAATGAGCTATAAGTATGAGCCCTTTGAGAAATTAAAATAATTCAATAATTAAGAAGAGAATCAACTTGGAAATAAGATAAACAAGATTCAATCAGATTTTAGTGGTGAATTTCTTCACTAAGAGTTTATAAACTTTCTATGAGAGTTTGGGATTCTATCTCAACTAACTCCACCTTACACACTATAGTGGAATAATGTTATTTAAAGGAGGAACCATAACTTTTTAGATTTGGTAAGGTTGATGATGAGTCATGTATATCTTCTATTATCCTTTTGGGGATATACACTACAAACTACATCATATACATTAAACTGAGTAACAAATAAGGTGACAAAATTGAGTCCCCTTTGAGTTATTAAGTGGAAAGAAACTTTTTTTTGTCTCATACACATGTATGGGGTTGATAGAAATTTTTTATGGTCTTATTAGGAAAAAAACTAGCAACCCGGGTCACAAATTGTGTCTTTATATTGTATCCTTAGGAAAAAAAGGGATACTACCTATAAACCCATCAGAAAAGAAAGTAAATATCACTAGAAAAGTTGTATTTATTGAGAGGGAACACATCCACAAAAAGGATATTGGGTGAAAGACTATTTTTTTTGAAGTTGATGCTCAAGATACCAAAGAGTTGGTACATGAATATATTCAACAAGTTTATGTGGATGAAGTAGTTTCTGAAACACAAGTACAACATAGGATCACTAGAGAGGTAAGAGAACCAGAGAGATATGTTTTTATTATCACTAGATATGGTAACTCATTATTTTTCAATAATAAAGAACATATATCCTATAAAGAGGTAGTGGAGATCTTAAAAGCTACAAGATGGAAATAATCCATGAATTATTAAATGGATTCCATGTATCAGAACCAAGTTTGGGTTGTAGTTGATGTACTTTTTGATATAAATCCCTTAGGGTTCAAGTGGTTATTCAAGAGAAAAGTATACATGGAAGTTAGAGTAAATAACTATAAATCAAGTATAATGGATAAAGGGTTTAAAAATGTTAACAAATTGACTACGATGAGACATTTTCAATAGTTTTTATGTTTAAATCCATCAGAATTATATTTTCTATAAAAAATTACCATGACTATGAGAGTTAGTAGATGAAAATAAAAATTTCTTTCCTTAATGAGAACCTTTATAAAGATATCTATATGACACAACCTGATGGGTTTGTGACTCTAGGTGATGAATAAAATATTTTCAAGTTACATAGATCTATTTATGGATTAAAGAAAGCATCTAGGTCATGGAACATTCAATTTGATGAATCTATAAAATAATTTGGTTTTATAAAGAATGAATGTGATCCATGTGTTTATAAGAGGTTTAGTGGGAATTTAGTTGTTATCCTAGTAGTATATGTTGATGAAGTATTAATTATCAGAAATGAAATACCATTCTTACATCCTATTAAGGATTGGTTAAACAAGTCTTTCTCCCTGAAAGACTTAGGTGAAGTATCCTAGATTCCCAGGATCAATATCATTCATGATATATCTAAGAGGATTATTAGACTACGTCAAAGTACATACATTGACCATGCACTAAAGAGATTTAGTATGGAACAATCCAATAGGGGATTGGTTAAAGTGTCACATGGTATACATCTTTTTAAGAAAATGTTTCCTCAGACACAACAAGAGAAAGAGAGACTGAGTAAGATCCTATATACTTCATTGATATTATTAATAATATATTCCATGTTATGTACTAGATATGATTATGATTATTCATTAAGAATGGTAGGTATATATCAAGTATATTTGGAATAAAAACATTAGAATATTGTTAAGGATATCTTAAAGTATCTAATAAGAACTAAGGATATGTTCTTGGTGTATGGAAGAGACAAGGATATGGTCATTATGGGTTATAATGACGCTAGTTTTCAAATAGACCAGAGTGATCTAAATTTACAGTCAAGATATGTTTTCTATCTCAACAGAGGATCTTTTAGCTAGAAAAGTTCAAAGAATCCATTTATAATTGATCCTACAATGGAGTCTAAGTATACCGTGGCTTCTTATGCTGCAAAGTAAGCCATTTGGATACAAAACATTGTCTAGGATATTTATTTGGTATCTAAGCATAAATACCATATCACATTTTATTATAATAATACTATAGGGGTAGCTCTTATAAAATATCCAAGGTCGCACCAATAGAAAAAACACATAATCCAGAAGTATCATCTATTAATGGATTTTTAAGAAAGGGGTAAATTTGTAGTAAGAATAGTTCCCACAGAAGAAAACATGGAGGACCCTTGACTAATGGACTATCTCAGTAGAAGCATGAGTATTGTGTGATAGGTAGCAGACTGAAGGTTATTAGTAGTTGTGTATAGGGTAAGTGGGAGTCTGTTAGAGTTGGTTCCTTATAACTAACTTATCTGTAATTTATGATAACATGTATTTATTGTTTTAAATATTAATAAACTCTTTATCACATAATGATTGTTCTTCTATGAGACATAGTATGCGATAATGTCCTAAGAGTAGCTTTCACACTAAAAGGTCATAGATGTTCCCCACTATGATGAGAACCCAAAATCACCACTATAATATTCTTTAATATATATATTATATACCAATAAGAAATCATTTTAGGGACTCGAATGATACAGTCTATTATGGTTGGATACTCATAGGACTTTGAGGAACCTTCTCACTGTGTACAAACTTTATCACGAACCAGATATGGTCGACTTCAAAACCGACACCCGAACCAGTTTTTGGAAAGAACTGAAGGGCGTTACTAATCCCCATGGTCTAGAAAAAGTTACTGATTATCATAAATATGTGTTTGGTAATGATTTACCTAAGTTTAGATACATAAAGCAACCAGTAAGGATGAATAATCCGAATTTGAAAATTTACACCAAACCAGTCATAACAAAAATTCAGAATCGAAAAAATAGGTTTATACAAGGACAAAAGACTACTAAAATGGAAGAAATAAAAAAAGGATAGCCCAAGAACCACCTCATGGAAAGGGGAAATTCCCTCAAGCCATATCCACAACATCACATCATGAGGGACCGCTAGAAACACAGACCACCGGTTCTAAGAGCTTTACCCAAACCTGCAAAAAACATTACCAAATCTAATTACACCCAAAGGTGTAAGTAGGGTGTGAGACTTATCCTCGTAAGATGCCACCAAAAATGGTTCCATGTGATAAACATTATAAGATAAGAATCTTACAAGTTTTCACAAACAAGAAAATGTAGCAAAAATTTTCTGAAGGACGCAACTTTAAATGAAAAGGCTTTCAAGGGGTCTATTTTAAAGAATAAACACTTTTAATTAAAATGCACAAGCTACTAAATTTTCCAGCCAAACACACCATGTACTGGTGGTGAGTATCATATATTCAATGAGCACTAGTCACAGGAACACCCCTAGGCACTAGCTAGCTATGGGCCCCAGAAACCGTGTATCTCATTGAAAAGTAAACATAACTAATATCTCTCTCATGCACAAGCCACTAGTAGGGAACATACCCATAACTTAGTGGTTCCCAAAATGATCATCATAGTTTAGTTAGTGTTGTCATCGCCAAACTTTCTATGTGAAATAGGGACAAAACCACTCCAGATCACTAGAATACTAGTACATGTCTGCCCACCTAGATACCCAAGTTTCCCTCTTTGTGCCCAATGAAGTTACACATGTTATCAAATACAATTTTCACATGAAAATTTCATTTTGAAATCACACACAAAACAATCATCCCATACCCATGTCACAAAATACTCCTTTCACATTCAAATTCATTTTAACATCATACTCACACAAAATAGCCCACAAACATGACTCACACCCTTCTCACAATTTAATTAACAATTTAAATAATTTATAAAATGTTCTCAAAATTATTGATGTCACAAATCAAAAATTACTATTTCAAAAAACCATTTTAGGAACATACACCAACCAAAATAGTACCTCAACATCCTTTTCACACTTTATGTAACTCAATAATCCATTTGATATTTTTATAAAACAACTTCAAGGAGTATAATAAGTTTTTGCACATAAAACCCATTCAAAAACCCTATTTCAAGGAAAAAATCACAAAAAAACCTAACAAAACATATTTTTTCAGCCCAATCCACATTTGATAAACCATTTTCATATGTTATAAAATGACCCCAAATGATACTGCAAGAGTTACACAAGAAAAACACACCATTTCAAGAGAAAATGAAACTTTAAAATTAAACACTTAACCAATTCAATAAAAAAAAGAATTCTCACCACACACAATATATGAAGAACATGATAAATAAGTAAATAAAGAAAGCTAACTCAGAAAATAATTCTTACACATGGAATCACCTACCATAGATGTCAAAAACCCCAAATCATTTTGCGAAACTTAAACCGCACAACTATTGCACCACAAGGGAATGAAAATGAACCCTAATACACAAGATTTCACCAAAAAGACACAAAATAAAACCCTAGGTAAGAAACATAGCTTCTGGAAATTTTAAAACTTCAAGGATGAGGGAAGAAACCCTAAGTAAAAGGAAGAAAACAAAGAGATAATCACTTATATAAAGAAATATTGAAGTTTACCCATAAAACATCCCTTAAAAAATGAGTTCCATGGGATATTGAGGAAGCTTGGAGACCTCCCATGGATGTGAGGAATGAAATGGGGAATAAATGGTCACAATATATCTTATTATGGAAGGGAAAAATTGGAATTACAAAAATATTTTTAATGTGCTGGACACTCTACACAGTTTAACTGCATGATTTAGTAAACCATGCGGCCAAACCGTGCGGCCAGTTATGTCCAAAATAAAACTCTCAATTTTGCTCCAATTTCATGGGGGGCTATGGGGGATTAAAGGGGGAGATATGGTCCAAGTATAGGGAAAATAATACCCAATATAAAACCCCCATTTTCATCCCAAGACTCATCTAACTCAAGGGTTTAAACCACCCCAACAACATACCCCACAAAAGGTGCCACTAGGAGTGTCCAAATTTCAATTCCAAGACACCACATCCTCATAACTTCCCTTTAATAAAATAAATAAGAAAATACCATCCAAGACTTCCAATACTAATGAATTAGATCAAGAACACTTGATACACCAAAATTAAACCCGAAACACCCAGAAACCAAGAGAGAACTATGAACCAAAATAAGATTCAAAACAAAGAATGGAATTGAAAATACAGGTGTGACAATTCTCCCCACAATAAATATTTACACCCATGGAAAGCCACAAAAATTATAGATTCCAAAAACAAATCCCAACTGATAGACCAAGATAGACTCCCCCGTTAAGGTCACCCTCCCCCAAAATCCAAAACACCTCTAGTTGATCAAACAAAGGAAAAGATACTATCACCAACAAAAATTTATACCATTATCCTAAAACATTCATACATAGTTGAAACACATCCCAAAACAAAACACCTCAACTAAAACCAGATGAAACTCAAGCAGTATACCCAAAACGAACAACATACTCAAACAACATTACCATAACCATACTTCAACAAAACCGTTGGGCATGCTCCAACCCAAAAGTTTACCCAAGGAAGAAATTGGTGGTTATATAGCTCTGAATGAGACTACCTACCACCAAGACAAAACGAAGGACAAAACCAAGTAATTGATATGGGTATACCTGAACAAAGTCCCCACCATAAGAGACAAATTAATTTACCAAGATTGAAGTGGGACACCAACAAGGGAGGCCCAAACAAACTCCCCACCATAATAATCAACTGTCTTACCCAACTAGTACAGGACACAAAGGAGATCCCATATGACCCAATCCCCACTGTAAGGGTGGTAGATCAATGAAACTCTAAACCAGCATTGACACTCCATGGTTTACCACTCCCATGGGCATCACCATCCTTGACTGAGCCTGACCAAGAATGAGATCAAAAGATCCTACCATGTTATTCATACAAGAACAACCACACTGAGGGTTGCACCCAAAAGGTTTCAAGAACTGGGTTTGAGGGAAAAAACAATCCTTCCTCCCAAAAATGAGGGAATTATTTCTCCACCAACATAAATTACAACCCAGAGGGATAGGGTCCCCCACGTCCCTTTCCACCACACAAGACCACTTGAAATGAAACTACTGCATAAAAATTTCAAACTATCTCTACATCCCACACTAGAGATATAAGCGAGACCAAGATCCCTTACGACCCTAGATATTTCCTGATTGTGTGAAAATCTTCACTCCAAGGCCTATGGCTGGAGCCCTGATGTTTGTAGAATCTACTGCACCGTAGTCTGGAGCTAATGATCACAACACCCCACAAAATTCTCTAGCTAAAAAAACACACCTTTTCCCCAAAAGGGATGTGGAAGATGCACATGAATCACCTATTTAACCCCTAAAAAATAATAGCATAAGGAAAACACATGGGGATACATATTCACTTAGAACGAGGAATTTAAAATTCTCAGAATAGAAACACACCTTAATTTAAGAAGAATACCACAAAAAGTTCAAAAACATCCACCTTTTTCCCTTAAAAACTAAATCACAACAAAACACCACAAAAAATGAATCTTTCAAGTGACAGAGTCATTACTAGGAGTAGAACCTTGAACATATTTCCAAGTAATATGATTTTACTACAAGTGTCTATTTCTGCCTCGAATGACCAGATTTTACACACTAGTGGATAACATGAACTCGTGCTTTGATGAGACTGATGAAAGACCTAAGGGCCCTTTAAGACATAATTTTAGACTGATAAACCTGAACTTCTTTCAACTTCCTCACTGGGATTCACCTTCACCACTTCCAGATAGAACCAATAGAAACAACAGTTTTAAACTTTACCTTTGATGATTCAGGAAACTTAGGGAACCAAGGTGTATTTCAACCTTACACAACCGCTCTCCTACTACATGTGGATCCGCTTAACCAAAAAATAATATGGGTAGAGTCAATATCCAAAGATCAATAATAAAGTCCTTATGTTGATCAACTGGAGGATCTACCAAAGAAAAATCACCCGTGGCGCACTTAAATCATGAATTAACTCTTTACGGGGACATAACCTAGACATAATGAAACCCAAGGACCCAAACAAGCTGGTCCTTTGGTCAAAATATACGACAAAACCAGATCCAAAAAAATATGAGCAACCACAACATAGGCTTCTTAAAAAAATTCTCACAAAGGGCCACCAATCAACACTTCAACCCAACTTACCAACATAACAAAAACCCAAAAAATATTTCAAATGAGAGGGGTTACCAAACTCAATAGACCCCACCACAACATTCCCAAATAAAACATAACACAAAAAACCCAAATACTAGTTATCAAGACATCAAAAATTCCTTTAAAATCATCTCTTTGAAAATAAATGGGTCGGTGGTTAGTGTATCCTCCAATGGTACCCCATGAGCCACACACATACATGTTTTTGTGCGGCATCGAGCACCATACTCATATCTGCACCAGAACTTATCTGGATATGACATTAACTATCCATATTACCATGTAAATCCATTCATGTGGTTGCTCATGAAATAAAAAATATTAATATAATTTTTTCCACATTTCAAAACCAAAATAATCAACTGACACTTCCTTTTTCTCAAAACTACTAACCACAAAATCAAAAACCAATTTAAGTCTTACAAAAAATTTCAAAAAAAGAAACATAAATTCAAATAAAAAATCACTCCCAAGTCATACACATTAATTTAAAAACATCTTAGCCCATTTCAAAACACTTTAGGTTTTATGAAAAACTCAATTTCACCCATACTCACTCATTTAAAAACTCATTTATCCTCAATTAAAAAAATTTACCCAAAAATTCAGGAAACTTTTTAAAGTACTTTTAATTACCAATTCAAAATATATCTTAAAACCCCACACATAAATTCTAGAACACTTAATTCAATTAAAAACACTTTTCAATGGTTTAGAAATTTTTACTGGAAACACATTTTCAAAACCCCCTTTAACATAATTCATACTTTCAAAAGTGGTGTAAGCACACCATTTACCCTTTCAAAAAAATTCTGAAATTTCATTACTACACTTTCTGAAATCAAACCATTTTTTATTTACTAAAAAAATCATTTCACAAAAATTCAGACTTCTTAAAATTAAGTAATTATTTCCTTAAAACAATGTTTCTAATATTCCAGAAGAAAGAGAAACAAGAAAATGTAATGGGAAATTAGTGTTGGTGGGTGTCTTTGACATATAGTTGGTTGAAATACACCAATCAATTCACTATCACAGAGAGTTTCCAAGGGAAATATCTCTATTTCCACATGGATTTCTAGGCCCTGGGAGCTCACTGAGACCATTAACCCAAATATCTTTTCATTTCCTCAGTCATCGACAAACCATGATAACAAAAGAACTAAGATAAAAACAAACTTCCTTGGGAGGCATGAATCCCATAAAGAGGTGTGCTATCTAGAAACATTACTTGTAATTATAATGTCACATCCTAATAATCATAGCTATGATCTACCTAGACTCTTTTTCAAATGGACTTGACTTAAAAAGATAAAACCTTCCTTTGATAACATTTTTTCACAAACCAGATCCAGTTTCCTTCAAAAACGGCACCTGAACTGGTCTGTGGAAATACCTGAAGGGTTTTCTGGATCCCCATGGTCTGTTAAAAGTGTACGAGTATCATAAACAATTGTTTTGGAATGATTTAACTGAGTTAAAAACCTTAAAATAACCCACAAGGATGAATAATCCGAATCAGAAAATTTACACCAAACAAGTCTTAACAAAAATTCAGAATTGAAAAACATATGTTTATACAAGGCCTAAAGAATAATACAATGGAATAAAGACAAAAAGAAAATCCCAATAACCACCTCATGGAAAGGTGTAATTCTCTCAATCCATATCCACAACACCGCATCACAAAGGACCACTAAAAACCCAGACCACGGTTCTAAGAGTTTTACCCAAATTTGCAAAAAACGTTACCATGTCTATTTTCACCCAAATATGTATGTAGGGTGTGATCCTTAGAATAGTCAGATTCCACTCAAAATTACCCCATGTGATAAAAATTATAAGATAAAAAGTTTTCATGTTTTCATAAACAAGAAAAGGTAGCAATAATTTTCTAAAGGATGAAACATTAAATGAAAATAGTTTTCAAGGGGGCTATTTTTAAGAATGAACACTTTTAATTAAAATGCACAATATACTGAATCTTCCATCAAAACACACCATGAAATGATGGTGGGTATCATATATTCAATTAGCACCAGTCACGGGAACACCCCTAGGAACTAGCTAGGTGTGGGTCCTAGGTACCTCATATCTCATTGAAAAGTAACCATAAAAAATATCCTTATCATACATGATCCACTAGTAAGTAACATACCCATAACCTAGTAGTCCCCAACATCATCATCATAGTTTAGTTAGTATTTTAATTGTCAAACTTTGTATGTGAAATAGGGATGAAACCACTCCAGATCACTAGCATATTAGTACACATCTGCCCACCTAGATACCTGGGTTTCCCTCTTTATGCTCAATAAAGTTCCACATGTTATCAAATAATATTTTCACATGAAAATTACAATTCAAAATCATAAAAAAACCAATAATCCCATACACATGTCACAAAATACTCCTTTTTACATTCAAATTCATTTTAACGTCATTCTCACACAAAACAACCCACAAACATGACTCACACCATTCTCACAATTTAATTAATCATTTCAATACTTTATAAAACGTTATCAAAATGTTTGACATCACAAATCACTAATTACTATTTCAAAAACCCATTTTATGAACATACACCACCAAAACATTACCTCTACATCCTTTGTACACTTTATGTAACTCAATAAACCATTTGAGATTTTTATAAAATAACTTCAAGGAGTATAACAAGTTTTTGCACATAAAACCCATTTAAAAACTCTATTTCAAGGACAAAATCACAAAAAACCCTACCAAACCAGATTTGGCATCCCAATACACATTTAATAAACAATTTACATATGTTATAAAATGACCCCAAATGACACCTAAATAGTTTCAAAAGAGAAAAACTCCATTTCTAGAGAAAATGAAACTTTAAAATTAAACTCTTAACAAATTCCATAAAAAAATATTTTTCACCACACAAAAAATATTAAGAATTTGATAAATAAGTAAATCAAGCAATCTAACTAATAAAAACACTCCATTTATAGAGAAAATGAAACTTTAAAATTAAACTCTTAACCAATTCCATTAAAAAAAGATTTTTCACCACACAAAAAATATTAAGAATATGATAAATTAGTAAATAAAGCAATCTAACTTAGAAAATAATGCTTACACATGGAATCACCAACCATAGATTTCAAAAACCCCAAATCATTGTGTGAAACATCAACCGAACCACCGCCGCACCACAAGGTAATGAAAACGATCCCTAATCCACAAGATACCACCAAAAATATACAAAATAAAACCCTAGGTACGAACCCTAACTATTTTATAATTTAGTACTTCAAGGAGAAGAGAAGAAACCCTAAGGAAAAGGAGGAAAACAAAGAGAGAATCACTTACATGAAGAAATCTTAATGTTTCCCCATCAAATATCCCTTAAAAATGAGTTCCATGGGAGCTTAAGGAAGCTTAGAGACCACCCATGGATATGAGATACAAAATGGGGAACAAATAGGCACATTAGGTTTTATTAGGGAAGGAAAAAATTGGAATTAAAAAAATATTTTAAATGTGCTGGACACCCTATACAGTTTGGCTGCATAGTTTAGTAAACCGTGTGGCCAAACCGTGCGGCCTGTTCTATCCACCCAAAACTCTCCATTTTCTTCAATATAAATGGGGTCCTAGGGAGGATTATAGGGGGAGAGATAAGCCAATGATAGGATAAATAATACCCAAAATAAAACCCATTTTCAATCCAAGACTCATCTAACTCAAGGGTATAAACCACCCCAACAACATAACCCACAAAAGGTGCCACTAGGAGTGTCACAAATTCAATTCCAAGACACCTCATCCTCATAACTTACCATTAAGCGCATGTCAAGAAATAATATTAATAATATCATTATAGAAATAGGGTTTAATAGGTATTAAATAAATATTAAAGGGAACATGTACAATTATTTATTTCTAACCTTAGAGGCATATAAACCCAATTATATATTTTTTTTCAAGAGATCCAATTCATTTTACTGTGCACAACAACATCCATAGGGAATCCTCTCAAGCCCTAGAGATATCCCTATCTAAGAATAATCATAATAATGGAGATAAATCTTCCTCCACCTTCCACTCTCAAGTATAGAAATATCAAGGATAATCCATTGGAATTGATTCTTGGGGTGATCAAAGGTGAATGGAACAAGAAATAGGATCAGCTATGCTAGCATCCAAATATTCAAATGACGACGTTTGGAGATTCATGGACCACATGTATATCATTGATAAAGTGAATCTAATATTTATTCCTGCATTTTAATGATTGTACGACATATATCTATTTTTATATCCATTAATAAAGAAATAAATTCATGTAAGGTAATTCATTAATTGCTTAAATTAATTATTAATAATATATGACAATCCTGCGGTTTGGTTCCAATGTTTAACCATTGTCTATATTCTTTGATTCAATTTTGTTGATCATGATGTTTATTATCATTTAAATCCTATATTAATCATCAATCATAAAAAAATAAAAGTTGGACATGACCCATTCGATGCTTCCGCTATGCCCAGAACTTATATATTCTCCTCTACCTTTAATGAAAACACTTCAATGGCAACACTTCAAAAATATAAAATACTTCTTTTTCTGTTCAGGGTAGCAATAGGAGACTCCACTTTCTACATGGTAGAAAATATTTTTTCATGGTATCATGTTCTAAAATCATGATTTATTATCTAAAATAATGAGTAAATTATATAACTATGTGGGATTAATTATTTGACTGTGGAATGTGACTATAACAGACTCTAAGTTATTTTATTTATTCTACCATGTCTTAAAATAAATTGTTTTTTTATGATTTTAAAATTTATTTATGATTTACTATTTTATATATATTTTTTTAAAGTATGATTTACTACAAGTTTTTTTATCTTTTTTTATCTATTTATTTATTTGAAAATATATATTAATTAATTTGAAGCCTTTAAAATTTATTTATAGTTTTTTAAATTTTTTATATTGAAAATTTTGAATTTTTCCTTATGTTGATGAGAATATTTATCATGAATATTTTATGTGTTGATTATTTTTTTAAAATATTTATCTTATGATATTTTAAAGGATTTATTTAATCTATTAGAGTGTAAATTATTTCAAATTATGTTTCATAAATTATTATGGTGATTACTTTGAATTTATTGAAACATATTAAATACAAATCTCAATGATTATTCTAGAAACTTATCTTATCTCTCATAAATAATTACAATGATAATATTACATGTTTTATGATTTTAAATTGTTCAAATTATTTATTTAAATTGGTTTTAACTTTTTGATATTTCAAGAATCTATTTTATCTCCATGAGATTTTTGGTTGACTTAGTTTTTATTATTTTGAATTGTTCAAATAGTTTGTTTGAGTTTCTATCCAAAATATTTTTCTATATAAGGGACATGATGAATTATTATAAGGGATATAATCACACACACCTTTGATATGAATTGTTAGATCAAATAATGATTTCAGAAGTTTTATAGGGGGGGTGTCAATGTACCCTTATTAAAATTTTAAAATTTATTAAAATTAAGCAGAAACATCAGTGTATTTTGAAAATAAGCAATATAAAAAAATTGAATAAGTGTAATGTATCAAGAGTGTATGAAAAACTATAAAATATATGAGAATAATGTATTTTTATAGTAGTTTAGATCTAAAATATCCTAATCTAGTCTTCACACCACAACTAATAGAGTGTGACACCCACTACAAAAGAGAGAGATACTTTAAAAAAAGAGAAATATAAACCCAAAATTTTACAATTGGATGAATCCAAAATTATAGAATTATGAGGAGTATCCCCAAACCTAACCAATAGCCTTTTGAGGGAGAAAAAATAATATGAGTAGAAACACTTCATTGATAAAAATTCTTGGAAGGCAGGATCTCTGTTTTATAGTAGCACTCCCATCATGCATGGTGGAAGACGAATTAATATTAGAAATTTATCTACTTTAGTGTGAGAAGATCCCATAATTCCTCTTGAAAATAGAATTCATCACATGGTAGTGGTAGTATTATATGACCGTCACATGGTAGTGGTTACGAACTCCTCTCTCTGCATGACACCACATCTATTTTTAAGGTACAAATTATGCGACTGTGATTCATGAACTACGACTGTGGAGTGAGAGGGTACCATATCCAGATTCTTTTATTTATTCCACCATGTCTTAAAATAAATATTTTTTTAGTTTTTTAAAATTTATTCATGATATTATGTTTTATATATTTTTGATGGTATGATTTATTATAACTTTGTTTTTATTATTTTTTCTATCAATTTATTTCAATAATATTTATTAATTATTTTAAATCCATTAAAATTTATTTTTAAGTGTTTTAAATTATTTATATTGAAAATTTAAATTGTCCCTTATTTTAATGATAATACTTATCTTGAATATTTTTTTGTGTCTATTTTTTTAAATTTATCTATCATATTATCTGTTAAAGGATTTTTTGACCAATTAAAGTGTAATTTTTTGAATGTGTCACTTCAAATTATGTTTGAACTATTTTTATGAATACTATTTTGATTTTATTAATTTTATTTTGAATAACTATATTTATGATTATTCTAGCGACAAATTCATATCTCTTAGATAATTTTTGCGATAATCTTGGATGTTTTTATTTATAGTAAATCTACTTACGATATACATGAAATTATTTGGATGTGTATTATTAAATTAATTTTAATTATTTATTTAATATATTTGTCTCATTTAAATTTATCCAAACAATGTATTCAAATTAGTTTGAATTCATTTGGTATTTTTGAAATTTGTTTTATCTTTATGAGATTTCAGGTTGACTCTATTTTAATTATTTTGAATTATTCTAATGGTTTACTAAAGTGTGTAGTATAAATATTTTTCTATTTAAGGGACTTTAAGGATTCTTCAAATGGCCAGATTACATAAAATTATGATACAAATTTGACTTAAAGAAACACAAATAATTCATACTCTATGACCTTTAAGTGATCTTGTACACATTGTTTATCATTTATGAAGAACTATAAAGGGAGGAATAAATATTATTTGACTTCATAACAACATGAAGAGTTGATTATTACCTTTGATGGAATGATTTAAGTATAATATCTACATAATTCAAAAGGTATTTCATAAATTGTTTCACCACCAACAATATTTCTGCTTCTATCTAGTTGTAATATTTATTATATATTTTCTATTTATGTAGATTTATACACTTAACATAGGTTATACCACTTATAAAAGGTATCCCCTTAGTTATTTTAACCTGACTGAAAATAAGAACACATAGGTTGGGTATTCTTATTATAGAAAATATAGGGTTCTATCTTCTCCCATAAAATTTTATGTGGTTAGGTTTGAGGTTTCTCCTAAAACATTTATGGGTTAGGATTCATCCCATTATAAAAGTATGAATTTAGATTTTGGGGATACTCCTAGGATCTCAGAGGTGACTGCGATAATTCCCTAGTTTCGATGCTGATGAACTCTGCTCCCCCCTCCCGATCAGAGGGAGGAGTTCCGCATCTGCTTGAGAAGGATAACCCTCACCCTGGATCAATTTCACCATTCCCAAGGATCCATCTTTCCCCAAAGGTTATAGATCTATTTCAGGTGGCACCACAACTTACTCTACTTCTAGATGAGATCAATAGTGTTGTAGATTTATTCAAGCTAACCTTGGTTGCACGATTTCATCCCCAACGCCCATCGGTTGATGAGTTTGAGCGACTTGTCTCTGAATCTTGGGAGATACAAGCGTGATCGGTTGTGGGTCTTCTTGATCGGGGGCATATAATGGTCCACTTTGGTTCAGAGGTGGATTTGATTATGGATTGGTCTCGAGATCCTCACAGGTGAAATGGCTCTAATTTCTTCTTGTTTCGTTGGAGCTTTGATTTTCACATGAGACGTGATCCCGTGACAATTACAACATGGGTAAGTCTCCCTGGCCTACCTATTTCTTTCCAAAATCCCTCAATTTTATGTGCAATCGGCAACATGATCAGTCATTACTTATGTTCTGATCATCGGACCGAGGCTGTGTGTCACTCGATTTGTCCATGAATTTGTGTGGATGTTGATGTATCAAGACCACCAGTTGACTATGTCTAGATCACAGATTGAAAGGAGTTCTGCTGGAGGTAGGATGTCATCTTTGAGTCCTAGATGCATTATTGTGTGGCCTGCTCCTACTTTGGTCATTTGGAACTGGTTTGTCACAGTGGACAGTTGGATGGTATTTCAAAGATGGTTGAAAGTAGAAGATCTGATGGTAGTCTGGCTATTGGATTGGACCCAGTACTGAGCACAACCAACTATGGTGATCTTGTGATAATGAAAGGGAATGTGAATGAAGGTATGGATGGTGTACCTATGGAGTTTGGTGGACTCATGGATCCTGATGAGCAGGGTGATCAGTTGAGAAGCCCCTGCCTCGATGAGGCAATGATGAGTACATGCACGAAGCGGGAGGTGCGGCAAGATTTTCAAACAGATTTGTGCATGCATGGTAGTGTAGTGAAAGAGGTGTGGGAGTCACTCAATCCATCAGCGCAACATGTCTTTGAGCAGATAAAATGTGGGCTTGGTGCTGAGGACCTACCATTACTGGAGGGTGCTGCTGGTCATGTGCAACCAGTAGGTGGTAGTCTGAATAGAGAAGAAGGAGTGGATGCTATATAGGGTGGAAATGTCCTCTCAGGTAATAGGTTTGCGGGCTTGGAGCAGGAGGATCCAACCACTGTGGTGGTTGATCTTCAGGTGAATTCATATGTGAATCTGCATATTGGTTCTAGTAGCCCAAAAAAGGCTTCAGTTGAGGTTTCAAGTATGGGGAATCTTGAGGATCTTGGAAACGAGGGTTACTCTAAATTTCTTACTCTGATTGATCATAATAGTCTCTCTCAGATGATTGGATATGAGTCTATGAAAAACTTATAAGGTGTTTTGGTGAGACAAGATGATGGGTTCACAGGTTTCAGTCATATGAATATCCCTGGTAAATGGGGGAATTTATCTGAAAGTGAAAAGGAGATTGACCGAGGGGTTGCAAGACCTTCTTACAGCGATATAGTTCAAGGGGGTCGGAAGTTATTGTCTAAAAGTGAAGGCGTAACAAATGCTCCTCCAAAGAGGAGGCCACAAAAGGAATATTCTTACTTACCGAAGATGGCATCCACCAGATCCTCATCTAGGAAGGAAAAAGGGCTATCCCTGATTCTAAAAAGATCCATGTGAGCAAGAAATCAAACAAGAAAAAACTCTCTGTGGAGAAACTGGAACTCAGACAGTAGTATGCCAAGATTTTGAAGCAATATGATACGAACTCTGAGTGGGAGTCAGCTACTGCAGAGGATGATCATTATCATGGATGTGGTGTGTATAATGATTACTATGATATGTAAATTTTCTTTTCTGGTTGGAACGTTTTTCTGGATATGGATGGGTTGTATGTCTGTACTCTCCTTCCTTGCCTCTTATACTTCTCCTTTACTTTAATAAAGGGTCAGAGGCCTTCCTCTGACTGAGCGTTCCTGGTATGAATTTAGATTTATACAATTATAATATTCTCTCTCTATTTTACAACGGGTTTTATACTCTATTGGATAGGGTGTTAAGATTATATTAGTATTTTTAGATCCAAACTTATATAAAAATTTATTTTTCTCATCTCTTTTATACTTATGCATACACTCATCACATATTACACTTATCTTTTTATGCTTTAATTCTTATTTTTTTAATCCTCTTATTTTCATCCTTAATTTTAATAACATGTATAATTTTAAAAAAATTATATTCACCCCCTCTAATACTTCTTCCATCACTTTTTATATATAACACTTGGTATCAAAATGTGACCCATCTAGGAATTATTAATTTTTAACTATTATCTTTTTTACTTATACCATAATTTGTTATCATATATTGAATTTAAAAGGATATATTTATTATTATTGATTATATATGAGTTAAATTGTATCTTAGTCCTTAAAAAGACTAGGGAAAGATTTATTTCATTGATGGAAAGTTAGGATATTGAATTCTTGAATTTGGTAAGACCACATCATTTTAATAAAAGTGATTAAAGATATTAGAGAGATAAAATAGATGTATTTTTTTTAAAGAATATAGGTATTTAATATTTAAATATCATGAATATACCTCATAAAATATACGAGGTTGAACTTGATAATTTAATTATAAATTATGATACAAAATACTCCTTTAATTGCAAAGTGATGAATTATTTTTATTTATTTCTTAGTTGAAGTGTGTATTGTAATATATCTCCTTATAAAAATATTTTTGATATCTGAATGAATTTAAAAGTAACTCGTCATGGAACTAAAAAAATTTTAGTGAAGAGATCATAACATTCACACGTCAAAATTTCAAGAATTTATAATGTTTGATTATGATAGTTTAAATGATATGTTCAATATATTCACAATGATTTTCAATAACATCATTACAATTAGTGAAACTATAAAGAATGAAGTGATGATTTAAAGGATAATTTGATCATTACCAAATAAGTGAAATTAAAATAAAGTATTGATTGAATAATTGAAATATTTTTTAGAATAATCTCTAAACAAGATGAATGTCTCTCTATAACAATATGAGATTGAATCGAAGAACAATGACCCTAGTTTATCTGAAAAAATAATTTGAGTTTATTTTAAAATATAAATATATTTCTTCTAACTCTTATTGTTATTTCTCACATTCTTCTAGATTAAATAAAGATGATTATCTACATCAAGTTGAAAAATTCATTCAGTGACATGTAAAGAAAAATCCTGCTACCAAAATGGATGAAATGAAAAGTAATAGATACAATATTCTTTTGAAAAGAAAATGATTTATAGGTAAAACTAATATTATATGTTAGGAATGTAGGAAACCCAACCATACCAAATATGAGTTCCCAAGATTGAAATATAAAAAATAACAAATGAAGGACAAAAACAAGAAACCTTATCATGATGGTTGGAGTTTAATTGAAGAATCAGACTCTCGTGAATAATTTGAAATTGAAAAGGAGATTGGTAACCTTACTATGATGGGAAAATATACTCATATAGGAGATATTTTTGATGATATATTAACAAATATTAGTTTGTATTTGATGGATGTATCGTGTAATGTTAGTAGTTCTTATAGTTCTTATTCAAATTATAAACATTCTTCTAGTTATTATTGTGATAAATCTAAATTTAAAGAATTAAGTGAATTATGGGATAAATTTATAGTTTAAATGAAAATTATTTCTAAAAAGTATGACAATTTTAAGGATCATAAGAACATTACTAAAGTAAATAAAATTTTATTTTGGAAAATTAAAATTTGAAAAATTATTATTATTTTGTTTTATAAAGAAGAGGAGAACATGAAGATTATGGAGAATTATCTATCTAAGCTCAAAAAGTAAAATCACATTTTAAGAAATTATTCTTCATCTACCAAAGATAAATTATATGATGATATTGAGATTGTTCAGAAGGAGAATGTTAATATGAAAAAGGAAGTTGAAAATTTGAAATAAACACTACCTAACTTTGTTCAATGAAAATATAATTATGATGAGATGGTAGCTATGATGAAAGAAAATAAAAATAAGACTAGTTTTGGTTATAATCATAATATTACTAAGATTTTTAAGACATTTATGTTAATAGTTCTATAGGGAAGGGTTCAATTATTAAATATTTCAAATTATAGTTGTAAGTACATTATGATTAAGAATGTTCTATCATGTTTCCTCAATCTCTTAGTATCACAAGAGTTTCTATTTATTACAATTTATCTTCTCATGTACCTTACCATAATTTGTTTTGAATCAATCTGGGTACAAAAAAATTATGTTACTAATCTAAGAATACTTAACTTTAATATATTTAATGTCAATTATCCTTAAAATATATTTATCTTATGATATTTTGTAAGATTTATTTGATATATTAAAGTGTAATTTTGGAATGGATTTTGTCAAATTAGGTTTAACCTAATTTGAAGGAGTATATTTTTATTTCATTCAAACTTTTTGAATAACTATCTTGATGATTATTTGAGAAACTAATTTTTCTCTCCTCGGTAATAATTGTGATAATATTGGATATTTTTATTTATAATCAATATGATTGAGATATTCATAGATATATTTTTATGAGTATTATATAATTAGTTTGAAAATTTTATTTCATATATTTTCCTTATTTAAACTTTTTCCAATATTGTATTTAAATTAGTTTGAATTCCTTCAATATTTTTAGATTTTTTTATCTTCATGAGATTTTTGGTTGACTATATTTTTTATTATTTTTAATTAATCTAATATTTTACCCTTTCATGTATCCCAAATATTTTTCTATTTAAGGGAATTGAAGGATTCATGGAATGACATGATTTTACATGATGATGATACACATTTGACTCGAAGAAATACAAAGTGATCATACTCTATGAACCTTCCAGTGATTTTTTACACATTTTTTATCATTTGTGATGAATTATAAAAAGAGGAAGAAATATTATTAAATTTTACAACACCTTGGAGAGTTGATCTATACCTTTATTAGAATGCCTAGATTACAATGTCTATATCATTCAAAATGGAATGCATTAATTATTTCATTACTAGCAGTCCTTCTTCTTATATCTAGTTGTAATATTTGTTCTATATTTTCAATATAGGAAGAGTTATACACTTAAATATTTTCTCACATAGGTTATACTAACTCTAAATGGTGATCCCTTGGTTATACTCACCTATCTAAAAAGTATAAGATGTAGGTTGGGGTTTCTCCTTATTTAAAATACAAGGTTCTATTTACTCCCATAAAAGGTTGTGTGGTTAGGTTTGGGGTTGATCCTTACATTGTCATGGGTTATTATTCACCATGTTATAAAAATATAGGATTATATTTATCCTATATTGAAATTCTATCCATATTTAATAATGGGTTCTATACTCTCTCGGTTGGGGTGTGAAGAATATATTAGGATCACTCAGATCCAAAATACTATAAAAATTCATGTATACAGTCTTCAAAAATTGAACTTATCTATTTATTAATGACTTCTTTATTTTTTTAATCCATTGATTTCCACACATAATTTTACCATATTAATTTAGTTTTATCTTGTCATATTTTTAGGGGGAGTTTTTCCTTGTTCATTATTATCTTTATCTGCTTATAGTGAAAAGGGGGATATTTTGTTATTTTGTCATAATATTATTAAATATTTTTTTATTATATTTTATGTATAGAAATATTTAAAATAACATAATAATAAAATATTTTTATAAAAATAAGTGGAGGTTCAAATATTTTTAATAAAAGAATTATAATTAAGAAAAGAGAATGAGGTTTGGATACCCTTACCTTTCTCTTAGAGTTGTCTCCTTCGGTTGGAGATGAATGCCTTCATAGAAGGGGATTTTTTTCACACCAGTGGATTAAGGATGTGAGAAAATAAATTTAGGGAGGTACTTGGGTATAATATAGAGATAAACCACACTTTAGATGCATTTTGAAAATGTTAAAAATATAACCCTTTTATAGGTAAAATTTGGTTGTGTTTTTGAAAATACTATGTCTTTAAGGGTAAAGAATTTAATTTTAAAATGGAAAGTTGTGAATAAATGGAAGATAGAAGATATTTTATACCATTAAGCATATAAATTTTATTAAGATAAAGGTTTATGATTTTTTATTAATTTATGAATCATTTTTAACATTAAATACCCTTTAATGTAATTTTATAGGTTATTTTAATAATTTTACTTTAAAAAATATCCAAATATATATGGATTTATAATTAAATAATTTAAATAATTTATTAAAAATTATTTTTATCCCTAAAATTATTTAAAATGATAGTTTAAACTAATATAATCAGTTTGAATATTTTTAAAACCATTTTCTTTAGCTTTTCCTTTACTTCCACAAGTGTTGCATCAATGTTACATATGAATTTTGGATAGTTATCCTATAAATTAATATTTAAAAATAAATTAACAAAAAAAATTATTATTATTATTATTTATAAATATCATCATTTAAAACCTTTCATTTCATTATTTATTCCTATTTATATCATGATAAAACTTTTTAGATAATAATTTTGAATATTCTAACATTACGCAAGCTCCAAGTAAAAATTTAGAAAATTATCTTATTATATAATTATAAAATTCCTTAATATACTTAAAAATCTTTCATTATTCATAATTTATATCCTTTATATTTGAGAAAATACTTATTATTTCAGGGATACTATATTGAATAAATTAATTTTATTTTTCCAATGTTGTGAAAATATTGTGTCATCACCAATAAATGATGTCAAATTTATCATAAAATGAAATTAATCTATATTAATTGAAAATATTTATATACTATTTTGATTATAAAATCATTTAGGAGATGTTACATAAGTTTTAAAAATATTTATGTCATATCTATATCTTGACGATGTCATAAAAGATTCGGTATTCATAAAAACAATATTTTTTAATAATTCACCAAAAATTAATTTTCTTAGAAAAATACCAAAAAATAATCATAAACTAATTTAAATATTATAACAACCAAAATTAAGTCCATTTTATCAAATTAAATTTTTAAATTTTATATATTTATCTTTTTCATATAACCATAAATAAATACTATTCATGTTGTGTTATGAAATAATAGAATATGCATTGTGAAATAGTTTTTATAAAGATGTGTTTACTTCATATCATATAATATAAGGTCTTACACATACCTAGAATTAGTCCTAAAACATTAAATAATATAATTCTTCTATAAGGTGATAAAAAAATTGTTAAACAACTCTATAGGAAACACATCCCAACTATGATGGAGGTAGTTAGAAGGATATTGAAAAATTGTTAAGAGAATGAACTATCTACCCCTTTTATGAAACTTAATGGTTTATAAATATGCATATAGTTCAAAAGAATTATATATTGAAAATTTCATGTAATAGACAACATGAATTAATCATTATGATAATCCAAATCAATTAGTAGGTTTTCATTGATTACATAAAAACAAATCATGTCATAAGAAAATATCATTATCCCATTCCATTTGTTGACTAAATGCATGAAATAATGTTAAGAAAAATAGATTGTTTCTTTATAGATAGTTTTAAATTATGATTCTAGGTGCTCATTCCACCCAAGGACCAAGAAAAAAACCTTAACTTATCCTTGTAGCACTATTTCTTGCAAGATAATTCTATTTGGATTGTGAAATATTCCAAGTAAATTTGAAAGATACTTGGAAAAAAAAATTCTCAAATTTTATTGATGTATTTTTGGACGAATTTACTATATTTTGGAATTATTTTGGTATCCTTTTAGTAAATTTAAATAATTTCCAAAAAAAATTGTTTAGAAAATAATATTGTTTTGAGTTTTAAAAAATGTGAATTTATAGTGAAGAGAGGAATTATGCTTGGATATGTAATTTAAAAAAATAGGATTGAGGTTAAAAAAATATTATTGAAGTTATCTATGGATTAATTTACACAACCTTTATAAACCATGTCAGATAATTTTTATAATACACATGATTTTATAAAATATTAACCAGGTAATTTAGAAATATTTATTTTCTATTTTCTATATTACTCTTAAATGATTCTAATTTTAATTTTTATGATAATTTTAGGAATTATTTTAGTGAGTTTGAAAATAAAATGAACACATTACTATTCATACAACCAACTAATTGGGACCATCCATTCTAGCTACTGTGTAATGATTCGATATATTCTATTGGAGTAGTATTTTTTATGAAAATTGGATGAAGACATCATGTTATAGAAAATACTCCTAGGTGAAGAAGGCATAAGTAAATCCAAGGCTGGTAATCTAGATACTCCTACTCTAGGAGTTTGATTTAGAGATAAAATTAAAAATCGGTTTTGAAAATAAAGTTTTAGTTTAATTGAGTAGGCTAACCAACACAATTGAGGTGAAAATTCAAGATAAAGAGACATTAAATGACTTCATTCTAGGTGAAAAAATTTATTTGATTGAAGAAGAGGTACCATGAAATGATAATCTGGTAAATTTTATAGTAACTTCTCAAGTTCCATCTCATATGAACATTTTTTTAGAATCACAGTTAAACCAAAGTTTTATGTTTGGGATGATATAAATCTTTAGAACATATCCGATGATAAATTGATTAAGGGATGTTTTTCAAAAAGTGAAGTATAGTCTGTGCTATAATTATTCCATAGATTATCATGTAGAGGAAAACCTCAAATAAATGATAAGAAATTATTATAATATGTAATATACTAGAACACGCTATTTAAAGATGATAATGAATTTTGTAAAAAATGTGATCAATTATATTTAATTATAAACATATAGAAGTTATCGTAAATTTCTCAAAGAACAATAAAATTTTATGAAATATTTAAATTATAGGGTATAAAAGTTATGGTATTATTTTATATATCATTTGGATATTCGTAAATCTTGTTATCTATGGACAATATTTCAAAACAGATGGAATATAAATCCAGAAAAACTGATTATTCAATTGTTGTTTGTATTTTTTAGGTAAAATAAATTTTATATATTTGGAATCCTAAGAGAAATAATTAGTGACCAAGAAACACACTTTTGTAATAGGATTATGGAGGCTTTAATTAGTAGATTACGAGTGAGGCACAAAACATCAACACCTTACTATCTATAAAAAATTAAAAATATTAAGTTTAAAATATAATGATTAAAGGAATCATAAAAATTACTATCAAGCCAACTTGGAAAGATTAAATAAAAAGGTTGGAAAACACATTGTGGTATTAAAAAAAATATTTATAAACCCCAATGAAATGATAAAATATTGGTTGATCTATGTAGAAATCTATCATCTACCTGTGGTTATTTAACACAAGGCCTATTGTGTAGTCAAGGAGATGAATATGGATTTGAAAAATTTTGGATAGGATAAGAGACATAATATTAAAGAACTAGAATAAATTATGGATTAAACGTTTTAAAATTATAGAATTTACAAGGAGAGAGAAAGAGAGGAACATGAAAACATGACTCCACAAAAAGGCATCTATCAAGGTGAGAAAGTTCACCTTAAAAAATAAAGGATCACATTGATGATTGATAAAAAAAATTAGGAAAAAACCCCATTAAATATAAATGGAAAGAGGCTATAAGTTCACCTTGGAAATCTACCACATACACTAGTAGATGAGATCACACTCCTCTAACCCTTATACCAGTAAAACCCTCAGGTTGTACCATTCCTTAATAGTGTAAATTGCTATCATCATTTCCAATTTTATTAAACTTATATTTATATTAAATGAATTTATTACACCATAATATTCAAGTTTTGGGGAGGTAAACATTTTTAGATTTTAAGTGTTTTTTTCCTTTTTTATAATTATATTTCATTGTGTGTTTATGAAACCTATAGAGCTAAAATTTGATACCTTTTCTTTTTTGGAACCTATTTGAATTATAAAAAAATGATTTTATATAGTAAAATAAACTAAAATTAATGTTGAAAATAAATTATTTTTAAATTCCTAGTTTTGGGAATTCCTAAAAAGACTACTTATTTTTTATTCCAATACCATGAAATACTATCTAATATTAAAATAAATTACATGGAAAGCTTCTAAAATATTTTTGAGATCTTATTTAAAATTCCTTCATTTCTCGAGTGATCCAATATGTTTTTTAATAGCCATAATATTCTATTAATTCTATTTAAGACATTTAATCATTAAGGAACACGCATTGAAAATGATTGAGGAGTTTGTATGGTTGGAAATCAATTTTTACAATAAATTTTTATTCCAGTATACCTTATAATTTGACCCTTATTCTCCCTTTTATTCATGAATAACCCTAATAAGAAGCCAAATTATAATAATATAATCCTTAACTACCAATATATATAAATAAATGTGTGATCATAGTTGAAATCAAATTTGGGGAGAAGCTATTCTGTGAGCAGATATAGGGAGAAACATCAATTTATGTGAAATATGGAATTAAAAAAATCCATCAAAATTAGGAATTTTATTAAAAAAAATGTTTAAAGACTAATGATTCCTCTCTACCTTACAAAATTAAAATCTCTGTAGAATTTACAAAAAATGGGAAAAATATGTTAAAATAAGTATAAAGAAAGAACATTCACTACTTTTTAAGTGATTCATGTGTAAACACTCTATGAGATTCAATAAGGAGTTGTGAGCTCAGTATTTTTAAAATGGGAGTGAGTGAGGAAACCATTCTTGGGAATAAACTTATAGTTATTCATTTTTGTTCAATTAGAGACAAACCTCCTCATTCTACCTTAGAATCTTATAATTGAAAACCAACCAGACATTATCCACTAAAAACCTAAAATGTATTTATGAAAAAAACAGGTACATGAATCATTGGGAGGGATTTTTTGAATCCTATCAAGCCTATGATGGCCCCTGAAATAGTTTGGAATGATAAAAACCTTTCTTAAAATTCAAACTTTGAGTGATGAGAGAAATTATTCTCAGAAGGTTGGTATAAATGAGAAAAATAGGATGGAAAAAGTAGAAATGAATTGAATATAATTCTCAGGGAAAATAGATTTAAGAACATTAAGAGAAATTGTGATATTGTGCAAATATGCTATTTAAAATTAAATCCACAATGGTGGGTGTTTTTAATTTATCATGGGAAATATTATTGAATATCACCTACTTAGGTGTCTATGGTTTAATTTTAGGGGAACTGAAAAAGGAAATAAATTAATTATATTTTATTAATATAAAATTCATTTAATTCCCTCATATTAATTAATTAATTATAGTTTTAGGGAGGTTTTGAATTAATAGAACACTTAATTGGATTTTATTAATGTTTATTTGAATGGATAAAATATTTAATTGATTTGATTTAATTATTTTTTTAAAATATAATAATTAGATGACTATTGATAAATTCATTGGTTTATTATTTTGGGAGAAGTTGATAAAAGCAGGTTTTTTAGGAAGTAAAGAATTCTAGAAAAAAAACGAGGAGGCCTAAAAGAAAGTTTAGATTGAATGCCTTTTCACCATAGAAGATAAAATCATGAAGCAACATAGACTGAAACCAAGGTGATATATTTCTATAATATTTTTGAATTTCAAAAAGAACCATGTATATAATAATTATTATAATGTAGTTAAAGAGAAATATTGTAATAGTCTAAAATTTAGAGTATTATGTTATAGAAGATCGAGGGAGAATCATAAAGGATTAAATTAAGTAGAAAACCCTACATGTGGATCATTGTATACACAATATTCCTCTAAGACCTTAAATAAGATAATTTTTTTTGTGACATGTAGTATTTTATAGAAGAATGTTGGAGAATTTTTAAAAGTACCCATGAGAGTGAATAGTGGGTACATAAGAGTTTTTCCATCTACATGAGAATAAAAATGGATAAAAAATTACATTTGAAATAGATAATATGTAAGTGTTTATTTATGAGGAGTAATTTACTATTTCCATTAAATTTAATTGATAGAGGTTACCTATAATACATACTATGTTTGGTGATATGTAATTATTCTTCCTTCCTGGTAGAATTGAAAAGTATAGACCTTCCTGGGATATAAAAGATATCCAGATCATAGGTAAGAAACACACCCTAGTATGTAATTGTTTTTTCCTTTACTACTATATTGAAAGGTGTTGATTCTCCTATTATACATATGAAACTTTGTGATGATAAATGAGGTTTTTTACTTTTATTTTGGTAATGAAGAACAAATTATACACAATATATAATATGAGATATGTGGGGTTTTATACATGAAATAATTCCATCCAAATATCTCACATAAGATATTTTGTTGATACATAATAAATCTAGAAACAATACATATGATTTATCCCTTTTTTACTAATATTAAAAAACTAATTCGAAATCCTCCCACTTGATTCCCATAATCCTTGAAAATTAAGATATTACCATATCTTTTACTTACACCATTAATTAATCCAAAGGAGATTAAGTTAACATTATTATGAAGAATATTTAATGGGATTAAATATTCAAAGATGGAAATTTATTGGAATACAAATATCATGAAGGGGATATTAAAAAGAATATAGGTTAACAAATCATTGATATTGACTGGAATGAAGAACTAGGATGCATAAACTATTACAAGAGGATAGATTTTGAGAGGAAAGGAGATTGAATTTTTGAGTTCTATTTCATTTTACTATAGTGGTTTTAATTTTTCCATTTTTAAGGCATGTAACCTCTGATATGGAGGGGTAAACCATTTTTCTAATTGGTAAAGGGATAAGAAGGAAAAAAATTTAATTATTAAGTCCATTATTCATTTAGTAAATTATATTTACATTTTTTACATTCAGTGGAATGATATCATTTTAAATAAAATTTTGTTCAGTTTATTATTCATGTGAATTTTCTAGTACTTGGATTGATAATCATACTTGTACCTCTATTAAAATTTTCTTATATTCAATAGAATAATCAATATTGATTGGTGATTATATAGTGATTATTAATACATGTGTGTAAAGTAGTTAATTATAATTAAATTACTTGGGAGTAACTTTACTAGATTAAGATTTTCTCGAGTAGTTTAGGAATAATTTATTGTTGGGGTGTCATTTGATATCTTTTCACACTCATATGAATGAGGGTTGATTATTAGTTATTAATTCTTGAATTATCTTCATAATTTCTCCCATCCTAAGGTGAAAAATAAAGTGATTATGGATTCCTTCACTTATTAGTTAATTAGAAGAAGGGTTAACCATTTTTAAGACTAGGATAACATTACAACTAGTAATTCAACACTTAAACCAATCAACTATCATAAATTTCATAAAACCTACTTATTTAAATTTTTCTCAAGTTTTATCAACCTAAAACTCACCAAATATCCATATTAATAATTGTCAAAAATTAGTTCACACCCCTCTATGGAGACGACCTTTAGTCCCCACTATACTATAACATAACCATAGTTAATTAAATTATTTTTTCACCACCATATGACATGTGAGTCACATATGACTAGGCTCTGGTGTCACTTTGATAGTGAAAGTGTGAAAAATCAAAAACCAAAAGAATAAAAGTTAGATGAAAAGTCCCATAATGTTTCTTCTAGTATCCAATCAATGTAATTGAATCCTAAAGACAGTGTTAGGAATATAGGGATATGTTTCCATAGGATTGAATTTTTTTTATATACTTTAAGGGGTTTGAGAAACTCTTAGGAGATCATATTTTATTTATAAGTGTTATAAAAATTAATTATTTGATTTTGAAGGGTATATGATTCAAAATATATAATTTAAAATTTTTAAGTATACAGCAGTTCAAAATAAAGTAAAAAATTTATAGATATTATTGTTTTCATTAAAATAATGAAGAAAAATGTTATTTAATCATGTATTTTTATGAAAATGAATATAAATTTATCTTAGATCAATCTAAGTAAAGGATGTGTATAATAATTTTATTTCTATTATGTGATAAGAGAAGTTTTTTTCCATGAAGTGTTTTTATTAACAACATTAAATGAAGGTTATACACATAGTAATGATTATAACCAATTCTATATCATGTGTAAAAATACTTATTTTTTACCTAACTTAAAATTGAAGGTATTTGGACCTTTTTAAATTACTGAATGGTCAGTTTTAAAACTGAGCTTAAAAATTTAATTATGAGAGTTGGAGTGCTTCTAAGTGATAAGTTTGAACATTGGTGAAGGATAGTAAAGTTTTCCAAGTGGATTGAGAAGTTTCAATATCATAAAACTAGGAAAAATTAGGTTTTTAATGACCTACACTGGGTGCATGGTTTGTATGAAACCGTGCAACCCACTGTAGGTAACCGTACATCCTTATTTAAGAGGTCAGAAGCATTTTTCATCGAATGTGCATGGTTTCACAAACTGTGCGACTAGTCTGTATGAGGGGAGTCTCTTATACAAGGGGTGCCATAAGGTTTGTGCATGGTTTGAAAATCCGTACGGGTCAAGACGCATGGTTGGGTCTCTTTAAGAAATTAATTTAATTAAAATAAAAATTTAAAACATAAACTGAACCCTCAAACCTCAGAACTATCGTTTGAACCACACGATGAATCACCCCAAGGGGGGGGGGGAGGTTTCCCCTTCGACGTGCGCTCGACCACTCTCTTATACCCCTCTATGGTTGTTGTTTCTACCTCCTTACTTGATGATTATTCCTTGATCCGGTGAGGTAGGCTCTCTCCCCTCCTCTCCTCTCTTCCTTCACCGATTTTCAGCCTCCCTGTTGTCCTATATTGATTCTACCAAACCCTAGGTCATCGGTTATCTAGATTTTTATTTATCCTTTTGCTGTTAGGGTATGTAACAACTTCCTTGGGTATTGTTTGAGAAAGTTTCAGCAACCACCACCGAAGGTAAGGTGGTTCGGGTGGTTTCGGTCTGCCTTATTTGTTTCGGGGTAAGATTTATGTTTTCTTCTTGGTTTCTCACCCTCTAAATTTGGGTCTTTATTTTTTTAATGGTTCATGGTATTTATCTTCTAGCACATTGAACTCTTCTTTGTGGTTTCGAGTCATTGAGTCAAAGGAGGCTCATATGTGTGTGCCTAGGTAATTAAATATATATATGTGGGTTTTCTCATTACATGTATAATCATCCATGGTAGGGATTATACACGTATGAGGCTAGGTGTGACCATGTATATATATATGGAAATGAATATGTAGGTGAGTAGAGACGAATATATGCATATCATAATATATTTAAGGATCCCCTTTCAAATTTCCATGTCCATGTAGGTGTGTGAATAAGGGTTAGGTGTCCTTGCATATGATTAGTGGGTGAGCAGCAGATTTTAGTTAGAAATCTCTAAGATCCAAAGTGGATGATTTGGTTCCACTTTTAGGTAGGGTCCCTTTCCATACCCTTTTAATTTTCTCAATGCATTAATTAGTTGATTATTGAACTATTTTTATTTCTTAATTAATTAAGTATGATTAGAATTTTATCCTTGCCTGATTAAAAAGTCATGGTTTCTATTTATTCCAGGTGTATAAAATTTTCCCTATTGAGGCAAGGTGAACAATTTGTATTGTATAGGAAAAACACACGTGATAAGTTGTCATTCCTTGAAGTAATCTAAGTGGCCCTGTCTATGGTGACCAAAGTGATATGGTGAAACCCTCTAATTGAAATGAATATGACTTATATCAATTTTAAATGTTTAAGAAAATTGATCATGAAGACTTTAAGTAAGAGGGATCATACCAAATGACCTATTTTCTTTTAGAATGTATTGAATATTAAAACTTGAAATGAAAGAGATTAGGGTGGTAAGACCATGCCTTGGGTTAATATAGTAATAATGACTTATGATAGTGAACTTGGAATATCTAGGATGGTTTAGTAAATACATATTTCTTATGATAATAAATCACCATATGTCAATTGAAGTGTTTAAAAGGAGTTGGAAATGGATTCTGACATGAATGATAGGCTTTGCCACATGCTTGGAAATGAATGTGTAACCATGTCATTATAAATACTTAAGATGTTATGCCTTAAGTACACTTGATAATTTAATGTGATCACTTTTTGATGTTTAATTTATATAATTAATATGTTTTTTCTTAAGTATAAATGTGACCGTGTTTACTTATGTATAACATGGTATTAGCTATTTGAAATGAATAAGAGGTACTGCCTTATGCACTGTATTATAATTATGATGGATTGAAAATTATTTTTTAATTGAAATAAACCCCCTTTTAAGGGATTAGGGGGAACCCATCATGACATAAAGACTTAAAGGAAAAACCATACCCCAATAGACCGAAACTAAAGATAAAAACATCCCTCACTACAAGAGAAAAGATTCTCCCAATAGTAAAACAATTAAATCCAACTCCATTGTCTCATTTTAGAATTACTTTCCATACCATTCCAAAGATAACATGATTAGTACCCCTGGCCAAAGCCATACCCTATCAAACATATGATTTTGAAAAGCCATGAAATAGTGAAACCTTGTGCCCTGAACATCATCTGGATCAGCTTCTTGTAGTAGAACAGTTGGATAATCCCTTAAGCCACGGACCACCAAGGCCAAAACCACAATCAATTTCATAAAATCATCACTGCCTTACTTCCATAAAAATTAGATAAAACACCATAAAAATAAAACATAAATGAAAAATATCTTGCTTCTAACATGGAATGGTGATTTCAGTAAGCAATTCAAGGGAAAATAAGGATCACGAAAGCCGAAGATCCAGAACAACAACACCAATCACGAATGAATCATAACACCATCGCACAGGATGAACCAACTCATCCCAAACCATAAAATACCATAGAAAAAGAAAATAGAATAATATCAACAGACCTACAGAAGGAGTCCCGCTGCCCAGATCCTATTACCACCAACCTATTCGTACTTGAAGACCACACCAGAACACCCATTACACACACCGGAGAAAAGAAAAAATCCTCATGCTATTAGATCTGTAACCTCATTCGCGACACCACACTACCATTGAAGACCCTATCTAGTGAGGAAGGAATCATAAAATTAGTGGTAAGAAATAGTTAAAAGGGAGAGCCGACTAAGTCCACAAAGCCACCACAAGAGAGGAAACATCGTCAAATCTCACCGAGCACAGGGATAACTGGCATTATTACCTCATTCCATTTATATAATCTTCTATGGATGAGAGTATTTTTTAACTTGTGACATTTATATAATCTCCTATGGATGAGAATTTTTTTTACCTCATTCCATTTATATAATCTATTATAGACGAGAGGCATTCTTATCGCGTTCCATTTATATAATCTCCTATAGATGAGAGGCATTCTTACCTCATTCAATTTATATATTCCCTCTTGGATGAGAGGTATTCTTACCTTTTTTGAAGGATAACCTCTATATGTATATATACGATGGGACTAGATGTGTGATTACCCCATCCCAGTGATAATCTATATATATATGTATATATATTTACACATGGTGAGTTGATCAGACATACCAGCCATGGGATGAAGTAGGTATCACCATCAGGTGTCCCTTAGGAACCTGAATGGGTGTTAATTATTCATTCAATTCTGTCATTAATAATTCATAATTGCACAGTGTTAAATTTATACTACACTTTCTGGATAGGGCTAGACACCGGTGGTGTCGGCCTACTGATATTTATATCTCAAACCCTACCCGGGACGCTATTACATTGGGGTACCCAAGTAGACCTTTTTTGTTCATAGGACTACGGACCTTAGACCATGCTCATTGTTGTATGCTCATACCTCGAGTTAGGAACAAAGGAATGAACTAGAGCTCATATTGATTGTTGAGATTTTCCTTATGACTTTTTAGTTCTTTTTCTTTATTTGAGTCCTATATTTTTATGTATTGAAAAGCATTCTATATTTTTTCTACTTCCAGTTATGTAATATCACTATGACATGCATGAATGATATTTATAAACTAGTGTTGGGACACTTTTATTAGATTTTTATTATCTGTCTTCCAATGCTTTATCATTAATTTATACCACTTACACTATTTTTCACCTATTTATATTCTATTATACCAATGTGTAACTCTGATCATGAAGGTATAATATCCCCAATATCATCTCCTTACACACTAACTACTATTTAGTATCCTTTGGTGTATGGGGAGACATGGTTGATGTCATGTGGCCCAACAATCTGGCTACCGATTCAATGATATGCCAGGTCGGGAAATTACAATGGTATGAGAGCTAAATTTTTTCATTTGTATTACTATTTTGGGTTGGTAGAAATGATAATAGGAATGTGTCGGCGTTTGGTTAATAGTTTTTCTTGGGATTGATCACCCCACTTATGAGAAAGGACCAAGTGTCTTGGGCTAGTAATTTTTGTTCATTTTGTTTGCTGTTACATTTCATATGATTTCACATTAAGTGATTTTTTTTATTTTCTACTACTTAATTATTTATATAATTTCTATATTTTTACCCATTGGCATTTTATGTAAAGGAAGTTTCATTCCACGCATGATAATAGGCACATAGAAATTCACATTCCATGCATAATTCTATACCATGTAGTTGAATTATAGTTTTCCATGCTGTTTGTTTGGCCTACCTACTGATATGACATACTCTATGTTATAACATGCTCCTATGTTAGTTGCCTGTTATTCCATGTTTTTACCTTGTTTAGCATTCCTTCTCTGTTTACTGCTTATGATGGAATGTTTTTCCGTGTTATATTTGGGTTCTGAATGAATGGGAATTGAGTTTCGATTATAAGGTGTATGGGTGATTTATAACCAAGAAAGGGTGCCTATAGATTCAAACCATTTTGAGTATAAAATAATTACATTTTAAGGCTTTAAATAAAATTTAAATGCTTCTAAAGTTTAAATTCAAAGGTAAATTGGTTTAAATTAAAGAAATAAAAATTCCAAATTGTAAAGTGTATGGGCGCTTTATAGGTTGGTAGCTGGCCACCCATATGTTTGAGCCATGGATTTTGAGCATGCTAAAATTATGAATGGAGTTTGGTTTCAATTAATGGGATCCAATTCTCAATCCATGAAGTGTATGGGTTCTTCATTAATTGGTAAATGACATCCCATATTAGATAAAATAGCATGATGTCATATTTGATGTTTATAACTGAGAAAATTGATTAGTTTAAAATTAAAATGAGTTTGTTAACTATTAAATGTGAAATTGGATCTTATTAGGTTAGTTGGGGAATGATTATATTGAAATAAACCATTGGGGTGCTTAAAACTTTGTTTTATGAACAAATGCTTTTGGGTGGATTTTTGGAGAACCCAGGTTGACTCAATGGGACCCTCACATGTTTCGTTAACTATTAAAAAGAATTTATTATGATAAATTTCTTGTTTATAATGGGATTTAAATTAATGTTTAAATGTTTAAAATGATTTTTTTGGAAACTTTCATGTTTTAACCTTGGGAAATTAGTTGAAAATCAAGCACCTTGAGTTTTGTTTTTAAAAATGGCACTTAATGTTGGATTAAATATTTTAATGTTTAAAGATGAAATTTGAATAAATATAAAGGTCTTGAAAATGCAACCATAATTGGTGAACTTGATAAAACCCTCATGTATGGATATCTTGAGTGTTTCCTTTTAGTTTCCTTGGAATGGAGCTGTAGGAATTCTTTATAGGCTATTTTCTTTTTAGGAATGGAGTGATGATCAGCTTTCAGCCGAGTGACTTTTTTTGGCATGACCAAATTCTTGTGTCGACACTTATTCTTTATAAGGGGATAGATTATGGTAGGTAACACCCTTAGAATCTAAATGATTTTCTTGTATCGTAAGCTTTTGGACATTTGGTGCCATTCAGTTTTCATTATACCTTATAGGACTTTTAGTTTCTAGTGACACCCTTGTTCGGATGGGTGGTTATGATTTCCTAGATCTTGTTATGGTTTTGATCAGTGGGTAATGCTCATTTTATAGTAGGTTAGATATTCCAATGGCATGGCCAACTACTTCTTTGATCATTATACCCTTTTATTTTCATCAGGCGGTATGTGTTGATGTACATGGTACCGTCGAGTGTTAAATGTGCTAATGAATTGGATGAGATCGGTTGAATCTTTGATCCTTGAGTTGTTATGTGCGGTCTCAGGTCATCTTCAGGTAGAGTAACCTGAGAGTTAAATAAGAAGATTTTTCCCAATGTTTGGGAGAAATATCTTGAGAATCATGTGTTTTTATACGCCAATATGTGTTGGGTTTGGTTTCCTTGTCTAAGGTTTTGATGTTGTGATCATGGTTCAGAGGAGTTTCACACATTCATTTAAGGTGTTTTGGTATAGTGTGCTCGTGAGTGGCTAGTTATCTTTCTTGAAAGCATGAATATGGTGTGGTTGGCTGTGTATGCAACCTTTGAGAAACATCATTGGTCGTGGTTATATCTAAGTAGAAAAGTTTGAGTGATCATGTGATTCCTCAGGTAGAGAAGGCATTTTGTTTCAGCTAATGGAAGTTTATCGATAGGTGAAGATTAGTTACTTCCTATGTAAGTCGACCAGTGGTGGTTCAACCATTCTTCCTTCTAGTAATTTGGTGTGATTAACTGGAAGACCTTTCTAAACTGTTAGTGTATTCTAATAATAAATGAGCATGTACCATATATTTTCTTCATTATAGATGCACCAAGAGAGAATTTGTCTTACACCGTGCTGAACACTATAAAGCCATTGGGCTTGTTTAGGTGATTCTCTTTCGGTGTTTCACATCAGAGGCATGGTTTCCTTCATGTTTTGATTAGGAAGCGTCACTGGAGGCCATGGATAGACTTCATTGTGCGTGTAAGTTGGAAAAATGAGATGCCTTGGTATAAGGCATCACGACTCAACTTTTAAAACACTAGGTGTCTAAGACAAGCATCTTCTTAATTAGTCGGCATTAGTGGATTGAATCTTTTCCTTTCTTGCTTAATGTTAACGGTTGGTGAAGAAACATTTCTAGGCACTTCATCAGGTGGAGACGAGTGCAGTTGGTGTTGGATGGTTCTTTTCATGAAAAACCGGTTAGAATTGGGATTTGAGGTAGATGGAGATTGACCTCTTTAAAACATTTTGGATAACATGCTATGAAAATTATTAATACATTTTGTGGTATTCTTGTAAGGAAATTCCAATGGTGAGATGAGTCAAAGTTGGAATTGGATTCTTAACATTAAACCATAAGGTGGGAAGAACCTTTGGTTAGATTCTTAGAGAGATGAAGATGTTACCATGTCTCTAGTTAAACAGGCTCTAGTAGAAGCCGACTTGGTGATCAGTTGGAAATCAGGTGTCGTATTAGGTTATAGTGAATTAAGTACTGTTTTCTAAGGGATTATTCAAGGTGCATTGGACGTTCGGAAATGAAACACAACTATTTGAGTGAAGCTTCATGACCCTCATAGGTCGGGTGATGTGTTACGCTATTCCCAAAGGCTTCTCAGTGATGAAAATTTCTAAGGTGGGAAGGTTATAATGATCTGCGTTTTGGACTGGATTAAAAAGAGATGGTATTTGAACCTTTTTAAATTACTAGACATTTTGGTTTTAAAACCAAGCTTCAAAATTAAATTTTGAGAGTTTGAGCACTTCTAAGTGATGCTTTGGGACATGGGTGAAGGATCGTTAAGTTTCTCGAGTGGATCAAGAAGTTTTTGGAGTGTCAGACTGAGAAAAATCATGTTTTTAAGGACCTTCACTAGGCGCACGGTTTTTCTAAAACCATGCAGCCCACTATAGGTAATCGTGCTAACTTATTTTAGGGGGTAGAGGTGTTTCGCACGGTCCAGGTGTATGATTTCTAAAACTATACACCTAGCCTGTGTGAGGGGATTCTCTTAGATAGGGGGTGTTGTATGGTTTGTGCACGGTTGGGAAAACCATAGAGGTCAAACCGTTCTATTGGTTCTCTTTAATAATATATTTAATTAAAATTAAATAAATATTTAAACCTAAACTAAACCCTCAAACATCACCCCTCTCATTCAAATCACACGACGCAACACCTCAGGGGGGGGGGGTCCCCTTCGATGTGTGCTTGACCCCTCTCCCAGCTCCCTCTCTAGTTTCCATTTACACCTCCTTCATTGATGATTCTTCCTTAATCCAACAAGGTAGGATTTCTCCTCTCCTCTCCTCCCTTCATTGACTGATTTTCAGCCTCCCTGTTTCCCTATTTTGACTCGGCCAAACCCTAGGTCAAGGGTTAGAAAGATTTGGATTTCTCCTTTTACTATTAGGGTATGAAACAGCTTCCCCAGGTCTTATTTGGGTGAGTTCCGATAACCATCACCAAAGGTGAGGCAATTTTGGTCCACCTAATTTTTTTCAGGGTAAGATTTATGTTTACCACTTGGTTTTTCACCTTCTAAATTCGGGCCTTTAAGTGTTTAAAGGTTTGTGGTATTTATCTTGTAGAACGTTGAACTCTGCTTCGTAGTTTTCAGTCACCAGGTCTCAGGTGACTCGCCTACGTGTTCCTTGTTAAGTATATATATATATATATATATATATATATATAAATGTGGGTTCCCCCACTATGTGTATAATCATCCATGGTAGTGATTATAAACGTATGAGGCTAGGTGTGCCCATGTATATATATGGAAATTAATACGTAGGTGAGTGGATATGGGTCTATACATATAATAAAATATTTAAGGATCCTCATGCACATGACCATGGACATACAAGTGTGTGCATAGGGGCTAGGTGTCCTTGCATGTTTGTGAAGGTGTGTATTCTTAGTGGGGGAGGATCATATTTTAGTTAGAAAGCGTTAAGAGCTGAAGTGGATGTCTTGGTTCCACTTTGAGGTAGGGTCCCTTTCCATACCCTTTTAATATTCTCAATGCATTAATTTGTTGATTATCACACAATTCTTAGTTCCTGATTAATGTAGTATGATCATAATTTTATCCTTGACTGCTTAAAATGTCTTCATATATCTTTATGTCATGTGTATAAAATTTTCTATGTTGAGGCAAGGTGAATTAGTTGACTTGTATAGGAAGACCCACACATGATATGTTTCCTTTCCATGAAGTAATCTTAGTGGCCTTGTTTGGGTTGACCAAAGTGAGATGGTGACACCCTCAAATTGAAATAACTATGTCTTTCATCAAATTTCCATGTTTAGGAAAATTGAGAATGAAGACCTTGAGTAGGAGAACCCATACCAAATGACATGTTTTCCTTTGGAATATATTAAATATTTAAACTTAAAATAAAATGGATTAGGGTAGTAAGACCACACCTTGGTTCAAAATAGTAAGCAAGAATTATGATAGTGAACTTGTAATATCTAGGATGGTTTATTCCATACCTCTTCCTTATGATCATAAATCACCACATGCCAATTGAAGTTTTTAAAGGCAGTTGGAAATGGATTGTGAAATGTTTAAGAGGATTTTCCACATGCTTGGAAATGAATGTGTAACCATGTCATTATAAATACTTAAGATTTTATTTCTTAAGTACACTTGGGAATTTAATGTGATCTATTGCTGATTCTTAATTTATATACTTAAGATGTTTTTCCTTAAGTATAAATGTGAACATATTTGGTTATGCATAACATGGTATCAGCTATTTGAAATGGATAATAGGTATTTCCTTATGCATTGTATTATAATTGTGACAATGGTTGTAAATTTATATGGATGAGAGGCATTCTTATCCCATGCCATCTATTGTATATGACTATAGATGGGAGGCATTCTTACCCCATTGCATATATTAAAAATAATTATGTATGGGAGGAATTCATACCCCATTCCATATATGTAAATGAATTTTTATGGGAGGCATTATTACCCCATGCCATCTAGTGTAAATGATTATGGATGATAGAAATTCTTACCTTGTGACATTTATATAATCTCCTATGGATGATACGAATTTTAACCTCATTCTATTTATATAATATCCTATGGGTGAGAGGAATTCTTACCTAGTTCCATTTATATAATCTTCTATGGATGAGAGACATTATCATGTCGTGTCATTTATAAAACCTCTTTTGGATGAGAGGCATTCTTACCTCATACCATTTATATAATATCCTATGGACGAGAGGCATTTTTACCTTATGCCATTTATATAGTCTCCCTTGGACGAGAGGCATTATTACCTCATGCTAAGGATAACCTCTATATATATATACGATGGGATGAGAGGAATTCTTACCTCATCCTAGTGATAACCTATATATATATATATATATATATACACATGGTGACTTGATCAGACATACCATCCATGGGACGAAGCAAGTATCATCGTCAGGTGTCCCTTAGGAAACTAGATGGGTGTTAATTATTCATTCAATTATGTCATTAATAATTCGTACCTACACACTGTTAAATTTATATTACATTATCTAGACAGGGTTGGACACCAGGGTTCTGGCCTACTAAGATTTATATCTCACACCTTACTTGGGCCGCCATTGCACTGGGGTACCTGAGTAGACCTTTCTTGTTTGCAGGACTGTGGACCTTGGACCTTGCTTGTTACTGTATGCTCGTACATGGAGTTAGGAGAAAAGGACTGAGCTGGAGATCAAGATGATCATATAGATTTGACTTATAACTTTTTAGTTATTTTCCTTATTCGATTCCTGTATTGTTCTTTATTGAAAAGAATTATATATTGTTTTTTTCTTCCAGTTATGTAATATCACTATGACATGCATGCATGCTCTGTATCAACTGGCGTTGGCCACTTTTGTTATATTTTTATTATCCTTATTTTTCTACTTTATAATTTCTTTATATTTCTTCTACTATTTGTTACCTATTTATATTCTGTTATACTACTTTTGAACTCTGATCATGAGGGTATAATCTCTCCACTATCACCTCCTTACACACTCGCTGCTAGTCGGTAGCCTCTAGCGTATGGGGAGATGCGCTTGAGGTCATGTGACCCACAAGTCTAGCTACTGGCTCGATGGTAATCTGGGTCGGGACGTTAAGCCATGTTTTTTTAATGAAGATATGTATTTAAAGAGTTTTACCCGAGATAAAATAGTTTATTTGGATTTTTGTTAAAATAAATGGGTTGTGATCCCACCACCCATCAGTGGAAAATTTTAAAATATTTTTAGCATAATAATCCTCCAAACAAAAATAATACCATATAATATTTGTATAGTAATAGATTATTTATAAAATATTCCCACTAAAATGAAATAAATGAAATTTTTTCAAAAAAATGAGGTTGTGTATCTTAGAATGATATCAAGGAAAGACTGAAGTTTCTGAAGGGATAGTAGGAGTATATTTGTACTTAGATAAGTTCAAGTAAAATATATAAAAGACTATGGTAGTCAAAATTCAAATTTAATATTACTTAATATTATAAAAGATTTTAGGGTATGTTAGTGAAGGGAAATTTAAAGTGTTAGATTTAGTTACCATAAAAAGTGAATACCACTTTATATCAAATAGAAGTTTAGGATGTGTTGATAAAGATAGAAAAATATAACAGGTTACATCAGTTAAAAAATGATATCAATGGAATAGATTGATTGAAAGGTTCTAAGAATAATGATGATGAACTTATAAAGATTTTTATATAGATAATTGACTCCCACTGTCATTGCACCCAAAACATGACTTTACAAGTGACACCGTCACCGATGCTAAACCCAAATGGCCTCCCTTTCATCACTCCCATGACACACCATCAAAAGTGCCACAAGAATTGAAAATGTTAATCTAATTACTGGACTACTGAAGATTATGATGAAACTATTATGTTGTAATTATAGAACCTTGATGGAAGCCATTGTCAATGTAAAGGCAATTATAAAAAAAATTCATCAAGTATTTTAAAGAATCACTGTAATGATTTCTATCCATGATAATATTCTAGTCATGGATGCATTTAAACCAAAGTGGGAATGTTCTTTCAAGGATCTGGTATGTAAATATTCTAAAACTAAAGAAAACTCATCTATTAATCTAAATCTTGTAGGAAATTAAACTTTGAAAATTAAGGGTATCTCCTTTTTGGATGTGATCTGTGGTGTTAATATCATCAAAGATGAAGTTCATAGACCTCTTACTTCACTAAATCTAATGATGGTAGCTTCTCAGTTATAGAAGACCCATAAACTCTTAAAAAAGACTCAATTTTTATAAATTCTCAATTCTTCGATGTATTCTATATTATATAGAAGATAAACCATGGTGTAATTCTTATATTAAATCAAGTATTTCGTATTTTTGGGGGAGAACTGAATAGAATTTTATCATATTAGGAAGAGGGTTTTTCCACTTCTTGGTAAAGATCAAGGATGGCTTGGATTCTATGAAGAATATTGGAAACATTAATCTAAATCTTGAACTATTGAAGATTTTCAAATGGCATATTATTTTTGATCCTTTCAAAAAAATAAACTCAACAGGTCAGGTTTGGGTTTAATTACATGCTATGAACTGGGTATATTGGCATCCTACAATCTTAAATGATATTACTGCATGTATTAGTATTCCACTAAAAGTGGATTAAAGCACTCATTATAGAGAACTTGTATTATATTCCAGAATTATGGTTCATGTATATCTTAACATCAAGCCCCAAGGTTACAACAATTTTTTTTACCAATGATCATAATATTATAATTAACGTAGAATATGAGTATGTTCCATTATTTTGTGATTATTGTAGAATTATTGGTTACAATATTTCTAATTTTAGGGTATTTCAAAATAATGTTATTCCACCTTATGATTTCAACTCTTGGAAAGAGGTTAATAGAAAAATAAAAGGTAAAATCACTAATCTGGAAAATAAAGTCCAGCACAAAAAAAATGAAAACTTGAAGTGGATAGAAAAACAATCAGGTAATTATGATGTAAAAAAAAGGCGAGTCTTGGGAATCTATTGTTGGTGAAGAAGATGAGAACATTGAATTATATCAATCCTAACTTAATTCTTCTGGTCCTGGTACCTATTATAGTTACCTTCATAATGAATAAAATCATGAAGATAATGATATTTTTCTCAACATTGCACAAGATATCATGTTCCTTGTTGATTATTATCACACTAAGACTTGAAATTTCATTCCTATTGAACATGTTTATTATGTATACTCATTGTCTGATAATAATAGTGTTGCTATCAAGGTTAATAATGGTGATGATGAAGGTTATGGATCTATGGACATTAAGGATGAGAACATTTTTATAGAACTGGATCAATATATTATAACTTTTATTACATATCTACAGGACAAGTAGAAGGATTGTTATACAATTAATAAGGATTATAAAAACAGTTCCAATCATATATTTTCTACTACCAATACCTTTATACAAGTCATCCAAAGTGAGTAATGGTGAAACATACCTTTACAATAAGAGCTATTCACAACAGATGATTAATAATTCAAGCCCTATTATGGTAAGTACCTTTGGTCCTACTATCAAAACTAATGATATTGCTGATGTTATTGAATAAAAATTTTCTAAATCATATATTATAGATCATATGTTCATTTTGAGTCCTATCTCTGAAATTAGTTCAAAAGGACCTTGGAAAAATGTGTCTGGTAATGGGAGAGATTTAGATTGTTCTGACACAAAAAACATACACAATAGTAATTTTTTATCTAAGAAACATGATAAGAAAATATTTACCTTTAGGAGATCAAGTAGAAACATGGAACCTGATGGTATGAAAAAAGGGAGTACTAGCTCCAAATCCACGTTTAAATGAAGATTAAGTTTTGAAATTGTAAGGGAATACCTAACCCTGAAACTGTTAGTTCCCTTAAGATTTTTATTAACAATACAAGCCTTATCTTATAGGAATTTCTAAACTAAAAAGTCTTTTTCTGAGAAATTTGTTCTTTATAAGATAGGATATCACCTAGTTAGCACCAATCAATCCAATAGTGAAATAAAAAGGATTTGGATTTTTTTCTTATTTTAAAGTTGAAAATGTATGCCTCTTTTGTTCTTCTGAGAAACTGATTACCCTTAGCTACTTTTATTTGAGAGTTACACAATATTTATCTTTCATTTTTTTCTATAAATATTATCAAGAAATAAGATCATTATGGATGAATATCCTTGCTTTAATCTACACAATTAAGGATCCTTGGTTCATTATTGGTGATTTTAATTCCATTTTCAATATGGATAAAAAAATTAGGTTTGAATTCATCTTCTATCCTAACTAGAGAATTTATGTTTTGTATAGATAATTGTGATTTTTAAAGTTAACCTTGTTAGTATTAAATTTAATTAGTACATGAAACACTTTAATTAGGTGAATTATAATAAACTAGATAGGGATTTTGTTAATGATGAGGACCTTAATACATGGAACACTATTTTATGTTCCACTTTATAAATAATTAACGCATATCATCATCCAATTTTGATGAATCTTTTCACTAAATATTCTAGGAATCCTTTCCCGTTTAGATTTTACTATGCCTGGACAATGCTTACTGAATGGAAAAAAATGGTTCAACACACTTGGAATTCCTTAAATTACAAGAATGATGCCTTATCTTGTGTCCTGAAGCTTAAAATACTTAAAAAAGATTGAAAATTTGGAGTCATGAGAAATTTATCCATCTTACAGATGATATTACTCGACTTGAATCGCAACATTATATTATTCAAGAGAATAAACTTTTTATAAATTCTCAACTGGTATTTAACAAGAAAAAAAATTATTTATGATCTAAATATTCTTTTAAATATAAAAGAATTCATGAAAATAGAGGCTTTTAAAATAAAATGGCTCAAGGAATGTGTTCAAAATACCAATTTTTTTAACTCTCTACAAAATATTATAAATCATCATAAACATTTGACTATTCTAAATGATAATGGAGTAATCCTTGATAAAAGAGAAGAACTAGCTGTTCATGTTGTTTAATTCTATAAGGAGCTCTTTAATGGTCATATTACTTGTATTGATCTTATAGAAGATTTAATTCCTATACCTTTCACTCAAAAGGATTATTCAAGACTTATTTCTCTTCCCCTTGATTTTGAGATTAAGGATACTATCTTTGGGTTAAACTATGGTAGATCATCTAGTCCTGATGGTTTTACCATTTTTTTCTTTTATTTTTTTGGGATGTTATTCATTGTTATGATTGTAGTCTTGTTATAAAATTTTTAAAATGTGGAAAATTAATAAATGGTCTTAATGATCAATTTCTTGCACTTATTCCTAAAGTGCCCAATACTAATGAGATTCAACTTTTTAGTCCAGTATCTCTTTTAAATAATATTTATAAAATTATTAGTAAAATTCTTAAAAATAGATTGTCTAATATTTCTAACATAATTGTTTCTTAGAATCAATTAAATTTCATCAAAGGAAGAAACATTCAATATTTTATTATTATTATATCTGAATGCATCAATATTCTAAGGAAAACTATCTGGGGAGGTAACATTATAATTAAACTTGATGTTAAAAAATCCATTGATACCCTAGATTGGGGATTCATATGAAATTGTTTATATAATTTTGGCTTAGATAACACCTTCATCAATTAGGTTAGAATTATTATGGACTCAGATCATATCTCAGTTCTTATTAATGGATCACCTGAGGGATATTTTACATGAACCAGACGTTCCAGGAAAGGTGATAATCTTTTATCAATCATTTTCTCTATTGTAGAAGATTATTTAAGAAGGCTCTTTCCTAATATGTCTAGAAATAATAAATTAATGTTCATCAGAGATTATAGAAATATTATAGCTCCTACACATTTATTCTGTGATGATGGCATACCTATTTTCACTCAAAGAGACAAATGAAATATTAAGAACATTAAATCTGGCCTCCTATATTATGAAAATGTATCAATGTAGGAGGTTAATTAGGGCAATTACTTTTTATATTTTGGAAAACAATATCACATCTGTTAGGAAAACTGATATTATTAGTGAATTAGGTATTAGAGAAGGAGTATTTCTTTTATATATCTTTTTGTTCCCATTTTTAGGGGAACCCACATATCAGTAATTTCTCTCATATTATTATCCAGGTCAAAAATTAGTTATCCTATTGGAAAGGTAAAACTCTATTGATGGTTGGAAGAGTCAGATTAGTAAAATTTGTGATCATCTCTAAACTTTTTTACTCTCTTATAGTCTATAAATGTCCAATATCCCTTATTAAAACCATTAATATTTTTATAAAAAAAATTATCTGGAGCTGAAGCATTCTCCAAATAAAACTTGCGATGATTTCTTGGAATCAATGATGAAATACTATCAGCCATGGTGGACTTGGAATTAAAAATCTATGAAAATTAAATTATAATTTGCAATCTAATTTTTTGTGGAGACTTATTAATTAAAGGTTGGAATCTCTCACCTTTTTGAAATCTAAATTTTTTAACAAGATTAAAATTGAGAATTTTAATTATTTAGATTCTTCTATTTGGCCTAATTTCAAGAATTAACTCTCCCTTATCTCTATTAACTCTATCTACTTAGAAGGCATTAATTATTCTTTGAAATTTTGGTTAGATAATTGTACTTGTATTCCTCTTATCAACTATATTACTTCTCATGAAACTTATTTTGGTACAAATATATCTATTAAATAGAAATGAGAAATTTATAGCATCCCAAACTTTTATTACATTACTATTACATAACTGTAAAGATAAACACAAAAATAGTATTACACCATGAGGATCTATAGGTTTAGTTTCTTGGAAACAATAGGACCAAACATAAGATTTACAACATCAAGCATAAACATTTATTTAATTACTTATTCTCTATACTCTTATTGGATCTTGACCTCCCCTTAGTAAATATAGTCACCTAAAGATATATATAAAAATTGGTGAGATAAAATCCCATTAAGAGGATAGATAAGAAAAATATATCATGGGGTGATCATAATCATAACATCATCATCAAAATCATGATAGGAAACATTAATAAAAGACTTGAAATTTGCCAATGCATAAAAATGAAACATCATGTCTTAGTAGTCATATAATACACATAGTTGTGAACATTTATAAAATCATGTTCATGCATCATTTACCTTTTACTCATGAGATTCATCACTTTACCCAATGCATTAGAGCACTGTATAAATCCAGGTGCACCTGTCACATCATAACATTCATTCTGTGCTATATAATTCTGGGCGCACCCGTCACATAATAACATTACCATTATCATGCATGCCAAATAGAACATATATAAAAAATGAACATAAATAACCCAAGTAAAGTAATGGTTTTCATCTCATAAGAATACATTCATAAAATTTTTATTTCCAAAAGAAATTGGGAATACCATACTTGATATAAGAACCACCAACCTTGATTGAGAAGTAAAAGGTGTGTTTTTGAAAGAAGTGTTCTTTTGGAAAACATTTGTTTGACATAAAATCTATTGTAAAACATGTATATCCCATAAAAGGTAAGTTAATGGTGAAAAAATTATTTTTAAGGAGTGACCATACCAAAAATGGAATGAAATAGGGAGAACCCGAAGAAGAAAGTTGGGTTCGGGAATTTCCCCTTTCCTTGTATCCGAACACTTTCTTGAATTTAATGTCCTATATAACCACATTATATTCATTAATTAAAAATTAAATAACCTTTTTTTACATTAATATGGTTAATTATTGTTTTATTAAGTTATTTTATGGGCCTTTGGATGAGTTATAGAGTTTAAATACATTGTTTGGGAATGTTCATTTTTACGATTTTCTTGAGTGGTTCACTTGTATTCATACATGGAAGTTTGTGTAGATCATGGATAAACATAAAGAAATGATATTTAATGATATTAATGATATTACTAGAGTTTAAATGATATTATAATGAATTATATTATATACCATATGGATGAATCATTAGATAAGAATTTAATGATGATTGTTTGGGTTAATTCGGGCGGTTTTTCGACCACAACGAACTTGTTTTGTTTTATAATTTAGTAATATGTACATAATTTAGATATAGAAAATTAAATAGGATATAATATATATAACATAATCTGGTTCAACCATAAAAATGGTTTCATGAGAAGATCTGAAGGCGATAAAGGAAATTGAAAACATGTCGTTCTTGAAGGTGATAAATTAACACCTTAGGAACAACATTTTCATTTCTAAAATAAAAAGAAGAGGATAAGGGGGTTGGATGATATAATATACCATCAATATCATAAAATTATAGTATATTTATGATATTGGAGTTACCATACCATGTGGATGAAGGTAGGTGGGGAGATAATAAGAAAAGAACTTGAAATTGAAAGGAAATTAATGGGAAAGAGAGAGGGGAATTACCTCTTGAGTTATCCTCTTGAGATCCTCCTTAATAAAATTAGGATTGGTATTTTGATGAGAAAATAAGCTATTGGAAGTTTGGGAGGGTATAAAGAATATTTTTGGGTACAATTTAGATAAGGATTGAAGCTTGAGAGGTGTGAGGAAATGAGGGTGTGAAGGGTGGTATATTTATAGTGGAGGGGAGAGGGGTTTTCTCAATATAATATTCATTAATTTATTATTTCTCCACAATACAAGTAATAGTGTGTCTTCCATGACTAATTAAAATACTTTTATCATGTTAATCCAAACCATATGTGCTTATATCAGTAGAACATCACCCATGAATCTATAATTCATGAATTTAACTTATTTTGTAAATTATCATATTTCACTATTCATAAAAAAACCAAGTATTTCTGAAAAATCCAAAAAAATCACCCCAACCATTTTTCGACATGTATAATCTAAAAATGAATTCCATTTTTTAAAAATAATTCTCTAAATATGAGGAATTGAATTATTAAATAAAATAATAATTTTTTTGAAAAATAATAATTTTAAAACATTATTTTTTTAATCTAAGATATAGGTACATCATACTTTCACTAAAATATTATATATATAATATCAGAGGTAATATTACAATTCATTATGCTATGTCACTATTCATAAGGGTAAAATTACTATTCATAAGGGTATGTTACTATTCACCAAAAATTAAGTTTGTTCTATTAGACTCCAAAAATCACCTTGAACACAACCGTGTATGTCAAATTTTTTAAATTAAAAACATAGAAGTGAGGAAAATTATGTTTAATAGTCACATAGTGGTTAGAATCATGATATTTCATTGTGATTCCCAAAGTGATTATACTATAAGGCATAATTATAAGAAGAGAATTCCATTGATAAAACTTTGGATTGTTACATTCTTCCCACCTTATTAAATTTCACCCTCGAAATTTCATTTTACATAAACAGGTGAGGGTACTTCTCCTTCATCACCTCTTCAAGTTCCCAAGTAGATTACTCAAACTTATGGTTCCTTCACAACACTTTGACAAGGTAGGTTGTATTTTTTGGGTTAAACATTATATCTCCGGTCTAGAATCTTCAATGGCTTCTCCTCATAGGAGAGATCATCTTCCAACTCTACCGCCTCTAAGTTTAGTACATGTGAGGGATCTGGTATGTACTTCCTCAGGAGTGATATATGAAACACATCATGAACTTGAGCTATATTCTATAGAATTTCAATCCGATAGGCCATGGATTCTATGCGGTCAAGGATCTCAAAGGGGTCGATGTACCTTGGGATGAGATTCCCTTTATTTCCAAACCACATGACTCTCTTCCATGGTGATATTTGAAGGAAGAATTTATCTCCAACATCAAACTCAAAATCCCTTTTATGGTTGTCATCGTAGCTATTTTGCTGACTCTGAGTATCTTTGATGTGTTTCTGGATTATTTGAACCTTCTCTGTCATCTCTTGCACAAGATCAAGTCCAAGTTTCTTTCTTTCTCCAACTTCATCCCAACAGGTTGGAGTTCTACACCGCTTTCCATACAAAGATTCATATGGATCCATATGAATACTCAAGTGGAAGCTATTGTTTTTTGAGAAGTCAAACTATGAGAGATGATGATCCTATCAACCTTTGAATTCTAAGGAGCAGTATCTTAGCATATCTTCAAGCGTATGAGTATTCCTTTCATATTGGCCATCAGTTTGGGGGTGATAGTCCATTTTGAAATTTAATTTAGTACTCAAATCATGTTGAATAATCCACCAGAATTTAGATGTGAACCTTGGATCATGATCAGAGACAATAGAGAGTGAAACACCATGCGGTCTTACCACTTCCTTTACATATATCTTTGCAAGTTATAAAATCAAGATATCTTCCCGAATAACGATAAATTGGGATGCATTACCACTTCCTCCACATATATATTTGAAAGTTGTTCAAAAAATAGATCTTCTCGACTAACGATAAAATAGGCAGTCATGGTGAGTCGTTCAACCAAAACCCATATTGCATTATTTCCCTTGGACGTCTTTAGGAGACCCATGGAGAAGTCCATATTAATATTATCTCATTTCCACATGGGTATAGGTAATGAATGCATCATCCCTTTGGACTTTTGTCGCTCTGATTTAACTTACTGACATATCAAGCACCTTGATATATATTCTACAATCTTCTTCTTTATGTTATCCCACTACAAGTGTTCTCGTAGATCATGGTACATCTTGGTGCTACTATGATGGATAGATAAAGTTGAGATATGTTCATTTTCCAATATATCCTTCTTTATCCTGGGTGATGAAGGTACAAAAAGCCACATTCCAAATTGAATCACACCATCATCATCGATATGGAACTCTTGCAGCTTCCCTTCCTTTACTTCATTCACCTTCATTTGTAACTCCAGATCATTCCTTTGTTCCTCCTTAATCATCTCTTGTATAGATTGTTGGGAAATCATTTGGGAAAGGTAGGATGTATCCCCCCCTTATTATTTCCAAATACATCCTTTGCTTATCCAAGAGGATAGGGTATTTCTCAATCGATAACATGGATAGAGTAGCAGGTTCTATTCTGATTAGAGCATCAGTTACCTTGTTATCTTTTCCAAGATAATAGTGATTATTGAAATTGTAGTCCTTGATTAGGTATTAACATCTACTTTGACACATGTTGAGGTCTTTTTGTGTGAATATTTAATTTAATATATTATGTTTGGTGTACATTTCACACTTATCACCATAAAGGTAGTACCACCATATTTTTAAGGAAAAAATCACGGCTGCCATCTCTAGATCATGCGTCGGGTAGTTCTACTCATGGATCTTTAACTTCCATGAGGTGTATTCCATCACATTATCATTTTTCATGAGTACGCAACCCGATCCTTTCATTGAAGCATTGTTGTATATCACAAAGCATTCTCCACTTTTTGGTAGTGTGAGTACAGGTGCACTGATCAGCCTTCTCTTTAGCTCCTTGAAGCTTCCCTCACATTCTTCCATCCAGACATACTTTACACCATTCCTTGTGAACTTAGTTAGCGGTCTTGACAATCGTAACAAATTTCTCACAAAATATTGGTAGTAACCAGCTAATCTAAGAAAACTACGGATTTCTATGACACTAGAGGTCCTGTTCCATTCCTAAATCACCTTTTTTTAAGGGTCCATAGAAATTCCCTCACTTGTGATTACATGTCCCAAGAGCGTGACCTTCTTCATCCAAAAGTCACACTTTCTGAACACGGTGTACAACTTATCCTTTTACAATGTCTCCAAACCAAGTCTTAGATGTTCTTTATGTTCCTTCGTTCTCTTTGAGTAAATGAGAATATCATCAATAAACACTACAATTTGTTTTCTCAAGGTAATGTATAAATACTCTATTAATCAAATCTATAAAGATTGCAGGGGAATTAGTAAGTCTGAAGGGCATCACCAGAACTCATAGTGCCCATACCTTGTACATAAGGTAGTCTTCTGAATAGCTTCCCTCTTCACCTTAAGTTGATGATATCCAGAATGAAGACCCACCTTTTAGAAGTATTTATCTCCTCTTAACTAATCAAACAAGTCATCAATCCTTATAAGAGGATACTTGTTCTTTATGGTGATCTTGTTGAGTTCCCGATAGCCGATACATAGCCTCATTGTTCCATACTCCTTCTTCACAAAGGGTACTGGTACACCCAAGGTGATGCACTAGGGCATACGAACCCTTTGTCTAGATGCTCTTACATATGCTTATTTAACTCCTCCAGTTCAATAGGAGACATCCTCTAGAGACACTTTGAGATAGGAGTAGTGTAGAGACCCGTATCCTGACGTACATTGACATTACATTACATTTGCGGAATACTTAGTACATAACAAAAACACACACTAAAGGATCGTAATAGTTTAGTGTCTTTGGAAACTCGGAATGTAATATTCTAATCGTGGTGAAAGTTCTTCAATATCTCCCATAAAGGTCATCCCTTTTTTTTTACCTAAAACCTTTCTTTATATCCTGGGGAAAAGAAAACATAAAAGGGTGAGCTCAAATGCTCAGTAAGGGTAAACAAAAGAAATATCAATCACATAATTTTCATAAGAACATAACTTTTTTGGAAACCTGCAAAAGAGAGCATAATTTCATAACATGGGATAAATCATAGTAGTGAAAATGAAACCATAACTTAAAACATTACTCATTGTGGCATACACACATAATCATGGAAAATCATTTCTTGTTAGTCAAGACTCATTGCCAAGACTATCTTAGTGGACAAAGTCCCTTTCTGAATCGAGTAATCCTCGTTTCAGTCCTGTTTCACTGAACCGGTATAACCTACCATTCCAGCCATGTCTATCTCATGAGATATTAAATCTTTACACAATGCATTGGAGGGAGATATAGGTCCCACCCATCTCTTAATGAATCCTTTCTTATGTGTGCCACAAAATCATAAATCATACATCATTGCATAACCCATGTAATAAAAATGAGATTCTTAAACAACATGACATCATAAAACCATTCATATAAGATAAAGGAATTCATAAACATAATTCCATCACAACATAGTCAAATCAATGTAAAAATATGGATAGAAACAGAACCCTTTATTATCTTATATGGAAAATAATTTTGATAAAACACTTGAATTGGATTCTTGAGGAAAATATCCTTTCTTCTTCAAAATCAATTTCTTTTCTCAAAACATCATGCAATTTTAAAAGAAAGAGATTTTATTGAAAATAGTCATGAAATCTTTTAGAGGAAGCTTCATGAAAATAAGGATTTATAAAACAGTATAAATCCGTTCGTGCCGTATAAGTTAAAAAAAACATTCTTCGTACTTTTGTCGGAAAAGTCAAAAAGTACCTCGTACGAAAAACGAAAAACGATTCCTTTCATATCCTTTACTAAAAACTCATCGAAGGGTAAAATTGGATTTAAAAAAATTGTAGGTGGATGGAAATAATATTACATATTGAGGAAACATGGATGTGGATGATAAAATACACCCCAGTAAATACTTACGAATAAACAATCTCGGATAAAAATGAGATTGTGATATTTCCCTTACCTTAGGTCCAATTTGCTTCGTATGTGTCCGAACCTCCTGTATAATGATTTAAATAATGTCATTGACTTATTACAGAATCATATTCATTGTTATGATATCATATATGGTTCACTTATGACATTATATTACCCGTTCTTTTGTAAATTCCATGTTAAAGAAGCGTTCTGGGTAAAATCGTTTCATTTATCTTAGGTGTTTTGACTGGTTGTTCTTGACATCACTATTACTTATATCATGATTTACTTACTTCCAGAATATAAAATATGATTTATATATCATATATATTCAGTATATATTTATATATAATAGATAGATAAATAAAATGAAAAACACCGTTCATGGAGACGGTAGTCCGTACGTACGCATGAACGCTGTTTTACTTTCCTTATTGTCTTGAAATGGAAGTAAGTAGATGACATACATATATATATACATAAATCCAGTAGCTTTATAATTTCATATATTTCATTATTATTTCTTATATATACTTTATAATCATTCTTAAATGGTTAACATGGAGAATTAATCTCATCGCGTCGTGGAGACGGTAGTCCGTACGTACGCACGAGCGATGATATCATTTCCATAAATATTGAACTGAATTGGAGTGGATTATACAATATATCAGAATCAATATGATGTTGTAATAACTATGTATAGTTATTCTTTACACCATTATACCCATCCGTATAAGGTGGTGGTGGAAAATAGATTACACCACGGCGTGGAGACGGTATTCCGTACGTACGCACGCGCGGTGATTTCTTTTTCCGTAGGATGGATAGATGGTGAAATAGGTTTGTTTCATACTTATAATAACATATCAGTATATGAGTGATACTGATGTTATTACTTCATAATGAAACAACCTAAGAAGAAGAAGTGGAAGAAGAAATAAAGATGAAAGAATTGGTAACGGTAATTACCTCTTCTTTGAAGCGCCTTTTGGAGACCTCCTCTTAGGGATCTAAAATTGGTCTTTGAGGAAGACCAGAACCTCTAGGATGTTTCTAGGGAAGTGGAGAGGAGAAATTGTCAGGGGTTGGCCGAGCTTGAGTGCTCAAATTGGTGTGAGGAGGAGGGGGAGGAGGTGTCCTTTTATAGGGAAGGAGAGGGACACCTTAGGAATATCTCAAAATATTATTTTATATTAAAGTCAAAATCCGTTTATAATGGTTCCAAAGGGTCTTATTTCGAAGCTAAAGTGGGGATGGGTCGAAATCCTATCAACCAATAGGATTTAGACAAGTTTAGGGTATTATTTTAACCTTATCAATTAGATTTAACTCTAAGTTAAATAATTTAACTTTTACCGTGTCTTTTTGTTTTCTTTCACTATATGGTTAATAAACTTACTATAACATGCCAAACGAACCCCAAATTGTATATTATTAATACATATATCCTTATCTAAGTCATTTGGCCGAACCTTAGATTTTTAGGAATAAAATAACAATTAGTAATATAATATTTGATTTAAAAACTATTTTGTGTCAATTTTGACACTATTTGATATATGATTTTTGTGAAAGTCATAACAGAATTATATGTTCGAACCAAGTTGATTAAATCATCACTAATATATCATAGTAACCTAGAAAATTAGTGGAATTCATAAAAAGTCTCAAATTATATTTAGTTTGGTGTTTATAACATCAATTATGTCAATATTTCATTAATAAGATAATTACTGCATCATCTTTGTGTCATAAATAAATTAACTTATATGATGTCTAAAAATTACAAATAAAATACCATAATGTAGGAAATCTTTTTAGCTTTCTAATGAATATTTATAGTCAAATTTATCTTATGTATAAACCCATATTAAAAATGTTTTAGTAAATAAACTTTGATTTTAACTCTTTTAACCCTTCTTTAAATAAATTAATAATAAATGTCCTAATCTAATCCAAGTGGGCCTAAATGGTCTTATTTTATTCCTAAGTTTGTTTTTGGTCGAATTACACTTGTCCAATAGAATTAGGACATGTGTTAGGGTAATATTAATATCATATTTACCCTTAGTTACCCTATTTACTATTAACCGCGGTAAAAAAAAGTAAAAAGTTACTATTCACCAAAAATTATTTTCATCTCATTGAACCACATTTTAGTCCTTGATATTAACCGTGTCTCTCGGATTTTCAAAATTCCATTCACAGAAGCGGTAAAATTAAGTTTTATGCAAAATTCAGTTTTTAACCTACCACTTAGTGGTTTCACTATTCATCAAAAATTGAAGGTTTTCAGAAAAATGCCAAAATTTCATCCTAAGCTATATTTCATATTCCGAATTCAAAAATGAAATCTATTTAACCAAATTCATAACATAGAAGTTGCATTAATTAATTTTATAATTAAATCCCGCTGTTAAAACAAATAGCGTGTTTTTAAGAAACAATATCTATCAAAAGATTGACACTTGATTATGTCTGGTTTAAATGTGAAATTACATTCAATGACCATAATTGTATTAAATTGTAAAAATATATTATAAATATACTTTAAAATCACTCAAATTAATAATTTATCATTATTAATTATTTCGATTAAAAAAGTTGTTTTTAATTAAAATTTAGTCATTTTCACTATTCATCAAAATATGAAAGTTATCCGAAAAGTACCAAAATTTCACCTTAGGCTAAATTCGATACTCCGAATCCAAAAATAAAGTTCATTTTGAAAAATAAGATTTACTGGATTTCAAAAAGTGGTTATTACTATTCATAACGGCTAGTTTTAATAATATTTTTATAGCATATCGTTGTTTAGTGAAACTCGGTATTGCGTACTACACACGCTATCGAGGAAGGTCGCGATTGTGTGTAATGCAAGTCAAGTCAAGGATGTGTGTTGTGCAAGCTCATTTTGGTGTAGCGTACAACACAAAACATTAATAAAATTAAAAAGAATATTTTTTATAAAATCTTGGGCTGTTACAAGTAGCTCCGGGTATGAGTTATGATGAGAACTCTACCTCATGATCCTAGGGAAGTCTGAGTAACTATTCAAAAAATACATCACTATATTCCCTCACAATGGGAATTTTTGCAAGGTTGGAAATTTATTTTGAATCAACCATTTGGGCGAGGTATGCTTCTTTATAGGGAATCAATACCCACACATTTGAAGGATTTTTCAAAGGAGATTCATGATCTTCGTTTCATTTGTAGAGGATCATGGGATAATTCAGAATATAAAAAGATATTTCCTTTTCCTGACAGTTGATATGTGATCTATATAACGATATTTAATCCATTCCCATTATTGCATCAAATTCCAACAATGGAAGTATTATGATATTTTCTGGAATAATCTTTCCACATACGCCAATAAAACAAGATTAAAACATTTTGGTTGCATTGATTTCACCACTTGGTGTTTTTATAGATATCTTTATTTCAAGGTTTCATGCATATAACCAGAATCAAATAAGACTTTTTACATTCTTGAGTGAATAGGAAGTGTACCTTGTGCAACTTAATTATCTTTCTCCACTTCCAAAATAATGATGGCATAAGCCTTCCTTTGTTCTTTTGGCTCTGGTGGCTGCTGAAACTGATTACCCTCGAGGAATATAGGTTTAGTGCAATAGCTTGCATAGTTCCATTGCTCCCTATAGTTATAGAATTGGACCATTAGTGGTGCTCTCCTTTCTTCCACTACATTATCCCTCTTTCTCATGTCCTTTCAACACTCTTGAGCATGGTGTCCTTATTTACCACAATTAAAGCATTTCCCCATCCCTTTGAAGCAGTTCCCATGATCAAACTTCCCACATTTTTGGCATGTGGGTTATTGAATTTTCTTCCCACCTTTATCATTAGATCCCCCAGCTTGAAACTCCATATTTCATTTCTTATCCCCATATCCATGGGACCATTCTCCAAACTCCATATCCACTTTGAGAGCACATCAAACAACTTATTCATAACTCCCAAAGTCTCAAATTGCAAGATCATTTAAAATGAGTGGTTTTAATCCACTAAAGAATCTATCAATTTTTCTATCATTATTGATAACAAAACCTGAAGTGTACCTTGCAAGCCTTGTGAAATTTTCTTTATAGGTTGTGAAATATTCTTCTTCATTTTGATTGAGCTTTATGAATTCTCTCTCCATCTTCGTACAAATATTTAATGGGAAATCCTTTTTAAGAAACATAACCTTAAAGTCTTCCCAATCCATCTCTTCAATTTCGTCACTTGGATTGGTGTTCTTAATCAAAGCCCACCATTTATTGGACTCTCCATATAGTCTATAAATGAATAGTGTCACCATCGCCATCTCCATCTCAGAACAGTGAATCATAGAAAATATATTTTTTTATGGAGTTGACCCACTATTCTGTAACTAGTGGATCAAATGATCCACTAAACATTGGTGGTCGTTTCCACATAAAACACTTAATATCCAGTTGATCCCTAATTGGTGAAGGGGAAGTTCCACATTATTTTGGTTATTGTTAATAACCCTAGATAGTTGGGTAATCATCACTATGAAGTTTTTAACTCCACCTCCAAAAGAATTGGGGATGTCGTTCGGGAAATTGTTTCATTATCCCTCACACGAGTTGTTGGCCTGGTTTCTCCTGGTTCCAAGCATTTTCTAAATTAGAAAAGGTTAGAACAAAACATAAGTCAAAAAGTAAATAAAAACTTATTCATTTTTATTATTTACACTAAAATCATAACTTATGGGATCCCTATATAAATCTTTTTGTGTGCATATTTGTACTTAGTCTCATGCTAGAGGTTTTCTCTAGGGTTCAATAATCCTAATTACCAAATTAACTAAACCCTAACTATGATAGAAACTATAGCATCCCATACTTTTCTTATATTAATATTACATCATTATAAAGATAAAAACATAATAGTATTAGACCATGAGGATCTATAGGTTTAGTGTCTTGGGAAAACTGGGACCAAACATAACATTTACAACATCAAGCATAAAAATTTATTTAATTCCTTCTTCTCTAGCTTCTTATTGGAACTTTAACTACCCTTATAAAATTTAGTCACCTAAGGATATACATCAAAAATGGGTAAGCTAAATCCCCAACAAGAGGATAGATAAGAACAATATAGAAATGGGTGAGCATACTCATAACATCATCATCAAAATCATGAGAGGAAACATTAATAAAAGGATTGAAATGTGGAAATGCATGAAAATGAAACATCATGTCTTAGTGGTAATCTACCACACATAGTTTTGAGCAATTATATAATCATGTTCATGCATAATTTCCCTTTTAATCATGATTCATCACTTTACCCAAGGTATTGGAGTTCAGTATAATTTCGGGTGCACCTGTCACATCATAACATTGTCATTATCTTGCATTCCACATAGAACATATATAAAAAATGAACATAAATAACCCAAGAAAAGTAATGGGTTTCATATCATAAGAACACATTCATAAACTTTGGGTTCCCAAAATAAAGTGGGAATACCATACTTGATACAAGAACCATCAACCTTAAGTGAGAATTAAAAGGTGTGTTTTTGAAAGAAGAGTTCTTTTGGAAAAAATTTGATTGACATAAACTCCTGTGGAAAACATGTATATCCCATAAAAGTTAATATAATGATGAAAAATGATTTTTAAGGAGTGAACATACCAAAAAATGAGTGAAAGAGGGATAACCTGAAGAAGAAAGTTGGGTTTGAGAATTTTCCTTTACCTTGTATCCGGGCACTTTCTTCAATTTAATGTCTTGTATAACCCCATTAGATTAATTAATTAAAAATTATAGAAATTTTTTTAAATTAATATGGTTCATTATCTTTTCATTAATTTATTTTATGAGCCTTTTTATGAGTTATAGAGTTTAAATACATTGTTTGGGAATGTTCATTTTTATGATTTTTTTGAGCGATTCACTTGTATTCATACATGGAAGTTCTTGTAGATCACGGATAAACATAAAGAACTGATATTTCGTGTTATTAATGATATTAAAAGAGTTTAAATGATATTATAATGAATTATATTATATACCATGTGGATGAATCATTATATATTAATTTAATGATGATCGTTTGGGTTAATTCGGGCTGTTTTTGGACCACAACAAGCTTGTTTTGTTTAATCATTTAGTAATATGTACATAAGTTAGATCCAGAACATTAAATATGATATAATACATATAAAATAATATTTTTCAAGCATAAAAATGGTTTCATGACCAGATATGAAGGTGGAAAAGTAAATTGAAAACATGTCATTCTTGAAGGTGATAAATTAACACCTTAGGAACAACGATTTCCTTTCTAAAATAAAAAGAAGAGGAGAAGAGGGTGGATATTATAATATCCGATTAGTATAATAAAATTAAATTATATGTAGAATAATGGAGTTAAAATACCATGTTAATTAATATAGGTGGGGAGATAATAAGAAAATAACTTAAAATTGATAAGAAATTAAAGGAAAATAGAGGGGAATTACCTCTCGAGTTATCCTCTTGAGATCCCAATTAAAGAACCTAGGATTGGTCTTTTGATGAGACCATAAGCTCTTGGACATGAGGGAGGGGCTAGAGAGATTTTTGGTAGGAGTTTATATAAGGCATTAATATTGATAGGCATGAGGAAATGAGGGTGTAAAGGGTGGTATTTATAGTGGAGTGGAGAGGGGTTTTCTCAATATAATATTCATTAATTTATTATTTCTACATAAGACAAGTAATAGTTAGTCTTCCATGACTAATTATAGTAATTTTATTATGTTAATCCGAACCATTTATGCTAACATCTGAATAACACTACCCATGACTCTATAATTCATGAATTTTACTTATTTTGTAAATTATTGTATTTCACTATTCATAAAAATCCAAGTATTTCTAAAAAATCCAAAAAAATCACTCTAGCCATTTTTCGATGTGTAGAATCAAAAAATGAAGTCCATTTTTCAAAAATAATTTTCTAAATTTGAGTAATTTAATTATTAAATAAAACAATATTTTATTTGAAAAATAAAAATTTTAAAACATTTATTTTCTTATTCCAAGATATAGGTACATCATACCTTCACTAAAATATTATATATATGCTATCATAGGTAAGGTTACTATTCATTATTCTATATCACTATTCATAATGGTTACATTACTATTCTAAGGGTATGTTACTATTCACCTAAAATTAAGTTTGTTCTATTAGACACCAAAAATCACCCTGAACACAACCGTGTATGTCAGATTTTTGAAATTAAAAACACAGAAGTTGGGAAGATTATGTTTAATGGTAACATAGTATTTAGTATCATGATATTTCATTATGATTCCAATGTTTTTATACTATATGGAATAATTATAATAAGCTAATTCCATTTATTAAACGTTGGGTCGTTACACAATTCCAATGGATGTTCTTCCTCTTGAGGTAAAGAATTAGGTTTTAAATTATGATTTTATGAAAGGTGAGGATTTTATTATTTGTAAATATTCCACCAATGGGAAAATTTCTACTAAATCATTTTATAATGAGATAATTAATTGACATGTTAGCTCTTGGGCTAAATCTTTTAACAAAAATGTCATCCTACCTTCTAGATTTTATTTTTTCTTAGAGAGTTATGCATTATAAACTCCCTATTGATGATTTTTTGTAGGGTGTTGGTATTAATATTTATTATAGATGTATACTATGGAATAAAAATATAGAATACATTGATCATCTATTCTTTGGGGTTGCAAATAATTTTGTACTATGGATTGCATTTCAAGACTATTTTGAAATTAAAATTCCTCATGTGCTCATCATTCAAGAACATTTTCTTACATGAATCTCTATATCTCTTTCATTGTAGATACACAATCCTTTTCTTGTCTCTAGATCAGAATTTATTCACTCCATTTGGAATAGTTGGAATATGATTCATGAGGGTGTTGATTTCAATGTTCATTCGACTCTCTCCCTCATATTCTCTAATGTGAAATATGAAAATGATAATAAAAATAGTTTTTATGATAACTCTATTCATGATTTTTCTGTATTTAAATGTTTTAGAGTTACAAGTAATTATTTCCATCCTTATGTAACCTTGGAGGTTATATTAATTTCTCTATTTCTTGGATGTATTAAATGAAACATAAAAGGTATATCAAAAGGAAATCATGGTCCTTCGGGTTATGGTGTGTTTTTTCATAATCATTTTAGTTACACTGTGGGTTGTCTTTATGGGCCTTGGGTTATTTTTACCTCACTTGATACTGAAATGCTCAATATTATCAATGTGGTGAAAACTTCATATAAGTGAGGTTACTTCAACTTGTGGTTAGAATGTGACTCCACCCCAATTGTTCAATCTATCAGGGATGGTATCATTAATTTATCTTATAAATTGACTTCAAGATAGAGAAAATTCATGGATATGATCTCATTTAAAGATTATATCACAACTCATACATTCTGTGAATCGAATTATTTGGTTTATGGGATTACTGATAAAGGATTAACCGCTCTTGATATGACTTTGTGCAATAACATACGTGATGATATTTTTTGTTTTTTGTATAATGATTAGTGTAAAAAATACTCTTTCAAACTTTTGTAACCTTGTTTTATAATCAATAAAGGAGACTTGTAATTTGGTTGTAGTTATCATTTTTTTTAAAAAGATTTATATAGACAACATAACTTATTAAAATCATAACATTTGATGTTTTGAAGTTAAAGTGTTTGAATACTGTGTTCAAAGAGTTGATCATAAGGAACATTATTTATATGTATCACCCTTATTTAAAATATCCATCTTCATAGGAATTACTCAGTAAAGGATTTATGTGATTAACCCAAAAAATATTACCTCTCAAATTTTTAGCCAACCCGAATTTCCACAAAACCAAAGGACAATAATGATACCCATAGTCTGGAGATGAGCACCCAGGCATCAAAAAACAAAAATAGGGAACAATTTCTCCCAAAATGAAGTAGACAACATAGAAGTCATATATATATATATATAACAGAGAAAATAATAATAATAAAATATATATTCCATTACTAAAAGAAGGAATAAAAAAAATACTACTCCAAAGTAGTCATAAAAATCCCAAAGTATAGGTCCAAACACTAAAATAAAATCTAAATTATAAAACCAACTACTCCATGTGATTGCATAGACAAACTCCCACCATCCCACCACTATCTACCTAGACACAACTGAGAGAAAATATAACCAACACACTAAGATACCTTGCCTTTACCTATATTTAAATACATACAAATTTCAATGCACCACTAAAGGGGTGTGCATGGTGTGATCTAAGAGGGTCAGTAGGATCCCAGCCATGTTTTCCATAATAAGTCTCTATATAACAATCTGAACAATGCTCAACTTTAAAGAAAATAAGGAATGATATATAGTCTAATAGTTTTTATATCAAAACTATAGAAAAAAATTTAATTTCCCATTTTTCAAAATTTCTAAATAATGTTACATAAAATTGTTTCAAATCATTTCATATCCATATATCAAAATAGATATATCAAATTAAATAAAATCATGCATGACATATCATATAAAATCCATGGTAGTACAACCAAATAGTATAATAAAATAGAACATGTAAAATCATGAAAAATATTACACTAGGACATGATATATAGGATACTCTCACCCCTAATATTGACAATCACATGCGTATAAATCCCCTAGACATATGCATCAAATCTTAACAATATAGAAACACCCTAGAAACTAAAACTCCCAATAGTTTCTACAAAGTACCTATAACAATAGGCCTAGAGAGTATAAGAACATCCCATGAGTGAACCCCCCTCCCCAATATTATCAAAATACAAGGCTTATTACTACATATTCCAATTAACTACCCAAGGAATCCCATGTTCTCTAGTTTCTAAAACAAATTTTCAAAACATTTCACTAAAACCATGCTTTGAAAACCATTTCAGAAAACCATTTCATAGTAATTTGAAAAAACCTTTTAATTTTCAAAAATTAGGGGAAAAAATATTTTATCAAAAAACCATTTCTACACACAAAAATAAGGCCATTCAGTCATTTCATTTAAATTATAAAACAATTTATGAAAACCAGAGCAATTCAGTTCATCTAACATAGGACAAATACAGAACCAACTACCTCAAAAATCTGGTTGTACATGCCCACAATGGAATACACCAATAAGAAAAACATAATTATGACAATGGAGTCAGTATAATCAATCTACACAACTCATGATTTATTAAATTTAGAAAAAAATTCATTTAAGATGAAGAAACAACCCTTACCTTAATAAACTTGCACACCAAACCACAACCAACACAAGGTTTATCTTATGAAGAAATAACACATGATGAATATAGAATTAAATAAAAAAAATTATAATAAAATATCAAAAAATCCAAAACTTTAATGTAAAAACACTACCAAAATCAAAGGAAATGAAGAAGAAAAAATGATTTCCCACCTCAAGATATGTAACCCAACCAAAATGGAGATCAATTGTTGAACGAAGCAATTTGGATGGAGAGAGGTCTTGAAAATTTCATGGGAGAGTTCCTTGATCAAGAGAAAAGATTATATAGTTGAATGAAAAGAGAAATCACCCATGAAGTTTCCTAAAATCCCAAATAACAATATTTTAAAAGTGTTAAACCATTTTTATGTCATATAATCCTAGAAAATCAAGTATGTCAAAAAACCCATCACCTTTCTATTAAAAACCCAATTTTATCATTTATATAGTGTTCAAACTTTACACAACATGTAGTCCGTTAATACAATGTAATAATTTCATTAAATCATCCTAGAAGACATTACACGACATGTAATACCATTACACTGTGTGTATTTCTCCTACGGACTATATAAAGTCCAGTTTCTAGTGGAAAAATATAAAACCACCTTCGATATTTTTAGAACACGGGGAGAACTTAAAAATCCATTACACATTTATACCTATAATTCATTAATTCAAACAAAAACACATCCTTAAATTTTATGTTATTTCCCCTAGGAAAGTCTCTCCATCCTCCGAAGTCCCATGGTACACCCAAATAAAGAGAAAAAAATAGATGGGAAATACCTGGAATATGGTGAAGGGATGTTATGAACTACCCACCATAAGACTTTCCATCCATGAGAAATAATATTGAATAATGAAGTCTAGTAAATAGGTGAGTCCACTTCTCCCTCATAATAAACCCATGCTCCCAATTCTCATGAGAATCTGACCAATGTTTCCATAATAATTTGACTAAAAAATCCAATTCCCATGTAATAATTTTACTTTAGAGTCAACTATATCTACTGGATAATTCAAAATAGAAACATATGAATCTAACTTGATCTATTACCAAATCATAATGTGAGACAGACCAGGATGGTATTCCCTAAGATGTGATATTTGGAAGACATAATGAATTCATGTCAACTAAACTGGTAATTATAACTAATAAGCTACATGCCAAAGCTTCTCAGTGATCTCAAACATTCTAACATATATTTGAGAAAAATTTACTTTATTTACAATCCAAAGGTGACATTGAGATACAACCAAATACCGACGTATATTCTTAATCCTTAAATAAGTCTCCTAAACCAACCTCAGTCCAACAAGAGAGGCCTCACCCACCTTGTTCCAACAGATAGGTGACCTATATGGGTGACCATACTGATCCTTGAAAGGATCCATTCCATTTAAAAACTGATAACTATTGTTATAAAAAAAATTAAATAGTCCTAGATGGCCATCCCACAACCCACTAAAATCCAATACATAGACACAAAGTATATCCTCTAGAACATGAATACCATGCTCCATCTGAAATTCTGTTTGTAGATGATATGCTATACTCAAACTGAATTTATTCCCCATCACCTCTTGGAGCCTCCTCTAAAATATTTAAGTAAACCTAGTATTCCTATCTGATATAATTGTATAATGAACCCCAAGTAACCTCATAATCTCTTCTATATACAGCTTACCCAGATATTCAACTTTTTGGTATCACTAATCTGAATGAAATGAGATGACTTTTTTAACTGATCAATCACCACCCATATAGAATTCCTCCCTTAGATATTATGTATTAATCCAATAAAAAAATCCATGACACATCATCCAATTTCCAAACTAGCACTGAAAGAGGATGGATAAATCCATAAGTTTTCAGATGCTCTATCTTTATCTGTTTGAAGGTGTAACAATTGGATACATAATCAGTTATGTCATGATTCATACCTAGTCCCAAGAACCCCCGTCTCATGTCATAATAGATCTTTTTATAACTTGAATGAACTATCACTGAATAACTTTTAAAATAAAACAAAACAGAGATATTCACTGATGTTGTGATGACAAACTGACCCCCAAAACAAAGAATGCCACCTGAAGAGAGAGACTAACCAAAAATAGTCTCCCCACCATATAGGTTTCTTGAATTCCAAGGAATTCATCATCCTACTATTTATCCTAAATAATACACTCAAGGATAGATGATGATAAATGAACACTATCCAGAACCATACCTAAAACATCCTCTTGAGTGTCTGTATGAAATTAAACAATAATTCTAAAAGGTTCCACTATTCTTTCAATTCTAAAAACTTCATGTGACAAAACTTTCTACTAAGAGAATCTATAAAGACATTCCAATTCCCTGGGGTATATATGATGTCTAGTTAAATGTATGAAGGTATAACACCAACACCTCTATATGATATTCAATCCTTTCTGAGAAAATATATAGCTCAAACTATCATGGTTAGAAAATAATGTGAACGTCACCCCAAAAAGATATCACGACCAACACTTAAGAACATTCATAATTGCATAAAGATATAAATCATGAGTGGGGTAATTATTTTAATGTGGTTGAAACTGAAGAGACTCGTAAGCTGCCTCATGATCATCCTACATAAGCACACAACCCAAACCAGCTCTAGAAGCATCATAGAAAACCAAATACCCCTTACTAGGCTAAGATAAGATCAGAATAAGATTTGATGTTATAAGTATTTTTAGCTCATCGAAATATGACTAAAAACTTTCATCTCAAATTATTTACTCCTATTTCCCAGTAATAGTGGTCAAAGGTAATTCTAACATTGAGAAATACTTGAATAACCATCATTAATATCCAGTAATACAAAAGAAGCTCTTAATCTCAAATACATTCTATGGTTCTTCCCATGAAAAGACATACTTCACCTTCTCAGGATCAATTAATAACCCATGCTTAGAAATCATGTTCCCTAATAACTTACCTTCTTGAATATAGAAATTCCATTAAGAAAACTTTTCATACAAACTATGACTCATCAATATTTCCAAAACAAAACCAAAATGGTGCTTGTGTTCTTTCTTGGATATTGAATAAACCAAAATATCATCCGTGAACACTACCACAAAAGTGTTGAGATACTGATAGAATATAAAATCCATCAAAGCCATAATTTTTTTGGTAGTTTTCTTGGATGATATTTAGGTTTATTAGATATCCAATCACGAGAAAAGGAACCATTTGGGATTGGATTTGGAAATCTTGAGAAGTCACAATTTGTATAGAAATCTTTCAAAATGTAATTTATGGATTTAATAAGGGAAATTATTTGGGTTTGTGATTTTTGAGCAGGTATAATTAGATGATCCTAAGAAGGTGAAGGGGTATTAGTTAGAACAAATAACATCATAAAATATTCAAAATTTCCATGACCTCTTATGAAAGATGTATTTAGTATATCAAACTCCCAAAATTTGAGCCATTGATAACTTGACCGAAGATCGATATTTAAAAAATACTTTCCCCACTTTAACTGATAAAATAGTCATCTACATGATGAAAACAATACTTGTTCTTAACTGTTACTCAGTCCAACTTCTGATAGTCTATATACAATCGGAGTGAATAATATATATTCTTGTTAAAGAGAATTGAAACTACCTAAGGCAAGACACTAGACTAGAAAAAACCCTTCACCATTAGATTTTAAAATGGAATCTTAAGCTCTTTCATTTTCACTTGTTCCATATGATAAGAAGGCATCAAAATTGGGTGTGTTCTTGAAACCAGATCAATCATAGACTCTTCCTCCATCTCTAGAGGAAGATCAAGAAAATAATCTAAGAAAATGTTAGGAAAGTTCTAAACAACTTCAAGATCAACAATAAAAGAAATTTCATTGGTCTCAACTATGGACGAAAACAAAAAACCCCTGAGATATGGGTGGGAAGGTCTTACATGACCAGACCTCAGATCATGCCCTCCCCAAAACACCCATGAGATCCCATCGACCACAAGAAATTATAAATGTTGATAATAATAATCGAACTCATCATGATGAGAAATAATCCAATCCATCCTAAAGATGACATCAAATAGATCTGTATTGAGAATGAGGAAATCCTAAACTAACTCCACATAAACTATTAATATAGAATGATAAGTAAACTGAAACCCCTGATCTTTCATCTTCCCAATAGGTGTCACTAAATCTATAAAAAAGGACATGAGATCCATTGTAAGTTTAATCATATAAAAAAATGGCCAAATATAAATGAATGATAAGAACTATAATCAAATAAAGCAGCCACTACTAAAGATGCAATAAATAAGTTACCTTTCACTATCACTGGACTCACATCTACCTTTACTAGAAACTCATCTCTTGTGTGAAGGTAATTCACACCTGAGCCCTAATGATATATACCTATTGTATTTGAAGTATATTCCTGTGTTGCAGTAGCCTTTAGAGACGATTATCCTTGACCATGTAAAGGTGTAGACATATCATGACAGAAATACTATATATGACCACAACATCCATAAATGTTACACATATTTACATGTGTAGGACTAAAATTTTGGGTGTTTCCAACCTTTATACACTGATAGAATGTTATGGGAACACTAATAGATGTAACTAAATGTGAAGAGGAGGATTTACACTAAGAACCACCTCCACCACTCCTTTGATGATCCTTCTACTTTATATTTCCCCCAAGATTACCATTGAGGCTTCCAATAACTGGGAGAAAAGGGGAGTAATATCCAAACTTTCCTTATGTTTTTATATTTTATGTCATATCCCTATCCACTTTCTTCGTATAGGTAGAAATATTTTATATAAATAACTATGATATGATATCTGGTTGCAAACCTTATAGGTATATCTATGTTTTCAGCTAGTCATTCTTTATAAAAATTAGTGTAAAATAAACCAGATCAGCAAACAAATTGGTGCACACCAACACCAAATATTGTCCTTACTACAAAGAGAGAAACTCTGTAGGCTTCACCATCATCAGGGACTTTGGAAAAAATTTCTAGAAGAAGTGATTCTTAAAACCCTTTGAGTCTAAACTCACATGTCTTACCTACTATACCATGGAATCCCATGAATTCTTGTTGGGACCCTCAGTTATGAATTCCACACACTTCACCTTGATCATATTTGGGGTATCTAGGAATTATAATATCTAACCCATCTTTTAAATCCAGACCTCCACCTCTTTAGGTTCATTAGTCTCCTTAAAGAATGGTGGATTCTCATGGAAGAACTACCATGATCAATCCCTTTATCCTCTATCTCATGGATATACCACCACAACTGTATTATGGACTAACGATATATTCTTGTCGATAGAATGAATTGATTATATGATAGCCTCGATAAAATTATAATCCATAGGTAGATTCCCTTGAAGACCATTAGCTGCACCCTCTCATGGAACCCATGGAACATGTCTTGGATGCATAATGTTATACACTGAAATAGAAGAAGTGATCAAAAACTGATTAATCTCAGTTCAACCTAGAAAACCAAAGGAAAAACCTGAGATTAAGATCAGGAACTCAAAACAGGAGTCAGACATCCCAATATTCCATGGTAACTTGAGTCTCATTACAGTAAGAGTTGGCCAAGTACTCACCATAACCTCCCTCTCAATTCATGAAAAATCCTATTCTCAGTCTAATAAACATCATAATATAAGGAATCTTGGGGAAAGACTCCCTTTGATACTAAACTATGATGAACCTGACCTAGATGCCCTCTCAAACTGGTACCTAACCTAAATTTCCACATAACGAAAGGGCCTTCCCGATCCCCATGGACTAGAGACTAGAACCTGGGCATAAAAAAAACCAGAGGGAGAAATTTCTCCCAACCTGAAGCATATAACATGAAATACATACATATATATAACAAAGCGAAATAACAGAAGAAAAAAAATACCATAACTGAAAGAAGACAATAAAAATGATATAACTCAAAGGTAGGAAAAAGATTCCAAAGTGTAGGTCTAAACACCAAATTATATCTAAAATAGGAAACCAACTACTCTATGTGATAGTGTCGAAAAACTCATACTATCTCACCATCACCTACCAAGACATAAATGATAGAAAACCTCACCACCTCACTGTGGTGCCTTTAATTTTCCTACATTGAAAGAAATAAAAAGGTTTATGTACCACTGAAGGGGTGTGTAGGGTGTGAGGTAACATGTTAAGTAGGATCCCACCCAGGTGTTCCATAACAAATATCTATATAAAAATTTGAAAAATGATAAACTTTAATGAAAACAAGGAATAATATCCAATTTAGTAGTTTTTATATCAAAATCATGACAACATATTTAATTTTCCATAGTTATATATTTCCAAATAAAGTTAGGTAAAACAATTTCAAATAATTTCATATAAATATATCAAATAAGATATATCAAATCAAATAAAATAATTTGTCACATATAATATCAAATCCATTGAAATACAACCAAATAGTGCCATCCAAAAGAACATGTAACATCACACTAAGAATCACACTAGGCTAGGATAACCAGGACAATCATACAACCAACATAAACAATCAAACTTGCATCAATACCATAGATATATGAACAAAATATAGGTAGTAGAGGAACACCCTAGAAATTGATCCTCTAAATACTGTCTACCAAGTCCCTAGAACAACATGTATATAGAGAATATGAACACACCATGAGTGAATCCCCCAACAATATCAACAGACAAGGCCTATTACTACACCTTCTACCTAAGTAACCAAATATTCCTATGTTATCTATTTCCCAAAACGATTCATAAAACAATTTCATCAAAACAATTCATTGAAAACCATTTCATCAAACTATTTCACAATGCTTTGAAAAAACAATTTTCATTTACCAAAATCAGGGAAGCACTATATTTTATCAAAAACCCATTTCCCTACAAAAAAATCAAATCAGTAAATAATGACATTTCATTTATAAAATAATTTACCAAAACTAGAGAAATTTAGTTCATCAAACATTGGCCAAATATGGAATCACCTATCTCAAAACATGGGTTGCAAACGCCCACAATAGAATCCACCAACAAGGAACAACAAAAAGATAATAATGGAGGCCATAGAATCAATCTACACAATTCATAATTGATTACATTTAGAATAAGGTTTGGAAAAGGGAAAGAAACAACCCATACCTTAAGGAAATCACATGCCACACAACAACAAACATAAGGGTTATCCTCAAGAGGAAGATCACATGATTGATCTATAAGGAAACAAAAAGAATCATCATAACAGATCAATAAATCAAAAAATTCAATGAAACAACACTACCATGATAAAAATAAATGAATAAGTGGAAAGGATTACACACCCGTAAATATAAAACCCAAAAAATGGAGATCAATCACTGAATGAAGCGATTCATATGGAGAGAAGGTCCTGAAAATTTCCTTGGAGATCTCATAGGTTGATAAAAAATAGGTTTTGGATGAATAAAAAAAGAAATAAGATGTGTAGCACCCTAAACTCCCAACCCAAAACATTTACTCAATGTGAAACCCTTTTTCACATTGTGTAATCCATGAAATTAAAGTACACTAAAAAACCTATTTCCTTTTTATTAAAATACATATTTTACCATTTACACGACATGAAATCTTTACACGACGTGTACTCCGTTCACGCCGTGTATCAATTTCATAATATCTTCCCAAAAAACAGTAGATATAGTGTAATCCCATTTAACTACATGTATTTATCCTCAAAACTATAAAAATTCTAGTTTCTATTAGAAAAGTCCAAAACCACCTTTGGTTTATAATAACTTAAGGGGAACACACAAATCCATTACATGTTTATACCCAGAATCTATTAATTTAGAAAAACATACATCTATGAACTTTAGGTCATTTTCCCTAGAAAATGATCTCTATACTTGAGAGTCCCAAGATACACCCAAATAGATAGAAAAAATAATAAATATAAGGCAAATACCTAAAATATGGCAACGAGATGTTACAAGTTTAGTGAGAGGTATTTTACTGGATATTTACATAGATATGTAGTAGGAATTTTATAGAGATATAATTATTTTAGATAAAACTATAATATTTTAGAAAACATAAGACTAATCTGGTGGTTTATCATAAGTGATATGATTATATTGATGATTATATATTTATTTTTAATATTATGGTACAATTTGAATAATATAAAATGTATCATGTTATATAAAATGGATTCCCCTCTTTATCATTCTTTAATGTTGGATGCATAAATTGCACGAAGTGAAATGATGATTAACCTCTCAAAGTATGACTTTGAGTTATCCCAAACTGATGTTTGACATGGATTATTATAATTTTTAATGAAATTTTATGGTTAGAATGTGTAGTATTTCATATAGAAATACAAAATATGCTCATGTGGAATAAAATTATTCCCATGTGTTGGATGACCCATCAAGTATACCACATTGAGTTTCACACACCATAGATTTTGTATACCAAGGGTCTATGTTTTTTATTGAAATTTCCAAAAACCTACTATCGTAAATATACCTAGCATGGGAACCTTCAAAATTTGATTCATTTCTTACACAATCCTAAAGGATTATGTAATTAAGGGGTGGTTGGGTATGTTTTTTACCATGTCATTGTTTGAGGCTTAACCAAGATGGTAATTGTTCTATCATATGAAAAGTATAACATTTAGGCCCTCAATTGAGGTATAATATGTGTATTAACAAACATAGATAAGGAATTTTATGTTCTTTTCAATTATATTATGGGAATATTATGTTCTATTCTATAAAGGTTAATGATTAATAATGTATTTTTTGACCTGGTTAGTCTATACTTATAGAATCAATAATATACGAGTAGTTATATGGGACTGACATACATTGTTTCCTATGGTTACTTGACGTCATGAAAAAATGGATCATTTGAAATTCATGATTATATATGATACAACTAGTGGATATTGATATAGGCAAACATGTGTTTCATGGGGATCACACTAGATCCCTATATAACTTGAGTAGCACTGATCCTTTTCTATAGACTTATATTTTATTACATTTATAGATTTAAGAATTCATATTTTTTTTCAATTCTGTAAAGTCTAGTAGGGTCACACTTTTTGATTGAATGAATGGGGATATAGTTTTATAAAACATGGAGAAATTATTAAAAATATTTTAGAGTTTATCCAATTTTTTGGATGAATCTTCACAAGGTATTTTATATGATGCAATACATGGTGAATTAATGTTATATTTCCAAAAGTTTTTGGAAGAAATCCAAATAGAGTTTTTTATAAGGTTTAACAATTTATTATATATGATCTAATATAAAGTGAAATTACACAGAGTCCATAGGTATTTAGTGTAAGTAGAAAATTTGATGGATATATGCCTTAATTCCAATATAAAACATATGATGTTTTAGATGTATCATTCTCTACAATATATATATATATTTCTTATTTTTTGGAATATGGGAAAAAGGTAGATCATATTCCTTATTAAGGGTATATCATAAAATCCTGATATATTGATATCATTACACTTCTTATCATTCATATTCTATAACATGTCTATATTTTAATACAATTATGCGAGTTAATCATATGGAATGATTCATATAACTTTTAACAATTAAGTTAGGTAGATGAACATTAAGTGTTAATATTTTAATTTTAATCCTTGTAAGATATAATTAATAAACGAATCATATAGAGATTCGGGAGAACTTAAATATTAATTTCACGGCCTAAGGGTTGAAAACCATTTGTAACTAAAGCATTACTCTTACATTATTTAATGTTTGAGTAAATTTATGTATATGATCAAAAATTTCCTAATTAATATATAAGGGGGATAATTTCATTGATATGAGTATTGAGATCTTATATTATTCTTCTTTATTCTCTCAATATCTCTATTTACTACATTTTTAGCTTTTGAGTGATACTAGTATATTATTTTTGTGAGGAGAGTCCCACCCAAGCGATGGATGATTCAACTGATCTATGGATATGACATAGAGGGAAGAGTCCTTTGGTTGTTCCTTAGTGCTATTTGTCAAGAATTTTCAATTAAATATGGAGGTTCATATGATTATGGTGAAAGGAACACATGTTCTTCATTCAACACATAAACATGATTTTATTTTTTTGTTGCATGGTGGTCTTGGGTTTATGGTTTATAATGTCTTTCACTGGATCAAATTAGTGTTATTTAAACCTTATAAACCCATCAATATCATCTCATAAATAAACTTCCAACAATTTATGTCAAAACATACCCAATTAATAAATAATATAGTTATAAAATTAATAAATATAAAACAAAGAAAATGTGGCACATGCACATCTCCCAATATAAAATAATGTTTAATATGAATCTATATCCATGTGTCACATAACTACATCTATATACTATTAACCCCACAAGGCTATATCTAAGCCTATGGTCCAACTTCTACCTAGTGTAGAATATCTTTATATACATGTAATATTTAAAAAAAATCTATATGTACACCATTGGTGTAAATGTAGAGAGTGAGTATATAACTCAGTAGGATTCCTCCAAATATTTTAATATTATTATTTCCAAGTAAAACACACATTTTATATTGAAATTAATTATATAATTTTTTTGAATAAATTAAAACATTACAAATAAATGAAGTATAATAACCATTTTCATCTCAAACCCATATGAGTATGAAACATTGATTAAAATTAAATTAATTAAATTAAAAAATATTCTCACATCATTTAACAAAATAAATATGAAATTTATAAGTTCCATCATCATGGTATAATTACACCATGTTTTAATAGAGATAACCTATGAAATATGTCTCAATGAAACCGCTGTGCGAGAAGTGATGCAATCCTACATTCTCACATAAATTTAATGATATAGGAATTATTAGGGGAACCCAACCAGCATGAATAATACAAGAAAAACTATTATATTATGTATAGCTAAATCCCCACTAGAATCCCACTTGTTATGTTTAAAGTAAAGATTAAAAATATTTTTTTTATAAAATCAAAAATTTAGATTCTCTCAACTCCCTCACATAAAAAAAATCAAGGTCATTAAAAATATCCACTTTATATTTCAAATAATCACTATTAATAATTTCATTTATCAATAAGGATCAAGGGTAAATTGACCATTCATAACTGTAGAAATCCTGAATCTAGTAATCCAAAGTCAGTGTCTGACTTATTACATTAATATAGGATATAAGGGATGAAACCATGAAGGATTGATCAATTAAGTAGTCTTGGGAGACTAAATACATATTTGGTTATCTTATTATATTGAAAAAAATAAAACATAGAATGAAAAAATATATTACATCCTTGAGGATCATTCAAGTATTCATTATTTATATCCTAGAAAAATGAAAATATAATAAAGGGTGATCTCAAATGCTTAGTAAATGAAAGAATACAGAAAAATATACCATGAGTAGATAATTCATAAAAACAAGGTACCATGAATAATTAATTGACATGAAAAATAATTAATATCTTGATCCTGAAATACATCCATGTATAAAATTAAACTTAGGGATAATGATAAATAAATTATCACCAAAGGATATGAATAATTTCAGAAACTCATGATCTTACCATCAAGGCCTCATCTAAGAAATCATGAATCTTACAATCATGGCCTTTTCAAAGATACTTTCACTGTATGGGTAGGTATACACTAATTACCCAATTAACATGGCCACTTATTCTGTCTCATGAGACCTATCAATTCATGAAGGGGATACCTATAACTGGGGATCACACATCCCTTACATATGTCAAATGAATTCATCATATATTGAATCAATAATATAATTCCTAATAAATATACCTTATCAATATATGAATATCCTTATTTAATCAAGAACACATAACATACATATTTCCACAGTAAATGAAATAAATAAGTATAGTTCAATTAACACCATATATTGAAATGACATATGATTAATATAATTATGAATATATACATGATACTGAAAATATGGACATAATTAATAAAAATAATGTCCAATGAATAATGGAGAGTGATGGTGAACATGATCAAAATAAAGTGAATGATTTCAAAATAAGGTATAATCCATAAATTAGTAAAGGATAAAAGAAAACTATAAATTCATAAAAAATAAAGGTTTGAAATAAAGGAAATTATTTTGATAATTAAAGTGGAAAATATAAGTAGAACTTTAAAAATATCATTTATTTAAACTTTTTTAACTTCATTATAAAAGTGATGTTATAAATCATTTCTATTTTTTTCACCATTTTATAAAATAATGATATTTTATCTTAATATAAAAACATAATTTCATAGAATAATGGAAAACATTTTTTATTTGAAAAACTATAAAATCTTTTAGATGGTTATAAAAATTGAATACTGGTTATGGAGGAATAAAAATCCATTCACAACAAGAATGTTAAAAAGAACATTCATTTCACTATATCGTATCAAGTCAAAAAATGACTTTTTCAGAAGTATTTAAAAAGATTCCATTTTAAAACTATGTAAATAAAGTAAGAAGTTTTATAAAATTTAGTTTTCCAATCATTTAATAGTATATAAAAACTTTCATAAAATAAATTGAATAATACATATATGGAAGAGAATGAATTTAAATAGAAAATAGAAATAAGGTCGACTGTGTATAAAACAATTCATTGGTTCTATGAGTACTAATGAGTAGAAAGGTTGGATGGAAAACATGGGAACCATAGAAATAATTTTATTAGAAGATAATATTTGGGTTTTAATAATATAAAAGTAATATAATCATTCTAATGTACATTTAAACATGAAAAAATCCGAATACGAGTGATATTGTAAAACAAAACTTTAAAGATTTAATAACTTTTGAATCAAAACCCATTAAAATAGAAAATTTGAATTGAAAATTAAAATAACATGAATAAATATTTATTCATGATATAATATTTCAAATAGGAATTATATAACCCATATAAAATAAATGAGGATAATAATATAACATAAGTCTCAATGGAGTAAAATTGTAATGAAAAACCCTTACCTTGGATTCCTACTTGGTGGGAAGCCTTATATCCTCAGGAAGAATCAATTAAAATTTATTAAATAATTTTTGAAGAAAAATTTTAATCAAAATTTTATTATTTAATGTCCTTTTATAATCATTTGTCATATATTTATTGAATATTTCTTATTTAAATTGACCACTTAATATTGTTCAGTCAATTTATCTGAAAGTACTTCAGTGTATCGACTGTGGTTAAAGGTGTTATGAAATAATTATATAATATATATTTTTAATTATTTAATGAATATAATTATTTTTCATTATATACAATTTTATAATCATTTCATTATGGTGGTAATATAAAAATTAATCACAATGCTTTGTGGATGTGGTAGTACAGACGTATGCATGAACGATGTTATCATTATACAATGTATAGAAGGGTAAAAAGGTAGATGATATATTATATTTAAAGAATCATATTTGTTTTAATAAATATAATATATATTAATTAATTCCATCTCTATAACCATACAGGTAAAGAGGTGATAAAAAAAATGAATTACATGGATGTGTGGAGACGGTGGGCATTACAAGCACATGAGCAATGTTTTCATTTACCATAAGATAGAAATGAGATATAAAATAGATATACCATAAATGTAAAAACTTATGAATATGGTATATATATATGTGTAATTATTTTAATATTTTTATTGAATATTTGGGTAGGGTTTAAGAATAATGGAATTTAAAAAAGCTTAGTAAGAACATATACCACTTCTTTTAGTAACCTCCTTTATATTACACATTAATCACTCTTGAAGTGGTATTTTGGTGATACAAGGACATCTAGTATGTGTTGATGGATATTTGGAAGGTATTTGGGTAGGTATTGGTTTATATATGTGATTAAATTAGTGTATATATGATAGAAGATAAGGTTCCCTTTTATAAGTGAGGTGGGTGGAAATCTTGTAGATATAAGAAATAGTAATTTATAATATGTTTACAACTCATTTAAAATGTATGAAATGTGATATAGATTAAAATTTAGTATTATAAGGTTATAAAAAAATAAATAAATAAAATTTAGTCATGTTTAAGTGGCATTTGGAACCTTATTCTTAGTTTAACCCCCTCGTTAACCCCTTTAACCTTAACCATTGTAATAAAATTGTCAACTTATAAGGGCCATGAAAGTAATTTTACAATATTAAAGTAGAAAATACATGGAATATTCATGATAGCCTAAATAATTTCATATAAAATTGAATTATTATAGGATTTTTATGATTTTATAATGATTTTAAAATAAATTTTAATCATTAAACACCATTTATTGTCATTGTAGGACTATTAATAAAACTTGACATAAAAGACATCAGGATAAAAATATAATTTAAATATAAATAACTTAAATTTTTTTTACCTTAATTATTATCCATAAAATGCATTTTATATCATAATTATCCCAAAATTGTTTACTTTTAATATTTATTCAAACCATTTTCTTGATTTTTCTACCAATTTCAGAAGAGTTGAATCGACATTGAGTATATATTCTAAGTAATTATACCATCATTAAAAATTAAAAATAAATTAATATCATTAATATATTTTTATTAATCAATTTTATTATATATATTCATTAAAATATCATTTTTAACAATATATATATATATATCATGACAATATAATAAGTGATAGAGAGTGTCATTTTATAATAACTCTTTATTTAAAATAATATAAAAGTAATAAAAAATAAAGTATAAATTTGTTTCCATATTTTATAATTTATGGTGATTATGGAATAATTATAGAAATACAATGAGATTAAATCATTTTTTAAGATATTTTGAATCCTTATCCCATAATTTCAACCTCAATTTACCCATTTTACCCATTACCATGGTGATAACTTTTATCATGGTTCCTGTTAATTATGAATAAAAATGAAATGTGATTTATTATATAATTTTAGTATTCTTATTCCAAATATTGATTGAATTTTCAATGATTTAATTTTTATAAGTGTTAAAAATTAATTTTAATATAAGTGAGAGAAACACAATGAAAAACAATGTTTAGAAAAACACATTTTTTAAGAATAAAAATGATTTATACAAAAATCATTAATAACATTGATTACCATGAACTTATTTGAATTATTTTTAATAAAATTAAGCATATACGACTATGAAAAAAATAAAAAATATAATGGCACATTAAATTACTTGATTTAATGAAAATAAATGATATTTTTTTCAAGATTGGTATTTTTAACTATTCAACCAAAAAATAATTTTTTTAGAAAAAATAAAAAAAGATAATATAAAAATTATTTTTTATGTTTATTTGGAAAATTTTATTTATTTTATCAGATAAAATTTCTAAAAGTGGTATAAATTAATCATAACATCAAAAAAAGTGCAATAAAAATGATTTTTGAAGAAAATATATTTTTAAAGTATAAAATGAATTTATTATCATTTCTTATATAGTAACAACCATTAGATGAATTTTATATTATTTTATTATATATATGATCTATGAATTTAATTAAAATCATTAGTCAAAAAAAATTAATTTAATACATATACTCTGCACATATAAATCATTTTCCAACAAAATATCTCCTTCAATATTATATGATTGTATTCAAAATTGTGTTATATTTTACTATAAATTGATATATACATTTAAATTAAGGGGAAATTTTCTACATATATTTTATAATTTGGTTACTCCTATTAATACCCACTAATTCAAAAACTAGGTTATAACGATCATATTTAAACAATAATATTTTAATAGTATTTTATAGTTTTTTTAAGTTTGGTGTTGGATGTCTCATAAGCTATCATAGACAGAATTAATAAAAAAATCTGGGGATGTTAAAATAATAATCCAAAATATCCCTTCTATCAATCTAGATAACTATTTTTCTACAAAAAAACACCAAACAATTCCATAAATATACTTTAAAACTAATATAAATTTATTCACACATTTATACTATAAAAAAAATCTCATTTATTCAAAAAAAGTTTTTTTACTCAATTTAATATTATTCTAACCACTTAATTATATATGAAAATAGGATTATTTCATTTTAGAGACTGTTTTCCAAATCATAATAAAACATATACATGTTTAAAATATCTAAACAATATGTTCTTCAATTAAGATATGCTTTAATTAAATCATGAAGATCACCTAAAACTCATTAAAGTAAAATTTATTCATATAAGAGATATAAATAATTAACTAGAAAGTCCAAACATATATTTTTATATCTAAAGAATAGAGAAGTTATAACGTCACTTACCCCATTAGTGTCCAAAAAACATAGAATGTATTATTGATATAATTCCATTCATTGAGGCTTAGACAATTATGTGAAATTAGTTGTTAAAAATTAAAAACACACATTTTAAATGAAGCGACCTATATTTTTCATTTAATACCTTTAAATATTTTTAATAATATTATTAAAGGTTATCATTTAGTTAGTTCACTTTTATTAGCTTCATAGGTATTTTGAAAAATATTTAGTAATTTAACAATACTTTTTTTAACGCAAGGTCATCTTAATGATTAATATATCCTAAATAAATTCCCAAATAAAAAATATGATATTGTAGTTATGTATGAAATAAGTGTTTTTTATTTGAAGATTTATAATTATTATTGGGTTTATGGTTCAACTTGATCATGTTTCTAAACATTGATTAATTTTAATTAAAACCCTAATATTCCATTACAAATTTATTTTTAATGCTTATATATGGAAGATGGTCCATTTTTAGTGATCTTGAAACCATAAGACTAGACTAGAGTATCATTTCAATCATCTATGATGCTTGGATAATGTTTTTGGATCAATCTCAAACCATCTAAGCTTTAATGAAATTTCCTTAAGGTGGAGAATTTAATGTTTTCCTACACCTCATTATTTTTATTTTTTTTATAATTCTTGATCTTGGTTTATCCGTGTTTTTGCTAAATAATCCTGTTTATATTTATTTTTAATGTAAACACTCTCTTGAATTTCTGGTGAATAAATAACCGTGATTCTGACTATGAATTATTCCTTGTTATGAAATTTTGTGAGTTTCAATCCCTATGATTATTATTTTTAATACCTTGATTAAATGACTTCTTTTATGTACATGTATTGAATAATTTTTTGGGTGGTTGGAATCAAACTGGTCTCTGAATTCCTTATTCTCCCCTTCTATATTTTCATACACCACACCTTTTATTTCCAATAAAAAAACACTACTGGAATTTGAAGTGGTTAGATCTTTGAAGATGATTTTGGTTAGATGTAAAACATGGGATAATAGAGAGGTAGTGTGAGTTTGGTGTGATTGGGTTCATCTCCAACAATGGTGGTGTGGATGTTAGTTATAGAAACAATAGTGTGGGTTCTTGGTGAATTATGAATGTGTACAAAAAAATGTGGTGGTGTAGTAGAGGGATGATTTAGAGACCCCATTGGTATCAAGAGTGATCAATAGAGGAGTTTTGAATAGAAAATTATTTTGTGTAATGGGTGGTAATAAAAATTATAGGTAGATAACATTTCCTTGATACTAAGTTTTAAATCAAACATTTTGTGGTCTCTGAAGAAAATTCCATATATAACACTGTGAATTAGCTAGGGTTTCTAAAACTTGTTAAAAATCACATGTTGTTTACCATTAGACCATACAAAATGTGTGATTGTGTTACAATTATCTAGTTATACTATAGTACATGCTTGGTTAACCACCACAAAAAACAAATCCCAAGGTATATAGGACACACTATGTATCTAGGTGATATAAATTAGTGTATTTTGGATACATTCTAGACTAATATGTGAATCCAAAATTCCATATACCTTCTTATAGTTATGCCATATAGTTTTACCTTAAGTGACTAAATGATGACTGTAAAATATTGACCTCTTTATGAGGCTTACATTCCATGTCCACCAAAGCACATTCTGTGTAATGTATAAGATTTAGTATTTTTATAATATTCTCACTCAAGTGATAGAATTTGGAAAACGAATAATTTATTTTGAAAATTTTTATACATATATCATGATGGTGTAATCCTCTTTATTATAAAAGATCAATAGCGAGGTACTTTGAGAAGTTTTATGTGGTTAGCTCTATATAGATGAAAACAATATTTAGGTGAGGTTTTTTGATAAAACATTGATTTAGTAATCTTTCGTTATTTAGGGTGTGGTCCTTTATGATTGGGTTTAGGTACTCCCTTGGATAAATACTCCTGATAGTGTGCAGTCCCCCATATGATAGATGGAGTTTGGGTATTATCATGCGTGTCTAGGTGTGGCCCTCCATTCTTGGAGTCTATACCCTAATTGTTTGATGATAATTTCTCTATAGGGGTCAAGTATTCACATGATTTTCATTGATATCCCATGATGATGCATGATCCCCAAATACAATTACTATGAATTTATATGATATATTATAGATAATATATGGCTCATGTGTTGTGGTTCATGCGACACACCTTGCATACGTGTTTAACTTCAAGATAAAAATTACATAAAGGTTATCAATGAGGGTTTTGTTATGTAATTGGTTGTACAAAATATTTGAGAATATATTTGATTTATCTTTTCATCTTCTCCCAATCCTTGAATTTTCAGTTGAATTTTCATTACATACTCCCTTATGTTTCTGATGCATCTTACTAGGTTTTTTTATACCGACCCATACACTAGCTTTGTAGCCACATGTGTTGTGTCTATGAAGAAAATGAAAAATTTGAAGGTGGGTATATCAGATGTGGATAAAGTGGATCTAGATCTTAGTAGATTATGATGTTTAAGGTTGGTGTCAAAGTATGAGTTATGAGTTGGAGTGATGTAAAGTTCCCATTATTTATAGTTTGAGGTTTGTTTTTTTCTTGGATGTTGGGCCTTTGTGTCTACCCTTATTTTTTTCATTTAATTTTGTGGTAATGTAAAGGATAATTATATTTTTCCTAAAAAATGTTACATTACAGATGATTATTTTTTTTAGTACTATATTATTATATTATGTTATATATATATGTGGTTGTGTCCTAGTTCATTAGGCTATGGTTTCCCATGTGTGTGATATGACTTATTGGTTTTAGTCACTAGAATTTGGAATATTTGAAGTAGACTTGGGGTAGAGCACACAACCAAATATCATCCTAGGTAAGGTCACAATGTGTCAGTTGGTTTCAAAGTGGTATTAGAGTGGGTCTATCATAGGGGAAGACTTATAATTACGTGTCTTATGTTGTTTGGTTTGGGAACATAGGGAAAATATTTCATGGGGTCTTGATTTTGGTTAGGGAACCAAACTTTGGTTTGGAAAGCTAGTGTAACCTTTTTTTGGGTACTAATAATTTTTTAGTCAACTCATAACTTTAACTAATAGTTTTTAGGATACAAAAATATGGTACATACATCATATAGTGTGTCAATTAGTATTTTTTCTTATATCATTCTTGAGTTAGCTCTACATGATATTATTTAATAACCATGGGTTCATCTTGTTGAATGTTGAGCTTCACCCTATATATAGCTAACAAAGATATATATATATGGTCATAAGAAGCCTATTCTAGTTTTATAACTATATGTTACTAATTATTTAACCAAAAAAGAATCATTTTAGGGACTCAAGCAGGAGGTTTCACCACACTGTGAGTAAAGAGAAAATCTTCCACCCACCATGTAGAGAGTATACCCTCCGCCCATAGACCATATGGTAGTACCCATGGATTAGGATTTTAATTCACATAGGATTTAAATAACTACATGATTTTAAACACTAGAGGCCTCAAATTTTTGGAGGAATTGTGAATCTTTGGACAAAAGATTATTTTCTTGAGTTTGTGACAAACATATTTTGTATAGCTTCAACATCAACAAATCATATAGAGATTCTCACATCAAGTATCATTTAGAGAACAACTTTACATTGGTCTACACTAACTACTAAGACTCATAACATGGTGAATCTTCCATTTACAGAGTCTAAGATCCTATTCATATTAGAGAACTATATGTTGATGTTGAGGTGGTATGAGATTAATAGATTCTAGATCATAAAAATGGTATCATGACTATGAAATAGTATGTTTTATATTTCATAGATCTCATAAGTTACTTATGAGACATGGTAGGAAAATATATTTTTCATACTTATAATTTTATCTGATGAATACAGAGGGAGGATCAAGCATGGATTATACCAAAATAAATTCCCACATGTGCTAGAGTTATAAAGTGATAACATCTATTTGAAAATTTCTTTCAATAGATTCCTTGAGGGATAAGAGAAGGTTTAGGTCACCTGAAGGTGGAATCATCATCATCAACTATATTAAATTATCCATCAGAATACCATTGTTTTAGCTATTGGAATTCATGAGCTTAATCTATAGAAACAACTATATAGGGATATCACTGGGGGTCCAACCAACATGGTGACATGATTTGATATATATATGATAGTATAACACATATATACTAAGAATTTATATTAATTCAAGTAGATAAGGGAAACCCAAGTGGTACCGTGGATATACCACTTAGAAAAAAGGAACCATCGATATTATGGGCCTCCTTACAGTGGAAATGGTTCCCTTTATATAGGTGAATTTGGTAGATGTGTAGGTGATTCCAAAAGAGGCACTAAAGTTGTATGAAACCTTTATACACTCTGAAAATAACCACATCTAGGTTTTCCTTTTAAGGAATATAGTTCTTGTGGATAAGGAAATGGGTAGAGAAAAATGATGGTGGAATATGATTAGGTGATACCATATATAGTATATAAAAAATATCTATCTTATTTATTTATTTTACTCATACTTATCGACACAAACATCAGCCATTCTTTTCTTAATCCAACCTTTCCCGAGTGTTAGTGATACTATTAGAGCCCCTAGATATACCTATATGGATAGAGACTGTTGTTAGGGGAAATCATCCTCTATCCCATATCTTTCATTAGTGTGGGATATATTTTGGAAAATAAATGGTTTCTTGGGGTATTATCATGATTGAGATGAAACCCTACAACTCTATCATTAATATGGACTGTTAATATGAAATTTGAGATTGGGTGGATTTTTATCATCAAAGGGTGTTTTGTATTCAAGTAAACGAGCCTGGGTTTACCTTCACCAGTTAGTGGAAACTTTAGGTGGAGTGATCACCACCAACCATCAGGAAGTAATAGTCGATTACTAACTAGTTATCAGTCATGAATTTATATGATTAAAATTATTTATATAATAAATTTCTTAGTGAAGAATTATATAAATACTTTCCCAAGGACTTTACAGTGTTTACCCCTCATTGATTATTTTATTTCAACATCAACCTAAATCCTAGGAATACACTGATATCTTTAATAACATATTGGTTTTCCTTGGTTGAGCTCAAAAAGAAGAATATGTAGATATAGGGCCTTTTAAGGAAATGTTTCATCAGACCCAAAGTTTTTTACAAGGTATCACATATTCTATTCCATAAGAAGGTGGATGGGATTTTGGGAGATTTGACTACATCCACCTGAATCAGGTGACAATAATTTAAAAATACTATCTTTCATGGATCGATTATCTATTTAAACACTTGGATTAATAATTTTTTTTCAAAGATCAAACTTAGGTTCAAATATGTCAAAACCAGTTTTTCTTTTCTTATCTTAAGTTCTGGTTTGTTGGAAATCATAGTCCCATGTTCTGGGTGTGATGAGGGTTGAATTTTGAATTATTTCCTTGTCTTTATTTGTCTATTATTCCCCCCATGGTTGATATTTAGTTTTTTTTGGGATTTTTTGGGGAAATCATGTGAGTTTTTTCTTGGGTTTTCCCTACACATAGTTGGCGCGCTGTTTGATAAACCATGCGACCGAACCTAGGTAACCATATGGCAGGTATAAAAACTAATGCACATTTAGTGCATGGATGTTTAGTTGATTATGTATGACCATGAAGTCGGTCCTCATGGATGCCTCTTGGTTTCTACATAGTTTAATAAAATGTGAGGCCTAACCGTGCGACTTACCCAGAACTTAAAAATTATGTTTTTCCATGTTTACCCCCACGAGTTTTTTTGGACCCAAATCAGCCCAAAAAATCCTCCTTTGGTGCGTCTAGACCTAGGGAGACTTCTAAATTTCCCTCCAAGACATTACTCCTCTTCCTTTTGTGCACATCTAAGAGATCTTCAAGTCAGGGCTAAATTTATTTAGGCAATTTCTCTTCTTTCTCCTCCATATTCCTTCCACTTTTATTTTTTCTTGGATTTCTATTCTAACCTAGTCATTTTCAACTAAGGGTTCTGTTTTACCATGATTTATGATGGGGGGTTTTGTTTATTCAGGGTTTCTATGAATAGATTTATGGCTTTGGAACCCTCATGGAGTGATTTCAGGCATGTGTTGTCATTCTGCCATGTATTCGAGGTAGGTTTCTCCTTTCACTTTCCTTTTTAATTTAATATTCACATGTTTCATGATTTTTTTCACTTCTACTGATTAATAAATATTGATGTATTATCCTTGGATTAATTTTTTGGTGTGAAAAGTAGCGGTTTATACCTTTTTTGTTAAATAGTGTTGTTTTGTTGAAAATGTGCACACCAGGTGTTGATAAAATGTTCTGTTAGCTTTCACACATAGTTTGTGATATTTAAAACATGGTTTAGCAATTTAAATGAAATTATGACAGGAAAATTGGTGCTTTATACTATTTTGAGTGTTAAATATAATTTTTTTTGTTAAATATTTCATGCCTAGTGTTGGATTAATTGCCCAGTTTTCATTTATGGGTTAACTGTGATATAAAATGATTGATTTTTAATGTGTTTTGGCATGTGTTTCTAGTGAATTTCCTATTTGAATTAAAAAAAATGGGTTTTCTTTGAAAGAATAACCTTAAGGTTTTAAGGAGATTTTTAAATAATCTTGAAATGGAAAATGGTGTTTTTTTACCCTCTTATGAAATGTGGATTTGAATGTTTGATAAATTTCGGTTTTGTAAAATGCTTAAATGAAAATTTGGAAAATAAGTGAAATTGATGAAAGTGTTTATTATGAAAAACTCCTTTGGATGTTTCTCATTCCTTTTATATGTATAATGGATTGGATTTCCTCACTATGAAATCCTTATGATCCATTATCAAAGTTCCTCAATTTGGACACTTGGTGTTCAATTTATTCTATGGCATGAGATCAATCCTTGGGGTGGCTCAGGGTGATGCCTTTTATTGATTTATTATTATATATTCATGTGATTGGATGCTTGGATAGAATCGGTTGGCTCACCCATATTATACATGATACATGGGAACCTGGTATATTGAGAGAATTTTTGGAGAAAAATTACTACATTGATTATTTTATGAAATAGACGGTGGCCCATAATATGTGGATATATCTGGGTTTATTGCTATAGGATTTTCACCTGAGTTTTTCTTGAGTTAGGGTGGCCAAGAGTGTTATGGATTTTTTTTATTTCATCGTGTGTGGCATGCTATCGGGGATGGAATCTCATGTATTAGTATAATATGGATTATTCTTGATCTCTTGGGTTCACCTATGTCTATTGGATATTAGTTTCTTGGGGTGATGATTGAGATACATGTAAGATAATTTTCATTTCCCTTGTTGTGTGATTATAGTAGTGCCTTATTGTGTGGTGTTTTTCTTGGAAGGTGATGTGTTAGTTTCAAAATGGTTTATGAAAATTATTTTAAAAGAAAATAGTGTTTTATCCTATTTTGTGCAAGTTGAAAATGTAAGGATAAATTTCCCCTTGAAAGGGTTTTAGTATCACTAATGGAATGAACTTGGTTTTGTGAAATGAATAAGGGAAATGCGTTGTACTTCATTTTTAAGTAAAATGTGTAGAAAAGAATAGTTTTAAAGATTGCTGTTAAAACTTGAGATTTATTTTTCTTTTATTTTAAAGGAAGTTCATTGGGAATAGATAATCAGGCTAGCATACTATGTTTTAATATCCACACCTATAGTTCTTTCCTATTTTTATCCCTTGTGTAGGTTTCAATGTGAGTTTAGTCGCCTTGGGTGACAATTGATCATGTGTTGGAGAGTGACCCATGGGGTCACATTAATTTAGTGTAGTCTTCTTGTCTAGTTGGTGGTATTGTGTGGTTAATCTATATTTTCATATTCTTGTATAAATTATGTTCAGTTCAGTTTCATTTATATATTGATTTTCTTGTGAAACGTACTGCTGTTTAGTTCCTTTATTTATTTATTGGGTGAAATCATTCCATTATTGTACTATATTGATGCTCGACACTAGTTTCTAGCCCGTGGGGATCGGGAACACCCTTTGGGTCATGCCATAGATTGGATCGAGTGACCATTTCAGGGTTAACCTAGGTTGTTTCATGAAAAATGCTATCAAAGCAGGTCGGATCTTAGGGGACATTAATTTTCAGATCTCCCTTTGTTACTTGGATATGTCATGGTAGATGAAGTAGGATTTTCGGGACTCAATTGGTAGGTACGGGAAGAGTGTCGCAAACTATTTCTCATTCTGATCCTTGAGTTTCCATGGGATGTTTGGTTTTGTTAGTTTCTTGGTCTTTAGGTTTTTTTGCTGATTGGGATAGAAAAGGGGAGTTGGGATAGTGGTCTCTATGAACTCGCAGGGGCTTGAAATCCATGTGTAGTTGGGGGAATGGTCCTAGAAGAATATCTTTATTGGTGTGGTGTTTGGAATATGGATTCCAACCATATGGGAAAGAGAACCACCGAAACTAGTTCCCCTTATGATTCTCTTTGGGTCTCTTTTAAATTCTAAAAATTGTCATGAGAAACCATTATGTTGGAATTACAGAAATGGGATTTTCATAAATAATCTTGTGGAAGTCCTGATAAAAATGATTTTTTTATAAAATAATTCTTTGGAGTTAAATTGAAATGGATTAATGGAATTGGATTTTATTAAACAAAACTTGGGGTTTATAGAAAGAAGATGTTTGTTTTGAAAGTTGTTTTAAATGAAAAGGAGTGATTTTTTAATCAAATGGTTTTAACCTGGCCGTTAGTGATCCTTCAGAAGGATCATGATTTTTTAATTCATTTGAATTATTTTTTTAGAAAATGATAATTTTTTTATCCTTTGGTTCCCTCATGGGTACTCACATGCGTGGTGGTATATGGTAATGTTGATGGATACATGATATGGCATGGTGGATGGGTGCCCGAGGTGGCATGAAAACATTCATGTGAGTGAGACTCTATGGAATACCAATAGAGAGTGTTAAACCCACCAAGTTTAATTTTAAATTAAATTTATTTTCAAAAGGAAGGTTTTGATGTTATAATGGATTGTCTTCCTATGTTCAAAGCTTGTCACCTATGTAGTGTTTGTTCTTGAGGATTTTTGTTGTTGAGTTGGCCTTGATTTAGTTCTTCTATTTTCTTTGTCCAAAAGTATTCCTCATGGATATTTGATGGGCGATCATAGTGTGGATATAGGTGATTATCTGTTAGTGGGATTTACAGTTGATCGATTTAAGTATTTTGTTCTTGAGTTTCAGAATCTATATTCACCTCTTTTATGGACAATCAGATCCTCTAGAGGCAGAGGAGTGGATGTAAAAGATCGAAAGGAACTTTATCCTCATCGAGTTTCCCAAGTTTTTGAAGTTTAATTTTGTAACTTTCATTCTTGAAGGTTCACTATATAAGTGGGTGAAGTTGGATTCTTGGAACAAGACCTGTGAAGATCTTATTTGGGATTTCTTCAAGGATTTGTTCATTCATACAATATTTCTCTGAGAAAGAAAGGGTAAAAAGGGGGATGGAGATGTGTTTTTTGAAATAGGGCGAGGGATCAATGTTGGATTATTTATATAAATTTAGGGACTTAGTTCTTTAACTTTTGGAGTATTTTATAGATTATTCTATAAAGGCTCGATGTTTAGACGTTGGTCTTTTTTTCGATCTACAGTTGAAGGTGTCAGATTCCAATATAACCTCTTTTTCTGACATGGTGAGGCAATATTTTCATGTTGAATACTTAATGGTGGGAGTTCTCAAGGTGTCCCTTAATCCTTCAATCCTATGAAGTATCAGAAAAAATTATGGTAAAGAGGTTAGAAAGTGGTTGAAAGTTGATGGAGTGGGTCATGGAATACAAAGGCCACATGATATTTCATCAACCTCTTCTAGGAAAGAGATCTTGGTGTGTTACCAGTTTTCTCATTTGGGTCCCAAGAAGTATTAATGTCCAAATTCCCATAATCCCTTCCATGCGTGTGGAATATTGGGTCACCTACAATGGTTATGTTAGGGTGTTTCTAGAAATCATCATGGAGGAAATCTTTGAAGTGATGTGTTTTCGGGTATCTGATTAATGTTTCTTTATGTAAGTGTACACCCAATTATAAGGGGTTCTTTTGTTGGGGTAGTTTTACTAGTGGTGTCTTGTTTTATGATATGTAAGGGGTGATGTGAGTATTTTGATAAGATCCTAGTTTCGATGAAAGTTTTGCTTCAATTCCATAAATTCCGGTCATTCTTTTTATCTAATCAGGTGATTTATGTTCCTTATTGGGATTATCAAAACATGAATGCGATGCAAGAGATGCTTCATCCATTAGATCTCCAGCCATAGGCCTTAGACTAAATATGGTGTGTAGTCCTGAATCCCATGAGTGTTGGATGTTTGGATAAGATTATGCTATTATCATTGCAGTGAAGAAGTTCCTATGTTTCTATTGTGGTTTCTCTATCAATGCAAGTTTCCGATCAGTGTCCTTGAATATATTGCCCATGTAAAATAGATATGGTTTGGTTTTTGGTCATCCTAGTGGTGATTTGTGGGTAGTTTTCTATTTTAGTTTTAGTGTTCCAATATTTTGGTCCCTTCCCTTCCCTTCCCAGGTGGCGGGGCATTTTTGGGTCTACGTGGGGAGTTTTGGCTCAGTTCCTTTTCCCTCTATTTGGGGGTGGGTACTTAAAATGTTCCTATTGAATTTTTGTTGTACTAATTTTATAGTTCATTAAAATGGAGTTTTGGGTTTGTCTGTGTGGGAAAGTCCTAATTTTGGTTCATGTTGAATTCTCATCTCATCATTTCTAGATGGTTCTTAATGGTGGGGATACCCACTATGGGTCTCGTTAATCTTTATTTTAAGAATTTGTTGAGTTATAGTTATTCTATAATGGCGGGGAGTCTATTTTAGACTCATTTTAAATCATTGTATTATGTTATTTCTCTTGGTTTGGTTGATTGTTGGGATCATTGGGAGAAGGCCCAAAAATATGGTTCTTGGCATGGTTGTGAATATGGTGGCTTGACCTTTCTTGTTTGGGAAGTAGTTTTGAGTTGTGGCTCCATTTAAGGAAAGAGGCATAAGATCCATTGGTAATGGGTGAGGTATTCTTGGTTTAATAAGTTGTATCATGTCGATGTGAAATCCTTAGGCATTGAACAATAAGCTATAAAGTGTTATGAATTTTCGGGGGAGGAAAGAATTAATGGTGGGGAGAATTATCACACCTAGTTTTTCTTTTATTATCTTAAGTTTCAGTTTGTTGGAAATACTAGTTTTTTATCATGTTCTGAGTGTGATTTGGGTAGGATTTTGAATTATTTAATCATCTCTATTTGTCTATACTTTCCCCCATGGTTGATCTTCAGTTCATTTGGGAGTTTTTTGGGGAAATAATGGGAGTTTTGGCTTTGGTGTGCCCTGCACACAGTTGGTGTACAGTTTGATAAACCGTGTGGAAGAACCTAAGTAACTATGTGAAAGGTATAAAACATACAACATAGTTGGCACATGGTTGTGTGGTTAATTAGGGGTGACTGTGCACTCTGTCCTTGTGGCTTCCACATGGTTTAATAAACTATGTGGCCTAACCATGCGTCTAACCCAGAACTTAAAAATTGTGTTTTTCCATGTTTCCCCCCTTAGGATTTTTAGACCCAAATCTGCCCAAACCCTCTTCCCATAGTGCTTCTTGACCTAGGGTGCCCTCTACTTTTCCCTCTAATCCATTCCTTCTCCTAATTTGGGGTAGATCTAATAGATATTCATTTTTGGGCTAAATTTATTAAGGTAATTCCTCACCTTTATCCTCCCTGTTCCTTCTTCTTTCATTTTGTCTTGGATTTCTCTTCTCGCCTAGTGATGTTCGACCTAGGGTTCTATTTTCCCATGATTTATGATGGGGGTTTTTTTCATTTAAGGTTGTTCATCATAGAACTAGGGTTTTGGAACCCTTATGGAGTAATTTTGAGTGTGCGTTGTCGTTCCTCTATGGATTCAAGGTAGATTTCACCATGCACTTTCATTTTTAATTTAAGATTCACATGTTTCATGATTTTTAAACCTCTATTGATTAATTAATATTTATTTATGATCCTTGGAATAATTTTTTGGTGTAAAAATTAGCGGTTTATGCATTGTTTTATGATGAATATTGTTATTTTGTTGAAAATGTGCACACCAAGTGTTTGATAAATGTTATGTTAGCTTTCACATATGGTTTATGATATTTAAAACAAGGTTTAGAAATTTAAATGAAATTATGGAATGAAAATTGGTGTTTTATACCTTATTGAGTGTTAAATATAAAATTATTTTTTAAATATTTTATTCCTTGTGTTTGATTAATTGCCCGGTTGGATTTTATATGTTAATTTTGATATAAAATGATTGGTTTTTAATGTGTTTTGGAACGTGTGATGGAGAATGAACCGTTTTTTGTAAAAGTTGTTTTTCCTTGAAATCATAACTTGAATGTTTTAAGGAGATTGTTTAAATGATACTGAAATAGAAAATGGTTTGTTTTCACCCTTTTATGAAAGGCGGATTTGAATGTTTGATAAATTTTGGTTTTGTAAAATTCTTAAAGACCTGTTTGAAAAATTTGTGAAATTGATGAAAGCGTTTATTATGAAAAACTCCTTTATATTTTTCTCATGCTTTGTCTATGTGTAATGGATGGGAAGTCCTCACCATGGAATCCTTGTGATCCATTATCAGAGTTCCTCAGTTTAGACTCTTCGTGTTCTATTTATTCTATGGGATGATACCAATCCTTGGGGTGGCTTGGGGGGATGCCTATTGTTGATTTATTATTATATATTCATTTGATTGGATACTCAGCTAGCATTGGTTGGCTCACCCCCATTATACACAAGACATGGGAATCTGGAATATTGAGAGTATTTTCTAAGAGCGATTGCTGCATTAGCTAGTTTATGCACTAGATGGTGACCCATAATAGGTGGATATATTTGGGTTTACTGATATGGAATTTTACCCTCAGTATATCCTGAGTTATGGTGGCTGAGATTGTTAGGGAGTTTTTGATTTCATCATGTTTGGAATTCTACTGGGGATGGGGTCTCATGTATTAGTATGTTCTAGATTATTCTTGATCTCCTAGGTTCACCTATGTCTATTGGATCTTAGTTGCTTGCAGTAATGATTGAGATTCTTTTATGATTATTTCCATTTCCCTTGTCGTGTGATTATAGTAGTGCCTTCTTGGGTAGTTTTTTTCTTGGAAATTTATGTTTTAGTTTCAAAATATTTTCTGAAAACTTTTTTAAAAGAAAATAGAGTTTCATCCTCTTTTGTGCATATTGAAAATTTAAGTATCACTTTCCCCTTGAAAATGATTTGGTATAACTAATAGAATAAACTTGGTTTTTTGAAATGAATAGGGGAAATGGGTTATACTTTGTTTTAAGTAAAATTTGTATAAAATCAAAATTTTATAGATTTTAGTTCAAACTTGAAATTTATGTTTCTTTTATTTTAAAGTAATTGCATTGGGAATATATAATTGGGCTAGACTTCTGAGTTTTAATACTCATGCCTATTATTATTTTCTATTTTTATCCCTTATGAGGGGTTCTTATTTAGTTTAGATACCTTTAGTGATGGTTAATCATGTGTTGGAGAGTGACCCGCAGGGTCACATGGAGTTGGTGTAGTGTTCTTTTCCAGTTGTTGGTATTGTGTGGTTCAGTTGTATTTTCAGATTCTTGTATAAATGATGTTCATTTTATTTTTATTTATATATTTAACTTCTTGTGTAACTTGATACTATTTAGTTCCTTTATTTATTTATTGGTAAAAATCATTACATTGTTGTGCTATGTTGATGCTTGAAACTAGTTGCCAACCCATGGGGATCGGGAACACCCTCCGGGTGATGACAAAGTTCAGATCGGGTGACCAGTTCTTGGTCGACCTGTGTTGGTTCGTGAAAAAGTGCCACTATCCTTAGATTAATCAATAAGATTTTACAAAGAGAAAAATTGAGTATTGATATAGGCACTATGAGTTTCTAGTGATTTCATTTAGAGTAACGAAAATCCTTTCTGTATTCATGAGACTCATGATTTTAATCTTTCATCCCTTCCTGGATTGGTTCATAGTGGTTTTCATTGATGACATAATCATTTTTTCTTAGATAGAGGATGATCATGTCGAACATATGGTGATTCTATTGGACTTCCCTTGAGATCTCTAATTAAATGGTAATCAATCAAAGTGAATTTTTTGGATTTGGGAGTTATATTTCATAGATCATGTCATCCCAAAGGGTAGTGTAGTAGTTAATACCATGAATATTAAGGAAATTATGGATTTGAAGCCACCCAAAAATATGTTTGAGGTGTAAAGTTTTTTTGATATTAACATGATATTATTGGATATTCGTCTCTCAATGATTGCTGCTCCCATGACTGGCCTTACCTAAAATGGAAATCCTTTAGTTCTTTCTGACTGATGTTAGAGGGGCTTTGAGGAGTTGAAGAGAAAGTTAACTAGTTATACTATTTATAGAATATAGAGTAAGGAGTTGATTATGTGGTGTTCTATGATGCCTCAAGATATTTGGTTGGATATTTATTGATGCATAGGTAAACAATGATTACTTATGTGTCAAGTAAACTAAAGACCACAGTAAAAACTATATGATTCATAATTTGTAGCTTCTAATTGTAGCGTACTCCTTAAATAAATGAATAAAATACCTTTTCAAAGGATGATTTATGGTTTACACTGATCAAAATATTCCTACGTACATGTTATCATATTGAGATCGTATCATAAGGAATAAAGTTGTCTAGAGTTCCTACATGATTTCAACTTTGAGATAGTCTATACTATAGGCAAGTAAAACATGGTGGATAATTCCCTTACAAAGATATACCATGCGCAGATGATGTAGGAGGTGTTGGATTAGTTAGCCTCATTAAAATTATCCTTATAAGAAGAGGGATATGTTTCATACCATTAATAAATGGGGGTAGACTCTACACTTCTTCACTGAGTGTGGGAATTCCAACATAAATATATTGATTTTGAGATTTTTTATTACCCAATATTGTTAAGATATGTTCTAAAAATAGTATATGAAGGTTTAGTTGGGTTGTGTGAGGTAGTGTAGGAGTTTTTTACATCATATTTAGCGATACATCTTAGTTTAAAAAATATAAACTAGGACCTTAAGCACCAGTTTTAGTATACTTGTTTACTTTTTTCTTCACCACCCTTTCCTTCACGAGGAATTAATACAATCATTTATTGAAGTTCATGATATTTTGAATATGGTTATAATTATACATAGAGCATGGGATGGAAATGAGGTTATGCGAGGTGGGTGCAGTGGGACTCGGACGAGATGGTGACAACTCAACCATTGGTTATGGAGGTAGTGGAGGTGGTGCTCGGAAAATGGTGATGGTGGATGACATAGAGGAATAATTAATTCATTGGAGTGAGGTGGTGAACCTCATTTGTATCTATCATGTTCAATAGAGTAGTCATTTTCAATGGTTTATTTTTTAATGGAGGTTATGAAATAAATCCTAGGTAGTTATGATTTTTGTCAAATTAGTTTATGATAACACAATGTGTGACATCTAATGCACACACTGTGTATAGAACTGGGTAGTGACTAAGGTTTCTAAAACTATGTTAAATATCAAATGATGTGTATTATTGGACCAAAAAAATATTAATAATTTATATGAAACATGTTAAACTAGAGTACATTCTTGACTAACCACATGGCCACACACAGTGTATTGGAAAATAGAAAAAAAAAATCTATGGGTGACATGACTATGTGCCTTTGTTATAATTTTCTAACAAACTATAGTATCCAAAATTCCATGAAACTCCCAAAAATAATTTTATGTAGGTTGAACCAATGTGATTGAATTATGATGGAACATTCCTAGATTCTATTCAAGTCCCCTATGTCATGTCCACTAGAGTACTTGTTGTGTATCACGTGACCTTTGGAGGATTATTAATCTTCTCACATTGGTGACATAATTGTATAGTTAAATAATACATTCTTTTTTTTATATTTATATCATTATATTGAATTCCTCATTATCATGAAATACCATTAGCAAGGTTATTTGAGAAGTTTAAGGATATTAGCTTTGAAAAGGTGATCATAGGGTTTGGAAAAAATGTTCAAAGCAGACATAGAGTCGGTACTATATTGTGTGTTGAGGAACATTCCTCCATTATTAGGGTTTAGGTACCCCTATGTGGAATAATATTAATAGGGCATATTTATCCAAATTATATATGAATTTTAGGTAATCTTTATTATGTTGGGTCATGATCTTCCATCCATGGTATCTACACTCCATTGAATATCAGGGTGTAGTAGACTATAAGGGTAAAATACTCCCATGATTAACACCAATATATTTTGAGAAGGTAGGGTTCCATACCATAGTTATTGATAATTTTCATGATAGATTATGGAAGCTATGTAGTTTGGTTTTTGTAAGTATTGTTACACACTAGGCATGCATGGTTACCTTTGTGATATGACTAATAGTTGGGTTGTTGACTTGGGTTTTTCTATAGTATTGGTAGTTTAAAATCCTAAAGAATACTTATTATTTATTCTTATAAATCTTTCCAAGTCCTTAGATTTTGAAAAAACTTATCTTTCTATTACTTCTTCTATTTACATGACATAATTGGACATTGTTATACTCAACAATACACATGATTTCTGCCCACATATTTTGTGTATATGAATATGGAACTAAATTTAAAGGTGACTACAGTGGAAATGGGGTTGTTAGATCTAGATATTAGTGTAGTATGATTTTTATTATTTTTATAGGATTTCAGGTCATGTGTTGGAGTGATGTGGAGTTTATATTCTATGTTTTTTGAGTCTTTTCTTTATTCTAGGATGTTGGTCCTTCTTGTATTCCTGTAGCTTTTGGTGGATCATTTTGTGGTACTATTATATATTGCTAGAATTTTTTGTATTCATATTACATTAGTAATGTTTATTATGTTTAATATTTCATTTTTAAATTATATTCCAATGATATGTGACCATGTGCAAGTTCATTAGGGTATGGCCTCTTATGTTTGTGATATACATTCTTAGTGCCTATCACAAGCCCTTGGTCTATTAGAGGTGGTATTAGGATGACACACTCAACTTATTATTAGATCATGGATGGTCATAGTGGGTTGGTCTGTGTCATGACATGATATTTCAAAGACCACAATCTTGAATCTCTTATAGGTCAGTTATAAAGTAGTGAAACAAACTCAAATGGGGAATATAGGACTTGGAAAATGCTTATATAGAATCAGATAAAAAATATATATTCTATTTTTGTGTTTCTCCATCCAATATAGAAACCCCTAAATCTCCAAGACCCATAAATGGAAAAATATTACAAGGTAATAAGTATGATATGAAGAGGAAAATGAGTGGGGGTGATAACAAGTTAAAAAGTAAGAACCATCACCTTGGATCTACTTTGAGATTATACATAGAGGATAGAAGAAGACACCCTACCCTCCTCTCACATAGAACATCATGTGAGTTTTAGGGGGGATAGGGTGTGTTTCACCATTTAATCACCCCAAGTATAAACATAACAATAACCACAACAACATAAATAAAAAATATAAAAATGATAATTATCAAATGATAATAAATATTACATTACTCAATACCATAAAATTAGGAGATCATACCCAAAAAAAATGGATCATGGGAACAGAATTAAGGATCTGAGCACAACTTTGGACATAAAAATCCTAAAATGAGTATGATGAGAAATATATTAATTTAGAACATACATAAGTATAAAAATCAAAACATAGTGGATTAGGAATCACATTTCTACCTCCCATCATATAGTGGATCATGAATCACATCCCTACCAACCATACTTATCTCATGAGATATAATACTTTACCCAAATCATTGGAGGTATATACAATTTTGGTACCACTTTTCATATAAATAAAACAGTATATATGTGTTCCATAATAACATAAAAACATTTATATGTCAAGCTTGCTTAATTTACCCATGGATATGAGACGAGTTTCATGAAAACATCTATATAACATTTTATAATCCATCCAGTGAAAGAAGGGGGATGGTAGTATTATAACATATCCCAAGTGTAACATAAGTAACATTAAAGGATAATGACATAAATGAAAAACAACCTTTTAAGATTATTGAATAAATCTCTATAGAAAATAAGAAGAAAAACTAATTTTATTTTCAAAACCATTTTAAATTGAGATTATTTTTAAAACTATTTTAAAACATGGAAATTAATCTTCTTAATGAATAATGTTTTTAAAAGATTGTGTTTACAAAGAAAAAGTTAAAATAGATTATTTTCACACATTTGAAAAGATAAACTCATGTAGAAAAAACTAAAATATTCCTTTAAAACATTTGTAAAGAGAGTAAAAATGGTATAATATGACCTTAATCAATTATTAAATAACAAATATGTAAATCCATAAAATTATCCATTGAATATGGATATTGAGGATGGATATTCCCAATCAAAAATAAGAGGTGATGTTAATTTGTCTTACAAGCATCCCATCAGAAAAATTATTTACAATGAAATTGAGAGAGGGAATATAAAAACCAAAGAATAATAAGAGGAGAGTAAAATGGTTGTGTTTTAAAGATAATTTTCACACAATTTTTCCTAGATGAAAATTCAATCATAAAAATATTGATTTGAAAATGAGATTAGAAAGAAACCCTTATAGCTTTGTTCAACTTTGTGTCCAACCCCAATTAAAAGGTATAAGCAGAGATGGATTTATAAATAAATTTAATTTCATTGAATTTATGATAATTTTAATATATAGGGAAGTATATATGTTACCTAAAAATAAACACATTGTGAATATGAACAATTTATCGAAGGAAAAATGTTGGGATAATAAACCATTACAAACATCATAATTTATAAAGTAAGAAACATATGAAAAGGGGGTTAAGTGATAGAAATATAAATACTCAGAAAAAATAGGAAATAAAATATAACATAATCATAAGGAATAATTTACCCAAATTATATTTTCTTAAATTAAGAAGAAACATTATATCTCAATAAAGGGATATTTAATTAAGAAACACCCTTATAAATTTAGTAATTGTTGAATAAAAAACCATTGAAAGAAATAAAATTATATGGTTATGTAAATACCATGAATTTCATGAAATAAAATTTCAAAATAAACTTACCAGGAAGTAAGTACACTATATAGAGGAAAACATGGTGCAAAATTTGAAACATTTCTTAAAAAATTTAAATTGAGAAAAGAAACCGTACCCTTATTACTTCTAACACCCATGAATTCTATTTAAACTACCATATAATAAACATAAACATACTAATAAATTATTTAATAAACTTATTAGTTTTAATAAACTTATATTTTAATTAATTATAATCATTAATTATACATTCATTAGTCAGTTATCATTTAATTGCATCATTAAATGTTGGTAGTTTTGATTATATCACACATATTTCATAATAACGATGTTAGGACCCATTATTTGAAAATAATCTCATCATAAATATATTATGGAATATATTTAAATCATTATATTTGAGTAATTTTTTATATCCATTTTCATTATATGGAAACTATAGGCATGGTTCGATAGAACATGATCCTTGATGGGCATGTTTTAGGTAATTTAAAAATATCAATAGATTAGTTTATAATGATCAATAATTTTTGGGATATAATTTAAGAAAAATATTCATGATATATATTTATCCTTAATATCATATATAATAAATATTTTTTTAGAACCATCCATTTAAGGTGGTGATGAAAATTAAACATGTCATCCATAGAGGTGGTAGTCTGCATGTAGAGATGAGTGATATTTTCATTTTCAAATAAATGAGTGGGAAGGAAGATAGATAATTATTTCTCTCCAAAAAATATTAATTATGTAATAAATATAATATTAATTTATTAAATAAATTATTATAATAATTCTTGTGAGTTGGTGATGAAAAAAAAATGTGTCGTTTATGGAGGTGGTAGTTCACATGTACACATGACCAATACTTTCATTTTTAAAACTATTGGGGTGGAAGGTAAAAAATTATTATTTCATTAAAATAATTAAATTTAAGTATTTATAGGATATTGATTTAATTATTTTATCTTGGTTAGAATATATTTGGAGTTGGAAGAAGAAGAAAGAAAGGAATAGAAATGAAAAGGATCGTTTTTTTACCTTACTCCTTAGAATAATTCCATTGTAAATTGGATTAGGGGTTTGAAGGGTAAAAAATTGATGAAAAAATACCTATAGGATGTGTCTAGATGTTTTTAGGGATTTGGGAATATTTTTATTGAATAAAAAGTTTTATTATTTGATGATAAGTGTGGTGGCGAACAGGTCATTTTATAAGTGAAAGGGGTGACATTTTTTTTGTAAATACCCAAAACAAATTATGTTAATGACATAAAAATTTCAAAGGAAAGTGCATAAAAAAATTGGATAATAATGAAGATATAAGTATTATTAGTCGATCCACCTCATATAAAAAAAAAGACAAGGTTTGAGATATTTTAGGCTTTTACCCTTTAATTTAAATTTTTTTGATAAATAACTTTTACCACAGTAACTCATTTTTTATTATCAATAACTATTTTTATGAATAAAAATAAAATAAACATTACTAGGTAAATTTTATATGATGATTAAAAATATGGAAACCTTTCAATAACATAAAATTTATAAAAGCGATAATTTTTTTTTCAAATGATACATGTATAAGAATAAAAATTGGTTTAAAAAGAATTATAACATATGTTATAAAATGTCACATACATTTTTTAAAAATTAAAATTAATATTTTAAATATACAGTTTTAAATATATAAAAATATTTTTTAGGAAAAAAGTTTCATAAATTTTAGGTTATTCTTGTATCCTAATGATTTTATAAAATTCACTGTATTTTGTACTATTCACCTAGAAATTAATATTTTTTGTAAAATACCAATTTTTTTACTAATTTATTATTTTTTTACTAAATATAAAAATGAAATTAATTTTTTAAATTTCAAATTATAAAATTTGGGAGTTTAACTTTTTAATAAAAGAGTTAAATATAATGAAAATCCGTTTTTATTAGAAAATGACTTTTTCAAATATCAAAAATTCTTATTCTTATTTACTATCAATTACTAATTAAATTTGTGTCATAATTTTATTAATATAAAAAATATACATTAATATCATTTAAGCCTAATATATGTATTTTCTTAAAATAAAAATGAATAGTGCATGAAATGATTTTTTTTTGAAAAATAAAATTTTTAATCATAAAATGAATTTATTCTTATTACATACCTTGTAATGACTATTGGATGATTCTTAATTTTTTACCTTATGTATATTATAAATAAATTTAATTAAAATTATTATTTATTATTGACCAATTTTATAAAAATAAACAACACTTTTAGAAAAATATTTTTTTTTGAAAAATATGCTTTTACATTTAATGACCTTAACTGTCACGACCCGACCCTACCCAGGATCGAGCCACAACTACCCCAAGCCCGCCTCCATAGGCCTGGGGCTGGCGACCAACGCCGAAGGCACAATAACTCAGGGAGTCCTTTGCCTAAGTACCTGTACACACACACGCAGCACACTCAATGAAAAATTGCAGAGTAAAAGAGAAAAATCAAGTAGAGTAAAAGAGCAACTGCTATATATATACCACAAATGTGCATGGATCTCTAAACAGTACAAAGAAAGTGCTGAAAGAAAAAGGGTAAAAACACACGCCCAATCAGAAAAGTGTCACAACCTGGAAATAGGTGAACAAAAAGTAAACAGCTGGAAGGGTCCCCCACCTGGAACCCGACTCTGACAACTGCATGCGGTCCAAGCTCCCAAGATCCGAAGCTCCTCTGATGTCACGACCAACCTGTCCGTCGTCTGCAAGGGCACACCAAGTGCGGGAAAAGCCCCAGTAGGGGTGAGTATAAAAATACTCAATAGGATACCCTGAAGGCTCTAGGGAGCAACAAAGGAGGTACAGAAGGGTGAGCAGTAGAGCGAATAGGAAAAGTAAAGGAGTACAACCGAGAGTGCAGTAAAGAGTAATAGTAAAGAGTCCAGCTCAACCCAACAAGAGAAAGGAAGTAGACTTGTCCAGACACAAGGAGATGGAAACGGTGAGAAGATGAACTTCTCGTCGAGTCTTCGCTACCTATAGCAGGAGAGTAGACTCGTCCAACCACGAGAAGCTAGACACGGAAAACACGTGGCATACCCCGCACGTCTTCACCTCTTCTGGAGGGAGAGTAACAAAAAACCAAGAAGTGGGTACTAGAACGAGGTATATACATATGCTCAAGAAGAAGCCCGAACAAGGTCATAAGGGAATCTCCATCCTGTAGCTCAGCCCAAGAAATGAGTAGCCAAAAGTCCCAGAGATAACACCATCGATGTCCAGCATCCTGCACGTCTGCCCCGAACTACAAGTCAAGGGTTCAATCACCGCACCTTGACACTATCCTCTTTGGGCGGCACTGACTCGCCCACACAGGTTTAGGTCGCGTCACAAGGATGCGTCTCGGTGGTGAAAGCACTCCTCGTACTTGAAAGTTCTGGGGGAACGTCAAACCACACCACGTCACTGCCCCACAGTCAAGAGGTCTACTCAAAGACAAAGTCATTGCAACACTGACCCGTATAACCCAGGGTCCCGCTCCGATAATCACGGAGGAAATCCACAGACTAGACTAGTATAAAGGACTGAGCATGGAATACCAACAGGTGTCCCACTACCCAGCCCTGCTGGAGGGTAATTCATAACCAGATATCGGGTGACCCACAGCCCAGCCCTGCTAGAGGTAAACCCTAATACATCATCAGGTGACCCACTGCCCAGCCCCGCTGGAGGGTAGACCTTAATACATCATCAGGCAACCCACTGCCCAGCCCCGCTGGAGGTTAGACCTTAATACATCATCAGGCGACCCACTGCCCAGCCCCGTTGGAGGGTAGACCTTAATACATCATTAGGAGACCCACTGCCCAGACCTGCTGGAGGGTAGACCCTAAGAGGTCGTCGGGTGACCCACTGCCCAGTCTCTACTGGAGGGTAGACCCTAAGTGCGTCGGGTGACCCACTGCCCAGTCTCTACTTGAGGGTAAACCCAAAGAAGTCGATGAGTAACCCACTGCCCAGCCCTGCTGGAGGGTAAAACTCAGAACTGCTCTGGACATCTCTTCTGGAGGGTACAACACTGGCCAACCGAACACGGAGTGGGTATCACGCAACCACCCAACTCCAGAACAACTCACCAAAAAGAGGTTCAGCACCTGTTCCATCACTGGGTGTCACTAGCATCACTACCGGCCGATCCATCGAGAACGAAACCAGGAGGAGACCACTCAACCCTACTAGTTAAACAAACGATCACAGAGCCAGGGGAAAAACTCTACCCTACTAGTCAAACAAACGAGTACAGAGGGACCCTCTACGTCATAAGAGGTCAAAGTACACAAAGTAGAGCATGACACGCACCTGGGTCCCACACGACGTGTGGCCCCAAGTTAACCCCAACCAAGCAAACGAACGTCTCAGGTACAAACCACACGTACCTCCAAGAGCTCCCGTATACTCCCAGAGTATACCTCACTTTCAGTCCAAGGGTTATCATGCACCCGGCACCCAACGTCAATGCGAAGGCGTGACATAACAACTCCACCTCAAAGGCCCAGGCACGTCCAACCACATCTTGTGAATCATTTACATCTCTCTCCCAAGAGTACACGCGATCACATGCCATGGATTCTCTACAACCACGGTAGAAGAACCACCACCAGGACACCTTTCACATTTCCACATTTAATAAGATCGTGTAAGAGGCTCCGCCTGCCTGAACAGATTACACAGTTGTAATCCTCATGGAAAGACACACGAGATAGACTACTCACTCACCCAAAACGGTTAACCGGTGAAAAAGGTACTATTCACCATAACCAAACCCATGTGGGGATCACCCCAAGATCCCGAAACTGAACAAACGGATCACGCCACTGCGATCCCCTCGGAAAAACACACGGGATTGAATACTCAACTGCCCAAAATGGATAACCGATGAAAAAGGTACTATTCACCGTATTCGGGTCGGGTGGGACCCACACCACGTCCCCGAAAAAGGTCGGGCGAACTGCGCCATCGCAATGCTCTCGGAAAAACCCGTCAAAAGCACTACTCACTTGAGTGGAACGGATGCCTGGAGAAAAAGATTCATTCCAGCTAACCGCGCACGAGCGGTACTACGCGGGACCCGCATCCCTGTCCCGAAACTCAACGGACGGATCGCATCGTTGTGATCCTCTTGAAAAAGCACACAAGATTGACTATTCACTTTTCAAAAACGGTCGCCAGGTGATAAAGATGGAAAATCATCGTCGACGCTCAAACGACCCTCGTGGGCCCCACACCATCATGCCAAATTAGAGCGGTCGGATTGCACCATTGCAATCCCCTCAGAACAACACCCAAAAACGACTGCTCGCTCGCCCCGAACGGATGTCTGGTAAAACAAAAAGGTGCTAATCGTTGCTCGCAGCTCAAAGACGGGTCGTGGGGCCCGCGTTTCAACTTCAGCCTCAATGCCTGAAACTACCCTGGAAAGCCCCGCCTCGGCACCTAGGTCCCAACGCCACTTACGACGCTCAAAACGGACGTCGGATGCGTCTTCGCCGCCCAAAACAAGAATCTCGAGAAAAATGATCGTCCGATTAAAGACATGTCACGCCTCGGCGGCCCCTCATTTTGGGAATTAAAAATTCCCAAAACCATCTCAAAAAGTCCGCCTCGACGTCAGGTCTGTGCCGCCGCAGACGGCGCGCAAAACGGACGCCCGTAGCGAAAGGTACGAGAGTCAGAAAACTGAGGGGCAAAGCCCCTTGGGCTGGACCGGCTTCGACCGGCCGGTCCGCGACCTCGCCGAGCGGGCTGGCTGTGGACCTGCGGTCCACGCGCAGACCGGCCACGAGGGGCCGGTCGCGCCAGACGTGTGAAGACCCTCCTTCGGCAGGTGTTGTTACCCTGCGGGGTCGCGCGCTGCGACCTCGAGTCCGCGAGTCAACCGGCCGGCACAGCCGGTCGGCTCTTCCGCTCTGCGCCGCGCGAAGCCGCCGCGACTGAGGACTTGCCGCCGCGTCGAAGGCCGCCCGGAGCCGCTGCCTGGAGCTCCGCCGTGCCCGCTCGCCGGACCGCCGTCCCGGAAACGCCGCGCCGCCGCCTGAACCTTGTCGGACCGCCGGAAAACCCCTAGAACTCCCAAGATTCCCGTAAACTTCGCCGGACCGCTGCGACCTCCTCGTAACTCGGATTTCAATTCCGAAAGATGTGACGGAAAGAAAAAATTGTATACTACGCTTCCATGGTATTTTTTCGAAGATTTAACAGCAAATAGATGCATAAAATTGAACTTAATGTAGGTGCGGGAATAAAAATTGAAACCGTGACAATCCTACCTCGTGGGCGTTGCCCGGAGCTTCGCTCACCGAACCGCCGCCTTGCCGGAGCTGCCTCACCAGATTGGAGGAGGAGAGGATGGAAGAGCTTCTGCCTACCTCTGTCCAGGCAAAGAAGAAGGAGAAACAGAGGGAGGGGGTGGGTTAAGTGTTTAAATAGAAAACACTTAACCACCCGCCCGTCGGCCCGAACCCGAACTCTCGACGGGGTCAGGATTTAGCCTCCCCTAGGCCAAAAACCATGCTCTAAATGCAATGGTGGTCGCAAAATTTTAATCTGAGACCCCGTTCAAAAGTTATAAAGTTGAACGCCCAAAGCCTCCAAATTACAAAAACGCCCCTGGGGCCATTTTTCCCTAACGGCCCGCGCCCGTAAAACCTACACCCCTCCTAGGGTAAACGACACATTCCGAACTCAACGGTGCCCTCAGTTTTCCATCTCGAGACACTGTTTAAGAGATACTTGTGTTTTAACATTAAACGAATAAATTTATTAATTAATTTATCCGTTTAACGTTCCAGAAGCGGGCGGGGGGTCCAAACATCCCGCGCCGACACGCTTTATGTCGTATCTAGAGTAAACACCCCATTCCGGACCCAACCATACACTCGGATCTCTGATATGAAGCACCATTTAGGAGTTATCCCATTTATTTGGCGTTTCCAGTGTGAATGCACTGAAAATTTAATTTCGGCCACTCCGGGGCTCGGAATCGCACGTCGTCTGAGGGCGCTGCTCTGGAATAACATCAAGAATATTACAAAGTCATTCGCAGAAAAAATTGGGTTCTTACATCATTCCCTCCTTCAATCTTTTCATCCCCAAAAATCAAAACTAGGGAGCAACACAGGGTACTAATCCCACATCTGGCTTTCCCATACCCAGAAGAACCCTCGCATAGTTCTGCGCCACCGCACACAAACCAAAGGATTGATCCATTCACGCGAGGTCGGCCCTTGGAGATGTCGTGCATAGGAGAACACACACTTCTTCTCAAGTGAGTCATGTGGGAGACGTCACGCACCCAAACCAACCTTTGGGGTTAGGGAAAGGCGGTAGGGAACCTTGTCATCCCTCTGCACGGTTTCAAGCGGTCCGAAGGACCTCGGGGGTAGCTCACCTCCCCGACCGAACCCTTACGTCGTACGCCGTGACTGTAATCACCACCCGCACCTGGAACAAGGCCTGGTGATTCCCACCTTCAGAATATCCATATGGTGAAACACCCAAGGATCTCTGGTCACACAAGATTCACAGTCGATGTCTCGCAACCAAGACTCTCTTACACACTCGAAAAGCGATGGAGTCGATACCATCGACTAAAGAAAAAGGTCCCACGGCTTTTACCTTACCAGCACAGGGTTACCCTTGACGCCCTGCGTCACCCTGGTAACACCTCAAACAAGGGGCAGGGAGGAAATCATTTCACAGGCAGAGTCTAAAAATTCTACTGCAAAAAAAAGTAGAAGAGCTGTAGAGTGTACCTCTTATCACCTCATGCTCTGCAGGATCGTAGACATCCAAAGCTCGCGGGTGTCCGTGGTCCCAACTGTCAGCTCCCAGAGCCTGACGTGGACCACCTAGTGGTGATGGGAAGACCACGTAAAGCCATCCCCCATTACCATCTCCTCCCGCTCCTCTTCTAGCACCACCTCTCTGGGTACTACTCCGATCACGGCGCTGCCTGCCTGCCCGAAGCTCTTAGCAACTCGGGTCAGGTAGTCTCATGCCAAGTGACCTCACCCATCACAAGCATAACACCAACTCTCTCGGGGCTACACTAGTGCCCTTCGGCGCCACTGTGGTGTACGACCACATACCGGAGTCTGATTATCAAAATCCACCTGCATCGAGGTTCTGCTTGCCGATGCCCCCTAGCTGCGGCAGACGTCTCAGCTCCAACGTGTCTGCTTCCACCACCAAATCTAGAACGTGACAGGAAGCTTTCTATCACCAGAGCCTGCTCTAGCACCCCTTCATATGTGGAAATGACCAAGGGTACTATGAAATCATGAATCTCTCGGCGGAGACCCTTCTCAAACTTCCGCACTTGGAAGTTGTCATCACGGACCAAGTCTGGGTAAAAGCGTGCACGACCTACAAAACTAGCCACGTACTCGGCCACCGTCATCCCTCCCTGCTGAAACTGCAGGAGCTCGTGAATCCAAATGGAGCATAAGCAGGAGGTAAAAAAATCCTCACGAAACAACAGTCGTCCCATGAAAGCGATGACTCATCAAGAAGCTGAGTCACCAGACTCCACCAACGCCAAGCTGCTCCACGAAAAAAGGGTGACTGCCAAAGCCACTCTGATCTATCGGCATCTGCACAAGCTTGAAAAGGAGAACCACTGCCTCTAGCCAAACCTCTGAAACCTGAGGGTCCGGCTCACCACTGATCCTCAGTGGTCTCTGCTGCTGGAACTCACGGAGCGCGCTCAACCTGCGCTCAAACTCAGCCTGCCCTGCTGAAACTGCCTGTTTCTCAACAAGTGGGGGTGCTGCTACCGGCCCACCTGGAGAAAGTGGCTCGCATGATGGGTTCTGGACTGTGGCCTCGTAGCTCACATGGTCGTCGTCACGAACCAAAGCTGGTATCCTGAATGGCTGTCTTCGTGGAGACATCCTGAATATTATCAATGAGTGTCGCGGTCAGATGGGCATATGTGTATATACCAATAACAACAACAATGGGGAGATGACTCAAGAAGGACAGTCAAGACTCAATCCTATGTGATGCACAAAAAAAATTTCCCTGCAACAAGTGTCTCAGCATGTCGAGTCGACAAGCGGGTTATCAGGGTCCTGGTGAATGGATACGTCGGCCACCGCACCATCACTGGACTCCCTGGCCCGAGAGCCGCTCTCGAGACACGTTAACATCGTTGCCCTAAATCCCAACCAATTCCTCTTTCAAGGACGTCCGAACAACGTCCCAAGGAACGAACCACCTTTGATACCACTTTGTCACGACCCGACCCTACCCGGGCTCAAGCCGCAACTACCCCAAGCCCGCCTCCATAGGCCAGGGGCTGGTGACCAGCGCCGAAGGCACAATAACTCGGGGATGCCTTTGCCTAAGTACATGTACACACACATGCATCACACTCAATGAAAAAGTGCAGAGTAAAAGATAAAAGTCGAGTAGAGTAAAAGAGAAACTGCTATATATATACCACAAATGTGCATGGACCTCTAAAAAGTACAAAGAAAGTGCTAAAAGAAAAAGGGGAAAAACACATGCCCAATCAGAAAAGTTCCACAACCCGGCAAGAGGTGAAGAAAAAGTAAACATCTGGAAGGTTCCCCCACCTGGAACCCGACTCCGACCACCGCACGCGGTCCAAGCTCCCAAGCTCCTAAGATCCTCTAACGTCACGACCAACCTGTCTGTTGTCTGCAAGGGCACACCAAGTGTGGGAAAAGCCCAAGCAGGGGTGATTATAAAAATACTCAGTAGGATACCCCGAAGGCTCGAGGGAGAAACAAAGGAGGTACTGAAGGGTGAGCAGTAGATCGAACAGGAAAAGTAAAGGAGTACAACCGAGAGTGAAGTAAAGAGTAACAGTAAAGAGTCCAGCTCAACCCAACAAGATAAAGGAAGTAGACTCGTCCATACACAAGGAGCTAGAAAAGGTGAGAAGATGAACTTCTCGTCGAGTCTTTGCTACCTATATCAGGAGAGTAGACTCTTCCAACCACGAGAAGCTAGATACCGAAAGCACGTGGCATACCCTGTGCGTCTTCGCCTCTCCTGGAGGGAGAGTAACCAAAACCCAAGAAGTGGGTACTAGAACAAGGTATATACATATGATCAACAAGAAGCCCGAACAAGGTCGTAAGGGAATATCCATCCCGTAGCTCATCCCAATAAATGAATAGACAAAAGTCCCAGACATAACACCATCGATGCCCAGAATCCCACACGTCTGCCCCGAACTACAAGTCAAGGGCTCAATCACCGCACCTCGACAACATCTACTTTGGGCGGCACTGACTCGCCCGCACGGTTTTAGGTCGCGTCACAAAGACGTGTCTCGGTGGGGAAAGTGCTCCTCGTACTTGAGACTTCTGGGGGAACGTCAAACCACACCACATCACTGCCCCACAGTCGAGAGGTCTACTCAAAGACAAAGTCGTCGCAACACTAACCCGTACAACCAAGGGTCCCACTCCGATAATCACGGAGGAAAGCCACAGACTACCCTAGTAGAAAGGACTGAGCCTGGAATGCCAACAGGTGTCCCACTGCCCAGCCCTGCTGGAGGGTAATTCATAACCAAATATCGGGTGACCCACTGCTTAGCCCTGCTAGAGGGTAAACCCTAATACATCATCAGGAAACCCACTGCCCAGCCCCGCTGGAGGGTAGACCTTAATACATCATCAGGTGACCCATTGTCCAGCCCCGCTTGAGGTTAGACCTTAATACATCATCAGGCGACCTACTGCCCAGCCCCGCTGGAGGGTAGACCTTAATACATCATCAGGCGACCCACTGCCCAGCCCTGCTGGAGGGTAAACCCTAAGAGGTCGTCGGGTGACCCACTGCCCAGTCTCTGCTGGAGGGTAGACCCTAAGTGCGTCGGGTGACCCACTTCCCAGTCTCTTCTGGAGGGTAAACCCGAAGAATTCGATGAGTAACCCACTGCCCAGCCCCGCTGGAGGGTAAAACTCAGAACTGCTCTGGCCATCTCTACTGGAGGGTACAACACTGGCCAACCGAACACGGAGTGGGTATCACACAACCAACCAACTCCAGAAAAACTCACCCAAAAAGAGGTTCAACGCTTGTTCCATCACTGGGTGTCACTAGCACCGCTACCGGCCGATCCATCGAGAACGAAATCAGGAGGAGACCACTCAACCCTGCTGGTCAAACAAACGATCATAGAGCCAGGGGAAAAACTCCACCCTACTGGTCAAACAAACGAGCACAGAGGGACCCTCTACGTTGCGAGAGGTCAAAGTACGCAAAGCAGAGCACGACACGCACCTGGGGCCCACACGACGTGTGGCCCCAAGTTAACCCCAACCAAGCGCACGGACGTCTCAGGTACAAACCACACGTACCTCCAAGCGCTCCCGTACACTCCCAGAGTATACCTCACTTTCAGCCCAAGGGCTATCGTGCACCCAACACCCAACGTCAACGCGAAGGCGTGACGTAACAACTCCTCCTCAAAGGCCCAGGCACGTCCAACCCCATCTTGTGAATCATTTACATCTCTCTCCCAAGAGTGCATGCGATCACATGCCATGGATCTGCTACAAACACGGTAGAAGAACCGCCACCGGGACACCTTTCGCATTTACACATTTAATAAGATCACGTAAGAGGCTCCGCCCTCCTGAACAGATTACACCGTTGTAATCCTCGCGGAAAGACACGCGAGATAGACTACTCACTCGCCCGAAACGGTCAACAGGTGAAAAAGGTACTATTCACCGTAACCAAACCCGTGTGGAGCCCAACCCAAGATCCCAAAACTGAACAAACGGATCACGCCACTGTGATCCCCTCGGAAAAACACACGGCATTGAATACTCAACCGCCCAAAATGGATACCCGGTGAAAAGGGTACTATTCACCATATCCGGGTCGGGTGGGACCCACACCACATCCTCGAAAAAGGTCGGGCGAACTGCGCCATCGCAATGCTCTCGGAAAAACCCGTCAAAAGCACTACTCACTTGAGTGGAACGGATGCCCGGAGAAAAAGATTCATTCCATCTTACCATGCACGAGCGGTACTACGCGAGACACGCATCCCGGTCCCGAAACTCAACGGACGGATCACACCATTACGATCTTCTCGAATAAGCATACAAGATAGACTATTCACTTGTCCAAAACGATCACCCGGTGATAAAGATGGAAAATCGCCGTCGACACCCAAACAGCCCTCGTGGGCCCCGCACCATCGTGCCGAATCAGAGCGGGCGGATTTCACCATTGCAATCCCCTCGGAACAACACCCAAAAATGACTGCTCGCTCACCCCGAACGGATGTCTGGTAAAAAAAAGGTGTTAAACATTGCTCGCAGCTCAAAGATAGGTCGTGGGGCCCGCACCTCAACTTCGTCCTCAATGCCTGAATCCACCCTGGAAAGCCCCGCCTCGGCACCTGGGTCCCAACGCTACTGACGACGCTCAAAACGGACGTCGGATGCTTCCGTGCCGCCTAAAACAAGAATCTCGGGAAAAACGCTCGTCCACTTAAAGACACGTCGTGCCTCTGCGGCCCCTCGTTTCGGGAATTAAAAATTTCCCAAACCATCTCAAAAAGTCCGCCTCAACGTCAGGTCTGTGCCACTATAGACGGCGTGCAAAACATACACTCGTAGCGAATGTTACGGGCGTCGGAAAACTGAGGGGCAAAGCCCCTTGGCCTGGACCGGCCGGCTGTGGACATGTGGTCCACACCCAGACCGACCACGAGGGGCCGGTCGCGCCAGCCATGTGAAGACCCGCCTTCGTCGGGTCTTGTTCCCCCGCGGGGTCGCGCGCTGCGTCCCCGAGTCCGCGAGTCAACCTGCCGGCACAGCTGGCCGGCTCTTCCGCTCCGCGCCGCGTGAAGCCGCCGCGGCCGAGGACTCGCCGCCACGCCGAAGGATGCCTGGAGCCACTACCTGGAGCTCCGTCATGCCCGCTCGCCGGACAGCCATCCCAGAAACGTCGCGTCGCCGCCTGAACCTTGTCGGACCGCCGGAAAACCCCCAGAACTCCCAAAATTCCCATAAACTTCGCCGGACAGCTGCGGCCTCCTCGTAACTCGGATTTCAATTCCGAAAGATGTGAAGAAAAGAACAAATTGTATACTATGCGTCCATGGGATGTGTTCAAAGATTTAACAGCAAATCGATGCATAAAATTGAGCTCAAAGTAGGTGCAGGAATAAAAATTGAAACCACAACAATCCTACCTCGTGGGAGTTGCCCGGAGCTTCGCTCGCCGAACCGCCGCCTTGCCAATGCTGCCTCACCAGATTGGAGGAGGAGAGGATGGAGGAGATGCCGCCTTCCACTGTCCAGGCGAAGAAGAAGGAGAAATAGAGGGAGGGGTGGGTTAAGTGTTAAAATAGAAAACACTTAACCACCCGCCCGTCGGCCCGAACCCGAACTCCCGACGGGGTCGGGATTTAGCCTCCCCTATGCCAAAAACCATGCTCTAAACGCAACGGCGGTCTCAGAATTTTAATCTGAGACCCTGTTCAAAAGTTATAAATCTGAACGCCCAAAGTCGCCAAATTATGAAAATGCCCCTGGGGCCATTTTTCCCTGACGGCCCGCGCCCGCAAAACCTACACCCCTCCTAGGGTAAACGACACATTCCGAACTCAACGGTGACCTCATTTTTCCATCCCGAGCCACTGTTTAAGATATACTTTCATTTCAACATTAAATGAATAAATTTATTAATAAATTTATCCGTTTAACATTCCAGAAGCGGGCGAGGGGTCCAAACGTCCCGCGTCGACACGCTTTATGTCGTTTCTAGGGTAAACACCCCATTCTGGACCCAACCGTACACTCAGATCACTGATCTGAAGCACCATTTTGGAGTTATCCCATTTATTTGGCGTTTCCAGTGTGAACACACTGAAAATTTAATTTCGATCACTTCGGGGCTCAGAATCGCATGCCGTCTGAGGGAGCTGCTCTGGAATAACATCAAGAATATTCCAAAGTCCTTCACAGAAAAAACCGGGTTCTTACATTAACCCAAATACAATTAAAATGAATTATTTATATTGTAAAAATTTAATTTTATTAATATATTTATATTAAAATATTGATATGAATTTTTTTATATATTTATTTGATAATAAATTTTTTTTGTTTACTAACAATACAAAACTTTAGTATATATATTGGATCCATGTATATCTAATGACCATATCTCCAAAGACCATATTTACAATGAAAATATTTATAATGACCAGATTTAATTCCTATATATAGACTTACTAAAACCATTCATTCAATTCTCACTTATTATGTCACACTTATAATTCTTTATTTAGGATAATGCTTTCTCATTTCATTATTTTATTTCTCATTGTTGGTTTTGTTCTGCTAGTGATGATTGTTAAGGGTGAATATGAACTAAGCGATCTATTATTTTTAAAAATATTATTTTTTTTCTATTTATTACTCCCTTATTTATTCACATTTAAATGGTGTAATCAACAATGACACATAATAAATGGTTTCATGTATTTTTTTATCACAATAAAATGTATCAAGGTTCATTTTAGTTCAATGTTACAAGTGTAACAAACTATTAAGCATAGTGTTTATTTCATGGAAACTTCATACTAAATATTGATGTATTAGATTCTTCCCCATCAAATAAACCACATACTCACTATTTTAAATATAAATTACTAGTAACAATAAATAAGGGTATCTAAAAGATAGACATGAATCAAGACACAATTTCTAATGAGATATATACATTATTATATTAGGTAAGATTAGGAAACAAATATTTTCCCCAAAATAATTTATATTACCAATATTGAGTTTTCTCTCCAATAATTTAATATAAATACCACTAATGATTGGGTTTTAAAACCCATATAGTGGAATTAATTTTCTTATAAAGTTCATAGTTAGACATGAAATAATAGAAAATTATAGGTTTTTTTGTAATATTAAATTTTATTTCCCTATTTAGGTAATCAATATGGAGTTTATGTGGGGATATCCATTCCTTTACCAAAATCACACCAAATTCATATGAAAGGAAGAAAAATAAGATTTTCTTAATAAAAATTACCACAAAATTCAACTTGGGGTATAATAATTATACAACTAGAATACATATTTTATAATTCAATATCAAATAATCAGGTTAGTGATTTTATGACTTTAAGAAACTTCCTAGATATGATGAAGTGGGTTAAACTAAAATTTAATAATATATACCAAAATTCAGAGTGGAGGATAAATGTAGATTAATTATCATGATCCACTTAAATGGTAGCCATTACATAAGATCTTACTTCTTCGATAGTTCTTCTAGGTTTCTCATATATTTTATCCTCATTATCCCCTGTGTTAGGAAATAATTTTTCAAAATTCCCAAACTTTTTACATTAAAAACATTGAATTGTTAGTGATACCTTAGGAAGGATATTATTTTCCTCCATCGTGTTAACCAAACTCTTCATTTTTTCTCAGTAATTGTGAACACCCTAAGATCTTAATATATGATTACCTTTAAATGTGTTAATGTATTTGATATATTTCTACTTTCATAACATAGAACATAAAAAACCATGATATATTTGATAAAATATTAGTGTTTAAGTATGAAGGTTATAACATAGATGTTTAATTAGAAGGAATTAATATGAATAAACACTTTATGAAATATATATACAAATAAAATAAATACTACTTAATATATGAATGAAATTCAATTAGTTTTTCTAAAATGACTAATAAGATCATTTATTATTTCAAAAAGTTTTTAATGTTTAGAAAATTATTTTTCTAAAAAAATCAATTTTTTTGCGATATTTATTTTTACTTAAAAAAATATGATTAATAATAAATTATTTTTATATTAATAATTGGTTAACACTAATTTAATTGGTAAATGATATGAAATAATAATAATAATATTTAATATTTGAAAATATCAGTTTCCAATAAAAACAATTTTTAAATATATTTTATAATTATATTTACAAATTTAATTTATAAATTTTAGAATTTGAAATTAATAAAAAAGTAACAACATTTTTGGATTCCTCATATCAAAATATACTTAGTATAAATTTTTGAGTTTTTTCTGAAAATGATGGGTTTTTGTAAAAAAATATGGTTTTCAAGAACCTTGTAATTTTTATGGATTTATAATTATATAATAATGATATATAATATTACCTAACATTTTAGGTGAAAAAAATTGGTATATACGGAATAAAATCATGAATTTTAAAATACTATTTGATCTTATAAATCCTATGTCCAATATTTTTAGAACTAATTAAAATGTTACTTTAATAAAAAACTGTTTTCAATCTTTTCTTTGAATCATGTATTATCATGATAGATTATTTTTTTTTATTTTATTTAAATACTTATACCATTTTTTTTATAATAAATAAATTTTTTCATTAAAATTAGTATATAAGATAATTTTAAAGCATAAAAAACATCTTTTTTCTAGAAAATATTTTTACATGATTTAGTGTATTTACTTTAAAATTAACTTTTCACACATTTTTTAATATTAATTGATAAAATATTCTAAAATTTTAAATAAGAATTATCAAAATAGGTAAAATTTTCAATATTAATTTTTTTTCAGTGAAATTAATTACTAAGGCTTGAAATTAAATACCATGGTAAAATTAAATTAGTGTAAAAGTTAAAAGTTGAAATAAAAATCACAAAAACAATAAAATTTTTCTTTTAAAGGATTGATTTAGGTTATTTTATAATAATAATTACTATAACCCCAAATTTTTTCCATTTATTTCCTTTTACTCTTGAATAGTAACCTTACATTATTGAAAATGTAAGGGTTACTCCCAAAACTACCCTTCTCCTCACTTATAAAAGTGTAACATCTCCACCACTTCAAGACTCACCTATCCTTTGAATTTATTCTTGAAAAGATAAAACATTGATTCCCATATAACCCTCTCCCACATTCAAGATATTCTATTTCACCATTAGTTATTATAAGTGATTTATTTTCAAGGATACTACCAAGGAAAACTCAAGTCCCTGACATGAGTATTATTAACTAATTCTCTTTTATCCTTAATTATCTTCTTTAAAATTTATTATATCCTCAAAAAAATATAATGATATTTTTATAATTTATATAAATTAATATTAGTATATTAAGGTTATTATCATTATATATTATTCTATCCCATCCATTATAAAAATTAAAATTATTGTTCGTGCGTATGTGAAGACTACTCCCACCACAATAAAAAATTATGTTTTAATCACCACCCATCATTGATGGTTTATAGAATGTATTATTGATAAAATATAATGTTTATAACATCATTAAGGTTCTTATATGACACATTTGAGAGCTTATTAATGATATGATCAGCAAACAATTATTGTTAATTCAATCATTTAAAATGGTAATTCTAAGAGAAAAATGATCTCTTTTTTCTATGTAATAATTTTATATAAATTATATTTTTTTAATAATATATCAACCCACACTTTTCATACATAGATTGAAATTCTTAATAGATGGACATTCATTACATAAAAAACAATCCACACCAGAATTGTATAGGTGTTGTATCATTAGAAACTTAGAAATATAAAACACTTGTTCATAAGTGGACTACATCATCTCCCACTAAATTATTCATAAATAGAACAATTATTAGTTATATCATACATAATAAATTTATTCATAACCTCGGTAAAGGAAACATAAGAAAAGGGTGAGCTCAGATGCTTAGTAAGGGTAAATAAAGGAGATATCAACATAACATGAACACAGGGGAATGGGAACATGATAATAACATTTAAAAACCATACCATACATACCATAGATTATAAAATTATGTCATATAATAAAAATTAGTAGTTCATAATACATGAATTATAAATGAATAAAACTATATAATACATGAGAGAATAGCATTAGCATAAGAAATAGATTTATAGAATACACAAAATCATATAAAATCTTATGTCAAGGCTACCCACCATGACATTCATAATATGTTAGGATTATGATAACCACCCATATACCTACTATGGGCTTGGGATAACCTCCCATGTACTATATTTTGGGATTGGGATAAACTCATGTGTACCCTATCTTGGGATTTGGATAATCTCCTACGTAACCTATTTTTAGATTGGGATAACTTCCCATGTACCCTATTTTATGTTTGGGATAACCTCCTATATACCCTCTTTTGGTCTTAGGATAACCACCCATGTTCCCTCTTTTGGGATTGGGATAACCTTACATGTACCCTTTGCACTCATTGAACACTAATTTTTACCCAACACATTGAAGGTATTTATAATTCGATAACCACCCATTAAATAATGAAAATCACACATATGTGTTCCGAAAGTTCATAAAATATTCATCATGTCATAACCCATTGAATGGAAAATTATTTCATAATTTTTTATAGAATAACCCATGTAAAATAAATGGATTTCATAAGCGTAACCCATGGAAAATAAAAGGGTTTCATAAAAATATTTTCCTTATAATTAACCATCAAGAGAAACAATACATATGGTATAATTGGATCATATCACCACTATAACATAAGTATAATCAAGGTTTTTTTATCATTGATGAATATAAATACAATTAAAATATCATTAAAAAAATCTTGTGGAAAATACCCTTTCAATGTTTAAAAAATATTTTAAATCCAAAAATTTCCCAAATATTAAAGAAAACATTTTATTTTAAAATAACATTAATTTTTTTAAGTAATTTTCAAATAATTTTGTGGTCATGATGGTGGATAATTTTGTTCATGTTGTGTATGTTAAAAAAGATTCCTTTCACCTTTTTGGAAAAAAAGTCAAAAGTACCTCATTCATAAAATAAGAAGATGATTCCTTTTAAAGCATTTTTTAAATTATAAAACATGGGTAAAAATAAATTTTAACAATATTTAGAGAATATTAAAAATATTCTTGAAAATAATTTCAAAAAACATGGACTTAGAAGAGAATGAATTTTCAACCAAAGAGAGATAAAGTCAGTTTTCAATAAAAATATTATTTAGGTATGTTGAGTACATAAAGAGAGGAAAATTAAATTAAAACATTTAATTTCTATAAATAACATAATTAGAAGAAAATCCATGAGTTTTTTGAGAGATATATTATAATATTTCATTATCGAAAGAATACTCATAAATAATCCTCATAAAGAATGAGATTGTATCATAAAACCCTTACCGCTTTTTTTAAATTTTTAATTGTTTACCCCATGAAATAAAAAAACATATATGGATTTTTATGTCCCATAATTTTTATAATAATAATCATAAAATACATTCCCGGAAAATATATACTCCAAAAAAATAAAAAAAGTATCTGTGTCCCATAGAAATTAAAGTGAGATCAAAATCCTTTATTTCTTTGGTGACTTTCAAATAAAAACCTCATAAAATATAAAACATTATACATATTTTTAAATCCACATAATTTTCATATTAATAATCATAAAATACATTTAGGTTTAGAATATACACCATAGGAAATTAAAAATTAGTGAATATAGTAAGTGTCTCATAAAAGTAAAAGTGAGATAAAAATCCCTTACTGATTTTGTGACTTTCAAGTAAAAACCTCATGAAATAGTGAAAATTTTATGGATTTTTTCAATCCTCATAATTTTCATGGGAATAATTATAATATATATTCATGGTAATTATATACACCATATAAAATAAACAAGTGGTGAATATGGCATATGTCTCATAGAAATAAAGTGAGACGATAATCTCATACCTCAAGTCTCAAATTCCTTCATAAATTTTTAAACCTACTATATAATAACTATAAACTGATTATAAATATATTATAGGTACATAATAATATATATTATACCGTATATGAATTTCTTATAACTTTTTATCACCAATTTACAAATAATTCTTTATTAAAATCACTATTCTGGGTGATAACTACTTCCTTTTTCATGTATGTTTTGGTTTGGTAGTTTTGATTCGAGTAATTTTATTATAGTTTAATAATATAAAAAATGTATATCATGATATAAATATATGATATATTCATTATACAGAAATTTATATTCATCTATAAAATTATAGATAGAAAAATGAATTACATCGTTTATAGAGACAATGGGTCGTACGTACGCATAAATGGTGTTTCCATTTTTCAAGAGATTGAATGAAATAAAGGTACATAAAATTTTAAATTCCTAGAATAATTTTTAAATTATATATATCATATATATTAATTAAATTTATCCTTATTACGATCAATTTCAAAAAAATGAAAATTGTATCACATCACTTCGTGGAGGTGATAGTCTTTACATACGCATGAGAAATATTATCATTTTTCAATGTATTGGATGATGAGAAGGTAGATGATATATTATAATTCCATAAGTATAATTATGTCATCAATAGAATTCATATACTTTAAATTTAGAAAATATATCCATCTCTAAGAGGCGATGATGGAAAAAAAATTAAATCGGTTTGTGAGGTGGTAGTCTATCTTACACATGATTGATAGTTTAATTTACCATTTAATGAAAGTGGAGATAAATATAGGTTATTACATTATAATAATAAAATATTGGTATATGGAATATAATTTTTATTGTATTTTATCATTGTTGAATAATATTTGAATGAGGTGGAAGAATAAATAAAACAAAAACGCCTAGTTAATAATGATCCCTCTTATTTGAAAAACCTCTTTAGGTTTTCACTAAAATCCTTCAGTGTAGGGTTTCCTAATAAAAATAAGTACTCTAAGATATGGTAATGAAATTAAGTAATGTATTTGGGTAGGTATTGGCTAAACCACATAACAACCCTGATCTTTATTTCGCATTAATACTTGATTTCTTTCATAAGATTACACTTAATACAATCCATAAGATAGAGAAGTAGAGTGTCTATGGGAATTAGGTACATTACATAACAACTTAAAACATGAAATAAATATTCTTTATTAAAAATATCTTTAACATGTTCATAATATTCCTTTGAACACAAAATTTCATGGGATAACCTGGGGAAAAACATAAGAAACAGTTGAGCTATAAAGCCCAGTAAGGGAATAAACATGGAATAACATGAAGAGGATAATACATATTAAAAAAAGGCATATAAATGAGGCATAAAAAGAGTATTAATCACAAACACGAACAAAGAAACATGATATAACATAACAATCATAACATGGAAAATCTGGCAATAACTTAAAACACTGCTTTATAAACATATACCAAGGCTAAACCCGCCAATCAACAATGGTGTAAAAAGTCCCATAATAGAATAAAATTCACTACCTATGAAAACATTACATATCATGGTACTAAACATTACACAATGCTTTAGAGTGTTATATGGGTGAACCCATCATATTCATTTCATACTCATGCTTATGTATTCCACATAGATCATACAATATGGATTCATTAATCATCATAATTTAGTCCACAATCAAGGAGTGTGGAATAAACATATGTAATTCCCCAATAAAAAAGTATATTTTCATAAATTTGAAACCTTTATAGGAAATTTTTATGGTATTCACTACACAATTTTTTGGGAATGGAAAATTAAGGAGACATTTCGGTAGCATAACAATGTCACAATAAAATTAATAAAATGGGTTGATGAGAAATAAATGGGTATCTCATAATTTATAAATTAAATTGAAAGTAATAGGGACATGTAAAACATGTACTAACATGAGTAATTGGAAATATAAGGTATATAATATTGAATAAACTTTAATAAATAAGAAAAAGGAAAGAAACCTTACAAAATTTGGGCATGGTAATGGGTGTACATAAGGGTTCATAGGAGAGAAAACTGAGAGTGAAAAGGGATCTCATTATATATTCATATAATTGGAATTAAGGTGGATATGGAATAATATATCCCAAAATACAAAAATTGAAATTAGAAGACATAACATAAAAAGGAGTTCTTGATAAAAGTGGAGAGTGGAGGATCCCTCACTTGAGTGTGTGAATCCAAAGGCTTGGTAGGGGATTATTGAGAGCTTGGGGAACCTTGGGTGGGATCTAAGGAGTGGAGGCCAAAGTTTTATCATGCAAAAATACGTTTTAGTGAAGATAAATGGGACATTAGGTGGATTTATATAGAAAAAGTGAGGTATTTCTTTATTAATTAAATTTTGGACTCTACATAATAAAATATCCAAAAATAAAAACCATCCCATGGTTTTTTCAAATTGTTTCTTCCAAATGGGATTGGTTTTTATTATTTTATAATTCCAAGGTCCGAACTTATTAAAATAATTCCCTTTCTTATGTGGAGATGAGTCACACTATTAAGGAAATGATTTTAAAACCTTAAAATATATTATAAGTTTTGGAGGATTCATAATGGATTTAAAAAATAAATAAAATAAACTTAAAATAAAATTATTTTAAAGGTAAAAAATTTATTTGGTCATGTATCCCATTTATAGTAATTATTACATCATTTTTGGGTTATTATGATGTCATAAAATACAAAGTATATTTATATGGTATATAATTTTTACTTGAAAATTTGACTGTATTATAAAATTATAAAAAATCCACCATTTGATAATTTTTATACTATAATTTAAAAAATAATATTCATTTTATATATTTTTTTTAAATATGTGAATTTTTTACTTTTAAAATAAAATCAACATTTATAAAGAAATGATAGTTTTTTGACAATAAAATATTTCCAACACTTATAAAAATTACATTTGATTATATAATTATTTATATTTAAAAAATATTATTTAATAATATTATTTTATTGAAATATTATTTATTTGAAAAATACATTAATTTAATAAATTTATTAATTGAATTTTAATATTAACCAAAAGTACAATTTTTTATTTATTGTATCAAAATAAAAAATCTTAGAAAATTAACAATAATAGGATGCAAATATATTCATTATTCTATAAAAAATAATGTATATATTACTTTTTATTGGGTCTTGATACATATCCCTTTAATAAACCTACATACATCCAAAGAGTAAGGTGCACGATGGTAAAACTTTATTGGGGAACTTCAAAGAACATGGTTTGGGTCGTGATGTCGATGAGATTGAAATTATCCCGTAAATAGTTCTCTCCCATTGTTAAGTTGTTGGATATCTACTTGGGATTGGTGAAGGTAAAATCCTAAAGATTCTAACTCCCTTTTAAGCTTCAATAAATGGGATTTATAGGGTATGAACCAACTTGTTGAGGCCATAACTTCTATTTTCTATGTCAATTGGAATGTTAATAACCTATATTTATATTAACCATGTGATTAGTATTCAAAAACTATATTATAAACAGAAATTATTTCTAATGGTCAATTAAATCTGATAGGATATAATTAAACCTAATAACTTCATGTGTTTTCTATAATCATATTTACTTAATAATAAGTTTAATTAAATCATAAGTGGAATTTTATTTATAATAGTTCAGGTTGTTACAATATTACCCATTAAGAAATTTTCCCTCAAAATTTTCATTTTTCACACTAAAATAGTTGTGGATAACTCTATTTCATCACCTCCTCTAGTTCCCATGTTGATTATTCAAACTTGTGGGTTATCTACAACACTTTGACAAGGTGTGTTGTCTTATTTCATAGAACTTTTTCTCTGAGATATAAGATCTTCACTGGATTGTCTTTATAGGAAATATCATTCTTCAATGATACCACCTATGGTTTGAGTACATGTGATGGGTTTGGTATTTAATTCCTCAATATGGATACATGGAATACATCATGCACTTCAGATAGGTTCGGTGGGACTGATAATTGATATGCCATCATTCCAATGCGATCAAGGATATCAAAAGGGGCGATGTAACTTATACCGAGCTTTCACTTCTTCCCAAATCTCATCACTTTATTCAATAGAGATATGTGAAGGAATACCATATCCCCAACATCAAAATCTAAGTCTCATCGATGATTGTTAGCATATATCTTTTGTTTACTCTGAGCAGCCTTGATGTGATGCTGAATTGTATTAACCTTTTCCACCATTTCATCGACCATTTTAGGACCTAAAAATTTGCATTCCCCAACTTATTCCCAACATTCTGGTGCTCTTCACCTCATCCCATAAAGAGCTTCATAGGGATCTATTTGGATGCTTGAGTGGAAACTATTATTGTAAGATAACTCGACCAGATGATGATGTTGGTCCCATTCTCCTTTGAAGTAAGTTGATCATTTCTCAATATATCCTCAAGTGTTTGGATAGTCCAGTCATATTGGCTATCAATTTGAGGGAGATAAGTCATACTAAAGTTCAGATTATTGTTTAGAGAATGCTGAAGACTTTTCCAAAACATATAGGTAAATCTTAGATCTTGATCGGAAAAAATTAATAGTGGTACTCCATATAGCCTCACCACTTCTCTGATGTATATCCATGCAGGTTGATTCAATGAGAAATCATCTCGAATTAAAATTAAGTGTGAACTATTTATAAGATGGTCCATAACAACCTATATAGAATTGTTTCCTTTATATGTCTTTGGAATTTTGGTGACAAATTCCATGGTGATATTTTCCTATTTCCATGTTCGTATAAGCAATGGCTGCATTATCCCATTAGAATTATGCCTTTTAGCTTTCCTTTGATGACATACTAGACACTTTGATGTATATTCAATGATAATATTCTTCATGTTTTCCCACCAATATTTATCTCGGAGATATCAATAAATATTTGTGTTTCATGGATGGATAGAGAAATTTGAACTATGTACATCATCCAATAGTTCCTTCTTTAACTTGGGATTTGATGGAACACGTTTTCTTTACCCAAATATCAAAATTCCTTATTAATTAACATTGAACTATGAGGATTTAACTTTTATTATATTTTCCACTTTCTTCTAAATTACCAAATCATATTTTTGAGCATGATTTAAGCTTTCAATAAGAGATAGTTGAGAAATCATTTATGAAAGGATTGATTATGTTCTTTCCTTTATGATTCTAGTGTCCATCTTATTCAAATCTAATAAGATAGGATTATTCACAATTCTCATCAATGATAAAGTTACATAATCGTTTATACTTATAGAATCAACCACATTATTTTCTTTACTAGGATGTTAGTGAATTGAGTAGTCATAGTCCTTTATCATCTCCAACTACCTTCATTGGTGCATATTCATATCTTTCTGTGTGAATATATATTCGAGACTTCTGTGATATGTATATATTTCAAAAAAATTCCCAAAGATATAATACCTCCATATTATCAAAGTGAATATCCCTAAAACCAACTCTAGATCATGCCTTGAATAGTTATATTCTTGAGATTTTAACTACCTCAAATAATATGCTATGAATTTTTCATTTTTCATCAACACACAACCCAATACATTCTTCGAAGCATCACTGGATATTATGAAAATTTGTCCACTTGTGGTTAGTATGAGCATAAGGGCTATGATAAGCCTCATTTTCAACTCATTGAATCTTTATTCACATTTATATTTCCATGAAAACTTTAATCCCTTCCGAGTTAGCTTGGTAAGAGGGTTTGACAATCATGATAAATTTCTCACAAATCAGTGATAATATCCATCTAACCCAAAAAAATATGGATATCTTCCATGGATGTTTGCCTCTAATATACATAAATTTCTTTTTTCTTTGAAGGATAAAAATATATCCCATTTATTTTGATGATATTCCCCATGATTGAGACTTACTTCATCCAGAACTCACAATTTCTGTACATTTTATAAAGTTTCTCCTTTCACAAGGTCTTTATCATAGTGCTCAAATGATCATCATGATCCTCATTGGTTTTGGAGTATATTATAACATTAGCTATAAATAATACCACAAATTTTTTAAGGTAATCTATAAAGAGTTTATTCATCTAGTTCATAAATATTTCTGAATCATTAGTGTGTCTGAATGACATTATTATGAACTCATAGTTCCCGTACCTTGTAAGAAAAGAAGTCATGGGGATATTCTCTTTTTTCACCCTAACTTGGTATTATTCTGAGCATAAATGAACCTTGGGGAAATATTTTACTCCACATTTCTGATCTAACAAGCAATCAATCTATGGAAAAGGATACTTATTCTTTATCATGATATTATTGAGCTCATGATAATCGATGTAAAGGAGCATTGAGCTATCTTTTTTCTTAATGAAGAGGACTGGTACACCCCATGGTGAAGCACTTGTCTATATAAATAATTTATCCATATTATCTTTTAATTGTTTCTTTATCTCCTCAAGTTCCACAAAATCCATCCTATATGGAGTCTTGAATATTAGCAACACCCTAGGTATAAGTTCAATTGAAAATTCAGCCTCTCAGCTAGGAGGAAGACCCGATAATCCTTTAGAAACACATCAATGCATTCCCTCATGATTGGAATGTATTCAAGTATGATCCTTTCATTAGACTCAATAATTTGATCTAGATACGATTTCTTGTAGTGAAATAATATCCATTATGGAGCTGATGGTGCTAAATAAGATTTATCCTACTACTTGCACTTGTACAGAATCAAGGGTCAATTCTCCATATATAGAGTGATTTCCTTATCATGGAAATTTATATTGGATCTATATAGAGAAAGTCATTACATTCCCAAAATTGCATCAAATTACACTAAAGTTAGTATGAAAAGTTTCGCTAGGATGTTCAACCCACAAATTACAATAGGGGGATGAGTTGTATTCTTGAGATGCAATAAATTCTCCATTTTCCATTTTCACCGATATCTATACTTCCAATATTTGTGGTGGTGTTTGAATAGTTCTACTAATCATTCCTGATATGAAGGAATACATAGAACCAGAATCAAAAAGTACATTCACTATTATTGAATGAATAACTAGTGTACCTATCACCACTTCATTATTGGGATCCACCTCAGTGGTTGTTATGGAAAAATCTATCCCTTTCTATCATGGAGGTTGTTGGTTGTCTCCAAAACCCCTTGGCTTATGGAATTGATTTGCAAAGTGCCCTTGTTCCTTAAAGTTGAAATAATAAATAATGTGTTGGGGGTTGAATAGAGTATTCCTTTCTTCCATCGCATTAGCAGGTTTCTTCTGTTAGAAATTATTATCCAGGTGTCCTTACTTCCCACACATAAATAATTTATTCATTACTTATAGGCAATTATAGGGTTATTTTTTCACACCTTTGACAAATGTGATGTTGGACTTTCTTATCATAGTTAAATTTCTCCATCACACAGCCTGAATTAAACTCCACTTTATGATTCTTATCCCCATGATACCCTTGAGATTCACCAATCTCCATATTTACTATTAGGGAACATTAAAAAATTTCCTCATAGCTACCAAAGTCATATATTTCTATTGATTTTTGTATATTAGGTTTTATCCAACCAATGAAGCAGTCGACCTTGTATTCTGGGGTAACAAAAAAATTGGAGGTGTATCTTGAATGTCTTGTGAAGTTTTACTCATATTCCCTAATAGTTTTATCATATTTTTTGATTGAGTGAAAGGAAATACCATTCCAATTTAAGATAGGGAGTGCGAGGATAATACATATCGATTTTTTTTCAAATTTCCTTCCCCTCCATTGCTTTGATCTTTTCCTCAAGATTCATATTCTTGAGAAATATACACCACTGATCAAATTATCCCTCCACATGATAAATATCTATAAGAACCTTCAATTATTAGTATCATTGGAGGATGTAGAAGATATTCTCATTTGATTTTATCCATTTCTCTCTGATTAAGGGATCATATGATCCATTGAAAGTAGTAGGCCTTTGTCGTATGTAGATCAAAATTACGAATTGGTCTATCTTAGGGGGTTTGGGAACTTCTCCTGATCCATGTTTATATTTAGAACCTGAGTGAGCTGAGATTGTATCATCATGAATTTTAGGATTCCAACTCCCATCGAGTTTGGCATCTTAATGGTCCAGTCATCACATTGCCCGTCACATTGATTTTTTACCCAATTCCTCTAATTTTCAGCTATTGAATAGAATAAAAGGAAAACTAGGGGTGAGTATTTGTAAACTATTAAACTCATAAAATGGAATCCCATGGCATTGAAGAGATAACATATAAACTTATGAATTGCTAGGATTTAATCTATATTATCCATGATCAATTTCCTAACATGTATTATTATGGGATTTTTTATTCCCTTAATAATGGTTTATAATGAACTTGTTAATTTAATAAAGAATATCCCTCGGGAGTACCAAACTAGGTGTGCTATAAGTCCCGTTGTTGTGTACTAGGTTACCATGAGTTAGGATTGGAACAACTTGTTGGAGTTATGACTCCTATGTACATATGTCCCATAACCACATCCACTTATATTATCCCTAAAGGGATATATTTTCTTGATAAACAACTTACTCTATACTTACCAAAATTTAGGTATGTTTTCCTATATGTAGTCTTATACATAAGGATTTTTATAGAGTTCTCTAATCCTAATCCCCAAAATAACTAAACCTTTTCTCTAATACCAACTATAAAAACCCTGATATTTATTTTTCATTAATACATGATTTATTTCATAAGATTAAACTTAATAGAACCCAAAATATTGACAATTAAAGTGTCTTTTAGAATTAGGTACATTACATAATAACTTAAAACATGAAACACATTTTCTTTATTGAAAACCTCTTTAACATGTTCATAATATTACTTTTTACTTAAAACTGTTTGGGATAACCTGGGGACAAACATAATAAAATAGGGATATATAAATCCCAGTAAGGTAAAAAACATGGAATAACATATAGAGGATAATACATGTTAAACAATAGGCATATCAATGAGGAATAATTTTAAACATTACTAAAGAGACAAGATATAACGTGATAATCATAACATGGGAAATGTTGAAACATCTTAAAATAGTACATGATTAATATATGCCGAGTCTAAAACTAAAATACATCATGGTGGAAAAATTTCCATAAAGGAATATGGTTCACGTCCTATCCCAACATTAAATATCATGATACTAAACATTACCCAATGTATTGGAGCGCTATCTGGGTGCACCCATCATATTCATTTTATACCCATGCTTAAGTGTGCCATATAGATTATACAACATGGATTCATTCATCATGATAATTTATTCGATGATCTAGGAGTGTGGAATATACATATGTAACTTCATAATAAAAAAGTACATGTGTACAAATGTGAATACCCTTGATAGTAAAGGGATATGGTATTCACTACCCAATTGTTTTGGCATGGAAAATTGAGGAGACATTTTGAAATCACAACAACATCACATAAAAACTCATAAAATTGTTTGAAGAGAGGAAATGGGCATATCATCATTTAGATATGAAATTGAAAGTAATAAGTACATGTAAATACATGTACCCACATGAGTAATTTTAAATAGAATGAATATTCTATTGAAGAAACTTTAATAAAGAAGAGAAAGGAAATAACCCTTACAAAATTTCAACATGGTAACGGGTGTACATAAGTGTTCATAAGAGGGAAAATGACAGTGAAAGGGGATATAATAATATATAAATAAAATGAAAAGTAAGGGAGAAATGTAAGAACATATCCCAATATAATAAAATTGAAATTAAAAGACATAATAAAAAAGGATTGCTTGATAAAATAGGAGAGTGGAGGATCCCTTACTTGAGTGTGTGACTCTGAAGGATGGGGGGATTCTTGAGAGATTATAGGAACCTTGGGAGGGATATAGGGAGTGTATGGAAGAGTGCGGACATGTTCTAATGAGTTTTAGTGAATAGAACTAGTATCTTGGGTGGGTTTATACAAGAAAATAGGGGTATTTCTTTATTATTTATGTTTTGAACTCTATATAATAAAATATCCAAAACCACATACCATCCCTTGGGTTTTATCATGGTTTATTATAAATGGGATTTATTTGTTATTTTATAAGGCTAAAGGATGAACTTATTAAAATAATTCCATTTCTTATGTGCAGGTGAGTCATGTTATTTCAAAAATGATTTTAAAAATTTAAAATATATTATAGGTTTTGGAGGATTCATAATGGATTTAAAAAATAAATCAAATAAACTTAAAATAACATTATTTTAAAGGGAAACATTTATTCTGTCTTGGATCCCATTTAAAGTAACTATTACATCACTTTTCAGTCATTATGATGTCATAAAACACAAAAGATATTTATATGGTATTTAATTTTTACCCGAAAATTCGACTGTCTCCGAAAACAATAAAAAATTCACCATTGGATAATTTTGATGCTCTGATTCCGAAAATAATATTCTTATCTAAATAATTTTATAAATATTTAAATTTTCACATTTAAAATAAAATCTATATTTATTAAGAAATGTTGCATTTTTTTAACAATAACAGTTTTTCAACCCTAATAAAAATTAAATTTTAATATGTGATTGTTTATATTTGATAAATATTATTTAATAATATCATTTTATTAAAATATTATTTATTTAAAAAATCTATTAATTTCATAAATTCATTAATTGAATTTGAATATTAACGAAAAATACAATTTTTGATTTATTATATCATAATAAAAATTATTTACAAAGTAACAATAATAAGTTGAAAATATATGCATTATTCTATAAAAAATAATTTACAAATTTCTATTTCTAGGGTATTTATATATATATATTTAATACCCCAGAATACGTTCTAAGAGTAAGGTGTGTGATAGTGGAACTTTCATGGGGTGGTTCAACGAACATGGTTTGGGTCGTAATCTTAATGAGTTTGAACTTCTCTTATAAATGGTTTTACTCATGCTTAAGTTATTGGATCTCAGCTTGGGCTTGGTCAAGGTAAAATCACATATACACTGTCTCCCTTGTAATCTTGGATAAATAGGCTTCATAAGGTATGGTCTTACTGGTTGAGGCTATGATTTCTTTTTTCTTTGTTAGTTGGATTGTTAAAACCCTTATTTATACTGACCATGTAATCACTGTTCAACGACTATATTATCAACGGAAATGATTCATAATGGTCAATTTAATCTGCTAGGATATAACAAATCTAAATAAGTGAATGTGTTTTCTATAACCATATTTGCTTAATAATAAGTTTAATTAAATCAAAAGGGGAATTTTATTTATAAATTTTAAGATCTGTACAAACAAAATGTATTTTGAAGTGTGAATAAAATATGAGAGAAGGTTCCCTTTTATAAGTGAGAAATAGTGGCATTTTTGTAAATACCCAAAACTATTCAATAATGGGAAGTCACTCTAAATACATGTGCCTATAAAACTAAAAAATAATAGAGTATAGGGAGTATATGGTTGAGACACACCTCCAAAACAAAAAGTAACATGTCTTAAGCATGTTATTCCCTTAACCTATAAGTTTACTTACTTTTATCACTTTAGTTTTTACCACGTAAACTAGTTTTTTTACCTAGAAAATTTATCCTTTACGAAAAAATTAAAATGAACCTCTTTAGATAATTTGGAAAAAATAATTCTAAATATGAAATCCATTTTATCAATTAAAAAACTTTTTCTTGTGAAAAAATAATTTTAACACATGTGCTTGTAACACAGAAAACCCTATTTCAACATTAATTGTAGTAATTAATTTTATTGTTTTTACTATTAATTATGAAAAACAATTACGTTTTCCTCATTAAATAATATTAATTATTTTGATTCTAAATATTAAATAAAAATTTTCCAAATTAAACTCCCATTATTGGTATAATGTACCTTAAAATTAAACCCATAGATGTGATGAAAAAGCGACTTTCCAAGGAAAATCTTTTCGTAAGTATAAAAATTATTTATTAAAAAATTCAACATGAAAATGATTAAAATAAATTTAAATATATTAATAGTAATATAATTGAACTAATTTTAATTTTAAACTATTCTAATATGAAACTTTTCAAATTATTTAAAAGAAAAGATAATTTTTAATAAAAATGATTATTTTTAACTATTCATCTAAAAATTAATATGATTTTAGAAGATCCTCAAAAATTCACTATAAGATAATTTTTACATATTGTTTTAAAAAATTATTTTCATTTTTTCAATTTTTATTTTCTAAAATTGGAAAAAATTAGTTTTCCAAACGTGATGAAAATTCTTTTAAGATAAATACCATTTTAAGCATAAAAATATGATTATTATTATCCCATGTCTATAAAAAATATAAGATGAATGATAAAAAATTAAATTGAATATATAATATAAAAATTTCATTAAAATAATTCACTAATAGTTATTAATTTAATTTATTTAGATAAAAATACATTGCATGAATAATTATAGTTTTTTAGAAAAACATTTACTTTACCTTGAAATGTTTTTATTTTCATTTCTAATCAATTTATAACCAATGATTTTTTTATAATTGTATAAACCATAATTTTTTCATAATTTATTTATTCCAAGTCATACCCACTAGTCCAACTTATAAGTTATAATTTTTACCTTAAATAATATTATTTTATTATTATATAATGGTTTTTTAAAACTCGATATTGCGTGTAACACAAGCTATTAAAGAAATGAAATTCATTTGTAAAAAAATATTTCATAAAATATCGAGGTTTTATATATAATATTTTTATATTCTGATATATCACACTATTAAATTCTAAATAATATCATTTTATTTCTCGTATAATAATATTACAACTACACCATCTCATAATCATCCATTAATCATGACAGTTTCATGTTTGGGTATGTTTAACCACATACTTGAAAAATACAATGAATTTATGTCATGAATGATTATAAAACATATTTATTTGTATAATATGATATAAATATGTAAATAATGTTTTCTTTTTGGTTCTTGTATTGTTATATCATCTTTTATCTCATTAATTAAGAAAAAACTGTTTGTTTGCTAAGAATCACCAAAACATGATCATCATTGATTTCATCTTCATAGTTCGTAATAAAAACTCTCCTGAAATAAAATTATAGTTTTTTAAAATATCTTGAAAAATATATATTTAATACCTTATATTATCTAATAGTGATGTATTATATAAAAATAATAGACACTAATATGAATTTTATGGAACTAGTTAAAAGCAATAAAATATTACATACAACTGATTTTGGAAATAGGTAAAAACTAGCTAATATATATATATATATATATTATATTTATAAAGGATGAGTATAAATGGTTAAAGTTATGAATAAGGTTATTTTCTATGTATTTAATGAAATTAATTTAATTATTTCAGACTTTTTGTGTAAGTACAGAATGAATTAGGACACGTTAAGGGTTTTCGACTCAAATTCATCTCTTTGAGATATGTTTTTTATTATAATAAATGTTTACTACTCTTTTTACAGTGTGAGTTTTGAAAATAGGTATTTTTCAAGACATTAAAATGGGTTCTTAATTTTAGTTTCATATTTTTTTTATTCCTCTCATAAATTTTAAAATATAAACCTTATATACTTTCATGTAACTATTATTGAATAATATTTTTAAAAGTAATTTTTTTATATATTTTTCACTTCACATTTTGAAAAACACTTTTGGAAGTAGCCCATAACTTCCTTTTTTCATCAATGTTAAAAAATAATTCTAAAATAGATTTTATATTTTTTTAATTCCACTTATATTATCATTTTAAAAAGGATTTACCCTAATAGGGTTTATGATTCACTATTTATACTCTAATATATATATTTATATTTTGTAGGATTGAACTCATGGTACCAAAAAATCTAATTTTAGATCCCTTATTGTGTATTATCCATCAATCATTTTTGAAAAAGGTGTGTTTAATCTATATCCAATTCCTTCTTTGTTTACTTTGTTACCATGAGGCTCTATTATTTTGGAACTATCCACCTTATTTCTATGAATTACTTATGATAATGTTTTTCTAGTATTTAATTATCACTATACTCATTGCTCTATATGGTGTGAACATTACATTTTATATAATTTGGATTTGATATTGATCACGTAGAAAGAATGTTATTCCATTGAAATTGAAAAAGTATTATAATTAAATATATTATTATTATAATATAGATGATTATTTTAATGCTTATGATGAAAGGTTTAACCATCCAACTTCTTTATCTGGATGAGTTAAGATCATGATATCCCTTTTATTGAAACAGAGAAAAGTATTGGCATTATTGATGATTATTGATTACTAAAAAAGGTTTATTATTTATTTGATTTATGTATTTCTCATTATTTGGATAAAAAACATTTATTGAGTAAGTGGTTGAAGAATACCAAATAATTTTGGCTTGGTTTTAGAAATCTTGAAGATCCCTTGGTTCTTGGTGAGTTTGAGATATTGTATTTATTGACAACCTTACCTACAAAACTCATATTTTTGATATTTCTCGATCTTAATTGTATGGATTTATATATTAGTAATTAAATTTTCAGGATGAAATCAGAAGTTTTTGAGTTGGTTTAGAGGTTTTTTTAAGCAATTCTCTTTTATTTTGAGTGTATAGTAGACCCATGTAGCCAAATTGGTGAAAGAAAAATCCACAAATGGGATTTACATTTCCATTAAAATTACTTAAGAAAATCATGTAGTCGAGTCGTCTTCATAACTGAATGTTTCACATATCCAAATAATAAACATAGATGATTTGGTTATTAAACTAACAAAGTATTTCATGCAGCTTATTTTCTATGATGTCGATTGATAATCACATAGCTGATTACTATGTAAGAATTTGAAGATGTAGTCAAATTGTTAATTTTCTATGTAGCTGATTGAGAATTCATGTATATAATTTTATATGTAGCTAATTTAGAACCACATAGTTAATTTTTACATAGAAATTTGTTCCCCAAGTATTCAATTCAAAATATCCACAACATTCAGATTGATTTTCTTTGAGTTTTTAGAAGTAAAGTATTATGAGGTGATTTTATTATGATGTAACATTTAAGGTTCTGAATTCCTATGTAATTATAGTATTTCGTTTTTAAATCCATGATGAAGATGAGGTTTTTTCACCATAGTTATTAATATCATGAAGATATTATGGTTACATGTTTTATCTTAAATGTATTAAAATAAAGAAATATAGAGGAATCATTTGACAAGAGGTTTCTATGAAGAAAAAGAAAAGGAGTAATAGTAGAGTATTATGAAGCCGAGATTGGTTTTTCAACGATCAAAATATAATGAAACTCATTTATTTAAGAGATTATATTTATGTGTGAGAATATTTGTGAAGTTAATTTCAATACTACATGGTGGTAAATTCTATCTTGTATAGTTTTAGAGGCTTGTGGAAGTGGATTATTATCTTATATTACCAAATTAACCTGGTTTATATGGTGATATTCTTCATTCTTATAATAAATTTTTGTTATACAGTGTGAAGATATTATGTTGGGTATTAATCTTAACATGTGTGGTGGGATGCCGTATGAATTCTTGTAAGAGGATTTCACTTTGGGATATAGTGAAAAGAATCCATGGTTGGAATGAATAACTAGTCAAAAAAAGAGTATGATTCCTCATTGGACCAGAACTTTGTAAAATCTAAATGTTCCTTACTCTTTAATTTTATACATGATCATGGGAGGATGAGTTTTTTTATTAGAGAATATCATACTCTAACAAATCACTGTGGTTTATTTTGAAAAAGGAATTTCTAAAAAACATCCATCCACTAATTCAACCCCCTATCAATGGAGGAAATAGATCATACTAGGAACATCAATTGGTATTAGAGGTAGGTTCCATCTATAGTATCTAATAAATTTTCATTTATTACATGAGTAATACCAATTTTTATAACATTAGGGGTGTACCAAAATTCTCTAACAAAAATTATCATAGTTTAAATAATAAAATATTTCCATATATTTTATCTCCAGGTAAAGAAGTTTGTGATACAGTGAAAATCAAATTTTAGAAGTGGGAAAACAAGAAAAAAGGATTATTCTATGGTAGATTTTATAAATGAAATGGTCATAGACACTATGCCATTAATTATCCAAATAATAAAGAAGAATGTTATATATACTAAAATGAGGAAAAGTGTCAATGAAATAAGTTGAGAAAAAAATTCTAAACAAGCTTCAAAGTCTAGTGGAGGTAAGAAGAAATTCCAAAGAACCAAAAGAAGAAATTTTATAGGAAATAAAGAGGAAACTAAAATTATATTATTAAATGACTATATTTAAGAAATTCAATATAAATTAATAAATTTTATGTATTATGTTAAAAAAAATTATTAATCTTGAGCTAATGAAGATAAATAAAAACCAATAGATTATGAATACATGATCAAAGAATAAATTGAGGAATTTCTTGAGAAAAATACCATACTAAATAAAGATAATAATATTTTTGTAAGGGAGAGAATAAAACTGGTTGATGAAAAAGGCGAGCAAGCTAAAAGTGAGAAATCTATTTCAAAGGAAAATAAAAATCTTAGGTTGAAAGCTACTGAATATTATAAGATGTTCAAACATGTTAAAGAAAAAAAATATTTTATGGATTAAGAATTATCAATTACACAATAAAAAATTATTTATAATGAGAAAAATGTTATAATGATCAATAAGGAAGAAAAATTTCCTTTGAAGTCAAGGTAGAATCAATCAAATATTATGAAAAAATTTATAGTAAAGTAGTCATCTGAAAAATCTATTTCAAATATTTTTTACACTAACAATGTAGGTTTAAATATTATTTCTCATAAAATATAGACTGAAAAAATGGTGAGAAATTTCATGTAGAAGTATCTAATAAAATTATAAGATTCAACGAAATATTTATTCCAAATCAGAGATTAAATTAGATCCTAGAAATTCACTGGATGTAAATTTTTTATCAGAAAACTTATGGATACAACTTTGGTTTTTCAAGAAAATTTAAATTTCAGGGTTATTGATGGTGTTGTTTAATTTTCGAACATAATGCTTATATGTGTTGCTATAACATGTCTTTACTTGGGAGAATGAAGGAATCTGTGGCGAGCAGTTCCAATGAGAAGAAAGAAGACTCTAGAAGAAAACATATAGAAATCAAAACTACTTGTAAGTTAACAACACAAAACATGTTTGATTACATTGATGATTTATGTAGAAGGTGTATTTAAATGAGACATAGAGTAGATAAATGCATGTAATTCTTAACTAATTAATATCCTTTCAAAGATAATGGGAAATAAGTTTGAGTCTACAATGAAGAAAATTAATGCTTGGAAGAATTTTATTTTAATTAATTCTAGAAGATTGAGGCATGGAACCTAGATAGTGGATGTTCCTCCTCTATGAATAGTGATGCTAAAATTATGAAGAATAATACTAAAAATAAGGAGGTGTGGTAACATTTTATAATGAATATTCCTTGAAAATCAAAGGTATTGGCACAAATCATATTGAGAACAATAATTTTAAATCATATGAAGTTTATTGTGTTAAAAGTATTAAACATAACTTTTTGAGTGTTATCTAACTTTGTGATAATGGGCACGAGTTAACATTCAAAATAAATACATGAATTATTAAAAGAAAAAGTTAAGGATGAACTATTTATCATGTCATTATAACTAATAGAAATCTATTATTAATTAAAGAGCCTTCCAATTCATATTACATAAGCATGAAAGATTATAACATGTTATGATATAGAAGACTTGGGAATGTTGTCCCAAGAAGACTGTGTAATACTATGAAATATAAATTGGTTTGATATTTATTGAAGATGAAGATATATTGATATATATTTTTTGGAATATTTCATAAGGGTAATATAACTTTTAAGACTCATGAGAAAGTGGACATTAATTCCTCAAGTCCATTAGAATTAGTCTACATAGATCTTTATAGACCCATGAGATAAAAGTCTACATGATTTTACCTTTATTTCATCACATTCCTAGATTACTTCACTTGAATAAATAATGTTTTGTTCATTAACCACAATTCTGAGCCTGTTAGAATGTTAAAAATATACCCAAGGATGGTTTAAAAGGATCTTGGTTTATGTCTCAAAAAATGGAAATATAATAATGGGAAATAATACATGAGTGATGAATTTGAAACTTATCCAAGAAAAAATGGAATTCAAAATCATTATAAAATACACTATAAACTAAAATAGAATTGTGTTACAGAGAGGAAGAATAATAGCATTATGGAAATAGACAGAAAAATATTAGATGAGAATGATGTTTCAAAATACATACAGAGAGATAAAGTGTGAACTACAATGCACATTTAGAATAAATGTTTATTGAGACCCAAAACACATGCTTTACCCTACCATATGTGGAAACAAAATAAATCAATATTAAAATATTTCAAGGTATTTTTTATTCATTGTTATAATAAAATTAAGGGAGAAGGTTGGGAAAGTTTGAAGAAAAGGATGATTATGGAGTCTTCATGGGTTATTTAGCTATTGGGAATGGATACATATGCTTAAATAAGAGATAAAATATTTTTTTTGTGTTTTTTGATATTAAAATTGATAAAAATATGGGAAATAAAAGTTAGTATATTAAATAGTATTTTTAGTATATCATATAAAACATTTATCATATTTTTGAAGAAATGGATTGAAAAGTTTCTGAAATCGAACATGGTAATAGTTTATGCTAATTAAAAAATTTCTAGTGATGATGAGGATGGTGATAGTGGTAATTTAAATCAGTTTTAGATATTATAGAAACATATAGACACAAATAATTTCATTGATAATTAGAATGCAACAATTTAGAATAGAAGGAATGTGAGATTTGAAAATAAAGAGGCTTTTGTATCATAGGTTGAACCAAGAATAGTGGATAAGTCTATTGAGTGTGATAAATGGTTAAAGAATATTAATAAAGAACTCAATAATATTTATAATAAATATATATGGGATTTTTTTCTTCCAAACCAAAATTAAAAATGTGATTGGTACAAAATGGGGTTTCAGTAACAAAATGAATGAGAAAGGTGAAGTCATACACAACAAGGCTAGACTTGTTTGAAATTGTTATTCATAAATAGAATGACTATAATTCAAATATATTTTTTGTTTAATTTACAGACTTGATAAAATAATGATGTTCTTGGTAATGGTAGCTCATAAGCATTGCAAATTTTATCAAATGGATGTAAAGTCTTCATTTCTAAATAGATACCTTAAAGAAGAAGTATTTATTGAACAAACAAAAAGATGTATTCTTGAAAATCATGGGAGAATGGTATGTAGATTGAAAATGGTTTTTTTATGGATTTAAAAAATGCTCCAAGGTATTGGTATTCATTTATTGATGGCTGTTTGAAAAAAATGTGGTTTTCTAAACACATTATTGATAGTAAGTTTTACTATAAGAGGGATTTATCAAAAACACTTGTGGTGATGGTATATGTGGATGAAATATTTTTTTAATAATAATAGTTTCTTATGTGTGTAACTTTCTAAAAATATTTAAAACAAATTTATAGGTCTATTATATGGGAACTGAACTATTTTTTAGGCTTACATATTTAGAAGAACTCAGAACTTATATTCATTTCACAAGAAAATATGCTAGAGAATTATTGAGAAAGTTTGGAATGAAAGAATCAAAAGAGGTGTCTAAACCAATATATATTTTCACATATATGAGAATTGATGAACATGGAAACAAGTTTTATCATAATATTTTCAGAATTAAAATTCCTATCCTATTATATCTCACAATGTCAAGATCAGAAATTACATATTCAGTGAATTTTTATGAAAGGTATAAAAGTGATCCAAGGGAGTCACACATGCTTAAAATTTCAATAATTATGAGATATATAGAATGACTAATGAATTATGGGTTTCTATATAGGTATAGTATGGATATATATTTTTTTACATACAATAATGCAGATTGGGATGGTGATTGTACAAATCATAGATCCATATTTAGTGGTGTGTTATTTATTGGGGAGGATTTTGTTAGCTGGTATAGTAAGAAAAGAAGTTAATTGAACTAGAGTATAGATGATTTAGAGTATGTAGAGTCTAATCACATAGTTACACATGCATTGTGGATTCAAGTTTAGTTATTATATTTGAGGTTTGATATTCAGAGACTGATGAATATTCAGTGTGATAATCATAGTGTTATTGATCTTTTAAAAAATATAGTTCAACACTCTCAGTCAAAAATTTTTGACATTAGATATCATTTTATCAAAGAGAAGGTGGATTTAGGTGAAATAAAACTCATATATATTTTCATAAAATAACGTCTTCCAGATATCTTTACAAAATCCATGCCATGTGATAGGTTCTTAGAGTTCATACTAAAATTTCATGTTCAGTCTTCCTCATACACTTGAGCATTTGTTTCGTTGAGTTTCAGCATGGAACTTTGGATTATGTTTACAAAGGGGTAGAGATGTTCGTAATGAAGGGGGTGACTATTAATCTGAAGGTACTAAATATATTCACTCAATGATGATAAATCATGGAAGGAACTCCGGATTAAGGAAGTGGGGAAGGCAGCTACCTAGTTTGGTTGATGTAGTGGTCTTAAAACAATCTCCTTAGTGGTGGTGAAGGAAATAACTCACCATATTTAAATTACTGGTCTTCAATAAATCTCACTTATCATAGGTGATGAAATAGTTCTATTACTTTTAAAACCATTTTTTTGAGATATGGTAACTCAAGGGGTTTCTATAACACCCTGATCCCAGATACTAAGAGTCAGTGCATTATTATATAACATTGGCATGATTTCAATGAATCAATTCCCGAAAGACGGATCAATTTAGCAGTCATGGAAAATAAATTAAATATATGAATATTACATTACAATTTCTAAAATAAAACACAACATAAATAATCCTTTTATAATGCCATTATTCCCCTATCTTAACCCTACATATCAATCATAATACACATCTTCACATCCTGGAAAAAATAAAACATAATAAAGGGGTTAGCTCAGATGCTCAGTAAGGATAACAATATAGCAGAAACTATCATAAATAAGCATAAACATTTAAGGAAATGTATATGACTAAAACACAAGCCTTTTAAACATAAAATTCAGAATAATATGGAAAAGATAAATTAAATAATTCAATTTACTTAATCACATGGATATTCTACTAGTCAAACAATCACATGTAATATCAATATCTAATTTCATAATGATGGAATGCATAATGACAGACATCATAACCACATAGTCAAGGCCTAGTTCCAAGACCACAAATAAAAATTTTGTCAAGGCATTATGCCAAGAAACTAATTTGTCTCATGAGACCTAATGATGCATCGAGAAGCTATAGTGGGCTCCACCCGTCACTTACTAAGCCCAATGCATTCCTCATATGAAAATGTTGAAACATAACATAAACATTCATATTAAAACTAGCATACAAAATGTCAATACTTTAACCATAAATAATGAATGGTATAAAAATAGAACATCCACATTCAAACATATCATAACTCATTCAATAGAATATGGAATATTTTATTATAATAAATCAAACTCAATCAAGAATAATATCCAGTAAAGGATGTAGGCATAGTAGAAAATGATCAGTTAAACTCTTTGAGTGAAATATTCCTTTTTGTGAAATAATTTAAAAGTCACGCATTTATAAATGAATTAATTTAAAACAGATTTTTGAATCAAAGTGTCCCATACCACTTTGAAACTTTCTAATGTAATTAATAGTTTAAAACAATCAAGTCTATATAAATAAATCCTTAAAATCATGTTTAAAACATGGAAATTAATTAAAAGATTTAGAAAAATAATTCATTAATACATTTAAAATGATGATCTTGATAAAGAGTACCTTAGAAAAAACCTTAAAATATTCATTTTGAAAACATTTTTTTGAAACATGGACATGATAAAAAAATCTTAGTAAATACATACACATGAACAATCTCAGTTAATAATGAGATTGAGGAATTAACCCTTACCTTGTACTTTCCTTGGTCGAGGGTACGTTTAACATCATGTATAATGAACATATTATGTTATTAAATTATACTATAACCATATTCATATTTATGATATCATACTTTATTAGTTTATGGTTTTATAATACCCATTTAATAATAATTTCTAGGTTAAAATAACATTTCGGGTAATAATCACTTTCTTTATCGTACGTGTTTTAACTTGTTATTCTTGATCGTGTCACTTATATAATGATTTAATTGATTCCATAATATAAAAAATTATTTATTTATCATATATATTCAGATTATAAATATCTATAATTGATAGATATATGAAATGGAAAACACTATTTATGGAGACGGTAGGCTTTATGTATGCATAAACGCCGTTTCTGTTTTCATATCGTATTGAATGGAAGTAAGTGAATGAGATATATGTGTATATATATATATATATATATTTCCAGTAGAATTATTATGTCATATATTACATACTTATTAATAATATATATTTTTATAATCATCGTTGAATGGTGAACGTGGAAATGAATCTCATCACGTCGTGGAGATGGTAAGCCGTACGTACGCACGAGCGATGATATCATTCTATTGATAGTGAAAAAATATGTAATTGGATGGTATATTATATATATATAATAATTAAAATGTTATATTTATTATTTACATCAATTATACTTATTATTATACCCATCTAAATAATGAGGTGTTGAATTACAAACTACACCACGACGTGGAGACGGTAAGCCATACGTACGCATGTATGGTGATTTTTCCATTAATAGGATGGATAAAATAGTGAATATGGTTGTAAAATATTTATAATAACATCACATTATATATAAGGTACTGTATTTATTACTTTAGTATGTAAACAACAAAGAAATAGGAAGTGGAAGAAGAAAAGAACTTGAAAGAGGTGATGAAATAATTACCTATTCTTCGGGTTCTTCCTTTTGATTTGAACAAAAAAGCTCCTTAGGTAGGCTTTCTGATAAAAGTAAGTCCTCTAGCTTAAATTGAGGGTAGTTGGGAGGATATTTGATTAGGTTTGGGGTGATACAAGTGGCTTTGGAGGTGTGAAATTAATAGAAGGGGAAGTATCCTTTTATAAGAGAGGTGATGGTCACTTTATAAAAAGCTTGAAATATTAATTTAGTATAAAATAATTTTCAGATTATAATGGATCAAAATTGATTTATTTTGAAGAAAAGGTGGGTATGGGTAGAAATAATCTAAACCAATAGGTTTTAAAAAAGTTTAAATCACCATATTAACCTTATATTTTAGATTTAACTCTTAGTTAAATAGTTTACCTTTTACACTGTCTTCTTGTATTTTTATATTACATGGTTAATAAACTTACAATAAAATTCCAATAAAACCTCAAGTGGTTCCTTAATAACATATATATCATTATATAAGTCCTTTGGATGAACCTTATATTTTTATTAATATTATATCTTTTAATAATATAGTATTTTTTTTAAAACTCATTTATGTCAATTTGGACACAATTTAATATTTGGTTTTTGTGAAAGTCAACAAAATTTGATTACTTTAAAAAAAATACATTACATCAACTCTAACATGTCATATGGACCTATAAAATTCTTGGAATTCCTAAAAAGTCTCAATTTAAATTTATTTTGATATTTATAATATCAATTATTTTAATCTTTCATTGATATGGTAATTACTGCATCATCATTGTGTCATAAATAAATTTAATTATTTAATGTCTACAAATTATTAATAAAATACCATGATGTAGAATATATTTTTAGAATTATAATTAATATTTATAGGCGAATTTTTCTTATGTATAAACCTATATTAAAAATGGTTTATTTATTAGACTTTGAATTTAACACTTTTAACTCTTCTTTAAATAAAATAATAATTAATGTCCTAATATAATCCAAGTGGACCAAGAGGATCATATTTTATCCATAAGGTTAATTTTGGTCTAAATACACTTATCAAATAGAATTAAAACATGTGTTAGAGTAATTATAATATCATTTTACCTTTAATTACCCTATTTACTTTTAACCGTGGTAAATAAAATTCAAAAGTTACTATTCATACAAAAATTATTTTCATCCTATTGAACCACATTTTACTTACTGATATCAATCATGTCTCCCAAATTTTTGAAATTCAATTCACATAAGCGGTAAAATTACGTTTTAGGTGAATTTGCAAATGTGCCTAGAAGGTGGGTAAAAAACGGTAAAATGTTCAAAAAACATTTATATATCAAATTATATTATAAAATGACTTCAATGAATTACATTAGACTAATATAGTTATTATGTATCTATTTTTAATTTAAAATAAATTTAAATAAAAATAATTATTATTTAAATAAAAGTCGGTTTTAAACAGTAACGCAATGTTTTTCACTATTCATAAAAAATTGAATATTTTCAGAAAAATACCAAAAATTCACCCTTAGCTAATTTTGATATCCCGAATTCAAAAATGATATCTATTTTAAAAAATTAAAATAATAGAAGTTTTATTAATTAATTTAAAATTAGCTCCGGTTGTCAAAACCAGAAAGCGGGTTTTTAAGAAGTAAAATCTATCAAAATATTGACATGTGTTTATGTATAATTTAAATGTAAATTTATATCCAATGACCTAAATTATATTGAATTATAAAAATATAATATAATTATAATTTAAAACTACTCAAATGCGTAATTTAACACTATAAATTATTTTTATTAAATAAGTTGTTTTCAATTAAAATTTAGTATTTCTCACTATTCATCAAAATATGAAAGTTATTAGAAAAGTACCAAAAATTTATCCAAAATAAATTTTTATTTCCCTATTCTAAAGAATAATTTAATTTCATTAAATTGAATATATAAATGTTTCCAATATTGTTTTTAAAAAGGGTTTGACATTAAAAGATGGTAAAATTGCATTTTTTGAAAAAAACTTCTTTTATCAGAAAAAATGAATTTGTTCTTATATTATATCTAAGAAACACATAATATGGATTCTGAAATTATATGGAGTATATAAAATTCAAATTTTAATTAATAATATTCATAATTTCTTTTTGAACGGCTAGTTTGGTAAGTCATGATGCGCTCAAACTCGATGTTGTGTGTAGTGAAAGCTATTGAATTACATTAAAGAGATAGTGTACTATGAAGTCCTGGGGTGTTACATTCTCCCCTCCTTCAATAAATTGAATCCTCACAAATTGAAATTGTTCTTCGAAAATAAAATGTTAAAAATAGAAAATACCTTTGTGGAAATCCCACATTTGAAATAGGGTTAATAAAATTTATTCTTAATAAGAGGGAAAGGGAAATGAAAAAGTCACCACCATATTAGGATTTAGAATAGGAGAAAATTGGTGGGAATTTGAGACACATAATTGGAGGAAAAATGTAAATATTTATAGGGAGTGATTGAGGTTATAAATCACAAACAAGTGAACAATAAATAGAAAATTAAGGTCCTCAAAGCCATAATTTTATGATGACTTAAGATATTATTGGTTCATCAAAACATAAGGTATTAGGATAACACATTTTTTGATTTTGAGATCCTTTAACTAAAGTTTAAGTATTAATTTCTTCATATAATAAGAAAAAAATACTTGACAAGTAGAGTTCAATCCTTTAACCAATTTCTACCACAAACTCATCTTTCACTACCAAAAGATAATAGAACTCAGAAATATTCTATTTATCCTAATCGTGTAGGGTTCAAAAAAATGAATTTATAATTCATCTATTAGACCTTTTAAAATAAACTACATTATACAATCTAGGACATCACGTAGTCCACTGGTAGGTGATGCACCCTTGTCACCCTTCAGTTCCAGGTTCAAGTCTCATGGCCTTACCGGACGTGATAGGTTGTTGCCCGACCTCTAGGTTTTCATTTTTATAACAATCCAAAAATAATCTTAAGAAATTATTTAACCTTAACAATAGCATCCAATGTTAAACTTAATCCATTCCAAACTTTATACTTATCCATAATACTTCTATCCGAACTCATAGTCCAAAATTTATAAGGAAGGACGTATAATATACATGTGAATACCTTTATCGTGTATTCTATTAAAATGTAGTAATAAAATGAATTGCCAAAAAACCATATTTGAATAGGTATGTACTTTCTTATTCCTTCTGTAAAACATATAATACTAGATATACTCCTTAAATCCAAAAATTTTGTAATCTCCAACAATTATGGAATAAACAAACTATTAATCAGTTCCAAAGTAGTAAATACTATCGAAAATAATTTATCTAAATCAATCATCTCTTATTCCAAAATCAATACCTCATTATCAGGACCATATTATAGTATATCTTTCCATCAACCATGTATTTTCCAAAAAATTTAACTTGCTATTGAGTCACTTTTCTTGGTACCACACAATCTCAAATTCTTAATGAAATATTACTACAGTACAATCCTGATATACTCCATAATTATTATAACCAATAAATCATTGGTATAACACTCAAATGAAATAATTCTTTAATATCAACATAAGAACATTAATCATTCCCCTTCATCTGCAGTAGTATCATAACTTTATTATTATATAACAACATCATTTTAGTATAATTTGATGATTGGTACATTGATTCGTGTAGTGTCCCAACTCCTTTCAGATAAAGCATTGTACATTTGAATTTTTTTTACCCTTTCAATCAAGTACTTGGTGTCCTTTTTATCCACACTTATAACAAACTCTCATTCCCTTAAATCATTTACCAAGGCGATTGTTTCCACAGTTATCACATATGGGCGAATCCATCTTTCCCTTATTTTATTTATCTATATTTCTCTATACCATCCTTTTCTTCACTGGATTCCCTTCAAAGAAATAGGACTTATAGAATTATTTACTTATCTTATTAACACATGATAATATTTCTGTATATGATGAGAATACGTGGGAGACTATTCTCTTCTAAATGTTGGCTTAAGACCATGAAAGATATAATCATTCTTACTCTTTGGATCATGCATATTTCTAGAGTTCTCATTCCTTCTACTGGGAACCATTTCTAAACAATGGCATACAATAGGTTATTTTATGAATCACAATGCATAATTACTCCTGAATGGCCCGAAGGCCTTCATTTTTTTTATTTTTGATAACCCCCCTTTCAAGGGATGAGGGGGAACCCTTACAAGGCTCGTAGACTTAGAGATTACAAGGCTCGCAGGCTTAAGAGATTACATGGCCCGAATGTCTTAGGGAATTCAACTAGACTATTTACAAGGAACTTACCCTCCCTAGCATCTGCGTCATGGTAATAGCTCTCTACCTTTGCATGGCCGTTTGGCTAGGCTTCCCTTTCAAGCACAGGATGGTACCGATGGCGTAGCCATACCCTCTCATTCTGACAATCCATTTGGTTCTGCTATGGTGAGTGCACCTGCTCTAAATCCTCTTCTAGGGATGCCCATTTTTTGTAGTGTGTCTAGGGAAACTACATGTGGCCTGAAGGCCTTGAGGTGGCTCGAGGGCCTTAAATGTGGTCTGAAAGCCCTACTAGCCCGAAGGCCTGGGGGGCCGAAGGCCTTAAGGAATCCAAGCCCAAACCGGTGGCCCAAGGTGAATTGTTCCAACTACTACAGTACCAAACAATACCTGCTACAATATCTGCTACAGTGTCGTACAATGTATAGTTCTGATACAGTACCTGTACAGTGTACAACTCTGCTATAATAACCACACAGTGTATAGTACTGCTACAGTTCCTGCTACAGTACCTACTACAGTACCCGTAAAATATGCCTCTACCTGTTCTTGAACCTGGGTCTTATGGATTCACTTAAGGATACCTCACCAACTGGGATGAGGCTCATGTGCACGCAATGCATAATTAAAAACTTTTAAAATACCTAACATAAATTGAAAATTTTATGCATATAATCCATAATCATAAAAATGTTTTCTTTGAGAAGGTATTTACTCATAAATCCTTCATACTGGTTTGTAAAGAAAATGTGAATTATCCTAAGCATATCCCTCAAGAGTGTCGTAACCAATAGTGCAACAAGGCCCGTTGTCATGTACCAGGATACCCTGGGTCAAGCCTGAAACTCCTTGTCAGAGTTTTCACTCCTAGGTACATCTCTGCCAGAGCTACCTCTACTTACTCGTATCCAGACAAGGATGTATTTCTTGGATAATTCACAAAATATCTACATTACTGAAATTATAGGAAGTTATTCTATACTAATCCTCAAAGTCTATCTTAGGGTAATGTTTCAAAATCAGAGTTTATCTAAATATAGTTTCTAATGTTTGTAATAAACTTCCTATAATACCAACAGTAACGCCCCAACCCCAGTTACCCAGATTCGTTGCATTATTAAATAACATTAGCACGATTGCATGGAATCAAGTCCTGAAGGACCGATTGGTTTAGCAGTCTTGGAAAACATATTACATATATGAATGTTATATTAAAATTTCTAAAATAAAACACAAAATAAACAATACTTTGAGAATTCCATTATTCCCCTAGATTAACCCTACATATCAATCATAATATACTTATTCACATACTGGAAAAAATAAAACATAAGAAAGGGGTGAGCTCAGATGCTCAGTAAGGATAACAATAAAGCAGAAACTACCATAAATAAGCATAAACATTTAAGCCAATATATAAGACTAAAACATAAGACTTTTAAACATAAACTTAAGCATAATATGGAAAAGATAAATCAATTAATTATATTTACTTATTCACATGGATATTCTACTTGTCAAATAATCGCATGTAGTATCAATAGGTAATTTCGTAAGGATGGAATACATAATGCCAAACATCATAGCCACATAGTCAAGACCTCATGACAAGACTAAAAATAAAATTTTTATCAAGGCCTTATGGAAAGAAACTAATTTGTATCATGAGACCTATCGATGCATCGAGAAGCTATAGTGGGCTCCACCAGTCAATTACTAAGTCCAATGCATTCCTCATATGAAAATGTTAAAGCAAAACATAAACATTAGTATTAAAACTAGCATACGAAATGTAAATACTTTAACCATAAACCATAAATGGTATAAAAATAGAACATCCACAGTCAAACATATCATAACTAATTCAATAGAATTTGGAATATTGTATTATAAAAAACAAACTCAATCAAGAATAATATCCAGTAAAGGATGTTGACATAGTTGAAAATGATCAGTAAAACTCTTTGAGTGAAATATACCTTTTCTTGAAATCATTTAAAAGTAATGCATTTATAAATTAAGTCATTTAAATGATATTTTTGAATCAAATTGTCCCATATCACTTTGAAACTTTTGAATGGAATTAACATTTTAAAACAGTCATGTTCATATAAATAAATCCTTAAAATCATTTTTAAAACATGGACATTAATTAAAAGATTTAGAAAAATAAATCATTAAAACATTTAAAATGATGATATTAACAAAGGGTATCTTCCAAAAAACCATAAAATATTCATTCTGAAAACAATTTTATGAAACATGTACCTTGATGATTAAAATTTCCCATTAAATACTTACACATAAACAATCTTGGATAATAATGAGATTGAGAAATTAACCCTTACCCAGTATTTTCCTTTGGTCAAGGGTACGTTTAGCCTCCTATATAATGACCATAATATGTTATTAAATTATACCAAAACTATATTCATATTTATGATATCATACTTGATTCATTTATGGTTTAATGCAACCCATTTAATAATAATTTTTTGTTAAAATAACATTTCGGGTAATAGTCACTTTCTTTATCGTACGTGTTTTAACTTGTTATTCTTGATCGTATCAGTTATATCATGATTTAATTCATTCCATAATATAAAAAATTATTTATGTATCATATATATTCAGAATATAAATATGTATAATATATTGATATATGAAATGTAAAACACTATTTATGGAGACGGTAGGCCGTATGTACGCATAAACGTCGTTTTCGTTTCCATGTCGTATTGAATGGAAGTAAGTGAATGAGATATTTGTAAATATATATATATATATATATATATATATTTCTAGTAGAATTAATATGTCATATATTACATACTTATTAATAATATATATTTTTATAATCATCGTTGAATGATGAACGTGGAAATAAATCTCATTGTGCTGGGGAGATGGTAAGTCGTACGCACGTACGAGAGACGATATCATTATATTGATGGTGAAATAATATGTAATTGGATGAAATATTGTATATAAAGAATAATTAACATGTTATATTTATTATTTACGTCAATTATACTCATTATTATACCCATCCAAATAATGAGGTGTTGAATAACAAACTACACCACGACATGGAGATGGTAAGCCGTATGTAAGCACGTATGGTGACTTTGTCATTCATATGATGGATAGAATAATGAATATTATTGTACCATATTTATAATAACATCACAGTATGTTATAAGGTACTGGATTTATTATTTTAGTATGGAAACAACAAAGAAATATGAAGTGGACGAAGAAAAGAACATGAAAGCGGCGCTGGAATAATTACCTCTTCTTCGGGTTCTTCCATTTGATTTGAACAAAAGGGCTCCTTAGGTTGCCTTTATAGTAAAAGTAAGGCCTCTAGATTTAAGTGAGGGTAGTTGGGAGGATATTTGAGCAGTTTTTGGTTGATCCAGATGGCTTTGAATGTGTGAAACTAAGATAAGGTGAAGTACCCTTTTATAAGAGAGGTGATGGTCACTTTAGGAAAATATTGAAATATTATTTTATTATTAAATCATTTTCAGTTTATAATGGCTCCATATGGATTTATTTCAAGGGTAAGGTGGGTATGGGTCGAAATACTCTCAAACAATAGGTTTTAGATAATTTTATGTCACCGTATTAACCTTACCTTTTAGATTTAACTCTTAGTTAAATAGTTTAACTTTTACTATGTCTTCTTGTATTTTTATATTACATGGTTAATAAAATTACTATAAAATGCCAAAAAAAACCTCAAGTGGTTCATTAATGAAATCTATATCATTATCTAAGTACTTTGGATGAATCTTATATTTTTAGGAATAATATATCATTTAATATTATAGTATTTGTTTTAAAAAATCATTTATGTCAATTTTGATACTATTTAGTATTTGGTTTTTGTGAAAGTAAAAAAAATTGATTACTTCAAAAAAAATATTTAATTAACCCTAAAATGTCATATTAACCTAGAAAATTCATGTAATGCATCAAAAGACTCACTTTACATTAATTTTGTTATTTATAATATCAATTATTTTAATCTTTCATTAATAAGGTAATTACTGCCTCATCATTTTGTCATAAATAAATTTAAATATTTAATGTCTAAAATTTATAAATAAAATACCATGATGTATGAAATATTTTTATATTTCTAATGAATATTTATAGTAGAATTTATCTTCTCTATAACCCTATATTAATAATGGTTTAGTTATTAATATTTGTATTTAACACTTTTAACTCTTCTGTAAATAAAATAATAATAAATGTCTTAATATAATCAAAATGTACCAAAAGGATCCAATTTTATTCATAAGGTTGATTTTGGTCGAAATATACTTATTCAATAGAATTAGTACATGTGTTTGGGTAATTATAATATCATTTTTACCTTTAATTACCCTATTTACTTTTAACCGTGGTAAATAAAATTCAAAAGTTACCATTCACCAAAAATTATTTTTATCCTATTGAACCACATTTTACTTACTAATGTCAACCATGTCTCTCTGATTTTTGAAATTCAATTCAAATAAGTAGAAAAATTGTGTTTTATGCAAATTTGCAAATGTGTTTAGAAGGTGGGTAAAAGACTGTAAAAAGTTCAATAAAATTTTACATATCTAATCTTATTATAAAATGATTTAAATGAATTACATTGGAATAATATAGTTATTATGTATCTATTTTGAATTTAAAATAAATTTAAATAAAAATAAAAATTATTTAAAAAAAATTTGGTTTTAAACAATAATGTATTGTTTTTCACTATTCATCAAAAATTGAATGTTTTCTGAAAAATACCAAAACTTTACCCTAAGATAATTTTGATATTCCGAATTCAATAATGATATCTATTTTAAAAAATTAAAAACATAGATGTTTCATTAATTTATTTAAAATTATTTTTCACTGTAAAAACCAAAAAGCGGGGTTTTAAGAAGTAAAAACTATCAAAATATTGACATGTGTTTATGTACAATTTAAATGTGAATATATGACCTGACCTATCATTGAAGGCAGTCAAAGTTTAAAATGTATATTCCTACTAACTACTGTATATGTGGAAAGAAGGGTCGAACCCACATAAAAGGAAAATTTGACCACTATTCTTCGAAAAACTTTTAAAAAGACCCCAATGTTGTCAACAGTGGGGTAGATTTTCTATTTTTTACTTTTTTTTATATTTTTACTCTTTTATGTGTATTTATTAAGTAATGAAGTGACTAAACATTTAAAATATTGTATCTAAACAAATTTGAAGGAAGAAACAATTGAAAGCATAGAGGAATAGAGATATAAAACGCTGATAAATGAACAATATAGTAAAACGATCTGGGAAAATTCTTCATCCTACTGGTTTTTAAAGTATTCCAATTCACTTAAAAGTTATTATAGTTGGCCACCATAAAGATAATGAATTGCCTCCCTCGTCCGGAGTTAAGTCACACAAGCTGATCGACTTCAGAGTTTTCCACTCCAAAATAAACCAACTATGAAAAGTTCGAATTGAAAATAACAACTGTACGAACTCGCCGTAAGTCCTAAAGTATTGTGAATTTATTATTTTTTTGAAAGGTGTGTCCATGATAAATCTCTCTGATTGATTGTGGAGTTTTGAAAATTATGTTATAGTGGTAAAAATCAATTTAATGAATTCAGTATTGATCTTACCGATCAATAATGAACACATTAATGTGTTAAAGTAAAAAGGAAGAAAAGTTAACCAGTAGAAGTGGTAATTTCCTGAGCTCGAATATTTAGCCAATTAACTTGTTCATTATCAATACAACAAATGAAAAGACACTAGAACAGATTACAAGAATTCCAACACGAGGGAAGAAGAACTCCCCAAATACTACTCTGCTCTCAGGCTCCTTGGCCTCCAGCTCGTCTCCAGTGCTTCGCCTAGAAGTCTCCACTCTCAAAATGGTGTGATCGTTAAAGGAATGAGTGTCCTCCCTCAGATCTACTGCTTTCTCTATTTTAAGTATCCATTGTCTTCTGCTGCTTGTCACCCACAGACTCCACTGACATAAACCTTGTATTTCATTGCGGCACCGTACACATGTGTTTTTTTGCGAACCACACTTTGCATTAGTAAAACCCCTATAACTAACTCCTGATGAGTTAGTTGAATGCACCTGGACATTTTTTAAAGCCTTAGTGTGAACCTGAAAAGTAAAGAACGAAAAAACAAAGCTAAAACTAGTAGAACACAATAATAAAACAATTGGTTGATAAATCAATTAACAGTTATTAGCTGGATATTTTATTTATTTAATCTAAAACTTAAATTATTAATTATTAAATATTATTATTAAGTAATTAAGTAATTAACTTATTTAATTTAATATATTTATTAAAGTTAATTTTAGTTGTGAATGAAGATGTTTATTATTTCATTAGTTAATTAAATTATGTTACTTTAATTTAATTTAACAAGTTATTAAAATTTTAGTTCCAAAAAATTAAATAAAACAAAAAAGTTGATATTTATGAGTAATTATAATTATTAATGTTAATTATAATTATTAAGTTTATTATAATTTTAGAAATTAAGATTATTTCCATTTTAACTTAATTAGTTTAGTTTATTTATAAATTTATTTATTATTTATATTTTATATTTTATTTTATAAATATTGAGTATGGAGAATTAAAATAATAATTTATTTAAACATAAATTAGAGATTATTATTAATTTAATTAAAGTTTGTTAAATTAATAATAATGTTTTTTTGAAATTAAAAATCTTATGTTTGTTCTTTATTTATAATTATTAAAGTTTAATATTTTAATTTATTTATTTTAGTTTAATTTTTTATTATATTTTTATTTCTATTACTATTTTTTAATTAGGTTAAACCCTCCCTCCAATTTGGGTGCTACAAGGGGAGTGGATCTTCAACAGAACCGCAGAACAAGGATGGAGGCTCCTCTCCTCTCAAGCCCAGCGGCTCTGCCTCAATCCGGACATTTCCTCCTCTCTCGAGCGCAGCGTAGGTGGTGGCTCCTCCTGGTAACTCCACATAGTGGTGGTGAAGGGGCTATTTTTGTTGGAGGGGGTGTTTTTTTTAATGGGGCGATGATTGGAATAATTAGGGGAATGGGTGTTTTGAGCGCCACTTCAAGTGGCGCTCAAAAGATTTTGAGGCCGAGGGCCACTTCAAGTGGCGCTCGGTCATTTCCGCGAAAAACAGCTTCAGCGCCACTTCAAGTGGCGCTGCCTTCAAAAAACTAAACATTTCAGCGCCACTTAAAGTGGCGCCGAAACACCCCCGCCCCAATAAATAGGAGCCTCCTCCACCCCATTTTCCCATCTTTTCCCCACACCCCTCCTCTCCTTTCTCTCAAACTTCTCTCTAAAGTTTTCTGCGGTTGATCTGCCTGCGCCGCCTGCCTCGCCTGCCTCTTCGGTTGCTCTGCCTGTGTAGCTACCTCTCCACAAATTTGAGCTAAATTTTTTTAAAATTTATTTAATACTTTGATTTAATAATTTAGTTGTTGAATTTATAGAATTAGTATATAATGTTTGTATTTTATAAATAGTATGGTTTTTTTAAATATAATTAGATAATGAAATGATTAGTTAGTTAATTAGTTAATCATAATTAGGTAAATAATTAATGATAATAAGGTTATTAATTAATCATAATTAGGTTATTAATTAATTGTAATTACATTATTAATTAATCATAATTAGGTTAGATGATTAAATAATTATAAATAGGTAATTAATTAATCATAATTAGGTAATTAATTAATCGTAATTAGGTAATTGATTAATCGTAATTAGGTAATTAATTAATCGTAATTAGGAAATAATTAATCAATATTAGCTAATTAATTAATCATAAATAACTAATTAATTAATCATAAATAGGTTATTAATTAATCGTAAATAGGTTATTAATTAATCGTAATTAGGTAATTAAGAAATCGTAATTAGGTAATTAATTAATCAATATTAGCTACTTAATTAATCATAATTGGGTAATTAATTAATCCTAATTAGGTAATTAATTAATTTTAATTAGGTAATTAAATAATTGTAATTAGGTAATCAATTAATCGTAATTAGGTAATTAATTAATCGTAATTAGGTAATTAATTAATCGTAATTAGGTAATTAATTAATTGTAATTAGTTAATTAATCAATCAATATTAGCTACTTAATTAATCAATATTAGCTACCTATTTAATCAAAATAAGGTAACTAATTAATAATAATTAGGTAATTAACTAATCATAATTAGCTAATTTATTAATCATAATTAGCTAATTAATTAATCAATATTAATAATTAATCACAATTTGTTAATTAATAAATCATAATTAGGTAATTAATTAATCGTAATTAGGTAATTAATTAATCGTAATTAGGTAATTAATTAATTGTAATTAGGTAATTAATTAATCAATATTAGCTACTTAATTAATCAATATTATCTACCTAATTAATCATAAATAGCTAATTAATTAATCATTAATAGGTTATTAACTAATCGTAAATAGGTTATTAATTAATCGTAATTAGGTAATTAATTAATCGTAATTAGGTAATTAATTAATCGTAATTAGGTAATTAATTAATCGTAATTAGGTAATTAATTAGTCGTAATTAGATAATTAATTAATCAATATTAGCTACTTAATTAATCAATATTATCTATCTAATTAATCATAAATAGCTAATTAATTAATCATAAATAGGTTATTAATTAATCGTAAATAGGTTATTAAATAATCGTAATTAGGTAATTAATTAATCGTAATTAGGTAATTAATTAATCGTAATTAGGTAATTAATTAATCGTAATTAGGTAATTAATTAATCAATATTAGCTACTTAATTAATCAATATTATCTACCTAATTAATCATAAATAGATAATTAATTAATCATAAATAGGTTATTAATTAATCGTAAATAGGTTATTAATTAATCGTAATTAGGTAATTAATTAATCGTAATTAGGTAATTAATTAATCGTAATTAGGTTATTAATTAATTGTAATTAGGTAATTAATTAATCGTAATTAGATAATTAATTAATCGTAATTAGGTAATTAATTAATCGTAATTAGGTAATTAATTAATCGTAATTAGGTAATTAATTAATCGTAATTAGGTAATTAATTAATCAATATTAGCTACTTAATTAATCGTAATTAGGTAATTAATTAATCAATATTAGCTACCTAATTAATCAAAATAAGGTAACTAATTAATAATAATTAGGTAATTAACTAATCGTAATTAGCTAATTAATAAATTGTAATTAGGTAATTAATTAATCAATATTAATTGTAATTAGGTTATTAATTAATTGTAATTAGGTTATTAATTAATCCTAATTAGGTTATTAATTAATTGTAATTAGGTTATTAATTAATTGTAATTAGGTTATTAGCGAAGTAGTTATATTAATCAGCGAAGTAGTTATATTAATTAGCGAAGTAGTTATATTAATTAGCGAAGTAATTATATTTATTAGCCAAGTAGTAGTAAATTACTTATGGAATATACCTTTGCATTACATTCTTGGTATGATAATGAATTTAGTTTCCAATCTACCTTGACCTCGGTTTGTAATTGAAGTTATGAACTTGAATTTAGTAGTTCAATATATTTTTTGCATATTAAGTGTTAGAATTATCATGAAATGATTGTTCTCTTGAGTAAAGTATCCCCGGGTAGAGGGGATTTGGGTCGGACCACCTACTTTCCTGGAGGCTTGCCTTGTCTAGGAAAGTGAATGGGGTTGGCTATCTGTCGCTCCGGGCTTACTCATGTGGAGACTTTCAATTTCATATAACTCTATGCTTTTACATGACGTGTTCGTGTACCTCATGCATATAATGCATGTGGATATGTATAAATATATTTGACTTCTATTTTTGGGTAAGTAACACAAACTTGTGGGTTGTGTAAATAGTTACACATCAATATGGTTTGAACATATTGATTTGGTGGAGGGATTAGGATTCCAACCAAAATTACTAGAAGCATGCATACATAAATTGATTCTTTAATTAGATTTAATTAATAACAGTGGTTTCTTTTAGATAAAAAAGATGGTCGCCGCTTATATTTATTGCAACGGTCAAATAATTGAGACAGAACAAGGATGTAGTTATAGTATACATCCAGAAGCTGTTGTGATGCTTGGAGGATGTACTAATTTGGAAGCTGTGCAAAGAAAAATTCATCGGAGGTTAAAACTGGCGAGGAATCAAGTGATAGAGTCCATCACATTCAGATATCTTCAATTTATAGATAGGTTTTGGCATGTGCCCTATCCGGTAAATGATGATGATGATTGGGAATATATACTTTCATTGGTTAAGTATATACCTGAGAATCAAATGATGGAGTTGTATGTCACTATAGCTACAATGGAGGTTCCATCGACATTGGAAGTTGACCCATCTCAAATTCATGAGACTATGTCATATGCTCCTTTACATCAAGACGTTCCATCAGCATCAGTAGTTATTCCATCATTTCCATCAGCCACAGTTTCAATGGATAGTCCTCCACATACTTTAGATGCATTGGTTGATGAATTTGAGGATGATGACAATTTTGAACAAGATGAAGAGGAAGTTAAAGAAGAAGAAGAGCATGCGGAAGATCAGTCTGTACCATCTCATGTGACGTTCAACCGACCATTGAACCATCCTATACTATTGGCTTCATGGTTGACTGAAGGCATGAATCGCTTGCCAGAATTTGATTATTCAGTTATCACTCCCAGTTCAGAATTTCCAGGAATCATTGGTGGCATAAATCGAGTGTCAGATAATGGTGTTATGTATATTGGCAGAGAGTTTGAGAGCAAAGAAGCAATGAAAAATGTGATAAAACAATATCACATTGAAAGACATTAGTCATATGTTGTAGAAGAGTCAAAGAGATCTTATTATTTGATCCGTTGTGACAAATATGAATCGAACTGTCAAATGCGTCTGCGAGCTATTATTGATAACACTTTTCACAGCTGGCGCATCACTAGATTTACTCCACACACATGTGTGAACCCAAGCTTGGCACAGGAACACTCTTCATTAGATGTTGAGTTTGTTTCAACTATTATTGTTGAAATGATTAGAGCATGTCAAGACGTCCCTGTGGTTCTGGTCATTGAGCGAATCAAACAGCTTTTTGGGTATCAAATCTCTTACTGGAAGGCATGGGCAGCACGACAGAAGGCTATTGTGAAAGTGTATGGTGATTGGGATGACTCTTATCGAGTTCTACCACAATTGTTGGAGCTTCTACGCCACAATAATCAAATAGTCTATCGGTTACATACAGTTGAATATGTTAACCAACAGAACCAACTTGAACGCTCAATGGTTGTGTTTGATAGATTATTTTGGACATTTTTACCATGTGTGGCGGCTTTTAGACATTGCAAGGAGTTCATACAAATTGATGGCACATTTCTGTATGGAAAGTCTACCAGAACTTTATTGATTGCCGCCACACAAGATGGAAATCGAGCCCCTCTGCCTATAGCATTTGCAATTGTGGAGAAATAGAACTTCTCATCATGGAGCTGGTTTCTGGCATGTCTCCGAGAGTTTGTTACGGATGCAGAAGGGATTTGTCTTATTTCTGATCGCCACCGTGAAATCAAGGAGGCGATACAGTCTGAGGGTCTTTCGTGGAGACCACCATATGCCCATCATCGATACTGTATTCGACACATTGCCAGCAATTTGCGAAAGAAGTTCAAGAATGAGTCGATGAAAAAGGCAATCTTAAAAATTGGTATGAACATCCTTTTCTGTTTAAAATGTTTTTGTCATAGTTATTTTCATAACTGTTCAGATGACTGCTTGTATGATAGCATATGAGCCTCAACAACAAAGGATGGAGGAGCGTCTTCAAGATATCCACAGAGTGAATCCAGAAGTGTATGATTACATGATGCAAATTCCAAAGCAGAAATGGTCGTTGGCATATGATGATGGGAGGAGATATGGTCATATGACGACCAACATCGTAGAATGTATAAATGGAGTTTTCAAGGGTGTTCGAAAACTACCTATCACAGGTAAATACGAATATTTCAATATATGTTACTCAGAAGAGTTACTATTATAATATAATATTTGTATAATGTCGTAAATCTAAATTTCAGGGTTGGTACAAGAGACCTTCTATAGTAGTGTAAAGTACTTTCTGGAATGAGGAAAGCAAGCTAAATAGGTCTTGAACAGAGGGATGCACTATGGACACCATTTCCAACGCGAGCTAGATACAGTTCTTCAGGAGGCCGCAACTTACCGTGTAACTGCATTTAATCGTCCAGAGCAACGATTTGAGGTCGCTGAGCCTGGTGATGCTATGGCATGTAGCAATGGTCGTGTGTGAGTTGTTTTATTGGAGAAGCGTTACTGTGATTGTGGAAACTTTCAGGCACTGAGATATCCCTATGGCCATGTGATTGCTGCATGTGCTTACGTACACGTATCTTGGGAGCAGTTCGTTGATCCAGCTTATCGACTCGAGAGCATCAACTCCTGCTACAATACTCCGTGGATGCCAATCGGGGAATATCAGAATTTTCAGCTGCCTGATGGCGCACCCACGCTTCTACCGAACAACAATAGACTTCGACCTAAAGGGAGGCCAAAGTTGACTCGTATTCGGAATGAGATGGATTGGCCTAGTGAACATCCAGCTGGACGGCGGTGCAGCATATGCCGCCAGGAAGGTCATACAAAGACACGTTGCCCTAGACACATAGGGCAATCATCTAATGGTTAAAATGAATCATGTACTCTATCAGTTACTGTAAAACTTTGTACATGTAATTATTTTTATCATTTCACCATTTTTAATCATATTTGTCTTACTTGTAAATAGGGTAATTTTTTGGAAAATGTACCATGATTTCACGTGACATTTTTTGTCGAACGATCAACATTACATGAGTAGCTTTAAACAAACAACACCAACTCAATAAAAGGAATGTACCTGTATAAGAAAACAAAACCATTTGAACTATTAAATGAAAATGTCATCAGTTCTGTATAATGAAAGATGAACTTACAGTGACTACAAAACAAAAACGAGGAAACTTTGAACGTCTTCACCCCAACACCCCAACACGGGAGACAACAACTAACCCAATGTGTTTATTCTTCTTTCAAAATTATATGATAAATTTCATATCTTACATGATAAATGTCATATCTTACATGAAATTAATGTTTTATTGTTTGCACATTCAGATGGAGCATCCACTTTTATCTGGTCAGGAGACGCACGTGTCGCGCGATGTGTTGGCGCGGTGACCTGTTAGACATCTTCATGTTCAGAGAGCGCACCGTTTCCATCATGAGGCACCGCCGGCAGCTATTTGTCCATACCTTAGACGTGCAGGCTTTTATGGAGTCACTATGTGTGACTTCAAGACCATCGACCATCATTTGATAGCTGCGTTGGTTGAGAGATGGCGGCCAGAGACACACACATTTCATCTCCCAGAGGGGGAGATGACTATTACATTAGAGGACGTCGCCTACATGCTGGGGTTACCTATCCATGGAGATGCAGTTACGGGGGCCAGTACCGGTGATTGGGTTTCAGTCATACAGAGGATGTTAGGCATTGACGTCATCGGCGCACGGGGTGTCCTCCAGGGTTCGCGCTTGCGCATGAGGTGTCTTGATCAGCATTTCGACGTCATTCCCGATGATTCAGACGACGAGACGCTTCTTCAGCACACACGTGCATACATTTTGCGGTTGCTCGGAGTCATGTTGTGCGTCGACTACTCCACCGCTTTGGTACACATGATGTACCTCCCATTACTTGAGGATCTGGATCAGACTGCTACATACAGTTGGGGATCCGCTGTATTAGCACATCTGTACAGATCTCTCTGCACCAGTTGTCAGGCCGATTCACATCAGATTGCAGGTTGCATGGTGTTAGTACAGATGTGGGCCTGGGAGCGTTTTCCACGCATCGCTCCTCGAGTTGTCGCACCACTTGCACCGGAGCTACTTCAGGACTGTCCTCAGGGACGATGGTATGTCTACTTCATTACTTTTAGTTATTCAGTACTTTTGTTATTGATTTTTATAAACTTACCGTAGGTTACTCTTTTTTCACCAGGTGGAGTCAGTCTCAGAAGTATGCACATACTCCGAGACATAGTGTGCATAGATTCCGACAGATATTCGACGCTATAGTGCCAGCTGATGTAAGTTAAACATTACTTTTTTGTAGGAAAATTTGCTTTGTTATCACTATTTTAAGTTATTTCAATATAATCTCAATAACATTGTCATGCTACTATATGACTTATTTTTTGAGTTTACATTTCACGTTTCATGGACTCCTTATACAGGTTATGTCTACGCATCACTTCCACTATACTGCACAGCTTTGGCTGGAGATCGTGCTGCAGTGGTGCCACTCATTCACTTTCACATCATTGAGTGGCACCAGCCAGACCGGGTCATGCGCCAGTTCGGTTTTATACAGCATATCTCATTGGCACCACGACAGACTACCGAGTTACATTCGATTGTGCTTATAAGTAGACAGACGACAGACTGGTGACGACATCATGCATCCTATATCCAGCTTTGGGACAGGCGTGCACGATTCAGTATCTTTCCACAGGGATATATCACATCACACTCTGATTTATCTGATCAGGGGGATTATGCACACTGGTATCGACGACATACCATCATGTACCTTACACGTCAGGGGATTGGCATTCAGCGATTGGTATGTTTACTAAGATTTATTAATTTTGTTTAACTCATTTCTGATATTAATTTGATTGTCATTTCATTTGCAGGCAGACGCCATTGGTCACCTTGCACATTCCACGCAGCCTCAGGAGCATGCATATATTCTGCGGGAGGTAGTTCATCGGGATGTGGTGGCTCTATTGGATCATCTCCGGTTGATACATGACAGTTTTTTTGATGAGGAGCCACAGATATATCCTGATCCATATCTTCAGGCAAAAGCACCTGAGGATGACGATGTCCCTGCTATGCCTGCTGAGGAGGATGCACCGCCACCGCCACCTCCAGCTGGATGATAGAGACGAGCACATCCGGGGGGCAGAGGCAACCACATCGACATCCGAGAGCGGCTCCTGCAGATGTCGTCGCACCACAGAGAGACGATCTCGCCCAGCAAACTGATGATTTTGCACAGCAGGGAGACATTTATATACCGCATATGGCGTCTCCGCAGACTACTATGGACTTCGATCTGGGTGCAGTCACACAGCTTATGGCGGCCCCCTGTCCTCCCGACGAGGCCTTCTTCAGTACCCCATTTCTACCATTTATAGGAGCTTCAGAGCCATATGTCACCCCATATGGTTTTGGGGCATCCTCACATGATTTTGGGGCGTCCTCACATGATTTTGGTCAGTCCTCTACACAGCATCATGAGGAGGCACCAGAAGCACCGGAAGAGGAGGAACCTGCAGAGAGGACACCGGAGCGACATGGACGTCGGACGCGGAGAGGACGTGACATTCAGACACCGCGTTGTGGTACCGGGGGGCATTGTCGTTGATGTTTTTGGATGTAATGTTGTATATATTAAAAAACTTATTCACTATGATAAGTAACTGTTGTTTAAGTCAAATAACAAGAAAATCAAAAATCTATTAAATACAAACTTATTTCAATTAACTATTAAATTATAAAGTACAGGTACAATATAAACAAAATTTTTCACAGCGAGTTAACCATTAATAATTAATAATTATAATGACAAATAATAATTAATAATTATATTAATAACTAATTAATTATTGTATATAAAATAATAATATTTTATAGACGTTTAAAGTCATATAGTTGAAACATTTTTAAGTTACAACTAGGTGGTTTTGAAAGCCTATAAAATATTTTCTATCGACATTTTTACGTAATTTTTTTATTTTCATCTATTCAGTATATTTTTAATCCAAGTTTCAAGTTTCATTCATATTGGTCATATGGATTATGTTTTATAGACGTTTAAAGTCACATAGTTGAAACATTTTTAAGTTGCAACTAGGTGGTTTTGAAAGCCTATAAAATATTTTCTATCGACATTTTTTACGTAATTTTTTTATTTTCATCTATTCAGTATATGTTTAATCCAAGTTTCAAGTTTCATTCATATTGGCCATATGGATTATGTTTTATAGACGTTTAAAGTCACATAGTTGAAACATTTTTAAGTTACAACTAGGTGGTTTTGAAAGCCTATAAAATATTTTCTATCGACATTTTTTACATAATTTTTTTATTTTCATCTATTTAGTATATGTTTAATCCATGTTTCAAGTTTCATTCATATTGGTCATATGGATTATGTTTTATAGACATTCAAAGTCACATAGTTGAAACATTTTTAAGTTACAACTAGGTTGTTTTGAAAGCCTATAAAATATTTTCTATCAACATTTTTTACGTAATTTTTTTATTTTCATCTATTCAGTATATGTTTAATCCAAGGTTCAAGTTTCATTCATATTGGTCATTTAGATTATATTTTATAGGCTTTCAAAGTCACATACTTGAAACATTTTTAAGTTTCAAGTAGGTGGTATTGAAAGACTATATGTTTAACAATATTTCAATTTTTTTATAAATAGTTACTTATAACTATGTAAATATATACATGTACAAATATATAATTATACATATACAAGTATAACTATAATTACAATATAATTCTAAATATAATTATAAATATAATTCTACACACACACATACACACATATATATATATATATATATTTATATATGAATATTAAATATATTTATAAATAAATTTTAAATATTTATGTAACAATATTTTCATAATTATATATTTTAAATATATTCATATTCATATAATTATAAATATTTATATTTAAAGATTAGTTTATAATTATATAATTACAAATATATTTTTTATTTAAAAAATATATATAAATAGATTTATATTTATAAATATTTATTTTTAATTATATATATACATAATTATATTTATACACACACATATAATTATATATATACATAAATATAATTTCATAATTATATAATTATAAATATAATAATAATTAATTTAGCATTTTTAAATACATATTTATAAGATTATTTTTAAAATTTTATTTATTTATTTGGAAATTATTTATTAAAAAGAGATGAGGTGGAAAAAAAACTAAAACAAAAAAAAAGAAAAAATAAATAAATTTATTTATTTTGAAATTATTTATTAAAAAGAGATGAGGTGAAAAACAATTAAAACAAAAAAAAAGAAAACAAAACCAGAAAAAAAAATTAAAAGGGTGGCAAAGCGCCACTTCAAGTGGCGCTAGCCACCCGAGTTGTTGAGCGCCACTTGAAGTGGCGCTCAATAAACCCTTTTTCCAAATTAATCTAAACCTAGACCCATTTTAATAAATAAATAAAAAAAACCTATCCGCCTAAAATAGTCTGGTGAAGGTGTTACAACGGCTTTACCTCTCCTCCTTCACCGACGTCACCTCATCCACCCGGCAGGCTGGTCGGATCCTCCCGCCCTGCGTCACAGGGAATATACCCTCCTCATGTAGTGGTAGTTCTCAGCAGATCTCTTCCACTGGCTTAGCTCCGAACTCTCATGGTGGTGAGAGTCGAAAGCAGCGTTCTTAGGGTTTGGCCTCTGTTCAGTGGACCGACAACGACATGATCATCAGGAAAAGCAGCTAACAATGGTGAGATACTCAAGCTCAAAAGCGATTTCAGATCTATTCTACAACGGCTCAGCGGTCTCCTATGGTTCAAAAGCGGTGGCGATGACATGCTCCTCTTCAAGCGGTGCCTCATCTCGATGCAAATGATCTCTAGATTTGGTTTGTTGTAATTTTTTGAAGAAACTTTTTCTAGTTGTGATTATAGGTCTGGATTGTGGTGTATGCGATGGTGTGTTGAGGTAAAAGAGTAAAACAAGATGAATGTATGTGCAAAAAGAAGGAAACGGTGATGATGAAAGAGAGGAATGATGGGTTGACGAAGGAAAGGTGAAAAACAGGGGAGAAGGGAAATCCAATGGGTAGAAGTAGAGGACGGTGAGAGATGACTCACCATTAGAAGAATGGAAGCAGGGGAGTCACATAAGTGAGGTGTAGGGGAAGCAAATGCGTGATAAAAGTTCACTTTTGGAAAACATGAGGTTACCAATATAATAAAAACAAAGGCTACCGTTGGTTTATAAAAAATTAATGTTACCGTTAGTTTAAATAAAAAGGTTCACCGGTGAAAAAATTAAAGAGGACACTGATATTTTAAAATTAAAGGCTACCGATAGTTAAAATAGAAAAATTCACCGGTGTAGATAAAAATACAGGTCACCGAAAGAGAAAAATTTAAGACTAAACAAGTTTCTGGTAGCTTCCAAAATCAAAGGCTATTGTTTCAGATTAAATAGAAGGTTACCAATAGAAATAGGTCACAGGTAGAACAAAAATAAAGAGAGTTCACCGATAGAATAAAATTAAAAGCTCATTGTTGCGCACAAAGAAAAGGGTCATCAATAGAACACAAATAAAGAACTAAAAGCGACCTTAAAAAAACATAAATTGAACTTAAAATTAAATCTTATGCTAACTAAATAATTTTTTTGAAAATAATTAATTGGTTAAAACCATAAAATCAATAATACAAATATTGAAATTTATAAATTAAAAGAAGGCCAAACAAAATTGAATTATTGTTAAACTTTAAAAATTTAAAATTACAATTTATATTATTAATTGATAACACTTAAATTGAAACTAGATAATTGATAAACTAAATTGATAAAATACTTAAATGAAAAATTATTAAAGGGTCTGTAATGAGTGGAGGAGGAACGCATCAGTGACCTAAATAAGTCAATGATAGCTCATATCTGCCTCACCAATAGACTAAACACAAAAGTTAATGAATAAATAATCTAATTTCATACATTGGATTAAATAATTAATGTTTTAAAACTCTAAATTAATTAATTAAACATGTATTTGAATACTTAAAGTTAAAAGCACCCTATTTTATTTAATTTAAACTAAAACTCTTAACTTAATTAGTTAACGGAATAGTAAAACATAATAATTAACAAAGTAAACTTATTCTAATTAATCTAAATTAAATAATAAAATTTTAAAATAAAATAAAATTTAATTAGATATAAATACGATGATTAAATAATTGTTTAAAATAGATATTAATTTATTACATTGTTAAGTAGATTTCAGTTAAGAAGACAAATTAAGAAAAAAATTAATTTAGAAAAGTAAAGTAAGATTAAAATTAATATTTTAACGGCTAAAAATACTTTATTAATTATAAAAATTGATTAATTAACAAAATTAGTTATAAAATTAATTAAGTACAATTATTTAGTATAAAGTGCTTAAATATTTAATAAAATTAATACAAATTAAGTAAAAAGATGTGGTAAAACTATGTAAAAATAGATCCACATCAAATTCCCCCACACTTAATCATTGTTTGTCCTAAAAAAATTCCATGTTTTATTACCTTTGAAAAACAGATTGTGGTATTTATGATTCAACTCAAAATGTAACATGTTTAGCCCTTAAAATTAGAGGACAAAAACTTTAAAATAAGATTTTTGAAAAATATGTTCAAATGACGTCTTGCATAGAAAAAAATATTCAAAGAGTAATCTAGAAAGCTATGAATCAACAAACAATGAAGATGTCATGCCTCATATTTGATACTACTTACAGATTCATTTCAATCCAAGCTCATGTTTTATGTCCAAGAGTGATAAGATGTAAAATATAAATGGAATCTGAAACATGACAGATGAACCATGTAATTTGACTCATCACCTAGGTTCCAACTAATAACTATTTTTTTAAGAATCACCTTTATGATACAACCTAAATGATTTATATACAAACAATTTTTCCCCTTATACATTTGGAATTCATCATTCCCCTCACCTTAATGAACTCATTTTTGACCCTAGACACTTTATTTTTTTTCCAAGCCATGTATCTTGTGCTAAGAACTGTGCAATGCATTTATTCAAAGTGTACAGAGGGCTTATAGTAAACAAAAACACACCTAGTATCTAGGGTCTTATGTAACAGCCCGAGATTTTATGAAAAATATTCTTTTTAATTTTATTAATGTCTTGTGTTGTACGCTACACCAAAAGGAGCTTGCACAACATGCATCCTTGACTTGCCTTGCATTACACGCAATCGCAACCTTCCTCGATAGCGTGTGTAGTACGCAATACCGAGTTTCACTAAACAACGATATGCTATTAAAATATTATTAAAACTAGCCGTTATGAATAATAATAACCACTTTTTGAAATTTTATAAATTTTATTTTTCAAAACGGACTTCATTTTTGGACTCAGAATATCGAAATTAGCCTAGGGTGAAATTTTGGTATTTTTCTGAAAACTTTTAATTTTTGATGAATAGTGAAACCACTAAGTGGTAGGTTAAAAACTGAATTTTGCATAAAATTTAATTTTACCGCTTCTGTGAATGGAATTTCTAAAATCTGACAGACACGGTTGATATCAGTAAGTAAAATGTGGTTCAATGAGATAAAAATAATTTTTTGGTGAATAGTAACTTTTTACTTTTTTTTACTGCGGTTAATAGTAAATAGGGTAACTAAGGGTAAATATGATATTAATATTACCCTAACACATGTCCTAATTCTATTGTATAAGTGTAATTCGACCAAAAACAACCTTATGAATAAAATATGACTATTTAGGCCCACTTGGGTTAGATTAGGACATTTATTATTAATTTATTTAAAGAAGGGTTAAAATAGTTAAAATCAAAGTTTAATAAGTAAATAATTTTTAATATGGGGTTATACATAAGATAAATTCGACTATAAATATTCATTAGAAAGCTAAAACGATTTCCTACATAATGGTATTTTATTTGTAATTTTTATACATTAAATAATTTAATTTATTTATGACACAATGATGATGCAGTAATTATCTTATTTATGAAATATTGACATAATTGATGTTATAAACACCAAAATAAATGTAATTTGAGAGTTTTTATGAATTCCACTAATTTTCTAGGTTACTATGATATATTATTGTTGATGTAATCAACTTGGTTTGAACATATAATTCTGTTATGACTTTCACAAAAATCATATATCAAATAGTGTCAAAATTGACACAAAATACTTTTTAAATAAAATATTATATTATTAATTGTTATTTTATTCCTAAAAATCTAAGGTTTGGCCAAATGACTTAGATAAGGATATATGTATTAGTAATAAACAATTTGGGGTTCTTTTGGCATGTTATAGTAAGTGTATTAACCATATAGTGAAAGAAAACAAAAAGACACGGTAAAAGTTAAATTATTTAACTTAGAGTTAAATCTAATTGATAATGTTAAAATAATATCATAAACTTGTATAAATCCTATTGGTTGATAGTATTTCGACCCATCCCCACTTTAGCTTCGAAATAAGACCCTTTGGAACCATTATAAACCGATTTTGACATTAATATAAAATAATATTTTGAGGTATTCCTAAGGTGCCCCTCTCCTCCCTTATAAAAGGACACCTCCTCCCCCTTCCTCCTCACACCAATTTGAGCACTCAAGCTCGGCCAACCTCTGCCAAAATCCCTTATCCACTTCCCTAGAATAATCCTAGAGGTCCTGGTCTTCTTCAAAGACCAATCTTAGTTCCCTAAGTGGAGGATTCAAAGAGGCGTTTCAAAGAAGAGGTAATAACCATTACCGATCTTTTCAATTTCTTTCTTCTTCAACTTCTTCTTCTTTAGTTGTTTCATAACAAAGTAATAACATCAGTATTACTTACATACTGATATGTTATTATAAATATGAAACAACCCTAATTCACCTTCTATCCATCCTACGGAAAAAATGAAATCACCGCGCGTGCGTACGTACGGAATACCGTCTTCACGCCGTGGTGTAATCTATTTTCCACCACCACCTTACAAGGATGGGTATAATGGTTTAATGAGTATCTATATATGATTATTATAATGTGATATTGATACTGAAATAGTATAAATACACTTCAACGTGATTCCACGACCATGGGAACGATATCATCGCTCGTGCGTACGTACGGACTACCGTCTCCACGACGCGATGAGATTCATTCTCAATGATTAACCATTAATGAATGATTATAAAGTATATATAATAAGTACTAATGAAATATATTAACTAATAATGATACTGTAATTATTTATATTTATATGTATGTCATCTACTTAATTCCATTCAAGACAATAAGGAAAGGAAAACAGCGTTCATGCGTACCTACGGACTACCGTCTCCATGAACGGTGTATTTATTTCCATTTACTGATTTATTATATATGTATATTCTGAATATATATATATATAAATCATGTTTTATATTCTGGAATTAAGTAATCATGATCTAAGTAATCATATGAATAATTACAAGTTAAAAACACAAACGACAAATGAGACGATTTTACCCAAAACGCTACTTTAACATGAATTTACAAAAGAACGGGTAATATAAAGTCATAAGTGGACCATATATGATATAATAACAATGAATATAATTCTGGAATAAGTCAATAACATGATTTAAATCATTATACAGGAGGTTCGGACACTTACGAAGCAAATCGGACCTAAGGTAAGGGAAATATCACAATCTCATTTTTATCCGAGATTGTTTATTCGTAAGTATTTACTGGGGTGTATTTTATCATCCACATCCATGTTTCATCAATATGTAATATTATTTCCATCCACCTACAATTGTTTAAATCCATTTTTACCCTTCGGTGAGTTTTTAGTAATATGTATGAAAGGAATCTTTTGTCGTTTTTCGTACGAGGTACTTTTTGACTTTTCCGACAAAAGTACGAAGAATGTTTTTTTTAACTTATACGGCATGAATGGATTTTTAAAACATTATTTCCAAGAAGCTTCCTTTACAAGTTTTAAAGTTTATTTTTAATCAACTTCTTTTATTTTAAAGTTGTATGACATGTTATGAAAGGAAAAATGTTTTTGGAGAAGAAAGGATATTTTCCTCAAGAATGGAGTTCAAGTGTTTTATCAAAATTATTTTCCATCTAAGATAATAAAGGGTTCTGTTTTTATCCCAATTATTACATGGATTTGATTATGTTGTGATGGAAACATTTTTATGAATTCCTTTATCTTATATGAATTGTTTTATGATGTCATGTTGTTTAAGAATCCCATTTTTTATTACATGGGTTATGCAATGATGTATGATTTATGATTATGTGGCACACATAAGAAAGGATTAATTATAAGATGGGTGGGACCTATATATCCCTCCAATACATTGGGTAAAGATTTTATATCTCATGAGATAGACATGGCTGGAACGGAAGGTTATTTCGGTTCAGTGAAACAGGACTGAAACGAGGGTTACTCGATTCAGAAAGGGACTTTGTCCACTAAGATAGTCTTGGAAATGAGTCTTGACTAACAAGAAATGATTCTCTATGATTATGTGTGTATGCCACAAAGTTTCATGTTTTATGTTATGATTATTGGGATTACATTTCACTTCTATGATTTATCTCATGTTATGATATTATGAGCTCTCTTTTTTTGCAGGTTAAGATTTCCAAAAGCTATGTTCTTATGTATATGATGTGATTGATATTTCTTTTGTTTACCCTTACTGAGCATTTGAGCTCACCTTTTTATGTTTTCTTTTCCCCAGGATATAAAGAAAGGTTTTTGGTAAAAAAAGGAAGATATTTATGGGATATTTTGAAGATCTTTCACCACGATTAGAAGATTATATTCCAAGTTTCCAAAGACACTAAACTATTACGATCCTTGTGTGTGTGTTTTTGTTATGTAATAAGTATTCCGCAAAAGTAATGAAATGTCCATGTACGTCAGGCTTTGGGTCTCTACAGTTGGTATCAGAGGAAAGGTTTAGTCAACCTTTGGAAACTAGGATGCGAAAACATTAGTGAGATCCCTAGAGATGTTTCTAAGGTATGTCTAGGGATGTCCCTAAGGATAAGTATACATATAAGATATAGTCCTAGAACTATGGTAACGATCTTAGAATTTAACCTAAGATGTTAGATATTGAGGGTACTCCCCATTTACTATGTTGTTTTCTCTAGCATGACTTTTACCTCTCAACGAATTCTTTTTGTGTTTTAGTTAATGGAGGGAACCAGACAGAATTCGGTTAACATTGAATCCAATGGACAAATTGGTGACTATAAGCAACAAAATTATGTAATGCCTAGAGAGAAAGATATTGTGATTATGCCGAATCAGTCATCGCGATATATGATTAACAAGGTGAAATTTAGTGGTATACCTAATTCATCAAAGAAGAGGAAGATAGACTATTATGCATGTTCGCACGTTGAGCAGCATAAAGAAAGGAATATTGAGATTTCTAAAGAAGGGAAGAAGAACCTTGAAGAATACCTCAAATGGAGGGACCGATGTTATTTGTGTGGAGATAAGGGTCATAGAGTGACATACTGTTATGGAGTTCAATGTATTATTTGTGGAGAACATGGGCATTACCCAACTCAATGCCCTGACCTAAAAAGTTACTTCTAAATCATGGAAGGACTTATTCCAGGACAATAATTGAAGAGGATGGATTGAAGTGTTTATGTATTGGTATTCAAGAATAATGTTGTTGAGGTACTTTTATTGTTTATTATAATATTTTTGTATTATTGTGGTTTTCAATAATTTTAAGATACCGGTAACCATGAAAAGTGATTCAAATATTTTGGAAAGCAAATGATATGTGCATAATGAAGGGATAAGGAGAAAATGAAATGTTTGACAGTATTCATGAGCTCATGATTGATATAAGGACTAAGTGATATCATTGTTTGAGTATATAGAATTTTGAGGATTTTGGTACGTGGAAAGAGTTAACTTTTAATATAATTCATGTTTTCAATAAGGTTCAATGGGTATTCAAGAGAGTACAAGATTAAGGACTTTGAATGTTTGGAATGTGACCAACAAGATATATATTATGATATATGGGGATCAACGATGGTATTAAATCTCTGGTAATCGTTTTCACTATGTTATGAGAGTGGACTGCAGTATTATGTATAAGCCTAAAGATTAGAATGGATTATGTTGGACATAAGTTAGTATTGTTTAAGGATAGAATATTTTCGATATTATTGATGGGATGTTATAGTAACGTAATTTTAGAAAAAGGACAACCTGCAGGACGGGCGACAACCCATCGCTTTGGACAAGGCTGTAGGAATCGAACCCACAACCGAAGTGCGACTGGCCTTTATCGCCTACCACTGGCCTACAGGAAGTCCCTGTTTAGTAGAAACTAGTTTTATTATATTAAGCAGTATGATATATGAAGTATAAGTCCATTTTAGGAACCATATGTGATTAATCTCACTATAGACTGACTTATGTATATAATTTTTGCTAAATTTTTTTTTGAGACAGATGGAATGACCTGTCATACTAACACATCACGAATAACAAATTCAACTTCATTTATTTAAGAGATGAAGTGGAAATTGTTCAAGGCATGAACAACAGTGAGATTGTACCAAAATAAAGAAAGTATTTATTCTAATTCAAATTTTCAACTTTAGGGAAATGATCTTGAAAACCAAAAATGTTGTCCTAGTGATCTTATACCTGATGAATCAGATGGTACCTTAGATCGTCACAAATTTATGGATTTGTGATTACTGGATTTTCCATAGCCATGTTCTCTACCACTCTCCATCAGAACATAATGGTTAGATTTCTCTTCCATATCCATATTTTCACCTATGTGGAAACCCAGTGATTAGTTTATTTGGGTAATCGTTACATTTCATACTTTAGTTTTTAAAGCCAAGTTTTGGTATTCCTTTTTACGATGTGGGTTTCTATTAAAGAAACTTTCTAATAGTAAACCATTTATAACCCCGACGAATTTCGAGGGCGAAATTCATTTTAAGGGGGGTAGAATGTAACAGCCTGAGATTTTATGAAAAATATTCTTTTTAATTTTATTAATGTCTTGTGTTGTACGCTACACCAAAAGGAGCTTACACAACACGCATCCTTGACTTGCCTTTCATTACACGTAATCGCAACCTTCCTCGATAGCGTGTGTAGTACGCAATACCGAGTTTCACTAAACAACGATATGCTATTAAAATATTATTAAAACTAGCCGTTATGAATAATAATAACCACTTTTTGAAATTTTATAAATTTTATTTTTCAAAACGGACTTCATTTTTGGACTCAGAATATCGAAATTAGCCTAGGGTGAAATTTTAGTATTTTTCTGAAAACTTTCAATTTTTGATGAATAGTGAAACCACTAAGTGGTAGGTTAAAAACTGAATTTTGCATAAAACTTAATTTTACCGCTTCTGTGAATGGAATTTAGAAAATCCGACAAATACGGCTGATATCAGTAAGTAAAATGTGGTTCAATGAGATAAAAATAATTTTTTGGTGAATAGTAACTTTTTACTTTTTTTTTACCGCGGTTAATAGTAAATAGGGTAACTAAGGGTAAATATGATATTAATATTACCCTAACACATGTCCTAATTCTATTGTATAAGTGTAATTCGACCAAAAACAACCTTATGAATAAAATATGACCATTTAGGCCCACTTGGGTTAGATTAGGACATTTATTATTAATTTATTTAAAGAAGGGTTAAAATAGTTAAAATCAAAGTTTAATAAGTAAATAATTTTTAATATTGGGTTATACATAAGATAAATTCGACTATAAATATTAATTAGAAAGCTAAAAAGATTTCCTACATAATGGTATTTTATTTGTAATTTTTATACATTAAATAATTTAATTTATTTATGACACAATGATGATGCAGTAATTATCTTATTTATGAAATATTGACATAATTGATGTTATAAACACCAAAATAAATGTAATTTGAGACTTTTTATGAATTCCACTAATTTTCTAGGTTACTATGATATATTAGTGTTGATTTAATCAACTTTATTCGAACATATAATTCTGTTATGACTTTCACAAAAATCATATATCAAATAGTGTCAAAATTGACACAAAATAGTTTTTAAATCAAATATTATATTATTAATTGTTATTTTATTCCTAAAAATCTAAGGTTCGGCCAAATGACTTAGATAAGGATATATGTATTAGTAATAAACAATTTGGGGTTCGTTTGGCATGTTATAGTAAGTGTATTAACCATATAGTGAAAGAAAACAAAAAGACACGGTAAAAGTTAAATTATTTAACTTAGAGTTAAATCTAATTGATAAGGTTAAAATAATATCATAAACTTATCTAAATCCTATTGGTTGATAGGATTTAGACCCATCCCCAATTTAGCTTCTAAATAATACCCTTTGGAACCATTATAAACCGATTTTGACATTAATATAAAATAATATTTTGAGGTATTCCTAAGGTGCCCCTCTCCTCCCTTATAAAAGGACACCTCCTCCCCCTTCCTTCTCACACCAATTTGAGCACTCAAGCTCGACCAAACTCTGCCAAAATCCCTTATCCACTTCCCTAGAATAATCTTAGAGGTCCTGGTCTTCTTCAAATACCAATCTTAGTTCCCTAAGTGGAGGATTCAAAGAGGCGTTTCAAAGAAGAGGTAATAACCATTACCGATCTTTTCAATTTCTTTCTTCTTCAACTTCTTCTTATTTAGTTGTTTCATAACAAAGTAATAACATAAGTATTACTTACATACTGATATGTTATTATAAATATGAAACAACCCTAATTCACCTTCTATCCATCCTACGGAAAAAATGAAATCACCGTGCGTGCGTACGTACGGAATACCGTCTCCACGCCGTGGTGTAATCTATTTTCCACCACCACCTTACAAGGATGGGTATAATGGTTTAATGAGTAACTATATATGATTATTATAAAGTGATATTGATACTGAAATAGTATTAATACACTTCAACGCAATTCCACGACCATGGGAATGATATCATCGCTCTTGCGTACGTACGGACTACCGTCTCCACGACGCGATGAGATTCATTCTCAATGATTAACCATTAATGAATGATTATAAAGTATATATAATAAGTACTAATGAAATATATTACCTAATAATGATACTATAATTATTTATATTTATATGTATGTCATCTACTTAATTCCATTCAAGACAATAAGGAAAGGAAAACAGCGTTCATGCGTACCTACGGACAACCGTCTCCATGAACGGTGTATTTCTTTCCATTTACTGATTTATTATATATGTATATTATGAATTTATATATATAAATCATGTTTTATATTCTGGAATTAATTAATCATGATCTAAGTAATCATATGAATAATTACAAGTTAAAAACACAAACGACAAATGAGACAATTTTACCCAAAACGCTACTTTAACATGAATTTACAAAAGAACGGGTAATATAAAGTCATAAGTGGACCATATATGATATAATAACAATGAATATAATTCTGGAATATGTAAATAACATGATTTAAATCATTATACAGGAGGTTCGGACACTTACGAAGCAAATCGGACCTAAGGTAAGGGAAATATCACAATCTCATTTTTATCCGAGATTGTTTATTCGTAAGTATTTACTGGGGTGTATTTTATCATCCACATCCATGTTTCATCAATATGTAATATTATTTCCATCCACCTAAAATTGTTTAAATCCATTTTTACCCTTCGGTGAGTTTTTAGTAATATGTATGAAAGGAATCTTTTGTCGTTTTTCGTACGAGGTACTTTTTGACTTTTCCGAAAAAAGTACGAAGAATGTTTTTTTTAACTTATACGACATGAATGGATTTTTAAAACATTATTTCTAAGAAGCTTCCTTTACAAGTTTTCAAGTTTATTTTTAATCAACTTCTTTTATTTTAAAGTTGTACGACATGTTATGAAAGGAAAAATGTTTTTGAAGAAGAAAGGATATTTTCCTCAAGAATGGAGTTCAAGTGTTTTATCAAAATTATTTTCCATCTAAGATAATAAAGGGTTCTGTTTTTATCCCTATTATTACATGGATTTGATTATGTTGTGATGGAAACATTTTTATGAATTCCTTTATCTTATATGAATTGTTTTATGATGTCATGTTGTTTAAGAATCCCATTTTTTATTACATGGGTTATGCGATGATGTATGATTTATGATTATGTGGCACACATAAGAAAGGATTCATTATAAGATGGGTGGGACCTATATATCCCTCCAATGCATTGGGTAAAGATTTTATATCTCATGAGATAGACATGGCTGGAACGGAAGGTTATTTCGGTTCAGTGAAACAGGACTGAAACGAGGGTTACTCGATTCAGAAAGGGACTTTGTCCACTAAGATAGTCTTGGCAATGAGTCTTGACTAACAAGAAATGATTCTCTATGATTATGTGTGTATGCCACAAAGTTTCATGTTTTATGTTATGATTATTGGGATTACATTTCACTTCTATGATTTATCTAATGTTATGATATTATGAGCTCTCTTTTTTTTGCAGGTTAAGATTTCCAAAAGCTATGTTCTTATGTATATGATGTGATTGATATTTCTTTTGTTTACCCTTACTGAGCATTTGAGCTCACCCTTTTATGTTTTCTTTTCCCCAGGATATAAATAAAGGTTTTAGGTATAAAAAAAAGGAAGATATTTATGGGAGATTTTGAAGATCTTTCACCACGATTAGAAGATTATATTCCGAGATTCCAAAGACACTAAACTATTACGATCCTTGTGTGTGTGTTTTTGTTATGTAATAAGTATTCCGCAAAAGTAATGAAATGTCCATGTACGTCAGGCTTCGGGTCTCTACATCTTAGAGATTCACTGTGGGATCCCAACTTCCTAGAATATTCCAGTTCCAAAATATTTATATCAAATTTTTTTTATTGGCTCATTAAGGTGATTACTTTGATAATTAGATGAAAATTAGGAGAATGAACCCCCTAGGATAGAGTCAAACATCCAGTTCCATCAGCTATGATCATAACTCCACAAACATGTAACCCAAGTCACTTTCAAAGATAGTGCCTAAACCAAAATATCCATTAAAGCACTAAGTAAATATCACCCAACAATCATCCATTATCATTAATTTAAGACTCAATGCACAACTTAACTACCAAATAAAAACTTTCCATAGGCAAGAACCATTTTTAAAGCCTAAAATTGTGCAAGAGTTTTGAAAAAATTTACCCATTTTTTGACAAATAGTTAAGTTTTAGTGGGAATTGATGGGATGTCAATTAATAACAATTTAGCATAGTCAAGAATTGATCCCATCCCCCACACTTAAAACCCAACTTTGTCCCCAATGTTGACTTCCATATATGGAGAAGAACAATTTGAAATTTTAAGTTCAAAACAGATTTTCAATTTAGTAGATCGAGGAAATGCATAAATGTTCTCTTTGAAGTTCAGAAAGTATCATTTTCCCCAAATGACATTAATTTATAGTAGGTTCACAAGCAAGTACGTGCATTAACAATTAAGTCCAATGACACTGATTTTCATTAAAGTACAGACATGGAATGAAACTTATATGTGCATAGTGTACTGGGTGTAAGCATTTTAATAGATTGAGTTCAATAATATGTTCAATAGAGAAGAAGAATGAATTCTAAAACACCCCAACCTAAAGCAGTTTCAATACAAAATTTCTCAGACCACATGTACCCCCAACACACTTAATTTCAAATAGTTAAAAGATTTTAAGGACAATAAAATTTAGTTTTTTTTATAATGATGCACATGTATAATTTTTATTTTCAGCTTAGTGACATACATCAGACATTTATGACCACACAAGGAGAATTTTAAACAAATGCAGAATTTTTATTTCAGTAGTAAGACATGCAGTAGATTTTTTTTTCAAATGCATTAAGGAGAAGAGAAATGAAACAAAATTTAACAATAAGGTACTTCCCGGACTTAAAGTTTTTTTCTTAATCTTTAAATAAGGGAATTCAACTCTTCCATGAAACCAAAGCAGCATCCTGGAAATCAAAGCATGAAATCTAAGTACAAATAACCAGTAGAGACATAACAAACAAAAGACAACAAAACAACACTTTATTTAACATAAAATAATATAGAAACAAAATTAAACACAAAAGAAGAGCTATGGGTTTACTCCCAAGCAACACTGTGTTTTAAAGTCTTCAATTAGACTCTATTTATTACAATTTTTTTTATTTATTAACACAACAAAAACCATGGGTTGGATTCCATGCATCACTAGATTTATAGTCCCTAGCGAGAATTAATTTCCCTAGATATTTCTATCCATGACTGTTTAATGGAAATGAGTTATTAATAGTGTGAAATTCACTATTATCTAAAGATTCAACAATAGGATCAACCACTGCATTCTCTCCAATAGTACCAAACAACATTCTCAAAAGTTCTTTCAACAAAACAGTTGCTAATATACTATCCAACCCATTTTGGCCTGTGAAGACCACTTCCTTAGCTCTAACAATGTTCCAAAACTTCCTAATAAAATAAAAAAATTGACCAGGAATACTTACATGACTTCCCCCACATTTAGAGTTCATCTCCAACCCATAATTAGAAGAAAAAACATCAACAAACTCTTTAGTATTTTCAACGAACGTTCCCAGCACAACTTGCACAAAAGACAACTCAGAAAACTCATGGAAGAAGGAATCATACTCAGGTTCCAACAGGTGGTACCCAATGTACATAGATGACTCAAATGATGTTAAGTTTTCAATTTCAAGTTATAATTCATCATAAAAAACATCAAATTGAGCGTGAAAGAAGGTTACCAGAAAATACATATGCTCATAATAGGCACAATCTAATTTTTCATCAGGACTCAGCCCAAAAATTTCTCTAACTTCAGAAACCCTTAAATAGTCAACTTCATATGGAAAAATTTTAAAAACGTGTTGAGATAGTTCAGGACAAGAATTTTAATCGCTCTCTAAAATGGGTTCTAGGGAAAGATTTTTCTTATCTAGAGGAAGGAGTGGGATGGGAATAGAAGCCTGAAGAAAAGTTTCAATAAGCTGGGGAATCATAATATATATGACTTCAAGAGAGGAAAACCATACTCAGCTCAGACTTCAATTTTAAAACATTGAATCTCAGCAATATATATCAAATCACAACCAACCATATATTGAGTTTTTTCAAACACTAAAAACTCCTCCACATAATCAATAGCTTGGAGAGTGAGTTTTCCTTGGAAACATCTATGACAGCACCAGCTATAGCAAGGAAAGGTCTCTCTAAGATGATTGGGACTTTTCTGTCATAATCTACATCTAAAATAAGGAAGTTTGTGGGTAGTGTTAGTTTTCCTACACTCACTAATAGATCATCCACCCAACCTGAAGGGTGTGTGAGTGACCTATCAGCAAGTTGAATACAAACAAAAGTTGGTTGTAATTCCCTAAGACCCAACCTTCTAAACAGAGAGTAAGGCATAAGATTGATGCTTGCTCCTAATTCACACAAAAAATTAAATTGCTCACTTTATCCTATTCTTAATTGAATAATAATGCCTCCAAGGTCCTTCAATTTTGGAGTCAACTTCTTTAACAAGATCGTACTACACTCTTCATTGAGATTAACTTGGTCCAACTTCTTCCAATCATTTTTATTTCTTAGAAACCTTTTGGTAAAAGAAACATATGAAGGGATTTTATCTAAGGCTTATACAAATGGAATGTTGGTATTAAAGTTTCAAATCATTTTAAGAAACATCAAATAGTAAGGTCCTTTATTCTTCTTTACTATTTTAGGGAAGGGAATGGGAGGGGTATAATTTTTAAGAACAGGTTGATTATTATCCTTCTCCTCAATTCCATTTTTTTATTTTCTTATTTAATTAATTCCCACTTCATTTTCCTTGATTCTTGAAATTTTTCAGATGTAAGTACAATATTCTATTTAGTTTAAACAAAGCTATCCAAATTCCCTAATTCGGTTTCTAGTAGTTTTTTCTTTCCAAATTTATTTTTTTCATCAGTTTTAGTTTTCCCAGAGTGTTTCTTTACATGTTCTTGGGTGTGAAGGCCAGATCTAGTGGTTACATCCATAATATTCTCTCTTGTATTAAGAATTGAAGTGTTGGTAATCTTTCCCTTTTCCTTATCACCTTTATCCCTAGCCATTTGAACTATTTGATGTTTTAAATTGTGAATCTTACCATCTATTTCCTTCCTAAGTGAACTGATCTCTCCAAAAACTTGTTGTAAAATCCACTTTAACTCCCCTGGATAATTATAAGATTCATCCCCATATTGGTTTGAGTTATAAATTTTAGGATGTGATTGGTAGTTATAGGCAGTGGTCTATTTTAAGACACCTTGTTCTTTCTAGGACAAATTTGGGTGATTTTGAGAACTATAAGTTTACGGATTAGAGAATTGATTATTTTTCCCTTGGTTCTTAGCTCAAAAATCCAAAAATTTGGCACTCTCATCAAACTGGATAGGGAGATCAAAATTAGGACAACATGTATGAGTGTGACTGAACATCCCACAATTATTACATTGCTCTCTTTGGACCCTATCACTAACAACAGCAACATGAAGATTGACTTCTCCTCTATGGACGACCCTCTTCCTAAAGCACTTGTGTTGAAATTTTTGAGCAAGATTGTCATACACAAGTTTCAGCTCATTAGTAGTGGAGTCAGAAAAGTCACCCCCACAGAATTGGTCAACTAAATTTTGGTTGTAAGGGGTGAGAGCATTATAGAAGGTCTCCATGAGAAGATGGGGAGAAAACTGGTGATTAGGACTTTGTCTAAGGATTCTTCTAAACCTATACCATGACTCGTGAAATAAATCTCCCTCATCCTAGACAAAACCAGTAATTTTGTTCCTAATCTCAGAGGTGGTGTTCCTAGGATAGAATTTTGATATAAAGGCAGTAAACACCTCTTCCCAAATCTCAAAAATTTCTTCATCTATGTTATGAAACCAAGTCCTAGCCTTCCCCTTCAGACAAAATGGAAACTTCCTCAATCTCAAATCCTCATCACAAATCTCTCTCAGAGGTAATTGTTGTACCGAACTATAGAATTCTCTAATGAACTCAAGTGAATCCTCTCTAGGAAGACCATTGAATGAAGGACGTTGAGAAAGGTGAGACTACTTAATTTCATAGTTCCTAGACCTAGGGGTCAACATAATACAAGATGGGTGACTTGATAAAATGGGAATTTGAAACTCCATAAGTCTAGGTTACTAAAGGGATGGAACTATGGGTTATGGAACATTCATGTTTTTATTAACTCTATTATCATGATTCTCCATTATAATATTTTTTTAGGAGCAACTAAATGTATGTCTAGTTTAGAGTTTGAAGGCTCTAATGTAACAAACGAATTCTCTTGTGCTCATGAAAAGTGCAACAACAGTTCAAAATTAAACAATAGTAGAACTAACATGAGTTCATCAATATAGAAAATAGTAGAAATTCAGAAGTAAATGAAGCAGACTTTTTTTACAGTTTTAAAATTTTCAATTTTTTTGAGTTTTTTATATGATTTTTTTTGTTTTTTAGAAATAATTGTTTGTTCCTTCCTCAATAATGGTGCAAATAACTTGACCTGAACTATCATTGAAGTCAGTCAAAGTTTAAAATTTATATTCCTACTAACTACTGTATATGTGGAAAGCAGGGTCGAACCCACATAAAAGGAAAATTTGACCACTATTCTTCGAAAAACTTTTAAAAAGACCACAATGTTGTCAACAGTGGGGTAAATTTTCTATTTTTTTCTTTTTTTTATATTTTTTACTCTTTTATGTGTATTTATTAAGTAATGAAGTGACTAAACATTTAAAATATTGTATCTAAACTAAATTGAAGGAAGAAACAGTTGAAAGCATAGAGGAATAGAGATATAAAACGCTGATAAATGAACAATCTAGTAAAACGATTAGGGAAAATTCTCCATCCAATTGGTTTTTAAAGTATTCCAATTCACTTAAAAGTTATTATAGTTGACCACCATAAAGATAATGAATTACCTCCATCGTCAGGAGTTAAGTCACACAAGCTGATCGACTTCAGAGTTTGCCACTCCAAAATAAATCAACTATGAAAAGTTAGAATTGAAAATAACAACTGGATGAACTCGCCGTAAGTCCTAAAGTATTGTGAATTTATTATTTTTTTGAAAGATGTGTCCATGATCAATCTCTCTGATTGATTGTGGAGTTTTGAAAATTATGTTCTAGTAGTAAAAATCAATTTAATGAATTCAGTATTGATCTTACCGATCAATATTGAACACATTAATGTGTTAAAGTAAAAAGGAATAAAAGTTAACTAGTAGATGTGGTAATTCCCTGAGCTTGAAGATTTATCCAATTATGTTGTTCATTATCAATACAACAAATGAAAAGACACTAGAACAGGTTACAAGAATTCCAACATGAGGGAAGAACAACTCCGCAAATACTACTCTGCTTTCAGGCTCATTGGACTCCAGCTTATCTCGAGTGCTTCTCCCAGAAGTCTCTACTCTCAAAATGGTGTGATCGTCGAAGGAATAAGCGTCCCCACTTAGATCTGCTGCTTGCTCTATTTTAAGTACCCAATGTATTCTGCTTCTCATCACCCACATACTCCATCGACATAAACCTTGCATTTCTTTACGGCACCATACACATGTGTTTTTTCGTGAAACACACACCGCATTAGTAAAACCCCTGTAACTAACTCCCTCTAAGTTAGTTGAATGCACCTAGACATTTTTTAAAGACTTGCTGTGAACCTGCAAAGTAAAGAACAACAAAACAAAGTTAAAACTATTATAACACTATAATAAAACAATTGGTAGATAAATCACTTAATAGTTATTAGCTGGATATTTTATTTATTTAATCTAAAACTTAATTTATTAGTTATTAAATATTATTATTAAGTAATTAAGTAATTAACTTATTTAATTTAATATATTTATTAGTGTTAATTTTAGTTGCAAATGAAGATGTTTATTATTTCATTAGTTAATTAAATTAAGTTACTTAAATTTAATTTCATAAGTCATTAAAATTTTAGTTCCAAAAAATTATATTAAATAATAATGTTGATATTTATGATTAATTATTATTATTAATGTTAATTATAATTATCAAGTTTTATATTATTTTGGAAATTAATATTATTTCCATTTTAACTTAATTAGTTTAGTTTATTTATAAATTTATTTATACTTTATACTTTATATTATATTTTACAAATATTAAGTATGGAGAATTAAAATAATAATTTATTTAAAATTAAATTAGAGATTATTAATTACTTTAATTAAAGTTAGTTAAATTAATAATTCTGTTTAATTAAAATTAAATATCTTATGTTTGTTATTTATTTACAATTATTAATGTTTAATAGTTTAATTTATTTATTTTAGTTTTAGTTTTTATTATAGTTTTATTTCTATTATTATTTTTTAATTAGGTTAAACCCTCCCCCAAATTTCACTGCTACAGGGGGAGTGGATCTTCAGTGGCGCCACAGAACAAGGATGGAGGCTCCTCTCCTCTCAATCCCAGTGTCTCTCCCTCAGTCCGAACTTTTCTTCCTCTCTTCAGTGCAGTGCAGGTGGTGGATCCTTCTGGTAACTCCACACAGAGATGGTGCAGGTTTTACAACGGATCGACCTCTCCTCCTTTACCGATGTCACTTCATCCACCCAGTGGGCTGGTCGACTCCTCCCCACAGCTTCGTAGGGAATCTACCACTCTCCTGCGACAGTATTTCTCAATGGATCTCTTCCACTGTATTAGCTCTGATGGTTCACCTTCTCAAAATATTATGGCGGTGAGAGTTGAAAGCAGTGTTCTTAGGGTTTGGCCTTTGTTCAGTGGACCGGAGACGACCTGATCATCAGGCAAAGCAGTGAACAACAATGAGAAAATCTAGCTTAGTATCAATTTCTGATCTATTCAACAACGGCTCAGCGGTCTCCTATGGTTCAAAAGTGGCGACGATGACATGAACCTCTTAAAGCGGTGCCTCATCCTGATGCAAATGAGCTCTGGATTTGGTTTTTTGTAATTTAGTGAAGAAACTCTAATTAGAAACTTTCTCTAGTTGTGATTACGGGTCTCTATTATGGTGTTTGCAATGGTGTGTTGAGGTAAAAGAGTGAATCGTGATTAAAGTAGGTCTATAAAGAAGGAAATAATGATGATGAAATAGAGGAATGATGGGTTGATAGAGGAAAGGTGAAAAAGAAGGGGAGTAGGGAAATCCAATGGATAGAAGCAGAGAATAGTGAGGGATGACTCACCGTTAGAAGAATGGAAGCAGGGGAGCGACATTGGTGAGATGGGGGGATGTAACGGTGAGGTGTAGGGGAAGCAAAGGCATGATAAAAGGTCACCGTTGGAAAACATGAGGTAACCAATAGGCTAAAAACAAAGGCTACTGATGGATTATAAAAAATTAGGGTTACCATTAGTTTAAATAAAAAGGTTCACCGGTGAAAAAATAAAGAGTTAATTGATATTTAAAAATTAAAGGTTATCGATAGTTAAAATAGAAAAATTCACCAGTGCAGATAAAAATACATGTCACAGAAAGAGAAAAATTAAAGAGTAAACAAGTCACCGGTAGATTCCAAAATCTAAGGTTACCATTGTAGATTAAATAGAAGGTTACCGATAGAGATAGGTCACCGATAGAACAAAAATAAAGAGAGGTCACTGGTAGAATAAAATAAAAAGATCACCATTACACACAAAGAAAAGGGTCACCAATAGAACAAAAATAAATAACTAATAGTGACCTTAAAAAACATAAATTGAACTTAAAATTAAAACTTAAATTAACTAAACAAAATGATTGAAAATAATTAACCGGTTAAAAACATAAAATAAATAATACAAATATTGAAATTTATAAATTAAAAGAAGGATAAACAAAACTGAATTATAGTTAAACTTTAAACATTTAAAATTACAATTTAAATTATTAATTAATAACAATTAAATTAAAACTGGATAATTGATATACTAAATTGATAAAAGAATTAAATGAAAAATTATTAAAGGGTTTGTAATGAGTGGAAAAGGAATGCATCAGTGGCCTAAATAAGTCACTGATAGCTCATATCTGCCTCACCGGTAGACTAAACACAAAATTTAATGAATAAATAATTTAACTGCATACATAGGATTAAATACTTAATGTTTTAAAACTCCAAATTAATTAATTAAACAAATATTTGAATACTTAAAGTTAATAGAATGCTATTTTATTTAATTTAAACTTAAACACTTAACTTAATTAGTTAGCATAATGGTAAAACATATTAATTAACAAAGTTATCTTATCCTAATAAATCTAAATTAAAGAATAAAATATTAAAATAAAGTAAAAGTTAATTAGATTGAAATAAAATGATTAAAAAATTATTTAAAATAGATATTAATTTATTAAATAGTTAAGCTGATTTCACTTAACAAGACTAATTAAGAAAAAATATTAAATTTAAAAAGTAAAGTAAGATTAAAATTAATAATTTAATTAAAAAAATAATTATTTATTTATAAATATTTCTTAATTAAAAAAATTAGTTATAAAATTACTATAGTACAATTATTTAGTATAAAGTTCCTAAAAATTAATTAAATCAATAAAAATTAAGTAAAATGATATGGCAAAACTATGTAAAAATAGAGCCACATCAATATACATATAATGACCTACATTATAATAAATGATAAAAATATAATCTAATTATACATTAAAACCACTCAAATAGGAAATTTAACACTATAAATTATTTCAATTAAAAAAGTTGTTTTCAATTAAAATTTAGTATTTTCACTATTCATCAAAATATGAAAGTTATCAGAAAAGTACCAAAACTTTATCCAAAATATATTTTTATATACCAATTTTAAAGAAGAATTTAATTTCATTAAATTGAATATATAAAAGTTTCAAATATTTTATTTAAAAAGGGTTCTCCATTAAAAGGCAGTACAATTGCATTTTTTGAAAAATACATCTTTTATCTAACAAAATTAATTTGTTCTAATATTATGTCTAAGAAACACAAAATATGGTTTCTTAAATTATATAAAGTATATAAAATTCAAAATGCAGTTAATACTATTCATAACTTCTTTTTGAATGTCCAGTTTGGAAAGTCGTGGTGCGCTCGAACTCGGTGTTACGTGTAGAGCAAGCTATTGAATTATTTTAAAGAGATAACATACTATGAATTCCTGGCGTGTTATAGTTTTCAATTATTTTTATGAAATTGAGGGGGGGGGATGATGAACCTCATTGTTTTTTTGTTTGGTTAAGAAATATTGAATATCCCATGGTTCTTGGTGAGTTTGAGTTCTTTTATTTGTTGATAACCTTACCTGAGGAAATTATATTTATGATGATGATTGATCTAAATTGTACAGACCTATATATCATGGAATAAAGTTTCATGATGAAATAAAGTATTTTTTTAGTAGGGATGGATATTGGAAAAATTGGTTTTGTTTTATTTTGAGTGCATCCTGGATCCATGTAGTCTAATTGGTGAAAGGAAAATTCACATAGGTGATTCGCGTAGCCATTTCTGTTACATAGTCAAATCAAATAGTTGATTCAAACATGTAATCCAATATGTCACATAGTTAAATATTCACAAAACCAAATGTTTCACATTGATGATTTTCTATATTTCTAATTGAGAATCTTGTAGAAAATTTCTACATAGGAATTTTAAGAAAAATTCACACAGTCGATTTTCCACATAGCTGATTGAGAATTCATGTAGCTGATTAGCTATGTTTCTAATTAATAATCACATGGTGATTTTTTTATATGTACATTTTAACTCCAAATATCGAGTTTAGAATCTTCACTATATTCATATTTATTTTATAAATGTTTTTAGAGTTCAATAATTATGAGGTTATTTTATTATAATGCTTCATGGGTAGTTATGAATTCCCCCATAATAATAGTCTTTAATTTCTAAATACATGATGAAGATACAATTTTTGACCACAATTATAGAGACCATGGGGTATTATGATTATGTGTTTTATCTTTATTTTTGAAAGAGAAAAACAATATATAGGAGTATATTGATGAGAGGTTGTTATGAAGGGAAAAAAGTGGTGGGAGTAGAAGAGTATAAAGATAAATTTGGTTCTTCAATGATCAAAATTTGATGAAACTCATTTATGTATGAGATTATATTTGAGTATGAAAATATTTATGCCATTCATTTTAAGACAAAACCATGGGAAATTATTTCTTTCATATTTTTGGTGGCTCATGAAATTGGATCTTCATATTATGTTGTAAAATATCATTGGTTTATTCAGAGATTTTATTCATTTTTAATCATTTTTTACTATATCATGAAACAATGATATTGGGCATAACTCTTGACATGTGTGGTAGGATTCTGCACAAATTCTTTTAATAAAATTTCATTGGGGGACATCATAAAAAGAATCTATATATGGGGAGGAAAACCATTCGTTTCAAGGAGTATGAATCCACATTGGATCCAAACCTTGTAAAAATATATGTATTCTAGGCTATTTTATTTTCCACATGATCAGGTGGGGATTATTTTTTTGTTTGATAAGATCATAATCTAATAATTCATAGATGTATACTTTGAGAAAAGAAATTGTAAATACTACCCTCCATTGATTCAACCCCCATTATCAGTAGAGGGAACCAATCCTACTAGACACTTCACAGGTTCCCCAAAGAATAATATAAAAGGTCTTGGTTAATATTATAGTGATTGCATTAGATAGAATCAAGTGATTGGTGGGGTACACAATTATATATCACCTCAATGCATCAAAAGAAATAATTAGAAAAAAAGGTTGATTTTTGGTGTATACCTCTCCCCATAATAGAATAGTGCATTGGAAGAAAGCTTTTGTAGTAAGTTTTTGATCTGTGGAATTATTATGCATATGAACATCATATCAATATTATTTATATACAAGTTCTAATTTATTGTCATGGTTATATAATTCAATAAATTTGAAGTTGGTCATAGATTTGTGTTGTTTAATTATTCCTCTCATAATATTTATATGTTTATTCCATTATTACTTCAGTTTTATGTTTTACCTTACTAAGAATTTGAGCTCACTAATTCATATGTTTCCATTTCCCCATATTATGAAAAAAATTATTACACATGATATCCCAAATAGGATAGCCTGTTTAGAAAAATTTATTGTAGATATTAAAGTCTTTTCAGGAATTAAGTAGTTTTATATATAATGGAAAAAATTTCTATTTGATATTAAGAACATGAGTTTTGATGGATTATGTTTTTTCATAATTCTCTAAATCTATAAACCTAAAAATAACCTCAAAATATAAGATATGCAATAATAATTTTTTAATTTTTAATTTAAGGATGGTTATATCAATGATTTTACAGATGGTATCAAAGAAATTATGTAATTCTTGTGTCTATGAGCCTCAAATCTGAGATTGAAGGTCCATTACATCACAAGTTGGAAGCTCGATGACTAAATTTACCAAAAATAAAACATCTATCATTTCCTTTGAGACGCTTCCTTGGTTTATTCTTATTATATTCTTGACACGTAAAAAATTGATTTTTTCCCTCATGGTATTCATCACTTTAGCTTCTATGAAAATCCATTTTTATCTTATCTAAATCGATTGGTAATGCAACTAGTTTAAATTTGTTAATAATAACTTGAGACAATTTATTAGACATAACAGTAAGATTCCTAACACTATCTCTCCTACTATTTGGTTTCTCATTAAGAAAATCACCATATTTCCCATCACACCCATTGTTAACATAGTTTATCCATTACCCAACCATTAATAAAAAATAGTAAATATTAGGAATAATAAAATTAATAAATTCATAAAAGGAAACTAAAAACATAGAATAAGTAATATACAAATGACATGCATAACCTAAATTATTAATCTCTAAGTATCAATTTAGGTTATACATGGTCATTTTATATTAGGTTATCTAACATAAATATATTCAAATCCTTAAAAATGGTTGATAATGGTAAGGTTAATTAATCAAAGAATATCCTCATAGGAGTGTCAAACTAGGTGTGTAGTTATTCCTCTTGGTCATGCACTAATCACACCACAATTCACTATTTCATTTTCACCATTACATCACTGTTTTAAACTGAATTTGTATTGTAAATTCAAAATATAATAGAAAATTTCAATTCATTTTTTATTAAATTGTTTTTTTATCACTGTTAAAAAGGTCAATGTTACTTGTTTTGATAATTTCATTGAAGGTGGAGGTGATTTGGAGGGCCCATGATGAAGTTCAAGAAAAATGGGCCAAGCTGCGTAGGATCTAATCACACCAGTTTACTAAACCAAATAGTGCCACTGCACCGTGCATCTAAATGAGCTGAATTTTTTTCATGGTCCCAAATTCATTAGGATACATTTATATTAAGTAATCCAAGCCTCATTCATCCATCTAATGTCCCAACCAACCTAATCTGTCCAACACACTGAATTTGCATGATGTCAAAATTGGTGTGTTGTGATCTGTCCATATCTCGAGCTGCAGGTCTCCAAATGTTTCTAAACATTTGGTAGAGATATCCTGGAGGTGGGGATATAACTTTGTTATTTTTTTAAAATCTAGATAAGTCTATCTGGAGTTCTAAACCCATGTGACAAGTGGTTTTAAGAAATCTGTGTGCTCAAAACCACCTTCCCATTTCCCTATAAAATGGCACCTTGGGCTCCCCATTTGTAAGTTTGGCTTGGAGGAAAATATATGGTATTTTGATGACCCAAAGGATTCCTCTAATCATCCAATAAGTTCTAGAGGACCCTATCGTCAGAAGGGGGATCAAGGATGAATTTGAAGTTCCACCCGAGCTTCCCCCTCCTCCTGACGTCGAGCTAAACAGTGGACAATCATTTTGAGGGAGCTACACACACTTGGGAGGGAGTTCCAACACTTTTTCTTCTACCAGTTCTGTTTAATTTGTGTTATAAATATTTCAATTATTTCTTATCTTGACATTCTTCTTCTATGATTTCATTTCTATTGATATAATTTAGTGAAACAATTTTTATTTCAACAACCGATTGAGTTGAGATTTCATGTGGGAATATTGGGTTGTTCCGATTGGACAACACAAGATTACTTTCTATCTCACACATATATGAGATTTAAGAATGATTTTGTATCCCTTTTTCTACGATTGAGGACCAAACCTTGAAAAGATGATTGTTGTGTCAAGGGTTGCTTCTTTGTGCATCGTTTTAAGGGGTAAAAGGGGAGTTAATATCTTGACAACCCTCAACCAAATAATTAAACAAAACCATGTGAAATTTTCAGAACAATGAACTATCCAAGATTTTTACTGAACTTTAAATGATATCCTTCTCTCATAATTATTAAATCATCACATTTTTCTATCAACTACTAAGCTCTTTAAATCAAGTTATTTTCTTAAAATTGTTTTCAAAATCACACCCATTCTAGTACTTTTTATTAAAAACACATACTATAAACCTATCAAAGATCCTTGAGAGACGACCTAGGGTCTTCCCTAGACTATAAATCAACCTTAATAACATAATCAATTTGTTTTTTCATGACAATGCATTCAAATTTTTGCGCCGTTTCTAGGGAGCACTTTGGTTTAAGTGAATGTTTTTTATATGATTTTTGGGAATATTTGTTTCTTTTATCTTCTACCTTTGCATATACTTTTGTGTTATGATTTATTTCTTGTGTAGTTTATATGAATGATTCATTATACTCTAGGAGACTTACCACCTTTCGAACCCGAACTGGAGAGGATCTTACATCAGTGACACCGAGATGCACAAGATACCTCTTTGAATGAAGACACACCACAACTTGAGACTTTTCTAAACTCTTCTTCTTCTAGAACCAAATTAGAACATAAAATTAAAAACTGTAAAATGGATGAAAATAATAAAAGACTAAAATAACTAATCTCACCTAATGTTGATATCTAACCCACATATATTCAAATACAAGGCAAAGAACCCAATTTTGAATTGAAATCTAGTCTAATTTACTTATTGCCAAGATTTCTTGGACTTGCTGGAGAAGATATGCATAAACACTTAAAAGAATTTAATACTGTGTGTTCTAATTTAAAACCTACTAATGTAGATGAAGAAAAAGTAAAGTTAAGGTCATTACCTTTCTCATTATAAGCTACTACAAAATATTTTATTTACTATGTTAATTCACCAATTAGGGGTTGGGCGGACATGAAATGTCTTTTTCTTGAAAATTATTTCCCAAACTCTAGAACTAAAACTATAAGGAATGAAATTTGTGGTATAAGAAAGTCATAAGGGGATACATTACATGAATATTGGGAATTATTTAGAAGGTTATGTTCAAGTTTCCCACACCACCAAATAAGTGATCAACTTTTAATTCAATATTTTTATGAAGGTTTAATTACTATTGATATAAATATGATTTATGATGCTACTGGTGGTGCGATAATTGATAAGACCCAAATTTATACAAGAAACCTAATTGATAAAATGGCACAAAACACTCAACAATTCAGTTCATGGTCCAATATACCCATTCAAGGTGTCCATGAGGTGAAAAGTACAAAATTCGAGAATAAGGTGGACAGAAAGTTCGAAGAGGTAGGTACCCTTCTTCGACAACTTTCTCTTTCCCAAGGTAAATACCAATATCCTCCTCCTATCCATTGTGTTATATGTTCTTTAGATACCCACTACTCTGACCAATGTCCCCAATTGAGAGAAACTTCTGAGAGGCGTGAGGAAATATTTCTAGGCCGCCCCTATAACTAACCCTTTAAAAAAGAACCTTACCATCCATCTGACCCTGGGTGGAAAGAAAACCAATCTTAAAGGAAAGGGGGGGGGTATTCAAACCAACCTCAACAAAAATGGAACCAATAGGGCCAGAGTAGTCATCCACCACCACCCAGATATCCTCAAACACCCTAAAGGAATTTCTAACAACCCCATCTAAAAGCCAATCCCAGCTTAGAAGATATGATGAAACAAATGGATGCCAATAATCTCCAATTCCAGAAAACCACTCAGGCAACCATACAAGACCTCAAAACCCAATTATGCTAACTAGCTAACTCAGTGGGTGAAATTCAATGTCATGGGTTAAGTAAAATACCCTCTTAACCATTAGTTAACCCTAGGTATAAGGGAAATGTCAGCGGCATAACCCTTCAGATTGGAACAAAACTTATAATCCAAATGACCCCTCCACTAGAGTCAACCCCTACTTAAGATACCACCATCCCAAACACTAGAAATACTCTAAATAAAGTAGAAAATTGTCCTAAGAGAATCCCGTCCAAAGGAAAGAGTGTTTCTGTTGATGAGTCACCTATCCCAACCATTGCTCTTCCATTTCCTAAAAGTTCCACCCAACCAAGAAAAAAAAAGAAAAAGAGCATGATAAAAAAATATTGAAAATTTTCAAAAAAAGTGTAAGTTAGCATCCCCTTGATTGATGTCGTGAATCAAATTCCAAGATACATAAAGTTTCTGAAGGATATGTATACACACCGATGGAGAATTCATGGAGATGAAAAGGTGAGCATGGGGAGGAACATATTAGCATTAATAGAGCCATCATTTCCCACCAAGTTCAAAAATCCTGGGACATTCTATATTCCATCCACCATATGGGAGTATTCATTTTCCAATGCTATTATTGATTTAGGTGATTCTATAAATGTGATGCCTCACTCCATTTACTATACATTGCTGGTTGGGGAACTGAAGCCCACTGGAATTGTTGTTCAACTGGCCAACCAAAGTACCACACACCCCTCTGATGTGTTAGAGGATGTTCTTGTGAGGGTGAAAATTTTAATTTTTCATACTGATTTTTATGTTCTTAAAATGGAAGAAGATAGGATGAATGGACATGCCCCGATTATATTGGGGAGGACCTTCTTGAAAACTTCCAAAACCATAATTAATGTCTGTAGACACCGAAAAGTGCTCCAGGGCTAAGGAAGGTTCAGACATGAAAAATCGAAGCCATAATTGGAACCAGAAATCCATTCCGGGGGTCTTGGTGGGGTGGCATGAAAAAACGTTGAGGCGCACGAAAAAAATATGCCTCGTGCGAAAAACATTGGGATTCGTGAGAGTTTTCCATGCGGGCACGAAACTCTTTCGCGCAACCACTCCACATGGATGACCTTCGCAATTACGACATCAGGGCGCGCAATATTTCATGCCGAATTGTTTTCCACGCAGACCCACGATCCCGAGTGCCTATAATTACAAGGCCACCCCATCGAATTCACCTGAAGAATTTGAACCGCATCTCCCACAAAAAATTCCTCTCTCGTGCGCGCAAAGAAGATGGCTCTCAGGTACTAAATTTTTCGTTCAAGGTCACCCGGGAGTTGTCTCTGCGCGCAACTACTCAGGCTTGATCCTTGTCCAAATCCCCTTGAACCCCTTTCCCCACGTGCAATTCCTTTCGATTGTGCACAATTAGGTCTTCGACACACAATTCCTTTTCCACGTCGGCCCGCTCTATTTTGAACCCAACGCTCAATTGCATGCCGGTCCAGACTTTTTCGCACATGTAATTCCTTTTGCGCGCTGGCCCACCCCCTTTTTCACGCAATAATCCCTTTTGCACGCGAGCCTCCCGCCTTATGCGACCATGATATCCCTCTTCCGAGCATAATTTTCAGTCGTCTCCCATGCCCAAAACGCCTTCTCCATGTACTCATTTCCCGTGCAACCTCCTAGGTTCACACAGAGTAACTTCAAAGCCCCTTGGATGATACCACCCATTGCGTTTCTTTGACTCATGCTTCTTCGTATAGGCATGCTAATGGATATTTCTTATTCGAATAGCCACGCTAATGTGGTTCCCTTGATGGTTCACTCCACGACACCCCCTCTCCATGACTTTTCCTGTCCCCTATCTCCACCAAGGAGAAGAGGGTACCGATTATGTAAGTCCTAGGGGTGCGGAGCAAACCCATCTCGTCTGAGCTGCAGGGAGTTAAACTGCCAAGCACCATCATCCTTAGCACATGATGTTAAATTGTGACCTCACCCCATGCCTCGCACGTGGGGTACCCCCACCTTGGACATTCTCTATGCCCACTGGTCTCCACATGGGATGATATACTCTTTATGGGAGTGGCGTTTTTCCGTGGGGAAAGGGCGACCATCTCGTTGTAAGCCCCTAGCTTTCTTGTAGGAGGCAACATCCCTGCTCCTCCTTTAATCTTCGGTCCCTAGGGCCAGCGATGGATGTGGTAGGGAATATTGATTCTCCTTTCTTTGGTCCTAAGTCCCGCTCCCGCTGCGCTTTTTCGCCATTGGGCCTCCATCCTAGAGTAAGTCCCGAATTCATGGGATACTAACTATGTGTAAACCCCACTCCATTTCCCACGGACGCACCTTTCACGACAAGATCGTCAGGTCTCTGCTATATCTTGTTTCTCAAACCGAGCATGAGTCACATGGGCTTAGAGTGAGCACCGACCCTGAAAAATACCCTGGGCATTCTAGAGTGTAAGCCCCACACTGTATCCCGAACTATGAGGAATTTGATCCTTGTAAAGGCAAGGTATATAGGAAGCCTCCATGAGGTTCAAGTCCCACCACCCATTGGTCCTGACAATCCCATGTCAGTGCACCGAGCCCCTTTCCATTCCGAACTACGAGGACATTGATCCTTTCCCATGCAGGGTATGTAGGAGGCCTCCCCAAGGTTCCAGCCCACCACCATCCATTGGACCCCAGATCCTCCTCCACGTTGGTTCACCGACACCCTGGGTAGCCTATAGTGTAAGACCCACACCCCATATCCTAACTATGAGGACTTTGATCCTTGCCAAGGTAGGGTACATAGGAAGTCTCGGCGAGGTTCAAGACCACCACCATCCATTGGACCCCTGGTCCTCCTCTACATCGGTTCACCGACACCCTGGGCAGCCTAGAGTGTAAGCCCCACACCGTATCCCAAACTACGAGTACATTGATCCTTTTCAAGTCAAGGTACTTTGGAAGCCTCCATGAGGTTCAATCCCCACCACCCATTGGTCCCGACTACCCCATGTCGGTGCACCGATCCCCTTTCCATCCCAACGATGAGTAATTTGATCCTTTCCATGGAAGGGTACGTAGGAAGCGTCCTCGAGGTTCAAGCCCACCACCATCCACTAGACCCCAGGTCATCCTCCACGTCGGTTCACCGACACCCTAGGAATCCTAGAGTGTAAGCGCCACACCCCATATTCGAACTATGTGTACTTTGATCCTTGTTAAGGCATGGTATGTAGGAAGCCTCCCCAAGGTTCAAGCCCAACACCCAATTGTCCCAGCAACCCTTTGCGTTAATTAAATATCCCCTTTTGTACCAGAACTTTGAGGTCTTTGACCCATGCTCAGGTAATGTACATAGGAAGCCTCCCTGAGGTTCAAGCCCACCACCCATCGGTTCGGACACTCCTCTGTGATGGTTCACCATACCTTGGTCCGCGTTAGAGCATAATCCCCAAATGCCCCCATATTTCGAACTATGAGGACTTTGATCCTTTCCAAGGCATGGTACGTAGGAATCCTCCACAAGGTTCAAGACCACCACCCATTGGACCCCAGGTGCACATTCACGTCGGTTCCCAGCCACTTGAACTATGAATTCTTTGATCCTTTCCAAGGCAAGGTATGTAGGAAGCCTCCACGAGGTTCAATCCCAACAACCAGTAGTTTCGACCCCCTTCACATCGGTTCACCCACGCCCCACATGACATTAAACTGTGGAACTCTTTTAGCTATAATCCGTTGTCACTCCATTCTGTGGTAAGCCGTTGTCACTGTAGTGGTAAGCTGTTGTCACTCCATTCAGTGGTAAGCCATTGTCACTATAGCGGTAAGCTGTTGTCACTCCATTCAGCGGAAATCCATTGTCACTACAGCGGTAAGACATTGTAACCTCAATCAGTGGTAAGCTGTTGAAACCCCATACAGTGGTAAGCTATTGAAAACCCCAATCGATGGTAAGCCGTCATCATATGAACTATGTGGATTTTGATTCCCTGAAATGGGGATATGTAGGAAGCCTCTTCGAGGCTCAAGCCCAAAACCATCGTCACCCCCATGACGGTTCCATCCCATTCACCATCCAATTCATAGAACCTTCCATCATGAATCCTGATTCTTACCCAGGCCGCCACATCCCGGTGGGATCATTCCACCCCATTCCCCTTTCCCACAAACAGCTCTCGGGAGGCCACCCACATAATGGCCCCAATATCAGTGTTCCCTCCAGGGGGTTCCTCCATTTGATCCACTCTAGTCAGTGTTCTGATCATCCTGATCCGTCTCCGCTGGATGCTAAACATGCAGCATACCCCGTGTTAAACATGGGATTCTAAGGAAAACCTCAAATACATGCCCATGGAATGTGATTCCCAGCGTTCGATGTGGGATGCCTCAGGATTCTATGCCCTCGAGAAGCCCTATAATAAGGGACAAAAGACAGGCACGCCAATCCCCCAGCATCCAGACACGCCAGTGATGCCCCCCCCCCCCCCGTGAATACTCCCCTAACCGAAAGTTGCTTCCATGGCTATAATCCTTGGAATTTACGGACAGAAGTATCGTAATTAATTGGTTTCTATGAAGATATGGTTCCAGAAAGAGTTTCATGAACAACATCTTAATTATATGAGGGAGACCCAGACTAGGTGACGAGTTCCGAGGAGGAATCCCTAGAAGGAAGAACTGACATCCCATCATCCCATTTCGATCAAAAATCAGACGTCCCTGAATAATGAGTGGATGCCACCCACCTTTGGAAAGTAGGAATGTGGGGAAACAAAAACCGTGTCCCTCATCCCTTAACGAGATGGACACGCACACCCCGACAAAATCATCTAAAATAGAAATGTTGAACCCGACGTGAAATTATTATCCTAAATATGGAGATTAGTAGCACTTGGGGCATCAATAGATTGACATGTCACTGAATCCAGTTATCTGGCTCCAAGTCCCGCCAAACAAACAATGGGCCTAGCGTGAAGCTCACCTGAAGTTGGGGCAGTAGAACGTTGTACATCCCATTCTGCAACGTTTTCACTGTGGATCCCTCTTACCAATCACGGAATATGGGATGGTGCTAGGGAATTGGTCGTCGATTCCTTTTTCTTTCAGCATTGACGATTTCATCTCCCTGCTTCTCAGGAATCAGGTTGCTGCCTCAGGAACGCGATCACCACCTGCCCGTCTACGCATGGGAAGGGGCAACGCTAGCACAACCGCTCCATGTGGCTTCACCGCTTCTGCGGTGGCCTCTACGTCCCCTAATGTGGGGCACCCTCGCCCCATCTACCCATTATAAGTTATCCAACGAAGGGTAATTAATGACCTCATGCATCATTACGAGGAGGAGGGAATAATCCCAACCTGGGATATGGCCTGCCTAGATCTGGAGGCTTCCATGCCTTGCTGTCAACACCACCCCCGAGGGCCGTGCTGGGATCCATTGCTCCCCACCCTGACATACAATCGATTTGGGAGCCTTTCCCGGAGCACTTTGATGACTCCCTACCTTACAATTATGAGGTAGGCGACATCCGACCCAGCCTGGTTAGAGTCCCAATCTAGGGGCTCCCAGTAAGGGATCCCACCTGGACGCGTCAGCATTTCTTCCCGACCTTGCCAAAGGAGGAGCAGGTAATCTATTCACCTGCACCACCAGCCCCGGCTTGTCTAACCCGACGCCAGCATCGGGCACGAGCTGAAGAGGACGCCCACCAAGGGGCGTCAACGTTGACAGCTACTATGGCCCGAGTCACCATCGATTCATACCATCAAGTCCCTGCAAACACTGAGTAGGGGCACTTATATGCCCAACTAGGATCGAGGCCCCAACCACCCCATGGGTATGCTAGGTCGAATCTCCTGGTCGCAGGCACGAGCAGTGGTCGCCGCGAACCAACCCGCAGTGATGCCACCCTGTATGGAGGTCCTCCCCGTACCACCACCATAGAGAGCATGGGTCTTCCCCGCTTTGAGGCTAGTCATGGAGGTCCACCCCGTGCCACCCCCAATATGAATTAGGGTCTGCCCCGTGGCAGTGATACTCGGTACGAAAGCCTCTCCCGTGCCCATTACACTAGGTATGGGGTCATTCCTCTTTCCCTCGACCACCGATGTAGAGACATTGCCTATCCGGTCTCTCTCCAATGTGGGGATACTCCCTACATCCTCTCCGCAGCTGGTGAAGGTCCTCCTCACCTTGGAAACTAGAGGGGTGAAGGCCTGCCTCACTCTACCTGCACCAAGCATGGAGGTCCTCCCCATGCTCCTTCCAGTTCCAACAGAGGATTTTTCCGCTCTAGTGTTATTCATGGAGGTCCTCCCCATGTAACCTTTGACATTTGTCCTGGTGCTCCCCGCACCTAGGATTTCTCAGGTGGAAACCCTCTCTGCCCCAGCACCAGTGCGGTCGAAGGACCCCATTTCAGAAATCAGCCCTATCCTAAAAAGCCACCTAGGGGCAGGAAGTTGGACTATCACCGCCACAGGAAGAATTATGAGAGGGTCCAGACGAAGATCAAACCTGTCTGCTTCTCAGACTCTGAAACGGAGTATGACTCAGCTCGGGAACCCTCCCCTCCCTCATCCAAGTTAAGGGTCAGGGCAGGGATGAGACGCATTAGCCTGGTGCTCCCAGAATGGGAGGTCCATAGGATTACCACCTCCCTATGTAGGTATATCCATGAGGATGAAAATCTAGCGACCTCGCAGGTTACGGTCATGCAATCACCACCATCATTGCCGGAAGCGCTTTCTACCTCCATAAGAGATCACAGAGAGCTATTATGGGGACCAATGGAAGACGAGTTGCATCATGGCCTATCACCAGCAGCCCTGGCCCCTAAGCTAGGAATGATGGACTTCAACCCCTATTATCACGATGTAGCGGCCAGGTCACTACACTCTTCGGAGGACATCTCACGAATTGGAAGCTATTCAGCCTGTTTACTGTATTCTCCACCGGCCGACCTGCCATCCCAGCGGTCTACCTCAGTACCCCTGTGTCACGACCCGTCCTTGGGGCCCGTGCTGTGACTACCCCAAGCCCGCCTTCCATAGGCCAGGGGCTGGCGACTGGCACCAAGGCGTAAATCTTGGTAAAAAGGGAATACATTGCCTTTGTAAAGTAAACAAACACCACAGAGCAAGCAAGCAGTATAAGTAAACACTAAGTAAAAACTGGGTACAACAGTAAGTGCGGAAAAGTAAGTGGGCCAGTATACAAACCCGAAATGAAAGTAAAGTACAACTGGAAGGGAAAACAGCAACTGAATAGTAAAGCCGCAACGTCGAGTTTTCCACTGGAAATCCCACCTGAAGGGTGACAGATAGCCTCCATAGCTCCTCGGGTCCAGTCGTCCACTCCGAGTACGTCCCGCCCAGTGGTTTACATCCAGGTACCGTCCTGCTCCGCAAGCCTCAACCACGATTAGTGTTGTCCATTGTCTGCAACCAACACAACGTAGTGCAGGTATAGCCAGTGCAGGGGTGAGTATAAGCTACTCAGTAGGGACCCTGAGACCCCCAAAGTTCTCCCAGAATCCACGAAGGATAATCCACAAAGGAAATATACAATCACGAAGTAACATCCGACACTGCTTAAGTATATGCCCATACATATACCTAAGTCATCAATTCCATCTCGCTCCAACCTCCTAGCCCAAGTACAACCCAGTCCACATAGGAAAGCAAAACGTTAATCCACACAGGATAGCACAACACAATCCACATAGGAAAGAAAAACAGGATTCATCTCACACAGGTATACTTCTTCGTATGATGATAAAGATGATCAGATATATCCACTGATTCATCTAATTCATCGGACCCACAAAGTATCGATAGGTACTAACCCCCGCAATGACCCACAAAGGATCGATAGGTAACTAACCCCCACAAAGACCCACACAGGACCAGACCCACATAGGATCTGTAGGCGCTGGCTCACACAGAACCACTGAGCGCTAACCCACACAAGATCGGACCCACATAGGATCTGTAGCACTGATCCACGCAGGATCGCTGAGTGCTGACGTCGTCGTCGTCGAATCCACTGAGGATCTCTATACAGTCGTCGTCGTCACAGTCGCAGTCAATACTAGGGTTCCCGCACACAGCAAGCTCGTTCGAGAGGGTCCGCTCCACGAGCCGAGAGGCTGATACATCAACTGACACAAATTCCTAAGTTGATGTATCCAAAAGTTCCATATCGTCAACAAGAACTCAGCGTCACAGACGGCGCGTCAATCGGACGCCCGGTCTAAGAGTTATTGGCTTTTTCGTTCCAGGGGCCTGGTTGGTTTTTAAGGCAAAACCAACCCGAACGTACTCCACCTGCGTCCAAACCTCGGGAAGAGTAAGAAAAAAGATCCGTCTCACTTAGAGGTATCCAACAAAGTCGACGACAAGTCAATCAGACGTCTGGAGCTCAAGTTATGAGCGTTTCCGCTCCGAGGGCCCGATTGGTTTTGTGTACGAACCAACTCGGCCGAACCCAAAGTATTCCGAAACCTTGATTGAGATATACCAAAACGACCGTCTTGATCCAAGGATCTCATCGCAACTTACGGTGTATCGATCGGAGGCCCGTAGCACAAGTTATGGGCGTCCGACCAGAAAAGATTCAGTATTAAGGGGGTCGGGCCGGGTCCGACTTGACCCGATACCCCCAGGGTCGACCCGAACCGGGTCCGGGTCCGGCCCGCTTCGGCGCGGCCCGGACCGGCCTGGGCGCGCTGGCTAGGCGCTCGGCCAAACGGCTGAGCCGTTGAGCGGGGGGGGGGGGGGGGGGGGGCTGCCCCCCCAGTTTTGTAACCGCGACCCCCAATTAAAGGGGGACCGTTGAGATGGCCGTCGGGTGTTCGTAACCCCCGACCTTCCTTTGTCCGGCTGGCCCGCTTGGCCGGCCAGTTTCTGCCACCACGGACCGGAGATGGCCGGTCCCCCCTGCTCCGACGTCGGCGGCCCGGAACCGGCCACGACCTTGGTTCGTTTGGCGCAGCGCGACGGCGCCACGCCCCTCCGCCACGGCCCCGCTCTGGCCATGATGTCTTCGGGTTTCTCCGACGCGGCTCGACGGTGTCGCGTCCTTGTTCGATTTCATGGCGCAGCGCGACGGTGCTGTGCATTTCATGTCGCACGATCCCACGCGGTGTGACGACACCACGCCATTCCTTTCCAATCCACATTAGAAACCAACATGGATAATGGAGGAGGGTTGGCCGTGTTTGTGCGGTCCGGCCCCCTCTCGTTATCAATAACAATTGGTCATATTCCACGAAGAACGTCAAAGTAGTAATCACGAAAAAAATAATTGAATAAACCCCTACCTTGAGCATAGCTTGAACGGAGGTTCGTCGAATGAGGATTCGTCGCGGAATATCCGTCGTGGGAAGAGGCGTCGCGGAAGGAGACGTCACGGAAGGAGACCTCAACCTTCAAGGAATCCGGCGTTCTTCGCATTCTTCGTGTTCTTCGACAAAGAGGATGAAGAAACTCAAGACTCCCTTATCTTTTTCTACCAAATCTCTCAAGGCAACAAGACTCCAAACAAAAATAAAATAAGACACTTACTTATTTTATTAACACAACATAAGGTTTGAAATTCAAAAGTTTGAATTGAACCACAAAATTAAATTACACAAGTTGTCATAATTTATGAAGGGTTATGGAAGGTTAGGGAAGGTTAATGGGTAGGGTTCATGTGGGACCCACCACCTTCATAACCTACAAATGGAAGTTGGGTGGTTTTCCCCAACTTCCACCCAAAGCTTAATCCACTTAAAGTAAAAATAAAAATTGTTGCATAATTTTTATTTTACCTTCCACATAAATTAACAACTTCTCTCGTGTAAACGAAACTCCAGAAATGGCGTTCCTAAGCAATTACCGGCACTACGGTTCCATCGGTTCCCTCTTAATTCGATTCCGAGCACTGGTTCAAAAGTTAGAATTTCCCGCTCGTTTGTTCACTGAACGTACCCGATCTAAACTTCGGATAGGAATTCAGGGCACACCGGGCCTTCGAATCAAGTGTCGTCAGAAACTGCGTTCTTGTAAAATCCCAAAGAAAATTAAGAAAAAAATTTCTTTGAATTTTATGGGTCTTTACATTACTCCCACCTTAGGGATTTACGTCCCCGTAAAGATACATCATAAGCTAGGAAAACAAATGTGGGTACTGAGCACGCATCTGAGCCTCCCGCTCCTAAGTGCTCTCCTGGAGATTCCCGTGCTGCCATCTGATGCACACTAGAGGAATCGACTGTCCACATAGGACCCGCTCTTGTCGATCCTTGATCTCCACTGGGACCTCCGTAAAAGTCTCCCCATCATCAACGTCTATCTCCCCATGTTCAATGATATGCGTCGGGTCGTGCACGTATCTCCTCAGCTGAGATACATGGAAGACATTGTGCACATGGTGCAACTGAGGTGGTAGAGCCAGGCGATAAGCTACCTCGCCAATCCTGCTGAGGACCTGGAATGGTCCGATGAAGCGTGGAGACAACTTGCCGCCTCATCCAAATCTCCGTAATCCACGTCGAGGTGAGACACGCAAGAAGACGTGGTCGCCATCCTCGAACTCTAGTGGCCTCCACCTCCTGTCAGCATAAGACTTCTATCGGCTCTGAGCTGTCCTCATCCGCTCCTGGATAACTTGGACCTTCTCTGTCGTGGCCTGGACCATCTCTGGTCCCACAAGTGCCGACTCACCAGGGTCTGTCCAGCACAAAGGAGATCTGCAAGGTCGGCCGTACAACGCCTCGTATGGTGCCATCCCGATGGTGGAGTGGTAGCTGTTGTTGTACGCGAACTCCACCAAGGGTAGGTGGTCCTCCCAGCTGCGACCAAAGTCGAGGACACATGCGCGGAGCATGTCCTCGAGAGTCTGAATGGTCCTCTCCGTCTGACCATCCTTCTGAGGGTTAAAGGCAGTGCTCAGACGTAGATGCGTCCCGAACGCCTCCTGCAACCCCTTCCAAATCCTGGAAGTAAAGCGAGAATCTCGATCGGAGACGATAGATGATGGAACACCGTGAAGCTGTAAAATCTCTTGAATGTAGAGACGCCCCATGCTCTCCACTGAGCCCTTCTCTCTGATGGGTAAGAAGTGTGCCGACTTGGTGAGTCGGTCGACAATCACCCAAATGGAGTTGTGACCTCTGGAAGTGCGTGGAAGTCCAGTCACGAAGTCCATAGATATTCCATCCCACGTCCACTCCGGGACCTCCAAAGGCTGTACCAAGCCTGCTGGTACCTGGTGCTCTGCCTTCACCTGCTGGCAGGTGAGACATCGAGAAACGAACTCCGCCACAACCTTCTTCATGCCCGGCCACCAGTGCTGTCGTCTGAGATCCTGGTACATCTTCGCCACTCTAGGATGTACCGCTAAAGGAGAAGTTTGAAACTCTCTCAGCACCTCCTCCAATAAAGAAACTGGTAACAAGGTACATCCTCTAAAAAGGACGTCGTGCTCTGCTCCAAAAGAGAAACCATCAGGTGCATGTCCTGAGGATATCTGTGCACACCGTATCTCACAGTCAGCGTCCCTACGCTGTGCCTCTCTGACCCGCTGTAGTAGTGAAGGGGTGACTGTGAGAGACTGAAGGAAGGCTGCTCCATCTCTATCCACGAAGGATATCTGCAAAGAGGCTAGCTGCTCTGTCGCCTCCTCAAGTAGATGAATGCCTGTCCTCCTACTGAGAGCATCAGCTACCATGTTCCCCTTCCCAGGAGTATAGACTATCTCAAAGTCATAGTCCTGGAGGAACTCGAGCCATCACCATTGTCTCAGATTTAGGTCCTTTTGAGAGAAGATGTATCTGAGACTCTGATGGTCAGAAAAGACTGTAAAGCACTCGCCCATCAGGTAGTGTTGCCATGTCTTTAGAGCGAATACCACTGCTGCTAACTCTAGGACATGGGTAGCGTAGTTCTGCTCATGCGGCCTCAACTAACGTGATCCATAGGCGATCACGGCCCGCTCCTGCATTAGGACACATCCGAGTCTGGTCCCTGATGCATCACAGTAGACTACATACCCTACTCCCTCCTCAGGCAAGCTCTAGATAGGTGCGTTGGTCAATCTCTGTCTCAGCTCCTGGAAGCTCTGCTGACATCTATCTGACCACACAAAGGGTTTACCCTTCTTCGTCAAATCTGAGAGTGGTGCCGCAACTCTATAGAAGTCTGGAAAAAATCTCCGGTATTATCCAGCTAGTCCCAAGAAACTCCGCACCTCCGTCACGCTCCTGGGTGGATCCCAAGCTAGCACTGCCTCGATCTTCGCAGGATCCACTGCAACTCCCGCCTCAGAGATGACGTGTCCCAAGAAGTGGACCTCACGTATCCAGAACTGTCACTTTGAGAGCTTAACATAAAGATGGTGCTCTCGGAGTGTGTCTAGTACAACCCACAAGTGGTAGGCGTGCTCCTCCTCAGTGGTCGAGTAAATCAAAATGTCGTCGATGAAGACCACGACAAATCGATCGAGGTATGGCTGAAAGATCCTGTTCATGAGGGCCATGAACACTGATGGAGCATTGTTTACGCCGAATGGCATAACCAAGAACTCATAGTGGCCATACCGACACCTGAAGGTCGTCTTCTGCACGTCCTCATCCCGAACTCTGAGCTGATGATAGCCTGACCTGAGGTCTATCTTTGAGAACCACCGTGCTCCCTTGAGATGATCGAAGAGGTCATCAATCCTCAGTAGAGGATACTTGTTCCTCACTGTAACCTGGTTCAGGCGACGATAGTCGACACAAAGTCGCAAGCTCCCGTCCGCCTTCTTGGCGAACAAAATCGGGGAAGCCCAGGGTGAAACACTAGGTCGGATGAAACCCTTGCCCTACAAGTCCTCCAACTGTACCCGTAGCTCTCGAAGCTCAGCGGGGGCCATCCGATATGTTGGAGTTGATATCGGGGCTATCCCGGGGTACAGGTCAATATAAAAGTCTACCTCTCTGCGAGGAGGTAGTCCTAGAATGTCGTCGGGAAAAACATCCGCATACTGATCCACCACTGCAAGAAAACCAAGACTCCGCACGTCAACTACTCCTAGGATGAGGATAGCCAATTGATGAGTGATGGGCTATCCTCTCCTCTGCAAGAGTCCATCCTATGCTGCAAAGGCTCCCTTCTCGCCGGTAAAGGTGAACCTGCTCCCGTCGATGTGTACACATCGCACCTTGCACCTAATACAGTCAATCTGAGCATGGACTGTAGATAACCAATCCATGACCAAGATGACGTCGTAAGGCCTAGACGCCGCTACAAGAAGATCCCAGCCAAAGCTCTCGCCTCCTAGAGTAAGCTCACACTGCCGGCACCAGTGCGTAATTGTCGAGTCTGCTCCCATAGGAGTCTCTAGCCATAAGGATCGAGCCAACGGCTTTGTCAGAATCTCTGAGCTCCGAACAAGGGCAACAGCTATAAAAGAATGACTCGATCCTGTGTCTATAAGAACTGCAGAAAGGGTGGAATAGACACAGATAGTACCTAGAATCATCTCGAGCGCGCCGTGGTCGTAGGCCTCCACTGGCTGGAGCTGTGTCTGTCTCTACCCGCCAGCTCCCTATGGCCGGGGTGGACCTCCTGGTGGTGGTGGTGGTAGAGCCTAAAAGCATCGCCCACCACCTGCTGCTCGGCCAGTTCCTCTGCCTCGTCCAAATGCTCCCTACGGATCACCACGGTCGACTCTCTACCTCTTCCTGGGTGGCCCCTCAACCGTCTGCTACTCCTCGGCATGGCGGTTCGGGCAGTCACGAGCCATGTGGCCCTGCCCACCGCATGCGTAGCACTGCCTGCCTCTCGAAAGACTGGCTCCGCGCTGAGTGCCCCGCACTGCTGAGCCAGTGTCCTGAGGTCGTCTGCCTGAGGGTCTAGTCTTCCTGGAACCATGATTTATCCGTCGATTGCCTGCTGCAGAGGACTCTGCCACGTGCCGCCCCGCGGTAGGTCTCGCTGCTGATGAAGGCTCAGCAATGAAGCTCTCGATCAAAAGGGCTCGCTCCAGTACTTCTGCCTGAGTCGGAATGCTGAGGGAGATCAGTGATGCCCTGATTTCCTTCCTCAATCCCTGCTCAAAGGTCCAGGCCCAGAAGAATGGGTCCCGTACCATGTCTGTCGAGTAGCGCGAGAGATCGGTAAATCTCACCGAGTATTGGGCGACCATCAAGCTGCCCTGCTATAGCTGAAGAAGCTCCTGGATGCGCACCGCACGGAGGGTGGCTGGGATGAACTCCAAGTAGAAGAGGATATAAAAGTCCGTCTAGAGAAGAGATGCCTCGTCATGCACCTGGAGCATCAAGCTCCACCATCGGCCCACTACTGCGTGCAGTAGGCTCGCTGTGAGGATCACCATGAGGTCTGCTGGTGTCCTCACTAACCAGAAAACTCGTATAACTGCCTCTATCCAGTCCTCGGCTGCCTGGGGGTCCGTCTCCCCGTGGAACCTGGGCGGTCGCTGGCGCTGGAACTCGTGTAGTGCACTAAGGCGATGTGCATCGTCAGCGGCTGGGGCTGGAAGCATCGGTGGCTCGGCGGGTAAAGGTACCGCCGGTGCCTCAGCTGTCAAAGGGCCCTATACCGAGGCCTCGTCGCTCAGTGGGCTGTCGTCGTGATCAACTCTCGAAACCCTAGCTGGCTGCCGTCGTGGGGCCATCCTGAAAAGGAAATAGGTGCGCCACGGTCAGAACAGTATACCTGGTGAGCTGACACAAATTAATCACAAAGAAAACTTGAATCACACATGAAATCAACGTTTTCGTGCATTAAGTCAGAAATCAGAAGTCAGGGTCCTGGTGTACGGATACGTCGTCCGCCATACCAACACTGGACTCCCTGGACTGATATCCACACCCAATACACTTAACAATATTGCTTCACATAGAAAAAAAGATCAGAGTCCCAAGTTCTGTGGTAGAACCGAACTCCTCTGATACCAATTTGTCACGACCCGTCCTCGGGGACCGTGCCGTGACTACCCCAAGCCCACCTTCCATAGGCCAGGGGCTGACGACTAGCACCAAGGCGTAAATACCGGTAAAAAGAGAAGACATTGCCTTTGTAAAGTAAACAAACACCACATAGCAAGCAAGAAGTAGAAGTAAAAACTAACTAAAAACTGGGTACAACAGTAAGTGCGGAAAAGTAAGTGGGCCAGTATACAAACCCAAACTGAAAGTAAAGTACAACTGGAAGGGAAAACAGAAACTGAATAGTAAATCCGCAACGTCGAGCTGTCCACTAGAAATCCCACCTGAAGGGTGAGTACAGATAGCCTCCACAGCTCCTCGGGTCCAGCCTTCCACTCCGAGTACGTCCCACCTAATGGTCTACCTCCAGGTACTATCCTGCTCCGCAAGCCTCAACCACGATCCGCGTTGTCCGTCGTCTGCAACCAACACAACATAGTGCGAGCATAGCCCATGCAGGGGTGAGTATAAGCTACTCAATAGGGACCCCGATACCCCCAAAGGTCTCCCAGAATCCACGAAGGATAATCCACAAAGGAAATATACAATCACGAAGTAACATCCAACACTGCTTAGGTATATAACCATACATATAACTAAGTCATCAATTCCAGCTCGCTCCAACCTCCGAGCCCAAGTACAACCCAGTCCACATAGGAAAGAAAAACGTAAATCCACACAGGATAGCACAACACAATCCACATAGGAAAGAAAAACAGGATTGACCTCACACAGGTATACTTCTTCGTATGACGATAAAGATGATCAGATATAGCCACTGATTCATCTAAGTTGTCAGACCCACAAAGGATCGATAGGTACTAACCCCCGCAATGACCCACAAAGGATCTGACCCACAAAGGATCGATAGGTAACTAACCCCCGCAAAGACCCACACAGGATCGGACCCACACAGGATCTGTAGGTGCTGGCTCACACAGAACTGCTGAGCGCTGACCCACATAGGATCAGACCCACATAGGATTTGTAGCACTGATCCACGTAGGATCGCTGAGTTCTGAAGTCTTCGTCGTTGAATCCACTGAGGATCTCTGTACAGTCATCGTCGTCACAGTCGCAGCCAGTACTAGGGTTCCCGCACACAGCAAGCTCGTTCGGGAGGGTCCGCTCCACGAGCCGAGAGGCTGATACATCAACTGACACAAAGTCCGGAGTTGATGTATCCAAAAGTTCCGTATTGTCAACAACAACTCATCGTCGCAGACGGCGCGTCAATCGGACGCCCGGTCTGAGAGTTATTGGCTTTTTCGTTCCAGGGGCCTGGTTGATTTTTAAGGAAAAACCAACCCGAACGTACTCCACCTACGTCCAAACCTTGGGCGGAGTAATCCAAAATATCCGTCTCACTTAGAGGTATCCAAAAAAGTCAACGACACGTCAATCAGACGTCCAGAGCTCAAGTTATGAGTGTTTCTGCTCCGAGGCCCCGGTTAGTTTCGTGTACGAACCAACTCGGCCGAACCAAAAGTATTCCGAAAACTTGAGTGTGATATACCGAAACGACCGTCTCGATCCATGGATCGCATTACAACTGACGTTGCGTCGATCGGAGTCCCGTAGCAGAAGTTATGAGCGTCCGACCGGAAAAGATTCGGTATTAAGGGGTTCGGGCCCGGTCCGACCCGGCCCGATACCCCCAAGGTCGACCCGAACCGGGTCCGGGTCCAGACCGCTTGGGCACGGCCCGGCCCGGCCTGGGCGCGGTACGCTGGACAGGCGCTTGGCCAAACGGCCGAGCAGTTGAGCGGGGGGGGGGGGGGGGCGCCTGCCCCCCGGTTTTGTAACCGTGACCCCCAATTAAAGGGGGCCCATTGACCTGGCTGCCGGGGGTTCGTAACCCCTGGCCTTCCTTTGTCCGGCCGGCCTGCTTGGACGGCCGATTTCTACCACCACAGACCGGCGACGGCCGGTCCCCCCTACTCCGACGCCGGCGGTCCGGAACCGGCCACCAGTCACTCTGCTCTGCCGCAACCCAGAACTGGCCGCGGCCTTGGTTCATCCGGCGCGGCACGACAATGTCGCGCCCCTCCGCCGCGGCCCCGCTCTGGCCACGGTGTCTTCGGGTTTCTCCGACGCGGCGCGACAGCGTCACGTCCTTGTTCGATTTCACGGCGCGGGGCGATGGCGCCGCGCATTTCTTGCCGCATGATCCCGCGTGGTGCGACGAAACCACGCCATTCCATTCCATTCCACATTAGAAACCAACATGGATAATGGAGGAGGTTCGGCCGTGTTTTTGTGGTCCGGACCCCTCTCGTTAATCGATAGCAATTGGTCATATTCCACGAAGAACGTCAAAGTAGTAATCACAAACAAAATAATTGAATAAACACCTACCTTGAGTGTAGCTTGAACGGGGGTTCGTCGAACGAGGATTCGTCGCGGAATATCTGTCGCAGGAAGAGGCGTCGTGGAAGGATATGTCGTGAAAGGAGACGTCGACCTCCGAGGAATCCGGCATTCTTCGCGTTCTTCACGTTCTTCGTGTTCTTCGACGAAGAGGATGAAGAAACTCAAGACTCCCTTAGCTTTTTCTCCCAAATCTCTCAAGGCAACAAGACTCCAAACAAAAATAAAATAAGACACTTACTTATTTTATTAACACAACATAAGGTTTGAAATTCAAAAGTTTGAAATCAACCACAAAATTAAATTACACAAGTTATCATAATTTATGAAGGGTTATGGAATGTTAGGGAAGGTGAAGAGGTAGGGTTCGTGTGGGCCCCACTACCTTCATAACCTAAAAATGGAAGTTGGGTGGTTTTCCCCAACTTCCACCCAAATCTTAATCCACTTAAAGTAAAAATAAAAATTGTTGCATAATTTTTATTTTACCTTCCACATAAATTAACAACTTCTCTCGTGTAAACGTAACTCCAGAAATGGCGTTCCTAAGAAATTACTGGTGCAACGGTTCCATCGGTGCCCTCAGAATTCGATTCCGAGCACCGGTTCAAAAGTTAGAATTTCCCGCTCTTTCGTTCACTGAACGTACCCGAGCTAAACTTCGGATAGGAATTCTGGGCACACCGGGCCTCGGAATCAAGTGCCGTCAGAAACTGCGTTCTTGTAAAATCCCAAAGAAAATTAAGAAAATATTTTCCTTGAATTTTACGGGTCTTTACAACCTACCAGTTCCTCAACCACCCCCAGTTGGCGAGTGGGGAAATTAAGGGCCCAAAATTGAATTTGATCTGAGGAGCTTCTGGAGCATCCTTGCAGCGGACCACTTCCCTAAGAAGTTCTGGCCCGTGGCAGCATGGAATTTCTGCATACCAGAGTCCCTCACCCCGGAGGAAGTTGAGTGTTTTTGATACACCCTATGGGTGACACATTTTAGTCTCTATCATCAGTTCCTGGTTTATCCAAGGAGCCAAATGCATTTCGAAGACATCGGTGAGCAGTGTCGTCTAGTCGATCTGGCCGCACTCCCTATGGACCAGCGCCCCGAGTCACCAGGTCACCGTGAGGCTCTCCAGCAGCAATGCATTCAGAGTATCAAGGTACTCCATAGAATTATCAGGGAGGCTACCCCCACGTGAAAATCAGTGGCTAGGGGTAGTATGCTGCCCTCTTTTTCAGTCCTATCTGGCGGCAGCCCGACTCGCTATGAAATATTGAGGACATGCCCCCAGGAAGGGTAACAGTCAACATGGCCAACATAGTGGAAGACGAGGATGGGCTGGAGCTTATCAATGGAGACTTACCCACTGAGGGTGTACCACCACTGTTTGACCCATCAAGAAGGGTTACATGCCATCAGAGGAACCTCCTAGGTCTCCCTGCTCTCACTGAGGCATTGGTACTCAACATGAATTCTGGTAAGGGCAAAGAGCACGTTGGAGCTGTCAAGCACTCTCACCCATCTGATTCAGTATAGAAGAATGAGGAGGACCCTGAGAAGGACACATTGTGCCAACAACTTGTTGATCAAAAGAAGTTGGTTGACGAACTCCTAGCTGAACTCACTGTAGAGCGATAGCCCGACTACGACAATCCTAGGCTAGTACAACAGGGGTACGAACAACTGCCCCTTGGCGAGCTATCCCAGACAACCCTGATCATACCGCTCCTATGGACAGGGTTGAATCCAGACCTCATGCAAAGAGGGCACGATATTTCTCTCCAAACCCTCCCAAATGGCACGACAATGCAAGGAATCCAGCCCGAGTTCCCCCAGCTACCCCACAGGATGCTCTGCCAGCCGCTCCATGAGCCGCTGAGCCTGTCTACCATGTTGAAGAACCCGGAAACACACTCGTGGTTAGGGATCCCTGTCAAGACAGGGGCCCCCAACTAGATGATCCTATGATGGTTCTCATAGCATACCTTGAGGCATTTGAAATAAGATAGGTGGCAATCCCACCTGATGGCAAGCCATACCTTGCATGGGTGGATGATATTCCAGTGCCTCTAGGCTTCGGGAATCCCACCTTCTCCCCCTTTAATGTGATGGGGGACCCACTGCAACATCTGGCCCACTTCAACGCAAGGTCTGGGCCCATGTTGGGGACTCCAGCGCAGTAGGAGGCTGACAAGCTCTACTGTTTTGTTCATATGTTGGAGGGGGCAACGTTCGTCTGGTACAACCAGCTTCCCGTCGGATCCGTGACCAGCTGGGAGGACCTTTGCAGGAAATTCCTCTACTAATTCATATCTACCACCCAAAAAACAAGTATCGCAGAACTCTTCAAGTGCAATAAAAGGTCTGATTAGCGAGTCACATACTTTATCGCCCGATGGAAGGGGCTCATATACTCCCTTGACATTCCACTGACTCAGGAGAAACTATTGACGATGTGCATAGGGGACATCAAGACGAAATTGGTTCCTTCTCTGATCACCCACAACTACCCTGTAGGATTCCGAGACTTCTCCGAAAAGGCCCATCACCTTGAGGAAGCCCTGCAATAGGGAATCCAGGCACGCCTGTTTCCTCCTATAATCCCAGCGAGGAGAGATACCAAAGTCGAGCCTGCCGCAATGGCCCAAATAGAATCCCCCGGGCAACTAGAATTGCTACCAGTAGCACTGGCCCCATAGCCTCGCAGAGGCCCTCCACCTCAGGCGTAGCCTCCGACTCAACATCGTCCGCCTTATAATTGGAAAGCGCCTCCACGGAATGCGCCGCCACTGCCCAGGTGGGAAAATTAGTGTTCGTCTCCTCAACAGGCCCCTCTGGCTCCTCACCAAGGCCAGGCTCCAAGGTCCCCCTTTCCAGAAAGAAGAAACTAGACTTACTCATTCATAGAAAACCATGTCCTCAGTTACTTCAGAAGTGCCTTAGAGCAGGGGATTTTACACCTGCCTGAGTGCAGAAGGCCGGAAGAGGCAAATCTTACTGATCGCCCCAACTACTGCCCCTATCATCAGATTCTGGTGCACACCATCAAGAAGTGCTATGTGTTTAAAGAATGGATTCAAGACCAGGTCGATAAAAACATAGTCAGGATGGGTCTGGCCACAACACAAGTGGCGGGTTTCTTTGTAAGGCCAAAAAACGGTAGCAATAGTGAAGGCGAGTGGCAGTAGGTTTCTAACCATGGGTCCCAGAAGTACGAAAACCGGATGGCTCACAAGATGGTTTCTCACACCCATGGCATCATTAGGGCACGCCTGAATTAGTCAGATACTTCAAAAGCTGTGGCCACCACTTCTGCATCATCAACTCAGCCGACCTCTTCCCAGAAGAACAAGAATCGACATCGTAAGAAAAAACAACGCACCCCACCAATTACATCGTTGTCCCACACTCTCGGTGAATTCATGCACCCTAATATTGGGATCCCTCATAGAATCCACCTAATAGTGGATGAATCTTCAAGTGACAGTCAAGGGTATGCTTCGGCTAACACTGTGGAGTTGGTAAATCCCTATATGACTCCCGACGAGGGGGAGAACCAGGTGAACCTCCCCAAACTCCCCAGCCGACGCCAATGTCGGTGGAGCCGAGATAATATAGGTCGTTGAGGTGCATTGGTTGTAAACTCCAGCTAGGCCGTGCATGCCACTGAGACCAGACAGTAGGCCCAGCGCAGAGCTCAGCACGCGCGACCTCTTCATCCGGTGTTGTCAAGGCCGCCTCCACCACCATTTGTGCTACTGGATCAGGAAGAGCAACCTCATCCAAGCTACGACCAGTCTCGCCTGGCTACAGGACGATCTCAGTCATCCGGTCCTCATCCGATAACGACTCTTTGGGCTTCAACTAGTGAACAGAAGGACATGCCTAGCACTGGCCAGCCGCCGATCTAGCCGTCAGGGCTCTCCATGTCTCTAATCATAGAACAACCTCCCATAAACAGAATTTAATGATTGGAGCCGAAGTATGATGTTATCAAGAACCTCTCCAGCATCCCATCAAGGCTTTCCATCCTTGAATCCCTTTCCCTGTCGTCAGATATGCGCAAGGCCCTCGCTGAGGCTTTAAGAATCCCCCTTTAGTTTGAGACGGAGGTAGCAGCTGCATAAGCCTTTCATGCTGAAACAGTTGAGAATGCTGAATGCCAGGTCATCATTTCATTATCAGTAGAAGATGAAGTCTCTCCCATACAGGGGAATATCCACCCGCTGTATATCACCAACCAATTTAACGACATGTAGGTTCGCCACTCTCTCATTGAAACCGGCTCCGAAATCAACCTTATCCTGACGCAGACACTTCAGAAGCTGGGGTTATCCGAAGATGACCCGACTCCCTCCGATTTAAGAATCTAGGGATAGGATAGGATAGAGAAGACCCCGGTCGGCAAGATCCATTTGAAGAACCAATTTGGTGCCCTAGTTTCCAGTACCGAGTTTATGGTTGTTTCTCAGGACACCGCGTACAATGCATTGATGGGAAGACCATGACTCCACCTACACACGGTGGTCACCTCATCATATCATCAGTGCCTCAAGTACTCCCTAAATGGTCGAGTAGGCATAATCCAAGGTGATTCATCTTCTTTCGCCTATTTTGAATCCCGTTACCTAGATGATGACTATTATAAGAGAAAGGATAAGTAGATTCTGGAAAGTGAGGTTGAGCCCGCCACGGTCACAACTGACCCCTGGGCAGGTCTGGATGATGCCTAACTTCTCCTGATCCATCGATTGGAGGCCATGACCCCCGACATGGGGAAATTCTTTTTTGTCTCTGGTAAAAGAAGAAGGAATATTCCCAAGTCCAAGTGACGATGAAAAATCACCTCATACTCCTAAAAAAACCAAGCTCAGGTGATACCAGAGCCTCCTACCCCCGTACGGTATTGGGAAGTCCACCCGATGGCAACAAAATTTTGTTATATGTGTATGTTTCACCAGGATGGGATTAACCGGATCAATATGACGCACCACTATTGCTTTCATATCCTCAAGAGTGGCCCCTTGAGCTAAATACAAGATGAGATTGGATCAACTACCTTCATCGATATGGTTTCAGCAGAACGTGAATCTCTTGATATGTTGTCCATTGCTGTACAGGCTGGTACCAGCCTCCCATCAGGTTCTTCCAACCTAGGGGAAGTTTCACCCAATGAGAATCCCTCCTCTACAAGTGAAGAAGAGGATCTGGAGGATTCTCCCCTAACCTTTGAATAAGGCGTTCCCGCCACGATCGATGAACTGGTACAGGTGAACTTTGGTAGCGAGGAAAATCTGAGACCCACATTGATCAATGCCTCCATGCCCCTCGAGGAGAAGCAACGATATGTGGACTTCCTTAAACAGCATCATGACATGTTTTCCTAGAGTTATGACGAGATTCCAGGACTAGATCCTCAGGTATCCATCCACCGCCTCGGTCTCCCGAAAAATCATCGCGGGTTTAAGCAGCCTCCCAGAAAGATGCACCCATATCAAGGCGCCATGGGTGAGGCTGAAGTTGAAAATATCATCAGAGCCAACTTCATCAAGGAGGTCTAGTACCCCATGTGTCTAGCCAACATTATGCTGGTCAGGAAGAAGAACGGACAAATCAGATTCTACATCGACTTCCGGGATCTCATCCATCACTGTCTGAAGGATGAGTTTCCCCTTCCAGTGACAGAATTTGTTAATCGACGCTACGGATGGATTCCAAGCCCTCTTATTCATGGATGGTTACTCTGGATATAATAAGATCCGGATGGGCCTCAAGGATGAGAAGACTACAGATTTCAAGGCCCGACAAGGTAGGTTTTGTTACCAGGTTAAGCCCTTTGGCCTAAAGAATGCAGGGGCCACCTATCAACGGGCCATGCACCACATATTCAAGCCAATCCTTGAGACATTGGTGGAATTCTATGTAAATGATATGGTGGACAAATCTCTCCAACTCTGGGACCATCTCAAGGACCTTGATAAAGTATTAGGTTTCCTCCGTTCCCACCACTTGAAGATGAACCCCTTGAAATGTGCCTTCAGGTTCACCTCCGGGAAGTTTCTTGGATTTGTTTTCAGGTACCGGGGCATCGAGATCGACCTAGAGAAGATCAAGGCAATCATTCAGATGCCTCCCCCGAATAATATTCAAGAGATTCCAAGTTTCAAAGGCCACTTAGCCTACATACGCCAATTCATTGCGAATCTAGCCGGCATGTGTAAGCCCTTTTCTCAGCTAATGAAGAAAGGATTTTCCTATGAATGGGATGAAGAGTGCCATATCACGTTCAAGGAAATCAAGCAGTATCTACTCCAGTCTCCGGTCTTGATGCTACCCATCTCTGGAAAACCACTGATTCTATATGTGACTACCCTAGAACGATCTCTCGATGCCCTTCTCGCCCAAAAGAACAATGAGGGGATGGAAAACAACCTCTACTACCTCAACCGCATGATCCTCGATACGGAGACCAGATAATCCCTCATCGAAAAGAGCAGCCTTGCGCTCATATTTGCTATGAAGAAGGTGTGACATTACCTGCAGCACCATGAGGTACATTTGGTCTCTCTGGTAGACCCGCTAAAGTACATTCTGAACTGACCCATGTTGACAGGCCGACTAGCACGATGGGCAGTAATCCTCCAGCAGTTCGACATCAGGTTTGTCCCTCAGAAGGCCATCAAGGGATAAGAATTGGAATATTTTCTTGCTGCCCATCCAACCTCTGCAGACCAGTCCCTGGACTTGAATTTTCCCGACGAGGCAATCATCTCGGTAGATCATGCCATCTCGTGTAGGAAGATTCACTTCAATGGTGCCTCTCAAAGCCCCACCGACATAAGACTCAATGATTCCCAACTCAACAGAGTGGGCCTGGTTATTTTCTTTATTACCCTAACACAATCCATTCTTCCATACTCATTCCTATTGTCAGAAGGCTACACCAATAATGAAGCAGAGTATCAGGATCTTACCATTGGCCTTGAGCTGACCCTCGAGATCGATGTACCCCATTTGCATGTGAAAGGGGATTCCGAGCTAGTCATCAAGCTAGTCAATGGTGACTATGTCGTCAGAAAGCCTGAGCTCGTACTGTTTTCGGAGCGCACCCTCTAGCTAATGGACCGTTTTCCATCTCGGCCAGAAGTTACTCATGTCCCTCAATCTCATAATGGTCGAGCTAATGCCCTGGCCGGCCTGGCTGCCTCACTTGCAGAACCCGGGTAGGATGATCTGATTATACACATGGTAGATCGGAAAGTCATTGCTCTCGTCACCCCAGATGATGACGATGGCCTGTGAGTAAGCCATATTACCACCGGATCCTCCATGTCAGGACACCTAGGTTCTTCAGATGCAGTGGTTGAAGCGACTCCCTACTAGAGATCCCCTTTTGTCGAGTATCTCTAAAATGGTTGCCTCCCTACTGATCGGGCTGAGCGTGAGCGGATCTGACGTCGCGCACTACAGTTTACCCTTCAGAGTGGTCCCAGTCTCGAGAAGATCCTCTACAAGCACAGGTTCAATGGTTTTATCTGACATTTCATCCAAGGATTTGAGATATCTCAGGTCATGCAAGAGGTTCATGCCGGTTCTTGCGGTGCCCACCAGGCTGGGCCGAAGCTGTCCCATCAGATCCGGAGACTGGGGTACTTCTGGCCCTCCATGATCTATGATTGTATTGAGTTTTCCAAGAGATGTTATGCATGACAAATCCATGCTTACTTCAGGAATTGGCTTCCAGAACATCTCCACTCCACCAATTACTCTTGGCCATTTGCGGTGTGGGGACTCGATGTCATGGGACCATATCCACCGAAGACATCTCACCAATGCAGGTTTATACTGACCGCCACAGATTTCTTTTCCAAGTGGGCATATGCAGTTCCCCTCAAGGTGGTCAAGGCCCATTCTATCGTTGACTTTGTGAGCTCCAACATCATCCACTAGTTTGGAGTCCCTCACGCTGTCCTCACCGATAACGACACCAACTTCCGAGTAACCGAGCTGAAAAAATTGTACGCCAAGTACAACATCCGTTCGAACCATACCTCCTGATACCACACACAGGTGAATGGGCAGATCAAGGCATTCAACAAAACCCTCTCTAACATCTTGCAGAAAATGGTTGGTCAGAATAAGAAGAGTTGGCCAGACAAGATCCCCAACGCCCTCTGGGCCTATCAGATGATGACTCGTAATTCCACCCAGGTGAAAACATATTCCCTGATGTATGGAGATGAGGCCATCCTGCCCATAGAGATTCAACTTCCTTCATTATGCACAATAGTCTATGACCATCAGGTGCAAGATAAGGTGGCCAAAATTCATCTGGCTGAATTGGAAGCACTTGATGAGAATAGGCTTCGTGCCTTGAACAATCTGGAAAGGCATCAGAATAAGATATCTAGAGCCTTCAACAAGAAAGTTTGCCTCCATTATTTTCTGAAAGGTGACTTTGTATTGTCCCTCAGGGCGCCAATGATCCCTGGAAGGAAACCACCCAAGCCAGAGCCTAAATGGAAAGTACCTTACATAGTTCACATGGTTTACCCCAACAAAGCATAATCCCTAGTGAACATGGATGGTGAGCATATAACTCCTCCCACCAATTCCAAGTTCCTTAAGAAATAATTTTCCTGAGCCTACTGGTCCTGCATGACCTTAAACTAGATGGTCCCGCATGACCCTAAACTACACTTCGGTCCTGCATGACCTTAAACTGTCTGGTCCTACACGACTTTAAACTGTGCATCATCCTACATTATGTTAAACTGCATTTTGAGAACTATGTATGGCTTTATTCCCATCCGCATGGGATATGTAGGAACACTCAGATGCCTCATCCTGAGCCCAACCCTCGAACTCTTCTCTTTGACTATCCCCTATGGGTATAGTTCTCTTGGAGGATCCTTGCATGATATAGTGTAGGATTCCTTATCCCCACTCATACCTGGATTATAATGGTGGCACCATTTTACCACTCTTGTTCTCCTATCCTCCCACATCCTCACCGTATGACGTTAAACTTCATGGCCATTAAGAACAACGTATGTCTTGATTCCCATCCATATGGGATACATAGGAACGCCTAGAAATTTCGCCTATTGGCCCATCCAAAACGCCAGAATCTTCCCCTCAGGTCAAGACATATGGTAGGAGTGAAAATGTTTTCCCCAATTCACATCAAGCTAACCTCGATCCAGCCATACGTCCCGCTCCCTAGAGACATTCTCCTCTTTCATAGATGGGTACAACTATGCTTCACCCACTCCTTTGTTTGGGACTCCATCAAATTTCCTGTCTAGAAGGGCCCCCGAATGGTATGGATTCTAGGCCTAAGGGCTCTTTTACCACTTCGGGCCAATGCCCTCGTGGATGTTGAGCAACAATCCAATTCAAGTCCCGCATTTCAAATATGGTCAGTGGTCGATGCTCATTTGTTGCTCCCATTTCAGGTCACTATAGGGACACTGTGTTTTGAACATGGTCAACAGCTGTCCCGCGACATTGAAACCACCCCAAGATGTCCCAAACAATGAGTGTAGTGGTTCAATCTTCCCCGTTGTATCTCCAAGTGACGAAATCCCCTTGGGAAATGCCTGCTATTAGGACCTGTTTGACTGGGAGAGGTGATACTGGCTCCTTGTTTCCCACACCGAGCACTGCTCACGTGGGCTTAGGAGCTGTGATGAGGTGTTAACCATACAAGGGGGCGTATGTTCTTCCATCTGAGGCCCAGCCTCAGGCCCCTTGGCCTTTTCGGGCCCCATCCCAAGTTCTCTCTTATGGGATTGTACGGTGTGGTATGAGATTATGTCCTCATTCACGTCGGGTTATTCATCATGTCGTACACATCCCTGGATGAGATACCTTATCCCCTCTTCATCCTCACTGCAAGACATTAAACTGAAAACTAGTCGGGCCTTCATGACCGAGGCCCAACCTCAGGCCCCTTGGCATTCTCGGGCCCCAACCCAAGTTCTTACCTGGAGTGTGTGGTGTGGTATGGTATTATGTCCTCATTCACATTGGATTATTCGCCATGCCTTACACCTCTCTTGTGTGGGACATCTTACTGCCCTCTTTGCCCTCACTGCAAGATGTTAAACTGCAAACTGTTCGGGCCTTTCTAACTGAGGCTTTGCCTCAGGCCCCTTGGACTTTTTGGGCCCCCAACCCAAGTTCCTATTAGGGTTGTACGATGTGGTTTGGGATTATGTCCCCATTCACGTCGGGTTACTTGCCACGCCATACACCCCCTCATTAGGGTATCCTACCCCCTATGTGCGATTCTATAACTACGTATGGCTTGATTCCCATCCTCATGGGAGACGTAGGACCGCCCGAGCATCTCGTCTTTAAGTCCATACCCATCTTGGCCCCTCATCCCACATTCTTCCATGAAAGAGATACAAGGTGTTGTACAAGATTATATCTTCATTAACGTTGGTTTTGTAACAACCACACCATGTACCTCTTTCTCCTGAGAGTTTTCCATCCCCTTGTGCTATCCTCGTCTGTTCAAATCGGCCACTCTCAAGATGAGCTCCTCGGTCCTCTTCAGCGACTCATCAATGTGACTATGGGTACTCTGGGTTAATACCTAGAATGTCGGACTCTACTCGGACATGTTTTCATCTGTTTTTCAAGCTTTGTGTTCCCCTTCATTAGGGATTCCATCACCTTTCACCCCCTAAGGGACCCCCAAGTGGCATGGATGATAGGCCTAAGGGCTCTCCTACCATTATGGGCCAACATCCTCGAGGGTATCAGACAAAAAATCAATAAAAGTCCCAAATTTTGAATATGGTTAGTGGTTGATGCTCTTTTGATTTTCCCTATTTCAGGCTAACACGATATGGATGCTGTGTCTCGAACATGGTCAATGATTATCCTCCATTGTCACGCCAAACCCATTAATCCCAAAATGTTAGTTACATGATTCACACCCTTCTCCACCTCATCATGTCCAAGAAAGAACTTCGAAACTCTTGATACTATTCCTTAGTGCGTATCCGTATGATAGGAGGAGAAATCCGAAATAAAGGCATCATTCAAGGCTCCACACTGACTTCCCTTATCCATGGTCTGATCTCTAAGACTATAAACTAAAATCTCTTAAGAACTATGTGTGGATTGATTCCCATCCTTATGGGATACGTAGGAACACCCAAATGTTTCGTTTTCGGGTCCAGCACAATTGGAAGCTAGTTTCTCGTGCCCTTTACCCTCTCACCTCTATTTAGACCCCTTGTCCTGAGGCTCCTTTCTTGGGATTTCATTCGGTGTGGTATGAGATTATGTCCTTATTCACGTCGGGTATGCTTTATTACACCATACACATTCCCCATTTAGCATCGTCTTTACTAGGTCTATGCCGCATGAAGTTAAAATGAATGCCTGGTCCCATCACATGACCCTAAACTATGAAATTATCTTCCTGGACGCACGATGAAAAATGACACTACATTGTGATGTCCTCACTCAACGGGACACCATGTTTGGTATCAGTCACACGCCATACCATTTGTCAACACCTGCATATGGCTTGATTCTTGTGGCGATGCTGAGACTTACTATCCTAGGCCTATCGCTTCATGAAAAAAATCATCATCAATCACCTAAAAGGACAAACAAGATACATCAAATACCGCTTCTTTTGGCGCGAGGGCCACACCCGCATGCCCCTTTTATCCCTGGAACTGGTACCTTACCATGCCACCTCCAGAACTACGTGTATCTTGATCCCCATCCTCATGGGGTACATAAGAACATCTGTGCAGCTTGCCTCGGGCCCAACTTAAGTCTCGTTTCTAGTCCCTTGACCTAGAACATTCCCAGGGAACATGTGGTGGTCGGAGCCCCAGGTTCCCATTCACATCAGATTTTATAATTACCCCACCATGTGTCTCCCGTGTTTCCTACCATCCATGGTCCGAGATCTAAGACCATAAACTAATATCTCTTTTAGAACTACGTATGGATTTATTCCCATCATCATGGGATACATAGGGATACCCATGCATTTCACCTCAGGTCTAGCCCCAGAAATCATAAATACTATTCCTCCCCATTTTTAGCCCCCTAGCCTAACCCCCATAGGGAACCATGTAATTGAATCTTTTCCCTGAAAAAGTTTGGGATGCCCCACGATGACATTGGGAAGCGACAGATCCCTCACCAGAGAGGCTTGTCTAAAAGTAGGAATGATCCATGATTAGACTGATGCGCCCCCTAATGAGCTTCCACCATGGTGGTGTAATTTCAAGAGTGTTAGATTCTTTTTGAATGAACCATCACTCCACATTCCACACTTTTCATGCCCCTTATTCAGACCCTTGTCCCCTTTCATGTCTAAGAGAACCCTCTAATAGTATGGATCCTCAGCCTATGGCCCGCCTATTGTCCTAGGCCAATGTTCCAGAAGGCTATTGGATGACATTTTGAGTTGGGCCCCGTGTTTCGAACAGGGTCAGCAGTCAGCCCTCATTTTCTATCCCCATTCTAGGATAACACAATAAAGATACTGTGTTTCGCATGTGTCAACAGTTATTCTTCATTGTCCCACCACCCCCACAGTGTTCTGAATCCTGGGAATCATGATTCACACCTTCCATTCCCCTATTCGTATTTATTCCAACGCCCCTGGCGTTATCCCATTCATGCACAAGATCACATTGGGAAAACAATAATTTGGTTGTTTCGAGAGATTAATCCTCAATTCAGGTCTCTCCCATTTCCTCCAAGAAATATGGGCCAATTATTCAAACCCCGGATGCCCAAATCCGGGTTGATACTTCTGAAATTAAGAGAAGTAATATTACAAACATCCCTTGTTTCTCACATTGGGGGCGACCTGCGTGAGCTTAGGAATGGATTTCTATTTATTCCAGGATTGTGGTTGGATACATTAAACCAAAAAAACAAGTAAATAAATTCATCCATATATGTAGTTCAGAATAAGAAGTAGTGAGGAGAAATGAGTTTACGAGTTCAGCCAAAACAAGGCCCTTAAGGGTCAGCTTCTTGGATAGATTGTTCTAGCGCACCTACCCTTTCACTGGTGGCCTCTAGGACTTCCTCCTGCCCCCTGAGGGCTCTCTCTTTGTCAGCGGTCTCATAGCACAGTACACTGATACTAGTCTATGTTTGCGCCTGTTCATTTTGAAGTGAGGATATCTGGTGACCCGCCTCCACTAGTTGCTCTTGGGCATCTGCCAGCTGGGCCCTCAACTTCTCCACAAGCTCAGAACAATTTTCAATGAATATCTTTTTTTTTCTTTAACATTTTCATCAAGGTGTCGAGCCTCTTGTTCTGCCTCTATGAATGCTTGGACACTCTTTGACTCCTCCCGACACTGGGAAACATCGGAGTGATGGATACTCTTGCGCAGCTTCTCGTCTATGTAGTCATGGACCATCGAATGATGGTGCTGAGCATCCACCCCTCCAGCACAGAGAAAGCGTATCCAGGTTTGGATTGATCCCATCCGTTTCAACCATTCTGTATGGGGATGACCAAGAAAGAGTTTGATGCACTTCCACCCTTTGCGCTACATCATTCAGCTCTCCTCAGCCGCCTCCGAGTCTGAATTGTCAATCTCCTTGGGTTCTACCGACCGATAGGCAGGGAAAGCATCAAACCGACCAGCAGAAAGGTCTTCTTCGGGTACCCCTTCTAAGGGGTTGGGATCTTCAATGCCTGGGCGACCGTCCCCCCTCGCATCAGTCTCGGTAGCTCCCTCGCTGACCTCCAACGCTACCCCGACATGAGTACCACAGATGTACACCACTCCCTGCTCACCGAGTGCCGGGGTTAGCTCAGTTTGACAAGTGTGCCCCAAATGGGATGGGACATTTGCAGTTGAACCAATTGCGGACGACCCGGGTTTGGCAGCCCGGCGAGCCTCCAAGGCTGTGATTACTGCACAAACAAGGAACACCCTGATCAATTGAGATCTCCAATAGTGATTAACCAGCGTTGAAGTAATGAACTTACAAGATCCCAAAGCATCATCCTCCAGTGTTCTAGCCGCTACAGGAGCTACCATTGTTGGGGATCCCTCAATGCTCGTTAGTTCAATATGTGCGTCGGCTGCCCACCTTGTTCTACCGGTGCCTCCTGCCCTCCCCATGGAGACCCTTGGTCGGTTACCATATGCACCTAAACCGGATAAGGAGGTATAATTGAGGGCTACAAAATATGATGAGGGGAAAAGGATATATAAGGGTTGAGACATACCTCAAGCAGCTTGGTTATATCCACATCAGAGCCGACGATCTCGCCACTCTCCCGGAGACTCCCTTGGTGGGACGCCCCCTGAGACCCTCCACCTTCAGGATCCTCTTCTTCTTCTCCCCTCCTTAACCTTCTCCTTCTTCATCCACTTCCGTCTCAGTGCCTTCCGGCTCATCATCACTTTCATCATCCTCTGACGGTATCTTTTCGGGATTATGCTCTTGGATGAGAATTACTTTCACCAATAAGGGTGGCTCTGCACGCCAACCCCATTGGCGTGCATATGAATCCATGGCCGCCAGGTACGCATGCCGACGATGAAAGTTCACCCTTTCAACAACCCGAATGAGTCTGACCTCCGGTAGCTGGATTCCGTCTCGCATTATTTTCTGCCAATGAGCTTCGGTACCCATCAACTGTCGCAGGGTCATCCAGGCTGACCATAGAGACAGGAAGATTGCGTCACTGGAAGTTTGAAGCAAATATCTTATCTTCTTCCCTGGGAGTTCTCTGGCCGCTACGTGAGCCTCTCTCTCCCCTAGACAATTATGACCCGGCCGCGCCATGCGACATCCCTACTACTGAAGTACCAGCCTATGTGGGACCAGTTTCCCGACGTGCTTCCAACCTTTCCACCCCAGAAGTGCCCTGCCTAATCTCTCACCACCTAGGTTCTACACTGGCTACATTGAGTTTCCAAACTCACTTCCGAAAAATCCCCTCAGGGTACGAGATGGCCCGTTGCTTGGCATATTTTATTGAGAGGCCAGCATCAACTCCGATGGGAGGAAAGGTGATAATGTCGTCGGAACCCTGGGTTGTGAACATCAGCCACATCTGGCGAAGAACATAGGGTGCCTCTCTTCTTGAAAATCCGTGTACACCTTCTTTAGCATCTTATGAAGGCATTCGAACTTCCTGGAAAACCTGGATGGAACATAGGGTTCATAAAATATCTTCTCATCAATCCCGGCCATGAGCACCCTACCTCTGATGCTCTAGAAGTACTCCCTCTACTCTAGTGAGCCTTGCCCATTATCTGTCATCTGGCCTGTCGGGGTGGTGAATGGGATGAAATCAAATTTGGCGTGATTTCCGACTCTGATCCTTACTCTCTCCTCATTTAGTGTCATTAGCATGACCCTGACGATGTTTACCAGGGAAGGTCACAGGCCATTACCTGGATGACGAATGGAATCCAGGATGGTATACCCGCCACAATGGGCTGCAACCCATCCATAAAAGATCTAGAAGGGGCCAAAAATCCTCCTCGATGAACCTCCTCTTGAGATGCATCCCAAAATGGCGTATAGACAGGCCAACACAGGGACTTCCAGATTAAATCTTTGATTAGCGGCCATGATGTCGGCCATCACCAGGGTTGCTGGACGAACCCCCATACTTACATACCTCACCGGTATGAGCCATCCACTCAAGAATGTGGAAAGGAATCTGGAATATCAGACGTTCGGGTCCTGACTCTCATTTATGCTGAATCCCCACGACTGATAGTCCCCCACCTCCAAGATCCTTCAGTACGATCCGCTCTTGCTCCTCTGTGCTGTGGTTGGACACCGTCTCCCTCACCCTGACATCTTGACTTATAGATATTTTTCTAGGAACAAGCTCAACCATTTCCTGTAGGAAATATCCTTTATGAAATCCTTGACCCCCATCCTCTCCTTGGCCATCTCTAGCAGGTGCCACATCAGTATAGGGGTTGGTGATCTGTCACTCGAGGTGTTACTCGTCGGGAGGAATTCATCTTACTGATTCCCCTCTGGAGGGATGCCCTCGATGAAATGGATGTCCCACAGGTTGATACCGACTTTTCCATGATTAATGTGGAAGGTATTGGTGTCAGGGGACCATCGAGTGAATAGATCTGGCCCAAGCTCAGGCTGTCGATAGAAGTGAAACTGCGACGTCCACACCGCTTCGAACAAACCGATGTGTCGCAGTTCGACCCCAAAATGGTCACATGTCTAGAAAACCCAATACGCCCAGGCCCATTCACTGGTGAATTTACCTCCAAACCGCAGATCCCAATCATACATCCATCCTTTGGAATCATCAGTAACACTCTGACGGAAGGTGATTTCATAAAGGGCTGGAGAACTCTCTGCGACAGGGTCACTATCCTAGATGGTCGTGGTCCTGGGATTCAGGACGTAAAAGTATAGGTGCATAGTTTATCTAGCAGGATGTCCATAGTAGGTGATGTTATAATAGGGTAGGTCATCCTTCTGGGTCACCCATGACTACAGTGTGTCAACCTCAAACCTCGGAATGAGTACCTCCTCCAAGATTTCGAAGTCCCAGATCGATAGATTGGAAGATAGTGCATACTCTTTTTTCATTGGGGTCAACATGTTGAAGAGGGTATGGTTGTTGGAAACGACCCTTTGGGTGCTATAAACCTCAGTTTTGGCAACCATATCAGCCCTTCAAGCCATAGATGCATCTTCCCTTTCACCTTCATCCTGATTGACGTCCATATCTTGTCAGCAAGATTTTGTGTAGTCGGCACAAAAAAGCAGAAGTTGGCGCGAAAAAGTAGGAGTTGGCAAGAAAAAGTAGGAGTTGACATGAAAAAGCAAGAGTCGACACAAAAAATTAGCGGACACGTGAAAAAAACCAGTACTAGCACGGAAAATCATGGGTTGGCCTGAAAACAGAAGACTGGTCGTGGTAAATTGCGTGCAAACATAGTGTTTTCCACACAGGGAATGAATTTTTCGTGCACGAGAGATCCGGTCTTATCGCGCGAGAAAATACGTACAGAATGAAGGGGCCTAAGGGGCCTTTTATAGGTTTGACGAGCAGTTTATGCACGTGGGCAAAAAGCAGATTGCGTGGTCTGGGTGCATTTTTCGTGCCACTCTAGTTTTAAGAATGCGACAACCCTAGGGAGTCCTATATCTCCGCTTTTCCCTTGGAATCTGACCTTTGCAGCCCCTCGCCAATCCGATTCCGAGGGGGGGAATTTGTAGATGCCGAAAAGTGCTCCAGGGCTAAGGAAGGTTCAGAAATGACAAATAGAATCCATATTTGGAACCAACAATCTGTTCCGGGGGTCTCGGTGGGTTGGCGCGAAATACAATTTTGACACGCATGAAAAAAATATTCCCCACACGAAAAAATCTAGGATTCGCGAGTGTTTTTCACGCGGGCGCGGAACTCTTTCACACAACCACTCCGTGCGGTTGACCTTCATGATGCCCACATCAGGGCACATAATATTTCGCGCCGAAGCATTTTTCGCGCGAACCCACGATCCCAAGCACCTATAAATACAAGGCCACCCCCTTCGACTTCACACGAAGAATTTGAACTGCCTCTCCCACGCAAAATTCCTTTCTCATGCGCGCAAAGAAGATGGCTCTCAGGTACTAACTTTTTCACCCCGGGTCACCCGGGGCTCCACCTTTGCGCGCCACTACTCGGGCTTGATCCTTGTTCAAATCCCCTTGAACCCCTTTCCCCGCACACAATTCCTTCTGATTGCGTGAAATTAGGTCTTCGACGTTCAATTCCTTTTGCGTGCCAGCCCGCTCTATTTCGTCCCCAATGCTTAATTTCATGCCGGACCAAACTTTTTCACACACGCAATTCCTTTTGCGCACCGGCCCGCCCCCTTTTTCGTGCAATGACCCCTTCTGCGCGCAAGTCTCTTGCCATGTGCGACAGTGATGTCCCTCTTCCGGGCATCATTTTTGGGCGCCTCCTGTGCCCACAGTGCCTTCTCCATGTACTCATTTCCCGTGCGACATCTTAGGTTCACACAAAGTAACTTCAAAGTCCCTTGGATGATACCTCCCATTACGTTTCTTCACCTAATGCTTCTTCACATAGGAACACTAATGGATATTGCTTCTTTGCATGGCCACACTAACATGGGCCCCTCGATGGTTCGCTCCATGACACCCCCTCACCATGGCTCTGCCAGTCCCCTCTCTACACCAAGGAGTAGAGGGTACCAGTTATGTAATTCCTAGGGGTGTAGAGAAAACCCACCTCATCTAAGCTATAGGACGTTAAAAATCCAAGCACCATCATCTTCAGAACAAGACATTAAACTGTGACCTCACCCCGTGCCTTGCACGTGGGGTACCCCCACCTTGGACATTCTCCAAACCCACTGGTCTGCACAAGGGATGGTATCCTCATTATGGGAGTGGAATTTGTCCATGAGGAAAGGGCGACCATCTTGGTGTAAGCCCCTAGCTTTCTTGTAGGAGGAAGCATCCCTGTACCTCCTTTCATATTCGGTCCCCAGGGCCAGCGAAGGGCGTGGTAGGGAATGGTGATTATCCTTTCTTCACTCTCATGTCCCACTCCTGCTGTGCTTTGTCTCCATCGATCCTCCATCCTGGAGTAAGTCTCGACTTCTTGGGCTACTAACTACGTGTAATCCCCACTCCATTTCACACGGATGCACCTTTCCCGACGTGATCATTGGGTCTCTGCTATCTCTTGTTTCTCACATTAAGCATGACTCATGTGGGCTTAGAGTGAGCATCGACCCTGAAAAACACCCTAGGCATCCTAGAGTGTAAGCCCCACACCATATCCCAAACTACAAGGACCTTGATCCTTGTCAACGAAAGGTACGTAAGAAGCCTCCATGAGGTTCAAGCCTCACCACCCATTGGTACCAACTACCCCATGTCCGTGCACCGAGCCCCATTCCATTCTGAACGATGTAGACTTTGATCCTTTCCAAGGCAGAGTACGTAGGAAGCCTCCCCGAGGTTCAAGCCCACCACCATCCATTGGACCACTGGTCCTCCTCCACGTCGGTTCACCGACACCTTGGGCAACCTAGAGTGTAAGCCCCACACCCCATATCTGAACTATGAGGACTTTGATCCTTGCTAAGGCAGGGTACATAGGAAGCCTCCACGAGGTTGAAGCCGACCACTATCCATTGGACCCCAGGTCCTCCTCCACGTCGGTTCACCAACACCTTGGGAAGCCTAGAGTGTAAGCCCCTCACCGTATGCCGAACTACGAGGACTTTGTTCCTTGTCAAGGCAAGGTACGTAGGAAGCCTCCATGAGGTTCAAGCCCCACCACCCATTGGTCCTGAATACCCCATGTCGGTGCACCAATCCCCTTTCCATCCGAACTACGAGGACTTTGATCCTTGCCAAGACAGGGTACGTAGGAAGCCTTCCTAAGCTTCAAGCCCACCACTATCCATTAGACCCCAGGTCCTCCTCCACGTCAGTTCACCGACACCCTGGGCATCCTAGAGTGTAAGCCCCACACCTCATATCCAAACTATGTGGACTTTGATCCTTGTTAAGGCAAGGTACGTAGGAAGACTCCACGAGGTTCAAACCCAACACCCAATTGTCCCGGAACCCCTTCACGTCGGTTCAATAGCCCCTTTTCCACCTGAACTATGAGGTCTTTGATCCTTTCTAAGGTAAGGTACGTAGGAAGCCTCCCTGAGGTTCAAGCCCACCACCCATTGGTTCCGACACTCCTCCATGACAGTTCACCAATAACTTGGGCTACCTCAGAGCATAAACCCTAAATGCCCCAATATTCCAAACTATGAGGACTTTGATCCTTGCCAAGGAAGGGTACGTAGGAAGCCTCTACGAGGTTCAAGCCCACCACCCATTGGACCCCAGTTCCACATTAACGTCAGTTTCCAGCCACCTGAACTATGAATTCTTTGATCCTTTCCAAGGAGAGGTACGTAGGAAGCCTTCATGAGGTTCAATCACAACAACCAGCAGTTCTGACCCCCTTCACGTCGGTTCACCCCCGTCCCACAGGATGTTAAATTGTGGACCTCTTTCAGTGGTAAGCCATTTTCAGTCCGTTCAGTGGTAAGCCATTATCACTACAATGGTAATCCATTGTCACTCCATTCAACGTTAAGTTGTTGTCACTACAGCGGTAATCTGTTGTAACCTCACTCAGTGGTAAGCCGTTGAAACCCCATCCAGCGGTAAGCCATTGAAAACCCCAATCGGCGGTAAGCCATCATCATATGAACTATGTGGATTTCGATTCCCTACCACATGGATACGTAGGAAGCCTCTTCGAGGCTCAAGCCCAAAACCATCGTCACCCCATGAAGGTTCCATCCCATTCACCATACAATTCAAAGAACGTTCCATCATCCATCCTAATTATTACCCAGGCCACCACATCCCGGTGGGATCATGCCACCCCATTCCCTGTTCCCACAAACAGCTCTCGGGAGGCCGCCCACATGATGGCCCTAATATCAGTGTTCCATCCAGGGGGTTTCTCCATCTAATCCACTCTAGTCAGTGTTCTGACTAGCCCGATCCATCTCCACTGGATGTTAAACTTGCAGCATACCCCATGTTAAACATGGAGAGGTGAGGAAAACCTTATATAAATGCCCATGGAATATGATTCCCTGTGTTCGATGTGGGATGCCTCAGGATTCCATGCCCTCGAGAAGCCCTATAATAAGGTACATAAGATAGAAACGCCAATCCCCCAACGTCCAGACACGCCAGTGATGCCCCACGTGACTACTCCTCTAACCAAAGGTTGCTGCCCTGACCAGACCCCTTGGAATGTCTTAACAGAAGCAGTGTAATTAAATGGTGTCCATGAAGATATGATACTAGGAAGAGTTTCACGAACAACATCTTAAGTCTATGAGGGAGACCCGGACTAGGTGTCGAGTTCTGAGGAGGAATCCACGGAAGGAAGAACTGACATCCCATCATCCCATTTTGATCAAGGAGAAAATGTCACTGAATAAGGAGCAGATGCCGCCCACCTTTGGAAAGCTTGAATGCGGGGCAAAAAAAAACCATGTCCCTCATCCTCGAATGAGATGGACACACCCGCCCCAGCAAAAGCATCGAAAACAATGTCCACAATGGTACATTATCTATAGAATTTGGTGGTGACATTGTCCAATTCAACATCCTTGATTCCATAAAGAACCCCTCAATAGAACATTCCTTTCTCTCATTAAATTAAATTGATGTACTCCCTTCCACAGAAAACAACTCTTTTCATTTCTTTGATCCCCTTTCTGAGTTTTCATCATTGGTTTAAATGCTAGGAAATGAATCATGCATAGAATGTTGTACTAGTTTAGAAAAATGTCATGTATGTTTATTAATTGATTATTTCTTAAACACTAAGGATCCAATGAACATAGAAGATACTTCTAAGATTATAAAATATCCTTCCTCATTTGAGAATGATACCATTGAGAAATTAGATGAGATCAGTGACCTCTCACTTTCACACACACTCCCATCAATCCAAAAACCACTTGAATTGGAACTGAAACAACATCCTCAAAATTTAAAATATTCATATCTTGAGAATGTAAACTATTTTCCCGCCATCATTTCTAGTACACTCCCACAAAATCATGAATTGAGATTGATTTAACTTTTTATGGATTATAAACAAGATTTGGGATGGAAACTTGCTGAAATTTCTTGTATTAGCCCATCAATTTTCACACATCATATTTTCTTAAATGATGAGGCTAAATTTGTGAGGTAGGCACAACTTCTACTGAACCCAAACCTCCTAGAATTTGTGAAAAAGGAGGTAAAAAAAGTTTTGGCTGTTGGAATCATTTACCCCATCTATGACAGCTAATGGTTCAGTCCCATTCAAGGGGTTCCTAAAAAACGGGTTTTACTGTAATAAAAAATGAAAATAATGAATTGGTTCCAAATAGTGTGTAGAATAGTTGGTTTCTTATATATAATATCACCAACTAAAAGAAAAACTAGGAAGGACCATTTCCCTTTTCCATTCATTGACCAAACACTAGAGAGGCTAGCAGGTAAGTCCTACTACTATTTCCTGGATGGATATTCTGGATACTTTCATATCCATATTGCCCCTGAGGACTAGAAAAATATGAACTTCACTTGCCCCTTTAGAAAATTTTCATATAGGAGGATGCCATTTGGTTTATGAAATGCTCCGGGTACTTTCTAGCGATGCATGGTTAGTATTTTTTCGGATTACCTGGAGAATTGCATGGAAGTTTTCATGGATGATTTCACTGTGTGTAGATCCTCTTTTGATTAATGTTTGAGTATTCTTGCTTCAGTCCTACGTCATTGTATTGAAAATAATATCGTATTAAATTATGAGAAATACCATTTTATGGTGGGACAAGGTATAGTTTTGGGACATGAAATTTCTGGGGATGGTATCCAAGTAGATAAATCAAAATTGGATGTCATTTCTTCCCTACTATTCCAAAAAAATATATGGGATGTGCGTTATTTCCTAGGTCATGTTGGATTTTACCATCGTTTCATTCATGAATTTAGAAAGATTTCACTCCCTCTGCCTCGATTACTCTAAAAATAATTGGAATTTGTTTTTGATAATGAATGTAAGGAAGCTTTTAATAAGTTAAAATGGAGTGTCATTTCACCCTTGGTAATCTAACCACCTCGGTGAGATTTACCATTTGAGATCATGTGTGATGCCTCTAATTAAGCAGTTGGGGAAGTCTTATCACAAAGGGTCAATCGAGCTCCCCATGTCATTGACTATACCTCATGTAATTTAGACGATTCCCAAGAAAACTACCCCACAACTGAAAAATAATTCATGTGTTTTCCTTGTAAAAATTCAGATCATACATTTTGGGGTCTAAAGTTATTATGTTCTTAGACCATGTAGCCCTCTGGTATCTCCTTAAGAAACTAGAAGCCAAACCACATCTCATTCACTGGATGCTACTCCTTCAAGAATTCAATTTAAAAATTAGAGATAAAAAGGAGTAGAGAATGTGGTGGCTAACCATATCAGTAGGATCCACCCATCCTCAGACATTGAATCATCCCCTTGTATTCCCATAAATGAAATGTTTCCTGATGAGAAAATGTATGGAGTGAAAGATGGTATTCCTTGGTATGATGAAATTGTAAATTATTTGGTAGCATCCTAAATTCCTACTAATTTCAATAAAAACCAGGTCGACCAACTAAAATATGAGTCTCGTTGGAACATTTGGGATGACCTCTACCTTTAGCGTACATATAGTGATCAAGTACTCTGGTGTTGTGTCCTCGATAGTGAGTTTCAGTCTGCCCTTAGGTTCTTCCACACTCTTGCTTGTGGGGGCTACTTTGGTCCCCAACGGACTGCTCGTAAGATCCTCGATTTTGGTCTCTTTTGTCCTACATTGTTTTGGGATTCCCATGAATTTTTAAATCTATTCCTCACTATCAAAGAATGGGGAATGTCTCTAAAATAAATGAAATTCCATAACATACCTTTCTCTTCTATGAAATTTTTGATGTTTGGGGAATTGACTTTGTGGGACCATTCCCCAATTCATTTGGGAACATTTACATTCTTATGGCAGTGGATTATGTTTCAAAATGGGTAGAGGCACGAGCTACAAGGACTAAGGATTATAAGGTAGTTGTGGAATTTTTGAGAACCCAAATATTTTGTAGGTTTGGATTACATAGGTTCATGATCAGTGACCAGGGTTCTCATTTCTACAACTGAACAATGCAATCACTTTTATGTCAGTATGAGGTCAGTCATAGAGTTTATACTGCATATCACCCACATACCAATGGTCAAGAAGATGTGTCAAATATATAGGTAAACAAATTATTAAAAAAACAATTCAACATAATAGAAAATATTGGAGTCTTAGAATCAATGATTCCTTATGGGCTTACCATACTTCTTTCAAAACTCCCATTGACATGTCATCATATCAGCTAGTGTTTGGAAAGAGTTGTCCTCCCTGTTGATATTGAGAACTAGGCCTACTGGGCCATCAAACAATGAAATTATAATCTTTTTGGTGTAGGTGCTCAAAAGAAGTTTCAGATTCAGGAGATGGAGGAAATGAGAAGAGATGCATATGAGAACTCCAGGATTTATAAAGAGGGAACCAAGGCTTCCCATGACTATCTCATCCTTCATCGTCAATTTCAAATTGGGTAGAAGGTCCACCTCTATAAATCAAGGATGAATTTTCATCCAGGTAAGATTTGTTCCCATTGGTTTAAACCATACAATGTTACTAACGTCTCTCCTTTTGGTGTTGTCTAGGTTCAAAATAATGAAACCAAGAAAGCCTTCACTTTCAATGGGAAGTAGATAAAGCACTTCCATGAATCCATTACGGAGTCCCTAATGGAGTAAATCCATGTTCAAGAAGCAATCTATGAATGACACTCACCAGGTTTTGTCCTTCCTTACCACATTTTATTTTATTTCAGTGAGGAAACTACATGTTTTAGGTGTGGGAGGATGGGTATATTCCTAGGTTAGATAGGAATTTTCATCACATTTCTTTCTTTTCTCTTTTTAGATTATTGAATTTTATTGTTAATTTCCTCCCTTTCCCTTCCCCTCACCTTTTTTCTAGAATATTATTTTTTATTCCCACTTTGTCATGGAAAATAATGCCCGGTTAATCATGTATGTTATTGAAAATTCATATGGAATGTCCGTATTTCATGTTGTTTTAACATTCAAAAAAAATTCTAATAAAATGTGGATTTTAAAAATAATTCAATACTTTTGTGACTTTCTTTTGAAATATTGTTCTTTGTCGAAGATAGGAATGGGTGTATCATTTCGAAACCTTTGAGAAGAATGGTACCCTTTTTGTGAATAGTTTAAAGGAAAACTTTTTCACTTAATATCTCTACACATTTTTGCACCCAACCATGATGTGTGAAAATTTCATGCTTAATAGAAGGTAAGTACAAGTTTGGTTGATCTTTCTCTACTTTCCAAAATCATTTTTCTATACGTTCGTTCCTTATTTGATCTATTTTATTACTATACCAAATTGACCTATATATATGTACCTATCATCTGACTACTTTACAACCTAAAAAAGGGTGTATATCGGGCAGGTAAAAAACCACCCTTTATAGACCATTGATTTTGTTATAACTATTATAGTCAGTGTTGTGAGGAGATCAATCATGGGTTGATAGAAGAGTGTTAGATTTTTTCCATGTGTAACTTTTGTAAAAAAATAATAAATGAGGGGAGTTATGAAATGTATAACATATGGGTATATATAGGTTGGGAGCTTATGGTTTTACTTCTGGGAATTATTAAGTGAGTGGGTTTTGAAATTTGATTGCAAAGGATGTGGGAAAGTTCGATAGAAAGGATCTTATAAGTAGGCAATTATTAAAATAAATTATATTTACTCAATAAAAATTGGAAAGAATAGCATGAAATTGTTGTCACACACACACATGGAGAATTAGTGAAATGATTAACTTTTGAATTATTTTCTTTGATTGGTATCATGCATCTCTTGGAATTTCATTGGGATATAATTCTGGAGACATCTTTTTTCATGATAACTGAGAAACAAATATTCAGTGTGATTTTTTTCTTTGATCACATTTATATTAGGAATTAAATTTTCATTGAATGTTAAATATATATGAAGTTGAAAATATCTAAATGCATAATTTTTGGAAATGCAACTTTTCCCATGAGTGCAATTGTTTAGGTGTGGGGGTGTGATCGCACCACAATTCACTGTTTCATTTTCACACATACACCACTGTTTTAAACTGAATTTGTATTGTAAATTTAGAATATAATAACAAATTTCAATTCAAATTTTTTAAATTATTTTGTGTTTATCACTGTTAAAAAGGTAAATGTTACTTTTTTTTATAATTTCATTGAAGGTGGAGGTGATTTGGAGATCCCATGATGAAGTTCAAGAAAAATGGGTCGTGATACACAGGATCCAAGCACACCAGTTTACTAAACCAAACACTAATACTGAACTGTACATTTAATTAGGCTGAAATTTTGTTTCCTTGTCTAAAATTCATTGGGATAAATTTAATCTTAAGTAATATAAGTATCATTCTTCCATCTGGTGGCTCAGCTAACCTGATCTGTCCAACACACCGAATCGGTACGAAGTCAAAAGTGGTGTGTTGTGATCTGTCCATATCTCGAGCTGTAGGTATCCAAATGTAGCTAAACTTTTGGTGGAAATATCCAAGAGGTGAGTATACAATTTTTTTATTTTATTAAAATCTAGATAAGTATTTATAGAGGTTTAAACCCATGTGACAAGTGTTTTTAGGAAATCTGTGTGCTCAAAACCACCTTCCAATCTTCCAATAAAATGGAACCTTGGTCTCCCCATTTGTAATTTTGGCCAGGAGGAAATGATATATTATTTTGGAGACCCAAAAGATTCCTCTCATCATCCAATAAGTTCTGGATTCCCCTATCCTCATAGGGGGATCAAGAATGTATTTGAAGTTCCACCTGAGCTTCCTCATCCCCCTATTGTCGAGCTCAACGGTGGACGATCATTTAGAGGAAGCTACACACACTTGGGAGGGAATTAAATCAATTTTTATTCTAATATTTTTGTTTAGTTTGTGTTATAAATATTTCACTTATTTCTTATCTTGACATGCTTCTCTTCTTACTGAATTTATATTGATATAATTAAGTAAAACTTTTTTTATTTCAACAACCGATTGAGTTGATATTTCAAGTGGGAATATTAGATTGTTTCGATTGGAAAACACCAACTTCCTTTCTCTCTCACACATATATTAGATTTCAGTATTATTTGGTATACCTTTTTATATGATTGAGGACAAAACCTTGACAATAAGTTTGTTGTGTTAAGGGTTGCTTCTTTGTGCATCGTTTTAAGTCATAAAAGGGGAGTTAAGATATTAACAACCCTCAACCAAATAATTGAACAAAAAAATGTGAAATTTATATAACAATGAAATATCCAAGACATGTAGTGAACTTGAAATGATCTCTTTATCTCATAATTATTAAATCATAAACTTTATCTATCAAATAATAATCTCTTTAAATCAAGTTATTTTCTTAATATTTTTTCAAAATCACCCCCTTTTTAGTACGTTTTATTAAAAACATATACTCTAAACCTATCAATGCTCCTTTAGATATGACCTAGGGTCTTCCATAGACAATTAATGAACCTTAAAAACATAATAAATTTGATGTGTCATGATAATTAATTCTTGCACCGAGTGAAGATTGAGTTAATACCACACTAGCCTTTTTTAGGGTTATTACCCCAATGTACATTTGTGCCAGAGCTTGAATCCACATTCTTGTATCCAGATAGAGATTTCATTTCTAGGAAGCCAAAAAATATATAATTTATCAAAATTTTATGATGTTTTCTCATTTTTATACATATCCCTTATGGTTTCCACTAATATTCTTTGGTCATAATCCCCAAAAATTACTAAATAATCTCAAAAAATAACTAAACTCTACTCTAATACTTACTGAGGATATCTAAGATAAATATCAATATAAAATAATTATTTTCACATTAATATTTATTACATCTAACAATTTATCACACCCCAAAACCTAAAGGTTTAATGTATTTGGAGATTATCTACATAATCAAATTATTCAAATTATTTTAAATATCTCCAAAGAATCATGTTATCTTTTAGAAACTTCATACATAATAATCTCTTTCATAACAATTGGATTGAAAACAAAATAAAGGGTGATCATAGTTTCTTGGTAAGAGTAAATAATAATGATCATAAGTGATCATAAGATTTTCATGTGGGTTTGATAGACTAATCAAAGTCCCAAAAACAAATCATTAAGAAATCATACCCAAATAAACATGGATCATAAGTTAAAAATAATATATATCAACATAAAATAATTTATAATGAATCATAACATGAGTATTATGAAATAAATTTGAATGTGGCCCAAACATATGTATAGAAATCATATCATAGTGAATCATGAATCATGTTTCCACCTCCCATGGCATAGTGGACCGAGAATCACATTCCTTCTTCCCATCACATATTTCATTAAGAACCATATACCTTACACCCATAATTATATCATGAGATACCATACTTCACTTGATGCATTGGAGGGATATATAATTCCAATCACATCTATCACATAATTAAAATCATACATATGTGTTCAATGAGAACATAAAAACATTCATATTTCAACACCACTTAATTAACCCATGGAAAAGAGATGGATTTTATTAAGACATTCATAGAACATTTTATAATCTATATATAAAATAATATGGATCATATCAAAAGACTATATCCCAAGTGTATTATGTGGAACATAAAAGGTTATTGACATACATAATTGTTTTAAGATTATTGATAAATCACTTTAAAAAATAAGTAGAAATAATACTTTTAATTTAAAAACCTTTATAAATTAAGATTTATTTAAAAGAATTTTAAAACATGTAATGGAATATTCCTAAATAAGAATAGTTGTAAAATAATGTGTCTATAGGAAAAAGTTAAAAAATATATTCATTGAACACTTTTGTAAAAAATATACCATATGGAAAATGATAAAATATTAATTTCAAAAAGATATAAAGAGACTAGAAATAGTATAAAAATACAGTAATAAATTATTAAATATAAAATAAGGACATTAATAAAATAATTTAATGAATATAAACATATAAAAGGTTGATTCACTAATGAAAATAAGATATGGGGTTGGTATTTCTTACAAGCATCACATTGTGTACATTATTTATATAGTAAAATAAAAATGGTAGAGGACATGTAAAACCCAAAAAATAACTATAGGAGTATAAATTTGTGGTTTTTTGAGATAAACCTGTCACTATTTTTCGAAGAAGGAAATTCATTCATAAAAATCTTTTTTTTTTGAAAATTAGATTGCAAAGAAACACATATGAATTAGCAACCTTTCAGTTAAAACCACCATGAAAGTGAGAACAAGATATAGATTTGTAAATAAAATTAATTTCATGAAATTTATTTTAAAATAATACCTATTTAATATATAAACCACACAAAAAGAAACAAGTAGTCAATATGAAATATGCATCAAAGGAAGAAAGTTTAAATGAGAAACCCTTATAGACACCATAATTCATCATGTAAGAAACATTTAAAAACACATTTATGTGATATAAATGTAAATCCATAGAAAATGTGTAAATAAAAAATTATAAAATCATAGGCTTGGATGTACTCAACTTATAATAACGTAGTTCAAGAAGAAACATTATAACTCAATGAAAGGATATTTAGTTAAGAAACACCCTTACGACTTTAGTAATGCTTGAATCAAAAGACATTGAATAAAATAATGTGACATATTTATGTAAATCCCATAGATTTCATTAACTAATATATCTAATTACATTAATGGGGTATTAATTACACTATATAATGGAAAACATTGTGCACAATATAAAACACGTTTCGAGAAATTGAAATTTAGGGAAAGAAACCCTTACCTAATTACTCCCGACTTCCATGAAATCTATTTAAACTCTTGTATAAAAAACATAAACATAATAATAACTAATTTAATATCCTTATTAAAATATAAAAACTTATCTATTATTTTATTATAACCATTAATTATACATTGTATAGTTATTTATTATTTATTTTCTTTATTAGATATTAGCAATTTTGATTGTTTCATACATGTTTCGTAATGGGGAAGTCAAACCCCATTATTTGTTAAGTAATTTAATTATTTAAATATTTGAAATAATACTGAAATCATTGTGTCTAGATGATTTATTTATCCCCATATCCATTTTATAGAAACAATTATAAAGGTTTTTGATAATGAGATCTATATTGATCTTGTTTTATATAATATTCTGATATCAACATATTACGTTATCATAATCCTCATTTTATGTAAAAAATTTCAAACCATATTTATGATATATATTAATCATTAATATCATATATATTAATTAAATATATTTTAAAACCATCCATATAATTTTGTTAAAAATACAATACACATCATTCATGGAGGTGGTAGTACACACAAGCGATGTTTTAATTTTCGAAAGATTAGGTGGGAAAGAAGGTAGATACTGATATTTATTTATCGAATATTAATTATGTAATAAATATTATATTTATTTATTAAATACATTTTTTTGAACATGAATGTGTGGTAATGATAAAAATGGAAATCTGTTTTTTATAGAGGTGATATTTCCCGCGTACACATCAACGGTGTTTTCATTTTTCGAATGGTTGGAAAGGATGGTAGAAAACGATTATTCTATTAACCTAATAACATTTCAGTACAATTATAATGGTTATATATTTATTTTATCATGGTTTTTATATACTTGAAATAGGTAGGAGAAGAAATAAAATAATATAAATTAAGAGGGATCTATTAAGAATATTTAACTTACTCCATAAAACAATTCCTTTCCAAATTAGATTAAGGCATTAAGGGGTGATCCTTTGATGAGAGACAGAAATCTAAAATGTGGATAAGAGTGTTGGATAGATTTTGATAGAGTTTAATCAAACCAAGAGGCTTATGGTGTGAGGGTAATTGTGGTGGTGAAAGACTCCTTTTTTAAGTAAGATGGGTGACACTTTTGTATGTACCGATATATTTATGTTAAAGACAGGTCACTTTCAAAGGAAAGTGGCTCAAAAAGTGTGAAATAATGGACTGGGGAGGATTATTGGTCAATAAAAATGTCATATATTCTGGTAAATGTATATTTTTATATATTTTAGGCATCATACCTTAATTTAAATTTTACCATAATTTATTTCTACCACAATAACTCATTTTTTAACCCCAAAAACTTTTTTATGACCAAAATTTAAATTAATCATTATTTGATAATTTTGATATTACGATTAAAAATATATAAACCATTTCATAATATAAATTTTATAAAAGGGATAAAAATTAGTTTTAAAATAATAAATATATAACACATAAAAAAAGTTAAAAAAATTTAAGTTGGGTTCAAAAATTATATATATATATATATGTTTTTAAATTAAGCATAATATTTTTAAATATATAATTTTAATTATAAAATAAATGTTTTATTATAAATTGAATCATAAATTTTAATTAATTCTTATATCCTAATGATATCATAAAAGTCAGGATATTATACATTATTAACCAAAAAATAAATATTTTAGAAAAATACTAAAAATTCATACTAAGCTAATATTGAAAATATGAATCCATTTTTTCTATTTTTTTCAAATTAAAATTCTAACATTTAATAATTTATATTTTAAATGGAAATATAAATTATAACAAAAAAACCGTTTTATAGGGAAATAATTTTTTATAAATATTAATCATTTATATTATTATTTAATATCAATAAATAAATAAATAATATTTAATATTTTATTAATATTAAAAATATAATTGATCATATTTCAAAAATAATATATTAATTTTATTTAAATAAAAATTCATAGTGCATAAGAAGTCATTTTTTTATAAAAATATTATTTTTAATCATAAAATGAATTTAATATTATTACTCACATAGTAATAACAATCATATTATTATTCATATATTCTATAATATATATTTTTAATAAATTTCATTAAAATAATTCTTTAGTAGTGATTAATTTTTTAAAAATATAGAACACTTTTAGAAAATTATTTTTTTTTGAAAAATATGCCTTTTATATTAAATGATAATAACTTAAACGCAATTAAAATTAGTTATTTATATTATCGTAATTTTTTTATTAATTTATTGATATTAAAAAAATTTCTTTAAATATTATCATATCATTATTTGATAATAATTTTATTAATACATAAAAAATAAAATATATTAGTTTAGTGTAATATTTTTGTTATGTTATTTATTATTTCTAAGACATAATATTTTAATTTTTTTATTAGAAATGATAAAATTCAATATAGTTATTGGATACATGTATATCCAATGACAATATATCCAATGACCATATTTCTCATGAACATATTTCTAATGAATATATTTATTAAGATCAGATTTCATTCCTATATGTAGACTTACTAAAATTATTCATTCCATTATCACTTCTAAATTCACATTTCTCATTCATTTTTTAAGATAATGTTTTATACTTTCATTATTTTCATTATAATTTTATCTTTAGTTCTAATAATAATGATCCTCAAGCTTTAATTTTATCTAAGTGGTCTCTTAGTTTTAAATGAACTATTCATTTCTATTTGTTGTCTCCTTTTAATTTATGTACTTTTAATGGTTATAATTAATAATGATATGTAATACATGGTTTCTTGTTATTTTAATTTATAGTTTATCTTAATAAAATGTATTACTATACATTTTAGTTCAATTTTTCTTGTGTGATAAGCTATTAAACAAAATTTTTATTTAAAAGAAAACACATAAAAAATATCAAGGTGTTACACTCCATCCTTCCTGAAGATCCTGCTAAAACAAAAAATCACTCTCCCAGAATCCTTTGGTGTTCCATGTTTAAACTTCTCAAACCAAATAACTTAACACATAAATAACATCCAAAATTATCATCCTCCAAACTTTCCACCAATAGTACAATAACATTTTAATAAAAAGGACTCATTTTAATATGGTTCTCCCTCAATAAAGTTTAGAAACCCTCAGAATTATGCCTATGAAAAACACACCCAAACCTTACAAGTAACATCATTAGTGAAGGTATAAAAGTTAAAAAAATACTTCTTTATAATGATATATATCCTTCCAAATTGAAGTTTACCTTTTTATTACTGAATATGAAAATCTAAAATGATCTATATTGCTTGTGACTGAGTTCTAAAACTCCTTGCTACAAAAATTTTCAACCACGTCTCACTCAAGTGACTAATTACCTCATGCCACAACATAAAAATAATGTGAAAGTGGTCTAGTTTTATTCAATGATTATTCTAAAAAAATATATGAAATGATTTTCTATATCTCATACTACCACAAATATAGGACCCTGTGTGATTTACCGCATGATATATGAAAACATTATTAAAAAAAACCATAACACCATATTACCAATGGGAAAACCATTTTGTAAATCCTGGCATGTGATACACTCCAAAAAACCCATATTAATGGAACTCATGTTTATTGGAGACACTTCGGTAAAAAATTTCATATCTCCTTTAGTTATAGGATATTTAGATCCTCCTAAAATGTATATTTCTAGAATTAATTTTTATCCACAATAGTCTCCTATAGATGCCTATTTCATCATAAATTCCTACACACGATGTCAATTATAGTTTAAAACACATTTAATTATTTTACTTAAAATATTTTCCCAATGTGGAAATCAAATATTTATATCGATTATACCTTTAAGCTCATTAAGTTCACTATTTTGTTCAACATTTCTCTAAAATCCCCCAGTGGATTTCAGTCGATACTTTTCTAGACTTCAAATGAAATGACTTCCAACTTGAATTCTATAAGTAAAATATTTATATCTCTGGGAGAAATAAATATCATATTATATTAAACCAAAACTGAAAGAAATGAATTTTTCAATCCATAAATTACCATATTTTATATCGATATTTTCAAAACACAACTCCCACTAAAACATAAAAGTATAAAGGTACTCAGAACAATGTTCTAAAAGTATCACACACAATCAATTTCATAGTACCACTATACCCTAATCTATGAACATCTGATGGGGGTCTAAAACATTAGCAGTATCCAACTAATCCATAATTATAAAACTCATTAAATCACCTATATTAAAAATAAACCAAGATATGATACTACTTTATGGGATTAAACTATCTTGTAAGAGAAATCTAACCTCTGAACCAAAATTTTTCTTTAGGAACCTCAATCTTGAAACAAGGAACCATAAACGTTATAAAACACTTATAAAAATATCTAAGTAGTTTATAGAATTAAGAAGACTTTAAAACCTACCACAAAATTTATTTTAAACTTATAAATTTCTATTTTTATATAGAATTCTATAAATCAACTAATTAAGAAATAAAAAATCACTTTACAATAAAAAATTAATAAGAATCATATGGAATTTAACATGGTTCATAACTTATCCTACTCTATGGTAATAATTTTTTAACCTTATATTAATAAGACACATAAAAATAGAGAATACCCAAGTTATAAGGGAAGCCATATTCTATAACCCTCCATATATATAAAAGAAGATAACTACAATTATTATATGATAAACACCCAACACATGTTATTCTAATGTGATGAATCATATGATATAATGTGAATATTTGGTAGATTAAAATAGTTCATCTATTGTATCTTAATCCTTTAAATATTTGTACACAGTTACCAATATTCTTCCCTTCAATATTCAAAACCTTTTTTATTTACCACCTCTAGACTCACAACCGTTATCTTTTGGCCCGACACTATACATGTGACTTGAGAAAACCTATTTATAGACCCACTATATACCATCTATCTAGTTATATCACTTTTAATACCTTCCAATCTTCATGTTAATCTATCATTTAGTCAAGGAAACCTCTAGCCACATGCTGAATGCACAAACTCAAATTCCAATCCATTTTAAATAGTGTAATAATCTGGAAACACATCCTATCACTTCCACACTTCATCATATATAATCAATCCCCATCACTTATTCTACCTACTTTTGGACTTCCCAAGTGTTGGTTGTACTAATTACATTTGGATCCACATCGAATTTAAAAAAAAAATAATTGAAAACTTCAACCAGTTAAAAACAATAATTATGAAACCAAAAATCTACTTTTATTTAGTTGTATATATTGATATTTTATTCTTATTACATATTTTCGAAACTTTTGTGTACCTTATATAGTAATTTATTTAGAATATTTATATTATAAAAAGTCCAAAACAATAGTCGTTTTAATGGGAACCACGATATGAAATGAAAATATTCATAAAATTATCTCCCATGGTCAAGATACATATATATAATTAGAGAAAAATGATGTTTGACTCTCTGGAATTGGGGCCTTTAAGTACCTAGACTTAATCTCTTGATGTTTTCACTTGGTGGTCCCCAAGATGAGGATATAATGAGGAATTTCCCACTAGTAGGAATTCCAAATACTACATGCCAATGGAAATTCCAATCCATGAGAATGTGTAATGGTTCACTAAATTTATGTCACTATTAATGTATACCATAAATCATATACATAGATTCATGATAAAAAATGATATATATTCTCTTGTTGAATGAGGTTGTTTTTGGTGTGTCATAATTGGTATGATTTTAATTGAATGATCAATAAAGTATTTGTAACTTTAGAGTATTTAAAGAAGATATCTCAATACTATTGATTGATTTGAAATTTATCAACATAAATTAATGGCCATAATGATCAAAATAAAGTTAATATTGATAAGTAAAATAAATGAAGACCAATAACTAACAAATTATGACACTTGTATGCATTTTTCTTTATGAATTATTAAATTAAAAGGAATTATATAACATAATTTTAATTTATAGTAAGTTTTTCATTGCTACAATTTTTCTACATTTATATATATTCCATGATGTATTTCTTGATTCTACTCTTATTTTTTTGGGTTTAACTCAATACCATGAATAAAGAGACCTAATTTATCACACATTTTTTGTATCTAAAACATCAACTAATTCAGTTGGATTTTATTTTTTAGAATAGAAATGATCTAATTTTATAGATTAATGTTTATTCAAGGTATGTATATTGTAATTAAACCCAAATTTATTCTTTATTAGGAATAAGGGACTTTTATTTTTTATTTATCATAATATTTACAAGTTCTCCCAGTGAGTGCAAGTTAATATTTATTTATTTATAAAAAGAGATCTTGGGACGAGTTAATTTCCCATGTATATGTAAATTTTTAGTTTAATTAATTATTAAATGATCTTTATTTAATTAGATCACTTAAATAATTATGTATTTATGTAACACCCCGAGATTTTATGAAAAATTATCTTTTAATTTCATTAATGTCTTGTGTTGTATTCTACATCAAGATTACCTTGCGCTATACGCAACACCATATTAGCTTGTAGTATACGCAACACTATTCTTGGATCGTGTTACACACAATTTTGATAATAGTTATTCTACGCAACATTGAGTATATATATATATATATATTCAATGTATAAATGAAATATGGTTGGATTCTGTTATACGAAACAACGAAGGATTCTTTCAGAACACGCAACCCTGACTTGGCTTGCATTATACGCAATCGTGACCTTCCTCGATAGCGTGTGTTGTACGCAATACCGGGTTTTAATAAACAACGATATATTATTATAATATTGTCATGAACTAGCCGCTATGAATAGTATTAACTAAATTTTGAATTTTATAACATTATTATTCATCTTACACATTTTCTAGAACATGGTATAAGAACAAAATAAATTTTTCGCGTAAAATAAGTATTTTTCAAAAAATGCAGTTTTGCCTCCTTTTGATGGCGCACCCACATTAAATCTAGTTTTTGACATTTTTATAAGTTCAATTTGACAAAATAAAATCCTTCTTTTGAATCAGGATATAAAATTCTACATTAGATAAAGTTTTGATATTTTTCCGATAACTTTCATATTTTAATGAATAGTAAAAACACGCTATATTTTAATTAAAAACAACTTTTTTCATCGTAATATCTTATGTGGTTAAGTTATAATATTGAATGGTTTTAAAGTATAAATAGAATATATTTTTACCATTTAATATAATTTATGTCATTAGCATTGATTTTACCTTGAATTCGTAGGTTAAATCAATTCAATCTTTTGCAATGTTTTAAAGAAAAACCCGTTTTCTTTCGACAATGGGATTAATTTTAATTTAATTTTGGCATCTTTTGTGTATTGAATTTGAAAAAATGGATTCCATATTGGGAATCAGTGGGTCCAAATTATGTTAATAAGATAATTTTTATTTTTGAGCATTGTGAATAGTAACTACGGTAAATTTTATTTACTATAGTTAAAGGTAAATCGGGTAATTAAGGGTAAATATAAGATTATAAAATTACCATAACACTTGGAAAAATCCTATTGGAAGGATAAAAGTAGACCCATATAACCTAAGGGTCGGATTAGATTCATTTTATGGACTTTTTTCCATGAAAATAATTTAATTATTATTAAAACCAAAGAATGTGACAACATGTCACTTTCTTAAATCTTATAAGTATAATAATTTTAATTTAGTGATAAACTTCATTAAACTTCAAACATGAATATTCTCTAGAAAGATAATACAATTATCTATATCATAGGAATTTATTTAGAATTTTTAGGGATTAAATAATTATCATTTATTATGACACAAAGACGATGCAGTAATTGTCTTATTAATGAAATATTGACATAATTGATGTTATAAATGTCCAAATAAATGTAATTTGAGACTTTTTATGACTTACATTAATTTTATAGATTAATATGACATGTTATTGTTGATATAAGTAACTTGTTTCGAACTTATCATTCTGTTATGAATTTCATAAAAATCATGTACCAAATAGTGTCAAAATTGACATAAATTAGTTTTTAAAACAAATATTATATTATTAATTGTTATTTTATTCCTAAAAATCTAAGGTTCGGCAAAATGACTTAGCTAAGATTATATATATTAATAATAAACAACTTGGGGTTCTTTTGGCTTGATATAGTAAGTTTATTAACCATATAGTGTAAGAAAACAAAAAGACACGGTAAAAGTTAAATTATTTAACTTAGAGTTAAATCTAATTGATAAGGTTAAAATAATAACCTAAACTTGTCTAAATCCTATTGTATGAGAGTATTTTGACCCATCCCCACTTTAGTGTCGAAATAAGACCCTTTGGAACCATTATAAACCGAATTTGACCTTTATAATAAAATAATATTTTTAGTTTTTCCAAAGGAGCCCCTCTCATCCTTTATAAAAGGGCACCTCCTCACCCTCTTGCTCACAACACTTTGAGCCTTCAAGCTCGGCCAACCCCTGCCAAAATATCTTCTCCACTTCCCTAGTATCATCCTAGAGGTCCTGGTCTTCTTCAAATACCATCCTTAGTTCTTTAAGTGGAGGTTAAGAAAAGGCGCGTCAAAAAGAGGTAATATTCATTACCGATCTTTTTCAATTTCTTTCTTCTTCAAGTTCTTCTTCTTTAGTTGTTTCATGATAAAGTAATAACATAAGTATTTATTATATACTGATATGTTATTATAAATATGAAACTACTCTAATTAACCTTCTATCCATCCTACGGAAAAATGAAATCACCGCGCATGCGTACGTACGGAATACTGTCTCCACGCCGTGGTGTAATCTATTTTCCGCCACCACCTTAATTGGATGGGTATAATGGTGTAATGAGTAACTATATATGATTATTATAAATTGATATTTATACTGAAATATTATACATACACTTCAACACAAGTTCACGATCATGAGAACGATATCATCGCTCGTGCGTACGTACGGACTACCGTCTCCACGACGCGATGAGATTCATTCTCCACATTAACCATTCATGAATGATTATAAAGTATATATAATGAATAATAATGAAATATATGACATGTTAAATCTACTGGATTTATGTATATATATATATGTATGTCATCTACTTACTTCCATTCAAGACAATAAGGAAAGGAAAACAGCGTTCATGCGTACGTACGGACTACCGTCTCCATGAACGGTGTGTTTCATTTCATTTATCTATCTATTATATATATATATATACTGAATATATATGATATATAAATCATGTTTTATATTCTTGAAGTAAGTAAATCATGATATAAGTAATAATAATCTAAAGAACAACAAGTCCAAACACCTACGATAAATGAAACGATTTTACCCAAAACGCTTCTTTAACATGGAATTTACAAAAGAACGGGTAATATAAAGTCATAAGTGAACCATGTATGATATCATAACAATGAATATGATTCTGTAATAAGTTAATGACATTATTTAAATCATTATACAGGAGGTTCGGATACGTACAAAGCATATCAGACATAAGGTAAGGGATAATTATTCCAATCTCATTCTTATCCGAGATTGTTTATTCTTAAGTATCTACTGGGGTTATTGTTCTCATCCATGTCCATATTTCCTAAAAATGGTTTCATGTCATTTTTACCCATTTTTGACTTTTACTACATGGTATTTATGGAATCTTTCTTTTACGAGGTACTTTTTTACTTTTCCGACAAAAATACGAGAAGAATGTTTTTTTAACTTATATGACATGAATGGATTTTTAAAACATTATTTACAAGAAGCATCCTTTAAAAGTTTTCAAGTTTATTTTTAATCAACTTCTTTTAGTTTAAAGTTGTATGACATGTTAAGAAAGGAAAAATGTTTTTGAAGAAGAAAGGATATTTTCCTCAAGAATGGAGTTCAAGTGTTATATAAAAATTATTTTCCATCTAAGATAATAAAGGGTTCTGTTTTTATCCCTATTATTACATTGATTTGATTATGTTGTGATGAAATTATTTTTATGAATTCCTTTATCTTATATGAATTGTTTTATGATGTCATGATGTTTAAGATTCCCATTTGTATTACATGGGTTATGCAATGATGTATGATTTATGATTTTGTGGCACACATAAGAATGGTATCATTATGAGATGGGTGAGACCTATATCTCCCTCCAATGCATTGGGTAAAGATTTTATATCTCATGAGATAGACATGGCTGGAATGGTAGGTTATACCGGTTCAGTGAAACAGGACTGAAACGAGGGTGACTCGGTTCAGAAATGGACTTTGTCCACTAAGATAGTCTTGGAAACGAGTCTTGACTAATAAGAAATGATTCTCTATGATTATGTGTGTATGCCACAAAGTTTCATGTTTTAAGTTATGATTATTGGGATTATATTTCACTACTATGATTTATCCCATGTTATGAAATTATGCTCTCTTTTGCAGGTTAAGATTTCCAAAATGTTATATTCTTATGAATATGATGTGATTGATATTTCTTTAGTTTACCCTTACTGAGCATTTGAGCTCACCATTTTATGTTTTATTTTCCCCAGGATATAAAGAAAGGTTTTAGGTAAAAAAGGAAGATCTTTATGGGAGATGTTGAAGATCTTTCACCATGATTAGAAGATTATATTCCGAGTTTCAAAGACACTAAACTATTACGATCCTTGTGTGTGTGTTTTTGTTATGTACTAAGTATTCCGAAAAAGTAATGTAATGTCCATGTATGTTAAGCTTCAGGTCTCTACAGTTGGTATCAGAGGAAAGGTTTAGTCAACCTTTGGAAACTAGGATGCGAAAACGTTAGTGAGATCCCTAGAGATATTTCTAAGGTATGTCTAGGGATGCCCCTAAGGATAAGTATACGTATAGGATATAGTACTTGAACTATGGTAACGATATTAGATTAAACCAAATATGTTTGATATTGAAGATACTCCCCCTTTATTATGATTTTTTCCTCTCACACTATTCTTTTTGGGTTTTAGAAAATGGCTGGAAACAAGGTGATTCACGATAATGGAGGATATGATGGACAATGTAATGATATTATTCATGAGAAACCAAATGAAATGGGATTTGGAAGTCCAAACATCATTATTATGCCGAATCAGCAATCTCATAATATGATCAATAAAGTAAAATTTGGTAAGTTTCCTGACTCGGCTAATAAGAGAAAGATGGAGTTTCATGATGATCATAGAGGAAAGAAAGTTCAATTTCCCCTATGTAAATCATGTGGGAAGAGGCATCAAGGAGAATGTTTCAAAGGAACTAGAAGATGATTTGGGTGTGGAAAAGAAGGACACAAAGCCAGTAAGTGAAAAGGAAAAGGTTCAGTTAACACCAGGGATGAGGATAATGGTATTTCTACGACATCAACAATGGTTAAATGTTTTAAATGTGGAATGTACGGGCATTATACAAACCAATGCCCTAAGGGAAAGTCTCATGAAGAGAATCAGTACAGCCGTATGGGTAGTATTTATATTGATGATGATGAAGAGACTACAAATGATATGTGAGATGAAAGAATTGTTGAAGCTCGGTCAATGGTTTAAGAAGGTAGTGGAATGATTACATGTTTATCAAGTGTAATGTTGTATAAAGAATCTCATGGTACTATGGAATAAAGAGACATCTAAGGATTGTTACATTGTTGTCTTTCCTTGAGTTTTGAAAGTGTGTGATTAATGCTACCAGTATCCATGAAAGGTTATTCAGATATTTTTGGAATGAAGATGATATGCGCATAATGAAGGGATATGGAGAAAATTAAATGTTTGATAGTATTCATGAGCTCATGACTGATATAAGGAGAAGGTTATATCATGGATTGAGTATATAGAATTTTTGGATTTTGGTATGTGGTAAGAGTTAACTTTTGACAGCATTCATGTTTTCACTACGGTTTAATAGGTATTCATTTTTCAAGAGAATACATGATTAAGGTATTCACATGATTGGAATGTGACCAAAAAGATATATGGGGGATAAATGATGGTATTCACATGCTTGGTTGATGACATTTCAAGTAATCATTTTCTTTATACTATGAGCTTGGACCGAAGTATTTTAGATGAGCCTAAAGATTGGAATGGATTATGTTGGACATAAGTTAGTATTGTTTAAGGATAGAACTTTTTTTATTGATGGGATGTTATAGTAATGTAGTTTTAGAAAAAGGACAACCTGCAGGACGGGCGACAACCCATCGCGTCGGCCAAGGCTGTGGGAATCAAACCCACAACTAAAGTGAGATGGGCCTTTATTGCATACCACTGGCCTACAGAAAGTCCCTGGTTAGTAGAAACTAGTTTTAAGCAATATGATATATGAAGTATAAGTTCATTTTTGGAATCATATGTGATTAACCTCACCAAAGAAGGACTTATGTATATTTGATAACTATTGCTAAAATTTTGTTTGAAACAGATGGAATGACCCATCATTCTATCACATGATCTGTTAACACTTCACGAATAACAAATTCAACTTCATTTCTTTAATAGAGGAAGTGGAAATTGTTCAAAGCACGAACAACCGTGAGATTGTACCAAAATCAAGTAAGTATTTCTTCTAATTCAAAATTTTCAAATTTAGGGAAATGATATTGAAAACCAAAAATGTTTTTCTAGTGATCTTATATCTGATGAATCAGATGGTACCCTAGATCATCACAAATTTATGGCTTTGCGATTGTTGGTTTTTTCATAGCCATGTTCTCTACCACTCTCCATCAGAACTTGATGGTTAGATTTTTCTTCCATATCCATATTTTTACCTATGTTCTCCTACGTGGAAATCCAGTGATGAGTTAATTTGGGTAACTGTTACATTTCATACTTTAGTTTTTAAAGCCATGTTTTGGTATTCCTTTTTACGATGTGGGTTTCTATTAAACAAACTTTCGAGTAGTAAACCATTTATAACCCCGACGAATTTCGAGGGCGAAATTCATTTTAAGGGGGGTAGAATGTAACACCCCGAGATTTTATTAAAAATATTCTTTTAATTTCATTAATGTCTTGTGTTTTATTCTACACCAAGATTACCTTGCGCTATACGCAACACCGTATTAGCTTGCAGTATATGCAACACTATTCTTGGATCGTGTTACACATAATTTTGATAACAGTTATTCTACGCAACATTGAGTATATATATATATATTCAATGTATAAATGAAATATGGTTGGATTCTGTTATACGAAACAATGAAGGATTCTTTCACAACACGCAACCCTGAATTGGCTTGCATTATACGCAATCACGACCTTCCTCGATAGCATGTGTTGTACGCAATACCGGGTTTTAATAAACAACGATATATTATTATAATATTGTCATGAACTATCCGTTATGAATAGTATTAACTAAATTTTGAATTTTATAATATTATTATTCATCTTACACATTTTCTAGAACATGGTATAAGAACAAAATAATTTTTTCGGGTAAAATAAGTATTTTTCAAAAAATGCAGTTTTGCCGCCTTTTGATGGCGCACCCACTTTAAATCTAGTTTTTTACATGTTTATAAGTTCAATTTGAAAAAATAAAATTCTTCTTTTGAATCAGGATATAAAAATTTACATTAGATAAAGTTTTGATATTTTTCTGATAACTTTCATATTTTAATGAATAGTAAAAACACGCTATATTTTAATTAAAAACAACTTTTTTCATCGTAATATCTTATGTGGTTAAGTTATAATGTTGAATGGTTTTAAAGTATAAATAGAATATATATTTACCATTTAATATAATGTATGTCATTAGCATTGATTTTACCTTGAATTCGTAGGTTAAATCAATTCAATCTTTTGCAATGTTTTAAAGAAAAACCCGTTTTCTTTCGACAACGAGATAAATTTTAATTTATTTTCTGCATATTTTGTGTATTGAATTTGGAAAAATGGATTCCATATTTGGAATCATTGGGTCAAAATTATGTTAATAAGCTACTTTTTATTTTTGGGCATTGTGAATAGTAACTACGGTAAATTTTATTTACTATAGTTAAAGGTAAATCGGGTAATTAAGGGTAAATATAAGATTATAAAATTACCCTAAAACTTGGAAAAATCCTATTGGATGGATAAAATTAGACCCATATAACCTAATGGTCAGATTATATTCATTTTATGGACTTTTTTCCATGAAAATAATTTAATTATTATTAAAACCAAAGAATGTGACAACATGTCACTTTCTTAAATCTTATAAGTATAATAATTTTAATTTAGTGATAAACTTCATGAAACTTCAAATATGAATAGTATCCAGAAATATAATACAATTATCTACATCATAGGAATTTATTTAGAATTTTTAGGGATTAAATAATTATCATTTATTATGACACAAAGATGATGCAGTAATTGTCTTATTAATGAAATATTGACATAATTAATGTTATAAATGCCCAAATAAATGTAATTTGAGACTTTTTATGACTTAAATTAATTTTATAGGTTAATATGGAATGTTATTGTTGATATAAGTAACTTTTTTCTAAATTATCATTCTGTTATTAATTTCATAAAAATCATGTACCAAATAGTGTCAAAATTGACATAAATTAGTTTTTAAAACAAATATTATATTATTAATTGTTATTTTATTCCTAAAAATCTAAGTTTCGGTCAAATGACTTAGATAGGATTATATATATTAATAATAAACAACTTGGGGTTCTTTTGGCTTGATATAGTAAGTTTATTAACCATATAGTGTAAGAAAACAAAAAGACACGGTAAAAGTTAAATTATTTAACTTAGAGTTAAATCTAATTGATAAGGTTAAAATAATAACCTAAACTTGTCTAAATACTATTGGATGAGAGGATTTCGACCCATACCCACTTTAGATTCTAAATAAGACCCTTTGGAACCATTATAAACCGAATTTGACCTTTATAATAAAATAATATGTTTAGTTTTTCCAAAGGAGCCACTCTCCTCCCTTATAAAAGGGCACCTCCTCACCCTCTTTCTCACACCAGTTTGAGCCTTCAAGCTCGGCCAAACCCTGCCAAAATCTCTTCTCCACTTACCTAGTATCATCCTAGATGTCCTGGTCTTCTTCAAATACCATCCTTAGTTCTTTAAGTGGAGGTTAAGAAAAGGCGCGTCAAAAAGAGGTAATATCCATTACCGATCTTTTTCAATTTCTTTCTTCTTAAACTTCTTATTCTTTAGTTGTTTCATGATAAAGTAATAACATAAGTATTTATTATATACTGATATGTTATTATAAATATGAAACGAATCTAATTAACGTTCTATCCATCCTACGGAAAAAGGAAATCACCGCGCGTGCGTACGTACGGAATACCATCTCCACGCCGTGGTGTAATCTATTTTCCGCCACCACCTTAATTGGATGGGTATAATGGTGTAATGAGTAACTATATATAATTATTATAAATTGATATTGATACTTAAATAGTATACATACACTTCAACACAAGTTCATGATCATGAAACGATATCATCGCTCGTGCGTACGTACGGACTACCGTCTCCACGACGCGATGAGATTCATTCTCCACATTAACCATTCATGAATGATTATAAAGTCTATATAATGAATAATAATGAAATATATGACATGTTAAATGTACTGGATTTATGTATATATATATATGTATGTCATCTACTTACTTCCATTCAAGATAATAAGGAAAGGAAAACAGCGTTCATGCGTACGTACGGACTACCGTCTCCATGAACGGTGTGTTTCATTTCATTTATCTATCTATTATATATATATATATACTGAATATATATTATATATAAATCATGTTTTAAATTCTGGAAGTAAGTAAATCATGATATAAGTAATAATAATGTCAATAACAACAAGTCCAACCACCTACGATAAATGAAACGATTTTACCCAAAACGCTTCTTTAACATGGAATTTACAAAAGAACGGGTAATATAAAGTCATAAGTGAACCATATATGATATCATAACAATGAATATGATTCTGTAATAAGTTAATGAAATTATTTAAATCATTATACAGGAGGTTCAGATACGTACAAAGCATATCGGACATAAGGTAAGGGATAATTATTCCAATCTTATTCTTATCCGAGATTGTTTATTCGTAAGTATTTACTGGGGTTATTGTTCTCATCCATGTCCATGTTTCCTAAAAATGGTTTCATGTCATTTTTACCCATTTTTTACTTTTACTACATGGTATGTATGGAATCTTTTTTTTACGAGGTACTTTTTGACTTTTCCGAAAAAAGTACGAGAAAAATGTTTTTTTTAACTTTTATGACATGAATGGATTTTTAAAACATTATTTCCAAGAAGCATACTTTACAAGTTTTCAAGTTTATTTTTAATCAACTTCTTTTAGTTTAAAGTTGTATGACATGTTAAGAAAGGAAAAATGTTTTTGAAGAAGAAAGGATATTTTCCTCAAGAATGGAGTTCAAGTGTTATATAAAAATTATTTTCCATCTAAGATAATAAAGGGTTCTATTTTTATACCTATTATTACATTGATTTGATTATGTTGTGATGAAATTATTTTTTTGAATTCCTTTATCTTATATGAATTGTTTTATGATGTCATGATGTTTAAGATTCCCATTTGTATTACATGGGTTATGCAATAATGTATGATTTATGATTTTGTGGCACACATAAGAATGGTATAATTATGAGATGGGTGGGACCTATATCTCCCTCCAATGCATTGGGTAAAGATTTTATATCTCATGAGATAGACATGGCTGGAATGGTAGGTTATACCGGTTCAGTGAAACGAGACTGAAATGAAGGTGACTCGGTCCAGAAATGGACTTTGTCCACTAAGATAGTCTTGGAAATGAGTCTTGACTAATAAGAAATGATTCTCTATGATTTTGTGTGTATGCCACAAAGTTTCATGTTTTAAGTTATGATTATTGGGTTTACATTTCACTACTATGATTTATCCCATGTTATGAAATTATGCTCTCTTTTGCAGGTTAAGATTTCCAAAATGTTATATTCTTATGAATATGATGTGATTGATATTTCTTTTCTTTACCCTTACTGAGAATTTGAGATCACCATTTTATGTTTTATTTTCCCCAGGATATAAAAAAAGGTTTTAGGTAAAAAAAGGAAGATCTTTATGGGAGATGTTGAAGATCTTTCGCCATGATTAGAAGATTATATTCTGAGTTTCCAAAGATACTAAACTATTACGATCCTTGTGTGTGTGTTTTTGTTATGTACTAAGTATTTAGAAAAAGTAATGTAATGTCCATGCACGTTAAGCTTCAGGTCTCTAAAATTTAAAAAGTTAAAAATTAAATAAACATTAATCAATATGAAAATTATTTATTTATCAATAAAATAAAAAATATAAACATTTAATGAAAAATTAAATAATTACCAATGACATATGGTTCAGTTTTAAAATAGGGAAACGATAAGGGTCCTACTTGCAATTTCCTAATTCTAAAACTGAAGATATATTATTTCATTAGGCTATCTATTATGGTTTAATTCCATTTCTGTATTTTATGTTTGACATAAAAAATTGATCTTGATAATTATTCTAGTTATTTAGAGAGATACATAAGATAAATTCATATGTGATTGATATAAGGACATTAGAATGGTTCAGAGTCTTTAGGATGAAACCAAAAAAATCAAGAGTGATATCCCAAGATACATATAGCATGTGCAGATATTTCTAGAGGGATTTAAGTATAAATACTTAATCAATGAAAAAATGACATTGACAGGGAATTGAATTTAATTACAATTATACAAGATAATTATTTATTTTTAATATTTGATTAAAAATTAGTATATATATCGTGTACTTAAAATATGATCATCCCAATTTGAATTAATTTTTAAATCAAGAAACCATCATACCATTTTCCACAATTCTTAGATCCTATACAAGGTATTAGAGTAGCCACATTTTAATTTTGACTAATAATTTTGATTTGATTTTCTAAATTTACATCTTCCTTTATTTTTTCTATTTTATGGTCAATATTGTGCATAAATATAATTTCAGTTCATCAGGAATAAATAAGTAGAGTATTATAATAATCCTTACGTAAAATTCCATATCTATTTCACTAATAATGAGTGAAATATATATAAGAACCCCTAATTCGATGGCCATATCTATCATAGAAAAATGAAGCACACCTATCCATTTTAATTTTACCAAGAATAAGATAAACAGATATAGTAAATATTAATCTAATGGAAATACCATCTACAAAACAAAAATTAAACTATTGGTTGACAAGATATTATCATCTAGGTAACTAATGCACCTCCCACGAATCACTCAGTTTCTTAAACATCACTCGATGACTTGGGAGATTACAAAGTCTAGGGTAATTTCCTTGGTATTAAGAAGCACTCAAGTAGTACCTAAGTAGCTATTGGCTGCACTGGAAATTTACTTCCCTCCCCCCTCATTTTTGTTAAATTATTTTGATTATATATATAATTATATATATATAAACATGTGCTTTTGTATTTTATAAAAAAAATAAAATATAACTTATTTAATAAAAATAAAAATAAAGGAATCATAATTTAATTTATAATTTCATTTAAAAAAAATTAAATTCTAGTTTATATAATATTTTTAATTGGGAAATTTGTGGCCCATAATAGGATGATTTAAAATAATTTAATATTATTTTTCTTATTTTAATTTTAAAATAAGTTGAGAGAGATATTTTTAGCTATTATTTTAGTTGTTTCATAATAGGTGATCATGATCCTAAGGCTGATTATGTATTTTTGGCTTTATTTATATATTTTTTCTTTTGTTATTTCACAGTTTAATTTTTTATTGAATTATCAAAATAAATAATGACCATCTTGGTATAATCTATCCCTCCTTTATAATGTATGGGCCTATGTTTCCATTTTTAATTTTATACAACTCCATTCATATAAACCCTATCGCTATATGAAAGTATAATAGAAAAATAAGGAGATCCCAAAAAGAGACAGCTTAAGTTACAAGATGTAGGGAGAATAAAAAAAAGAAGGATCATAGGAAAATAGAGGATGATCTAACTCAATTCCTGGGATAAAAAAGGAGATAATTTCCCTAGGGTCTAGGTTAGTTAATAAATGATCTATTAACAAACCATATGTTTAAAAACTATATACTTAATGGTTTTATTTTTCATTACAAAGGGTTAATTTATTTATAAGATCACATAAATTATAAAAATTAACAAGCTTGCCTATATAAAAATTATATTGCATGTATTATTATTTTATTATGCGTGGTTAATTATTTATTTAATCACCAACACAAAAATATTTAATATGCATGCATATATATTAAAGTATTTATAATGCCAAAAAACAATCCCTAAAATATAATTTTAAGTTATAACCAAACATCCACAATTTAATTTATAATCAAACCATATATTTAGGTGATTTTATAGACCTGGTTAGAGAAACTTAAATTTATAAATTAATTATAAATATATGTATTGGTATGATTTAACTAAATTGGTGTCAAGTGAACATAGAAAAAGGGGGAACTTCTCGAGACTATGGATGCTCCTCTTTATGACTTAGAATTCAATGGACACTATAATGGTCCCTGGTCCCTTAGTGGGGGAGGGAACTCTTGTAGAGACCCAAATCTTGACGTACATAGACATTACATTACTTTTGTGGAATACTTAATACATAACAAAAACCAACACTCAAGGATCGTAATAGTTTAGTGTCTTTGGAAACTCGGAACAAAATCTTCTAATCGTTGTGAAAGATCTTTAACATCTCCCATAAAAATCTTCCCCTTTTGTTTTATTACCTAAAACTTTTATTTATATCCTGGGGAAAAGAAAACATATAAAGGGTGAGCTCAAATACTCAGTAAGGGTAAGAATAGAGAACATAAAAAGATCTATAAACATTTTAATGAAAAAAAATTGAACATAAAAACTAAACATCAAAATCATGAGCAACGACAAAAATCTTGGAAGTACACAAGGAATAGATCATAAAGGAACATTAGTCATGATAAACTAGCATGGTAATAAAACATGTAATTGTGGAATCCATTAAGCACATGTTATGATTTCCATAGTAGCCAAGGCATTGCTTCCAAGACTATCTTAGTGGACAAAGTCCCATTCTGAATCGAGTTCACTCCTCGTTCCAGTCCTGTAACACTGAACCAGATTAACTTACCGTTCCATCCATGTCTATATCATGAGATATAAATCTTTACCTAATGAATTGAAGGGAGATATAGGTCCCACCCATCTCATAATGAAATCATTCTTACTTTTTCCACAAAATCATAAATCATACATCATAGCATAACCGATGTAATAAATTGGGATTCTTAAACATCGTTCCATCATAACATAATCCATATAAAACAAATGGATATAATTTCATCATAAGAGTAATCATAACATTTAAACAATAGATACATTATAATTGAAACATACACATATGAAATAATGTCATCTTAGCTGGAAAATAGTTTTGACAAAACACTTGAAATGAATTATTGAGGAAAATATCCATTCTTTTTCAAAATCATTTTCTTTTCACAAAATGACATGAAATTTTAAAAGAAAAGGTTTTTTTTGAAAATATTCATGAAATCTTGTATAGGAGGCTTCATGAAAATTAGGCGTTATGAAAACGTAAAAATCCGTTCATGCTGTATAAGTTAAAAAACATTCTCCTCGTACTTTTGCCGGAAAAGTCAAAAAGTACCTTGTAGGCTAAACAAAAGAAAGATTCCTTCCATACCATGGAGTTAAAGTAAAAATGGGTAAAAATTACTTTAAACATACATGAAAACACTTTTATAAAACATGGACATGGATGATAATAATAACCCCAATAAATACTTACGAATAAGAAATCTTGGATAAAAATGAGATTTGCAAAATTATCCCTTAGCTTAGGTCGGATATGCTTCATACGTATCTGAACCTCATGTATAATGATTTAAATAATGTCATTGACTTATTACAGAATCATATTCATTTTTATTATATCATATATGGTTCACTTATGACTTTATATTACCCTTTCTTTTGTAAATTTCATGTTAAAGTAGCGTTTTGGGTAAAACGTTTTATTTATCGTACGTGTTTGGACTTGTTGTTCTTGATATCATTACAACTTATATCTTGATTTAATTACTTCCAGAATGTAAATCATGATATATATATCATATATATTTAGTATATATATATATAATATAGATAAATGAAATTAAATACACCGTTCCTGGAGACGGTAGGCCGTATGTACGGAAGAACGCTATTTTCTTTTCCTTATTGACATGAATGGAAGTAAGTAGATGAAATATATATATATATATATATATATATATGTATACATAAATCTAGTAGCTTCATTATCTCATATATTTCATTATTATTCATTATATATACTTTATAATCATTCTTGAATGGTTAATCATGGAAAATGAATCTCATCGCGTTCGTGGAGACGGTAGTCTGTACGTACACACGAGCGATGATATCATTCCCATGATCATGGAATTGTATTGAAGTGTATGTATAATATTAAATAATCAATATCACTTTACAATAAACATATATAGTTATTTATTTACACCATTATACCCATCCATGTAAGGTGGTGGTGGAAAAACTGATTACATCACGGCGTGGAGACGGTATTCCGTACGTACGCACGCGTGGTGATTTCGTTTTCCGTAGGATGGATAAATAGTGAAATAGGGTTGTTTCATATTCATAATAACATATCAATATATGATTTATTCTTATGTTATTACTTTATAATGAAACAACTAAATAAGAAGGAGTTGAAGAAGAAAAAAACTTGAGAGAATCGAAAGAAGAGATTACCTCTTCTTCGACGCACCTCCTTTAAGACTTCTCTTAAGGAAGTAGAGTTTGTATTTTGAGAAGACCAGAACCTCCGGAATGTTTCTAGGGAAGTGGAGAAGATAAATGGTCAGGGGTTGGATGAGCTTCTAGGCTCAAAAGGGTGTGAGGAAGAGAGGGAGGAGGTTCCCTTTTATAAGGGAGGAGAGGGGCACCTTTGGAAAAACTAAAAATATTATTTTATTATAAAGTCATATTCGGTTTTTAATAGATACAAATTGATTTATTTCTAAGATAAGGTGGGTATGGGTCTAAATAATCTCATAAAATAGAATTTATACAAGTTTAGGTGTCTATTTTAACCTTATCATTTAGATTTAACTTTAAGTTAAATAATTGTACTTTTACTGTGTCTTCTTGTTTTCTTACACTATAAGGTTAATAAACTTACTATAACAAGAAAAACAAACCCCAAGTTGTTTATTATTAATATATATAACCTTATATAAGTCATTTTTCCGAACATTAGATTTTTAGGAATAAAATAACAATTAATAATATAATATTTGTTTTAAAAACTATTTTATGTCAATTTTGACACTATTTGGTAATGGATTTTTGTGAAAATCATAAAAGAATGATTAGTTCGAAAAACTTTAATTAAATAAATAATAAAATGTCATATTAACATATAAAATTATTAAAATTCATAAAAAGTCTAAAATTACATTTATTTGGGTATTTATAACATCAATTATGTTAATATTTCATTAATAATATAATTACTGCATCATCATTGTGTCATAAATAAATTATATTATTTAACATCTAAAAATTATAAATAAAATACCATTATGTAGGAAATAGTTTTATATTTCTAATGAATATTTATAGTCGAATTTATCTTATGTATAACCCTATATTAAACATGATTTAGTTATTAAACTTTGATTTTAACTATTTTAACCCTTCTTTAAATAAATTAATAATAAATGTCCTAATCTAATCCAAGTGTACCTAAATGGTAATATTTTATTCCTGAGGTTTTTTTTTGTCTAATTACACTTATCCAATAGAATTAGGACATGTGTTCGGGTAATAATAATATCATTTTTACCCTTAATTACCCTATTTACTTTTGACCGTGGTAAATAAAAGTAAAAAGTTACTATTCACTAAAAAATATTTTCATCTCATTGAACCACATTTTAGTCCTTGATATTAACCGTGTCTCTCAGATTTTCTAAACTCCACTCACAGAAGCGGTAAAATTAAGTTTTATGTGAATTTCCAAAGTCTCCTAGGAGGTGGGTAAAAGACGGTGAAAAGTTCAATAAAATTTTTATATATCTTAAATTATTATAAAATGTCTCCAATGAATTACATTCAACTTATATAGGTATTATGTATCAATTTTTACATAAAATAAATTTAAATAAAATAAATAATTATTTAAATAAAAAGTCGGTTTTTAAATAGTAACCCAGTGTTTTCACTATTCATCAAAAATTGAAAGTTTTCAGAAAATTACCAAAAATTCACCGTAGGCTAATGTCGATATTACGAATCCAAAAATGAAGTCCATTTTGAATGATAAAATTTATAAAATTTTTAAAAGTGGGTATTACTATTCATAACGGCTAGTTTATATAACATATTGTTGTTTAGTGAAACTCGGTATTGCGTACAACACACGCTATCGTGGAAGGTCACGATTGCGTGTAATGAAAGTCAAGTCAGGGATGCGTGTAGTGCAAGATCCTTTTGGTTTAGTGTACAACACAAGACATCAATAAAATTAAAAAGAATATTTTTCATAAAATCTCGGGGTGTTACATTCTACCCCCCTTAAAATGAGTTTCGCCCTCGAAATTTGTCGGGGTTATAAATGGTTTACTACTCGAAAGTTTATTTAATAGAAACCCACATCGTAAAAAGCAATACCAAAACCAATCTTTAAAAACTAAAGTATAAAACTTAATAGTTACCCAAATTAACTAATCACTGGGTTTCCACATAGAAGAACATAGGTGAAAATATGTATATGGAAGAGAAATCTAACCATCATGTTCTGATGGAGAGTGTTAGAGATCACGGCTATGAAAAAGCCAACAATCACAAAGCCATAGATTTGTGATGATCTAAGGTACCATCTGATTCATCGGATATAAGGGCACTAGGACAACATTTTTGGTTTTCAAGATCATTTCCTTAAAGTTGAAGAAATTGGAATTAGAAGAAATACTTTCTTGATTTTGGTATAGTCTCACCGTTGGTTGTTCCGTGGACAATTTCCACTTCATCTCTTAAAGAATTGAAGTTGAATTTGTCATTCGTGAAGTGTTAGCATATCATGTGATATAATGATGGGTCATTCCATCTGTCTTAAACACAAGGTTAGAAAAAGTTATCAAAAATACATAAGTCCATATATAGTGAGATTAATCATCTATGGTTCCTAAAATGGACTTATACTTCATATATCATACTGCTTAATATAATAAAATTGGTTTCTACTAAACATGGACTTCTTGTAGGCCCGTTGTAGGCGATAAAGGCCTGTCGCACTTCAATTTTGGGTTTGATTCCCACATCCTTGTTCGACGCGACGGGTTGTCGCCCATCCCACAGGTTGTCCTTTTTCTAAAACTACATTATTATAACTTTCCATCCATAATATCGAAAATGTTCTAGCCTTAAATAATACTAACTTATGTCCAACATAATCCATTCCAATATTTAAGCTTATCCAAAATACTGTTGTCCAATGTCATATTATAGTGAAAACGATTACCTGGGAGTTCATATAACAAGCATGTTAATACCATCATTGATCCCAATATATCATAAGATATGTCTTTTTGGTCACATTCCAAACATTCGAAGTCCTTAATCATGTATTCTCTTAAAAAATGAATACCCATTGAACCTTAGTGAAAACATGAATTCTGTCAAAAGTTAATTATTTCCACATACCAAAATCCAAAAAATTCTATATACTCAAACCATGATATCACTTAGTCCTTATATCAATCATGAGATCATTTCATGCATTTTTTTCATTATCTATTCATTATGCGCATATCATCTTCTTTCCAAAAATATTTCAATCACTTTTTCATGGTTACTAGTACCATATAATTATTGAAAACCAATACATAGATATTCCAAAATTCCACAATACCATAAATGAGATTCCATGATACTATTTTGAAATCACATTACATAAACACTTAATCATTACACAACATCATTGTCATACTCAACATCACAAATAGTGATTGCATGAGACTTCCCTTTATCCTTTGCCTTAAGAGGTTGCTCACGTTGATCATCATTAACCCATGGATTATGGAATTTATTAGAATAATGACACATTTCCTTGTACTTGAAGCATTGAAGTGTTGGTAGAGCATTATCTATAGTCTTTTCTCTATTCACATCATTAGAAACCTTTTTTCCATTACTTCAATAATCAACTGCTCGATGACCTTCTTTTCCACACTTAAAACATTTTCAAGTACCTTTTAGGCAATCTCCACCATGCTTCTTTCAACACTTTGAACATAAATAAACATTCATCTTCTTTTCACCATTATTCTGAAATTTCTACTTGAACTCCGTCTTTCGTTTCTTGTCAAAACCATTAGATGGATATGTAACGACAACTTCCAGTTCTACCATGATAGCACAACGCACAATTTCTTCATAGCTAATGAAGTATATTATAGCTAATACCCTTCTAAGACTTTGTAATAAACCGATTTTTGTTGATAAAGACTTTGGAATATTCTTGATGATATTGCAGAGCAGCGCCTTCAGACGGCGTGTGATTCCGAGCCCCGGAGTGGCCAAAATTTAATTTTCAGTGCGTTCACACTAGAAACGCCAAATAAATAGGATAACTCCTAAACGGTGATTAGGATCAGAGATCTGAGTGTACTGATGAGTCCGGAATGGGGTGTTTACCCTAGGAACGACATAAAACTTGTCGGTGCGGGATGTTTGGACCCCTCGCCCGCTCCCGGAACGTTAAACGGATAAATAAATTAATTAATTTATTCGTTTAATGGAGAAACGCTAGTATCTCTTAAACGGTGGCTCGGATTGGAAAACCGAGGGAACCGTTGAGTTTGTAGCGTGCCTTTTACCCTAGGAGGGGTATAAGTTTTGCGGGCGCGGGCCGTCTGTGAAAAATGGCTCCAGGGGCGTTTTCGTAATTTGGCGGCCTCGGACGCTAAGTTTAACAACTTTTGAACGGGGCCTCGGATTAAAATTCTGTGACCTCCGTTGTGCTCAGGAGGTGGTGTTTACCCTATGCGCGACCTAACTTTCACTGTGTTTGGGGTTTCGGATGCGGTTTTAATTTGGGTTGAGTTTTTAAATAATTAAAGGATTAATTACTTTTCTTTAATTAATCCCTTCATCCCCTTCCTCCCCTCTAAATTCTCTGGAGAAGCCTCCTCTTCCTCAAGCTCTCCCTCTCCCATATTCTCACCCTCCTCCCTTCGGCGGACGATGACGGAACTTCGGCGGATCGCAACGGAAGCAAGGCGAACACGTCGTCATCGACCGACGAACAAATCGTGGTAGGATTCATTCCAATTTTGTTTTCAGATTTAAGTTGATCTCGTAAAATTCATTCTTGTTCGTATTGTTTCATCATTTCTTATATCAATAGTCGATGACCACACTAACACGGTCATCGATTCGTGTTCAAAGCCTATAAATGTGTCCGGAATCCATCCGTCTTCGCGTATAATCAGTGCCCAAATTTTGGACGCATTAACCCGCCGATGGATCGTTGACCGGAGGCGCGAGCAGAGGGCACCAGGGCGGTCGGCCGGGTGGTCGTCGGCTGGTCCGAGCAGGAGTCGTCGGCTGAGGTGAGTAGGCATGGCAGGCATCGGCGAGGGAGAGGAGGCCGGGAGCGTGGCCGAGCGGAGGAGGCAGCGGGCCTCGGCGCCGGCGACGGTCGTCCGAGGGCGTGCTGCGGAGCAGTGGACGCTAGGGTGACCGGCCGGAGTGGTGGTCGTCGGAACACCAGGGTCGCGTGACCCTGGAGAAGAAGAAGATCCGCTGCTGCGGGTCTTTGCCGGCTCTGACCTGCAAAAGCAGGCCACACACGAAAAAAACACAGGAAATAAAAAAAAGGGACTTTCAAGAATCCCGCGTGGGGAATAGTTTGAAAAAAAAAGATAAAAAAAGAGTTAATAAACAAAAGTAAAATAATTAAGATAATATTATTGTTTTTTTATCAAATGATTTTTTAACAATAAATCATCCGTAGGGAGTCCGATTTGGATGCCGTCTGCGGCTGCATGGTCCTGAAAATGAGACGGTCTTTTTGAGTCCAATATCGGATACTTAATTTAGGGTTGAGGCGTGGCCCGCACGGGCCGCTGTTCGAGCTGTGTGCAACGTTTTAGCAAATTTTTTGTCGGACGTCCGTTCAGGGCGTGCAAGTAGTCGATTTTGAGTGTTTTTCTGAAGGAATTGCAACGGCGCAATCTGCCCGCTTTATTTCCACACGATGGTGCGGGCCCCGCGAGCGCCGTTTCGGGAGTTGACGGTGATTTCCAGATTTATCACCGGGTGACTGTTTTGGACAAGTGAATAGTCCATTTCGTGTACTTTTTCGAGAGGATCGCAACAGCGCGATCCGTTCGTTGAGTTTTGGGACCGGGATGCAGGTCCCACGTGGCACCGCTTGTGTGTGGTGCCCCGAGATGCACCTTTTTCTTCGGATATCTGTTGCACTCAAGTGAGTAGTGCTTTTGACGTGTTTTCCTAAGGGGATCACAATGGTGCGATGCGCCCAACTGTTTTTGGGGCCGAGGCTCGGGACCACGGGACGCCGTTCGGGCGTGAGGCTGTGTTGGTGACTTTTCCGTCGGATATCCGTTGGAGACGAGTAAGTAGTCGATCTCGTGTGTTTTTCTGCGAGGATCACAACGGTGTGATCCGTTTGGTTGTGCGGAGCCTCTTGCACGATCTAGTTGAATGTGGAGCATGGAAGGTGCTCTAGTGGTGGTTCGCCCTACCTTGTTTGTAGTGGACCCTTGGGGTGTGATCACGCACTTTTGGGAGAGTGATGTAAATGGTTCACGAGATGTGGTTGGCCGTGCCTGGGCCTTTGAGGTGGAGTTGTTACGTCACACCTTCGCGTTGATGTTGGGTGCCATGTGCACGATAGCCTTTGGGCTGGAATGAGGTATACTCTGCGATTATATGGGAGCGCTTGGAGGTATGTGTGGTTGTTTGTACCTGAGAATGTTTGTACGCTCAGTTGGGGTTGACTTGGGGCCACACGTCACGTGGTCCCCATGTGCGTTCCGTGATCTGCTTTATGTAATTTGACCTATCGCGACATAGAGGGTCCCTCTGCGCTCGTTTGTTTGACCACTAGGGTGGAGTTTCCCCTGGCCTGGTGCTCTTTTGTTTGACCAACAGGGTTGAGTGGTCTCCCCCAAGTCTTGTTCTCGATGGTTTGGCTGGCAGAGATGGTTTGGTTCCTCTGCTTCCTCAAATGAGAGGGGTTTCAGTACCGTGCCCCTTTCACCGGACTACGACACCGTCTGCGACTATGGTTGTTCGTACAGCGTGGGTGTTTTCCCCACTTTCTAGGATGAGATGTCTCGGTCCACTTTGACAGTGACTCAGCAGATTGGAGCGTTATCACCTTGTGAGGCCTGGGGAGTTCTCTCGTTGCTCCATGTTCCCTGGTAGAGCTTGTGGTTTTGGTGTGACCAACACTTTACGCAGGCACCAATACTCTACCCAGGAGGTTGTTACCAGTAGGGCTGAGGTTGTTTCCAGCAGGGCTGAGGTTGTTACCAGTAGGGATGAGGTTGTTCAAGCAGGGCTGAGGTTGTTTCCAGCAGGGATGAGGTTGTTACCAGCAGGACTGAGGTTGTTCCAGCAGGGCTGAGGTTGTTCCAGCAGGGCTGAGGTTGTTCCAGCAGGGCTGGGGTTGTTTCCAGCAGGGCTGAGGTTGTTTCCAGTAGGGCTGAGGTTGTTTCGAGCTGGTCTCGCCAGAGTGTTACCATCCAGCAGGGATGGCCAGTACAACGGTGTTCACCGAGCAGTACCATCCAGCAGGGATGGCCATAGCAGTTCCGGGCTTACCTCCAGCGGGGCTAGGCAGTGGTCCCCGATGCCGGGATTACCTCCATATGGGCTGGGCAGTGGTCCCCGATGTCGGGCTTACCTCCAGCTGGGCTGGGCAGTGGTCCCCGATGCCGGGTTACCTCCAGTTGGGCTGGGCGGTGGTCCTGTCGCCAACTTTAGCCGGGTCGCCCTCCAGTGGATTACCCTATTACGGGACTGGGCAGTGTCGCACCCGTCGACCTTCCGGGTCTCCCTGTAGTGGGAACCCGTTGACTTCCAGGGACCCTCCAGCGGGTCTGGGTAGGGGGTCTCCTGTCGACTTTGAGCAGACCTCTCGACTGTGGGGCAGTGACGAGTTGTGGTTGACGTTCCCCCAAAACTCTCAAGTACGGGGAGCGCTTTCCCCCACCGAGACGCGTCTTTGTGACGTGACATAGAACCGTGCGGGTGAGTCAGTGCCGCCCAAAGCGGACAGTGTCGAGGTGTGGTGATTGATCCCTTGGCTTGCGGTTCGGGGCAGACGTACGGGATGCTGGGCATCAATGGTGTTACCTCTGGGACTGTTGACTACTCTTTTCTTGGGCTGAGCTACGGGAAAAAGATCCCCTTACAACCTTGTCCGGGCTTCTTATTGAGCATATGAGATTGTATATACCTTGTTCTAGTACCCACTTCTTGGGTTTGGTTACTCTTCTTCCAGGAGAGGCGAAGACGCGCGGGGTATTCCACGTGCTTTCCATGTCTAGATTCTCATGGTTGGACGTGTTTACTCTCCTGCTATAGGTAGAGAAGACTCGACAGGAAGTTCATCTTGTCACCGTTTCCAGCTCCTTGTGCCTGGACGAGTCTACCTTCTTTCCTCTTGTGGGGTTGAGCTGGACTCTTTACTATACTCTTTCTTCACTTTCAGTTATACTCCTCTACTTTTCTGTTTGCTCTACTGCTCACCCTTCAGTACCTCCTTTTGTTGCTCCCTCGAGCCTTTGGGGTATCCTACTGAGTATTTTTATACTCACCCCTACTTGGGATTTGCCCGCACTTGGTGTGCCCTTGCAGACGACAGACAGGTGGAGCGTGACTTTAGTGGAGTGTAGGAGCTTGGGGAGCCTGGACCACGTGCGGTGGTCGTGGCCGAGTTCTAGGTGGGAGACCCGTCAGCTGTTTCTTTTGATTACCTGTTGTCGGGTTGTGGTGCTTTTTGGTTGGGCGCGTGTTTTGCCCCTTTTCTTTTCAGTGTTCCTTCAGTTTTCTTTGTACTTGTAGAGGTCGATGCACTTTGTGGTATATATATAGCAGTTTCCCTTTCCTTTTCTTTGCTTGTATTTACTTTTACTCTACACTGTTGCATTGAGTTTGCTGCATGTGTGTGTGTGTACAGGTGATTAGGCAAAGGCCTCCCCGAGTTATTGTGCCTTCGGCGCTGGTCGCCAGCCCCTGGCCTATGGAGGCGGGCTTGGGGTTGTTGCGGCTCGAGCCCGGCTAGATTCGGGTCATGACATAGTGGTATCAAAGGTGGTTCGTTCCTTGGGGTGTTGTGCGGACATCCCTAAAAAAGAAATTGGTTGGGATCTATGGCCACTGTGTTAACGTGTCTCGAGAGCGGTTCTCAGGCCAGGGAGTCTAGTGATGGTGCGGCGACCGACGTATCCATTCACCAGGACCTTGATAACCCGCTTATCGACTCGGCATGCTGAGACACTTGTTGCAGGGAAAATTGTTTTGTGCATCACATAGGACCGAGTCTTTGACTATCCTTCTTGAGTCAGCTCCCCATCGTTGTTGTTGTTGGTATATACATATATGCTCATCTGAACGCGGCACTCCTTGATAATATTCAGGATGTCTCCATGAGGATAGCCAGCTAGGATACCAGCTTTGGTTCGTGACGACGACCCTATGAGCTACGAGGCCACAGTCTAGGACCCATCGTGTGAGCCCCTTTCTCCAGGTGGGCCGGTAGCAGCACCACCACCTGTTGAGCAGCAAGCAGTTTCAGCAGAGTAGGCTGAGCTCGAGCGCAGGTTGAGTGCGCTCCGTGAGTTCCAGTGGTAGAGACCGCTGAGGTTCAGTGGTGAGCCAGACCCTCAGGTAGCAGAGGTTTGGCTCGAGGTAGTGGTTAGTCTCTTCAGGCTTGTGCAGACGCCGATAGATCATAGAGTGGATTTGGCAGCCACCCTTTTTGTGGATAGGCTTGGCGTTGGTGGAGTCTGGTGACTCGGTTTCTTGAAGAGTCGTCGCTTTCGTGGGGCAACTTTTGGTTGTTGTTTCATGAGGAGTTTTTCCCCTCCTGCTTGCGCTCCATTTGGATTCAGGAGCTCCTGCAGTTTTAGCAGGGAGGGCTGACGATGGCCGAGTATGCGGCCAGTTTTGCAGACCGTGCACGCTTTTACCCGGACTTGGTCCATGACGACAACCTCTGAGCGTGGAAGTTGAGCAGGGTCTCCGCTGAGAGATCCGTGCTGTCATAGTAACCTTGGGTATTTCCACGTATACCGGGGTGCCAGATCAGGCGCTGGTGACAGAGGGATTCCTGTCGCGTTCTAGTGTTGGTGGTGGCAGCAGGCACGTTGGAGCCGAGACGTCTGCCGCAGCTAGTGAGCGTCGGAAAGCAGAACCTCGACGCAAGTGGCTTACTGACAACCAGACTCAAGGGCATGGTCATTCACTATAGTGGCGCCAGAGGGAACCAGTGTAGCCCAGAGAGAGTCGGTGCTATGCTTGTGACGGGCGAGGTCACTTGGCACGAGGCTGCCCGACCCGAGATACTGAGAGCTTCGGGCAGGCAGTAGGCGCACCACCACGGTAGAGGCAGCGCCGTGATCGGAGTAGTGGCCAGAGAGGAGGTGCTAGAAGAGGAGCGGAAGGAGATAGAGGTGGGGGACGACGTTACGAGTTCTTCCCATCACCACTAGGCGGTCCACGTCAGGATCTGAGAGCTGACGGTTGGGACCACTGACAACCGCGAGCTTTGGATGTATACAATCCTGTAGAGCATGGGATGGTGAGAGGTACCCCTTGCGACTCTTCTACTTTTTGCAGTAGAATTGTTAGGCTCTGCGTGTGAAAGGATATTCTCCCTGCTCCTTATTTGAGCTGTTACCAGGGTGATGCAGGGCATCGGGTGTAACCCTGTGTTGGTAAGGAAAAAGGCGTGAGACCTTTTCCTTTAGTCAATGGTGTTGACTCCTTCGCCTTTTGAGTGTGTAAGAGAGCATCGACTGTGGAATCTTGAGTGATCAGATATCCTTGGGTCTTCCACCATATGGATATTCTGAAGGAGGGAATCACTGGGCCGTGTCCCATTCCCAAGCGGTGATTCCTGTTGCGGTGTGCGACGTAAAGGTTTGGTTGGTGAGGTGAGTTACCCCCGAGGGCCTTTGGGCCGTTTGAGACCGTGTGAAGGAATGGCGAGGTGCCCTACCGCCTTTCCCTAACCCCGAAGTCTGAAGTGGGTGCACAACGTTGGCAAGGGCTGACCTTGCGTGAACGAATCAATCCTTTGGTCCGTGTGCGGTGACGCAGAGCTGTGCATGGGTTCTTTTGGGTACGGGAAAGCCAGGTGTGGGCTTAGTACCCTTTGTTGCTCCCTAATTTTTCTTTTCGGGGACGAAAAGCTTGAAGGAGGGAATGATGTAAGAACCCTGTTTTTTCTTAGAAAGACTTTGGAATATTCTTGATGATATTCCAGAGCAGCGCCTTCAGACGGCGTGCGATTCCGAGCCCCGGAGTGGCCGAAATTTAATTTTCAGTGCGTTCACACTGGAAACGCCAAATAAATGGGATAACTCCTAAACGGTGATCCGGATCAGAGATATGAGTGTACGTATGGGTCCGGAATGGGGTGTTTACCCTAGGAATGATATAAAACTTGTCGGCGCGGGATGTTTGGACCCCTCGCCCGCTCCCGGAACGTTAAAAGGATAAATAAATTAATTAATTTATTCGTTTAATGGAGAAACGCTAGTATCTGTTAAACGGTGGCTCGGATTGGAAAACCGAGGGCACCTTTGAGTTCAGAGCATTCCGTTTACCCTAGTAGGGGTATAATTTTTGCGGGCGTGGGCTGTCTGTGAAAAATGGATCCAGGGGCGTTTTTGTAATTTGGCGGCCTCGGACGCTAAGTTTAATAACTTTTGAACAGGGCCTCAGATTAAAATTCCGAGACCTCCTTTGTGCTTGGGAGGTGGTGTTTACCCTATGCACGACCTAAGTTTCACTGCGTTTGGGGTTTCAGACGTGGTTTTAATTTGGATTGAGTTTTTAATTAATTAAAGGATTAATTACTTTTCTTTAATTAATCCCTTCATCCCCTTCCTCCCCTCTAAATTCCATGGAGAAGCCTCCTCTTCCTCAAGCTCTCCCTCTCCCATAATCTCACCCTCCTCCCTTTGGCGGATGACGACGGAACTTTGGCGGATCGCAGCGGAAGCAAGGCGAACACGTCGTCATTGACCGACGAACAAATCGTGGTAGGATTCATTCCAATTTTGTTTTCAGATTTAAGTTGATCTCATAAAATTCATTCTTGTTCGTATTGTTTCATCATTTCTTGTATCAATCGTCAATGACCGCACTAACATGGTCATCGATTTGTGTTCAAAGCATATAAATGTGTCTGAAATCCATCCATTCTTCACGTATAATCACTGCCCAAATTTTGGACGCATTAAACCGCCGATGGATCGTTGACCGGAGGCGCGAGCGGAGGGCACCAGGGCGGTCGGCCGGGTGGTCGTCGGCTGGTCCGAGCAGGAGTCGTCAACTGAGGTGAGCAGGCACGACATGCGTCGGCGAGGGAGAGACGGCCGGGAGCGTGGCCGAGCGGAGGAGGCAGCGGGCCTCGGCGCGGGTGGCGGTCGTCCGAGGGCATGTTGCGGAGCAGTGGACGCCAAGGTGGCCGGCCGGAGCGGTAGTCGCCGGAACACCAGGGTCGCGTGACCCTGGAGAAGAAGAAGACCCGCTGTTGCGGGTCTTTGTCGGCTCTGACCTGCAAAAGCAGGCCACACACGAAAAAAAACATAGGAAATAAAAAAAGGGGACTTTCAAGAATCCCGCGTGGGGAATAGTTTGAAAAAAAAAAGATAAAAAAAGAGTTAATAAACAAAAGTAAAATAATTAAGATAATATTATTGTTTTTTTATCAAATGATTTATTAACAATAAATCATTCGTAGGGAGTCTGATTTGGACGCCGTTTGCGGCTGCGTGGTCCTGAAAATGAGATGGTCTTTTTGAGTCCAATATCGAATACTTAATTCGGGGTTGAGGCGTGGCCCGCACGGGCCGCCGTTCGAGCTGTGTGCAATGTTTTAGAAACTTTTTTGTCGGACGTCTGTTCGGGGCGTGCGAGTAGTCGATTCTGAGTGTTTTTCTGAAGGCATTGCAACGACACAATCTGCCCGCTTTAATTCCGCACGATGGTGCGGGCCCCGCGAGGGCCGTTTCGGGAGTTGACGGTGATTTCCAGCTTTATCACCGAGCGACCGTTTTGGACAAGTGAATAGTCCATTTCATGTACTTTTTCGAGAGGATCGCAACGGTGCGATCCGTTCGTTGAGTTTCGGGACCGGGATGTAGGTCCCACGTGGCACCGCTCGTGTGTGGTGCGCCGGGATGCACCTTTTTCTTCGGATATCCGTTGCACTCAAGTGAGTAGTGCTTTTGACGTGTTTTCCTAAGGGGATCACAATGGTGCGATGCACCCGACTGTTTTCGGGGCCGAGGCTCGGGACCACGGGACGCCGTTCGGGCGTGAGGCGGTGTTGGTGACTTTTCCGTCGGATATCCATTGGAGGTGAGTAAGTAGTCGATCTCGCGTGTTTTTCTGTGAGGATTACAACGGTGCGATCCGTTTGGTTGTGTGGAGCCTCTTGCGCGATCTAGTTGAATGTGGAGCATGGAAGGTGCTCCAGTGGTGGTTCTCCCTACCTTGTTTGTAGCGGACACTTGGGGTGTGATCGTGTACTTTTGAGAGTGATGTAAATGGTTCACGAGATGTGGCTGGCCGTGCTTGGGCCTTTGAGGTGGAGTTGTTACGTCACGCCTTCACGTTGACGCTGGGTGTCGTGTGCACGATAGCCTTTGGGCTGGAATGAGTTATACTCTGGGAGTATACGGGAGCGCTTGGAGGTACGTGTGGTTGTTTGTACCTGAGAATGTTTGTGCGCTCAGTTGGGGTTGACTTGGGGCCACACGTCACGTGGTCCCCACGTGCGTGCCATGATCTGATTTACGTACTTTGACCTCTTGCGACGTAGAGGGTCCCTCTATGCTCGTTTGTTTGACTAGCAGGGTGGAGTTTCCCCTGGCCTGGTGCTCTTTTGTCAGACCAGCAGGGTTGAGTGGTCTCCCCCTGGTCTTGTTCTTGATGGTTTGGCTGACAGAGATGGTTTGGTTCCTCTGCTTCCTCAACTGGGAGGGGTTTTAGTACCGTGCCCCTTTCACCGGACTGCGACACCGTCTGCAACTATGGGTGTTCGTACAACGTGGGTGTTTTCCCCACTTTTTGGGATGATATTTCTCGGTCCGCTTCGACAGTAACTCAGCAGATTGGAGCGTGATCGCCTTGTGAGGCCTGGGGAGTTCTCCCATTGCTCCGTGTTCCCTGGTAGAGCTTTGTGGTTTTGGTGTGACCAACACTTTACGCAGGCACCGATCCTCTACCCAGGAGGTTGTTACCAGCAGTGCTGAGGTTGTTTCCAGCAGGGCTGAGGTTGTTACCAGCAGGGCTGAGGTTGTTCAAGCAGGGCTGAGGTTGTTCCAGGAGGGCTGGGGTTGTTTCCAGTAGGGCTCAGGTTGTTACCAGCTGGGCTGAGGTTGTTTCAGCAGGGCTGAGGTTGTTCCAGCAGGGCTGAGGTTGTTCCAGCAGGGCTGAGGTTGTTTCCAGAAGGGCTGAGGTTGTTTCTAGCAGGGCTGAGGTTGTTTCAAGCTAGGCTCGCCAGAGTGTTACCATCCAGCAGGGATGGCCAGTACAATAGTGTTCACCGAGAAGTACCATCCAATAGGGATGGCCAGAGCTGTTCTGGGCTTACCTCCAGTGGGGCTGGGCAGTGGTCCCCGATGCCGGGCTTACCTCCAGCTGGGCTGGGTAGTGGTCCCCGATGCCGGGATTACCTCCAGTTGGGCTGGGCAGTGGTCCCCAATGCCGGGTTACCTCCAGTTGGGCTGGGTAGTGGTCCCGTCGCCAACTTTAGCTGGGTCGCCCTCCAGTGGATTACCCTGTTACGGGACTGGACAGTGTGGCACCCGTCGACCTTCCGGGTCTCCCTGTAGTGGGAACCCGTTGACTTCCAGGGACCCTCCAGCGGGGCTGGGCAGGGGGTCACCTGTTGACTTTGAGCAGACCTCTCGACTGCGGGGCAGTGACGAGTTGTGGTTGACGTTCCCCCAAAACTCTCAAGTACGAGGAGCGCTTTCCCCCACTGAGACACGTCTTTGTGACACGACCTAAAACCGTGCGGGTGAGTCAGTGCCGCCCAATGTGGACAGTGTTGAGGTGTGGTGATTGAGCCCTTGGCTTGCGGTTCGGGGCAGACGTGCGGGATGCTGGGAATCGATGGTGTTACCTCTGGGACTGTTGGTTACTCTTTTCTTGGGCTGAGCTACAGGACGAAGATCCCCTTACAACCTTGTTCGGGCTTCTTGTTGAGCATATGGTCTTGTATATACCTTGTTCTAGTACCCACTTCTGGGGTTTGGTTACTCTCCTTCCAGGAGAGGCGAAGACGCGCGGGGTATGCCACGTGCTTTCCGTGTCTAGATTCTCATGGTTGGACGAGTTTACTCTCCTGCTATAGGTAGCGAAGACTCGACGAGAAGTTCATCTTCTCACCTTTTCCAGCTCTTTATTCCTGGACGAGTCTACCTTCTTTCATCTTGTGGGGTTGAGCTGGACTCTTTACTGTGTTCTTTCTTCACTTTTAGTTATACTCCTCTACTTTTTTGTGAGCTCTACTTCTCACCCTTCGGTACCTCTTTTTGTTGCTCCCTTGAGCCTTCGGGGTATCCTACTGAGTATTTTTATACTCACCCATGCTTGGGCTTTGCCCGCACTTGGTGTGCCCTTGCAGACAACAGACAGGTGGAGCGTGACTTCAGTGGAGCGTAGGAGCTTGGACCGCGTGCGGTGGTCGTGGCCGGGTTCTAGGTGGGAGACCCGTCAGCTGTTTCTTTTGTTTACCTATTGCCGGGTTGTGGCACTTTTTGTTTGGGTGCGTGTTTTGCCCCTTTTCTTTTCAGTGTTACTTCAGTTTTCTTTGTACTTGTAGAGGTCGATGCACTTTGTGGTATATATATAGAAGTTGCCATTTCCTTTTCTTTGCTTGTCTTTACTTTTACTCTGCACTGTTGCATTGAGTTTGCTATGTGTGTGTGTGTGTACAGGTGCTTAGGAAAAGGCCTCCCCGAGTTATTGTGCCTTCGGCACTGGTCGCCAGCCCCTGGCCTATGGAGGCGGGCTTGGGGTAGTTGCGGCTCGAGCCCGGGTAGGGTCGGGTCATGACAGACTTGGTTTTAATCCACTGAAGAATCGATCAACTTTACTTTCAGGTTGGATGATAAAGCCAGATACATACCTTGGAAGACTTTTAAAATTCGCCTCATATATACCAACAGATTCATCATCCTTTTTCTTAAGCTCAAGGAACTCTTTTTCCATCTTTGTTGGAAGAATACAAGGGAAGTACTTATTGAAAAATAAGTTCTTGAACTCATCCCATTCCATGGATTCAATTTCACCTTGGGGCCTTGTATTCTTAATTAGAGTCCACCACTGGTCTGTTTCACCTTCTAAATGGTAAATAGCTAAAATGAATTTTTCATGTTTTGAATAGCTAAGTATGGAAAATATCTTTTCAATGGTACTGATCCATTGTTTAGCAACACGTGGATCAGATGACCCATTGAAAGACAGTGGATGTTGCCTCATGAAGTACTCAATAGAATATTGTTCCCTTCTATGATCATTTGGAAATCTAGAATGATTCATAGCTTGTGTAAGTATAACAATAATATTTTTCACTCCATCTCGCATCACATCTGGTTGCTCGGGAGGACAATCATTACATTGTCCATTACATTGATCAACACGGTTCCTTCGGGTTCCATCCATCGTCTAAACCCCAAAAACAATAGTGTGAGAGGCAAAAATCATGCTAGGAAAACAACATAATAAAGGGGGAGTACCTTCAATATCTAACATCTTAGGTTTAATTCTAATATCGATACCATAATTCTAGGACTATAACCTATACTTATACTTAACCTTACGGACATCCCTAGACATACCTTAGAAATATATCTAGGGATCTCACTAAAGTTTTCACATCCTAGTTTCCAAAGGTTAAGTAAACCTTTCCTTTGATACCAAATATAGAGACTCAAAGCTTTACGTACATAGACATTACATTACTTTTGTGGAATACTTAATACATAACAAAAACCAACACTCAAGGATCATAATAGTTTAGTGTCTTTGGAAACTCAGAACAAAATATTCCAATCGTTGTGAAAGATCTTCAACATCTCCCATAAAGATCTCCCCCTTTTGTTTTCTTACCTAAAATTTTTCTTTATATCCTGGGAAAAGAAAACATATAAAGGGTGAGCTCAAATGCTCAGTAAGGGTAAGAATAGAGAACATAAAACAATCCATAAACATTTGAATGAAAAAAATTTGAACATAAAATCTAAACATCAAAATCATGAGCAATGACATAAATCTTGGAAGTACACAAGGCATAGATCATAGAGGAACATTAGTCATGATAAACTAGCATGGTAATAAAACATGTAATTGTGGAATCCATTAAGCACATGTTATGATTTTCATAGTAGCCAAGACATTTCTGCCAAGACCATCTTAGTGGACAAAGTCCCATTCTGAATCAAGTTCACTCCTCGTTCCAGTCCTGTAACACTGAACCAGATTAACTTACCGTTCCAGCCATGTTTATCTCATGAGATATAAATCTTTACCCAATGCATTTTATGGAGATATAGGTCCCACCCATCTCATAATGAAATAATTCTTACTTGTGACACAAAATCATAAATCATACATCTTAGCATAACCCTTGTAATAAATTGGGATTCTTAAACATCATGCCATCATAACATAATCCATATAAAACAAATGAATATCATTTCATCATAAGAAGAATCATACCATGTAAAAAATAGATACATTATACTTGAAACATACACATATGAAATAATGTCATCTTAGATAGAAAATAGTTTTGACAAAACACTTGAAATGAATTCTTGAGGAAAATATCCATTCTTTTTCAAAATCATTTTCTTTTCACAAAATGACATGCAATTTTAAAAGAAAATTATTTTTTTGAAAATAGTCATGAAATCTTGTAGACGAGTCTTCATGAAAATTAGGCTTTATGAAAACGTAAAAATCCGTTCGTGCCGTATAAGTTAAAAAAACATTCTCCTCATACTTTTGCCGGAAAAGTCAAAAAGTACATTGTAGGGTAAACAAAAGAAAGATTTCTTCCATACCATGGCGTAAAATTAAAAATGGGTAAAAAGTAATTTAAAAATACATTAAAACACTTTTATAAAACATGGACATGGATGATAACAATAACCCCAGTAAATACTTTCAAATAAGTAATCTCAGATAAAAATGAGATTTGCAAAATTATCCATTACCTTAGGTCCGATATGCTTCGTACATATCCGAACCTCCTGTATAATGATTTAAATAATGTAATTGACTTATTAAAAAATCATATTAATTTTTATTATATCATATATGGTTCACTTATGACTTTATATTACCCGTTCTTTTGTAAATTTCATGTTAAAGCACCATTTTGGGTAAAACGTTTTATTTATCGTACGCGTTTGGACTTGTTGTTCTTGATATCATTATTACTTATATCATGATTTAATTACTTCCAGAATGTAAATCATGATATATATATCATATATATTTAGTATATATATATATATATAATATAGATAAATGAAATGAAATACACTGTTCATGGAGACGGTAGGCCGTACGTACGCATGAATGCTGTTTTCTTTTCCTTATTGACTTGAATGGAAGTAAGTAGATGAAATATATATATATATATATATATGTATAAATAAATCCAGTAGCTTCATTATGTCATATATTTCATTATTATTCATTATATATACTTTATAATCATTCTCGAATGGTTAATCATGGAAAATGAATCTCATCGTGTTCGTGGAGACGGTAGTCCGTACGTACGCACGAGCGATGATATCATTCCCATGATCATGGAATTGTATTGAAGTGTATGTATAATATTACAGAATCAATATCACTTTACAATAACCATATATAGTTATTTATTTACACCATTATACTCATCCATGTAAGGTGGTGGTGGAAAAACTGATTACACCACGGCGTGGAGACGGTATTCCGTACGTACGCACGCGTGGTGATTTCGTTTTCTGTAGGATGGATAGAAGGTGAAATATGGCTGTTTAATATTCATAATAACATATAAATATATGAGTGATACTGATGTTATTACTTTATAATGAAACAACTAAATAAGAAGGAGTTAAAGAAGAAATAAACTAGAGAGAATTGAAAGAAGAGATTACCTCTTCTTCGACGCACCTCCTTTAAGCCTTCTATTAAGGAAGTAGAGTTGGTCTTTTGAGAAGACCAAAACCTCAAGAATGTTTCTAGGGAAGGTTAGAATATAAATGGGCAGGGTTTGGCCGAGCTTCAAGGCTCAAAAGGGTGTGAGGAAGAGAGGGAGGAGGTTCCCTTTTATAAGGGAGGAGAGGGGCACCTTTGGAAAAACTAAAAATATTATTTTATTATAAAGTCATATTCGGTTTTTAATAGCTCCAAATTGATTTATTTCGAAGCTAAGGTGGGGATGGGTCGAAATAATCTCTTCCAATAGAATTTAGACAAGTTTAGGTTTCTATTTTAACCTTATCATTTAGATTTAACTTTAAGTTAAATAATTTTACTTTTACCGTATCTTCTTGTTTTCTTACACTATAAGGTTAATAAACTTACGATAACAAGCCAAAAGAACCCCAATTTTTTTATCATTAATATATATAACCTTATCTAAGTCATTTTTCCAAACCTTATATTTTTAGGAATAAAATAATAATAAATATTATAATATTTGTTTAAAAACTATTTTATGTCAATTTTGACACTATTTGGTAATTGATTTTTTTGAAAATCATAACAAAATGACTAGTTCGAAAAAATTTAATTAAATAAATAATAAAATGTCATATTAACCTATAAATTATTAAAATTTATAAAAAGTCTCAAATTACATTTATTTGGGTATTTATAACATCAATTATGTTAATATTTCATTAATAATATAATTACTGCATCATCATTGTGTCATAAATAGATTAAATTATTTAATGTCTAAAAATTATAAATACAATACCATTATGTAGGAAATCGTTTTATCTTTATAATGAATATTTATAGTTGAATTTATCTTAGGTATAACCCTATATTAAAAATTATTTAGTTATTAAACTTTGATTTTAACTATTTTAACCCATCTTTAAATAAATTAATAATAAATGTCATAATCTAATCCAAGTGGACCCAAATGGTCATATTTTATTCCTAAGGTTGCTTTTGGTCGAATTAAACTTATCCAATAGAATTAGGAAATGTGTTAGGGTAATAATAATATTATTTTTACCCTTAATTACCCTATTTACTTTTAACCGTGGTAAATAAAAGTAAAAAGTTACTATTCACCAAAAATTATTTTCATCTCATTGAACCACATTTTAGTCCTTGATATTAACCGTGTGTCTCGGATTTTCGAAATTCCACTCACAGAAGCGGTAAAATTATGTTTTATGTGAATTTCCAAAGTCTCCTAGGAGGTGGGTAAAAGACGGTTAAAAGTTCAATAAAATTTTTATATATCTAAAATTATTATAAAACGACTCCAATGAATTACATTGAACATATATAGGTATTAGGTATAAATTTTTTTCTAAAATAAATTTAAATAAAATAAATAATTATTTAAATAAAAAGTCGGTTTTTAAATAGTAACCCAGTGTTTTCACTATTCATAAAAAATGAAAAGTTTTCAGAAAAATACAAAAAATTCACGCTAGGATAATTTCGATATTACGAATCCAAAAATGAAGTCCATTTAGAAAGATAAAATTTTTATATTTTTTAAAAGTGGGTATTACTATTCATAACGGCTAGTTTATATAACATATCATTGTTTAGTGAAACTCGGTATTACGTACAACACACGCTATCGTGGAAGGTCGCGATTGCGTGTAATGCAAGCCAAGTCAGGGATGTGTGTAGGGCAAGATCCTTTTGGTGTAGCGTACAACACAAGACATCAATAAAATTAAAAAAAATATTTTTCATAAAATCTCGGGGTGTTACATTCTACCCCCTTAAAATGAATTTTGCCCTCAAAATTCATCGGGGTTATAAATGGTTTACTACTCGAAAGTTTATTTAATAGAAACCCACATCGTAAAAAGGAATACCAAAACCAATCTTTAAAAATTAAATTATGAAACGTAACGGTTACCCAAATTAACTAATCACTGGGTTTCCACATAGAAGAACATAGGTGAAAATATGGATATGGAAGAGAAATCTAACCATCATGTTCTGATGGAGAGTGGTAGAGATCATGGCTATGAAAAAGACAGCAATCAAAAAGCCATATATTTGTGATGATCTAAGGTACCATCTGATTAATCGGATATAAGGGCACTAGGACAACATTTTTGGTTTTCAAGATAATTTTCCTAAAGTTGAAGAAACTGGAATTAGAAGAAATACTTTCTTGATTTTGGTACAGTCTCACCATTGGTCGTTCCGTGGAAAATTTACACATCATATATTAAATAAATGAAGTTGAATTTTTCATTTGTGAAGTTTTAGCATATCATCTGATAGAATTATGGGTCATTCCATCTGTCTCAAACAAAAGGTTAGAAAAAGTTATCAAAAATACATAAGTCCATCTATAGTGAGATTAATCATATATGGTTCCTAAAATGGACTTATACTTCATATATCATACTGCTTAATACAATAAAACTGGTTTCTACTAAACAGGGACTTCCTGTAGGCCAGTGGTAGGCGATAAAGGCCTTTTGCACTTCAGTTGTGGGTTCGATTCCCACAGCCTTGTCTGACGCGACAGGTTGTCACCCGTCCCACAGGTTGTCCTTTTTCTAAAACTACATTATTATAACTTTCCATCCATAATATCGAAAAAGTTATAGACTTAAACAATACTAATTTATGTCCAACATAATCCATTCCAATATTTAAGTTTATCCAAAATACTGCTATCCAATCTCATATTATAGTGAAAAAGATTACCTGAAAGTTCATATAACAAGAATGTTAATACCATCATTTATCCCAATGTATCATAAGATATGTCTTGTTGATCACATTCCAAACATTCTAAGTCCTTAATCATGTATTCTCTTGAAAAATGAATACCCATTTAACCTTAGTGAAAACATGAATACTGTCAAAAGTTAATTCCTTCCACATACCAAAATCCAAAAAATTCTATATACTCAAACCATGATATTACTTAGTCCTTATATCAATCATGAGCTCATTTAATTCATTTTTTTTCATTATCAATTCATTATGTTCATATCCTCTTCTTTCCAAAAATATTTCAATCACTTTTTCATGGTTACTAGTACCATATAATTATTGAAAACCAATACATAGATATTCCAAAATTCCACAATACCATAAATGAGATTCCATGATACTATTTTGAAATCCCATTACATAAACACTTAATCATTAAACAACATCATTATCATGCTCAAAATCACAAATAGTGATTTCATGAGACTTCCCTTTATCCTTTTCCTTAAGAGTTTGCTCACTTTGATCGTCATTAACCTGTGGATTAGGGAATTTATTAGCATAATGCCTCATTTCCATGCACTTGATGCATTGAAGTGTTGGTGGAGAGTTCTCTATAGTCTTTTCTCTATTCACATCATTAGCAACCTTTTTCCCATTACTTCGATAATCAACTGCTCGATGACCTTCTTTTCCACACTTAAAACATTTTCTAGTACCTTTTAGGCAATCTCCACCATGCTTCTTTCCACACTTTGAACATAAATAAACATTCATCTTCTTTTCACCATTATTCTGAGATTTCTCCTTGAACTACATCTTTTGTTTCTTGTCAAAACCATGAGATGGATATGTAACACCAACTTCTAGTTCTACCTTGATAGCACAACACACAATTTCTTCATAGATACAGAAGTCTCTTATAGCTAATGCCCTTCGAAGACTTGGTTTTAATCCACTGAAGAATAGATCAACTTTACTTTCAGGTTAGATGGTAAAGCCAGATGCATACCTTGCAAGCCTTGTATAATTCACTTTGTATATACCAATAGATTCATCATCCTTTTTCTTAAGCTCAAGGAACTCCTTTTCCAACTTTTTTCGAAGAATACAAGGGATGTAATTATTGAAAAATAAGTTCATGAACTCATCCCATTCCATGGATTCAATTTTACCTTGGGGCCTTGTATTATTCATTAGAGTCCACCACTGGTCTATTTCACCTTCTAAATGGTAAACAGCTAAAATGAATTTTTCATGTTGTGAATAGAGAAGTATGGAAAATATCTTTTCAATGGTACTGATCCATTGTTCAGCAACAAGTGGATCAGATGACCCGTTGAAAGACGGTGGACATTGCCTCATGAAGGACTCAATAGAATATTGATCCCTTATCTGATCATTTGGAAATCCAGAATGATTCATAGCTTGTGTAAGTATATAAATAATATTTTTCACTCTATCTCGCATCACATATGGTTGCTCGGGAGGAAAATCATTGCATTTTCCATTACATTGATCAAAACAGTTCCTTCGAGTTCCATCCATTGTCTAAAACCCAAAAAGAATAGTGTGAGAGGCAAATATCATGCTAGGAAAACAACATAATAAAGGGAGAGTACCTTCAATATCTAACATCTTAGGTTTAATTATAATATCGTTACCATAATTCTAAGACTATAACCTATACTTATACTTAACCTTAGGTACATCCCTAGACATACCTTAGAAATATCTCTAGGGATCTCACTAATGTTTTCGCATCCTAGTTTTCAAATGTTAACTAAACCTTTCCTTTGATACCAACTGTAAAGACCCAAAGCTTGAAGTACATAGACATTACATTACTTTTGCGGAATACTTAATACATAACAAAAACCAACACTCAAGGATCATAATAGTTTAGTGTCTTTGGAAACTTGGAACAAAATCTTCTAATCGTTGTGAAATATCTTCAATATCTCCTATAAAGATCTTCCCCTTTTGTTTTCTTACCTAAAACTTTTCTTTATATCCTAGGGAAAAGAAAAAATATAAAGGGTGAGCTCAAATACTCAGTAAGGGTAAGCATAAATAACATAAATCAATCCATAAACATTTGAATGAAAAAAAAACTTGAACATAAAATCTAAACATCAAAATCATGAGCAACGACATAAATCTTGGAAGTACACAAGACATAGATCATAAAGGAACATTAGTCATGATAAACTATCATGGTAATAAAACTTGTAATTTTTGCATCCATTAAGCACATGTTATGATTTCCATAGTAGCCGAGGCATTGCTGCCAAGACCATCTTAGTGGACAAAGTCCCATTCTGAATCGAGTTCACTCCTCATTCCAGTCCTGTAACACTGAACCGGATTAACTTACCGTTCCAGCCATGTCTATCTCATGAGATATAAATATTTAACCAATGAATTGGAGGGATATATAGGTCCCACCCATCTCATAATGAAATCATTCTTACTTGTGGAACAAAATCATAAATCATACATCATAGCATAACCCATGTAATAAATTGGGATTCTTAAACATCATGCCATCATAACATAATCCATATAAAACAAATGGATATCATTTTTTCATAAGAATAATCATTCCATTCAAACAATATAGACATTATACTTGAAAAATACACATATTAAATAATGTCATCTTAGATGGAAAATAGTTTTGACAGAACACTTGAAATGAATTCTTGAGGAAAATATTCATTCTTTTTCAAAATCATTTTCTTTTCACAAAATGACATGAAATTTTAAAAGAAAATGTTTTTTTGAAAATAGTCATGAAATATTGTAGAGGATGATTCATGAAAATTAGGCGTTATGGAAACGTAAAAATCCGTTCATGCCGTATAAGTTAAAAAAACATTCTCCTCGTACTTTTGTCGGAAAAGTCAAAAAGTACCTTGTAGGGTAAACAAAAGAAAGAATCCTTCCATACCATGGGGTAAAAGTAAAAATGGGTAAAAATTACTTTAAAAATACATGAAAACACTTTTAGAAAACATGGACATGGATGATAACAATAACCCAAGTAAATACTTACGATTAAGCAATCTCGGATAAAAATGGGATTTGCAAAATTATCCCTTACCTTAGGTCCGATATGCTTTGTACGTATCCGAACCTCCTGTATAATGATTTAAATAATGTCATTGAATTATTACAGAATCATATTCATTGTTATGATATCATATATGGTTCACTTATGACTTTATATTACTCGTTCTTTTGTAAATTTCATGTTAATGCAGCGTTTTGGGTAAAACATTTTATTTATCGTACATGTTTGGACTTATTGTTCTTGATATCATTACTACTTATATCATGATTTAATTACTTAAAGAATGTAAATAATGATATATATATCATATATATTCAGTATATATATATATATAATATAGATAAATGAAATGAAATACACCATTCATGGAGACGGTAGGCCGTACGTACGCATGAACGTTGTTTTCTTTTCCTTATTGACTTGAATGGAAGTAAGTAGATGAAATATATATATATATATATATATATATATATATGTAAGTATACATAAATCCAGTAGCTTAATTATTTCATATATTTCATTATTATTCCTTATATATACTTTATAATCATTATTGAATGGTTAATCATGGAAAATGAATCTCATCGCGTTCGTAGAGACGGTTGTCCGTACGTACACACGAGCGATGATATCATTCCCATGATCATGGAATTGTATTGAAGTGTATGTAAAATATTATAGAATAAATATCACTTTACAATAACCATATATAGTTATTTATTTACACCATTATACCCATCCATGTAAGGTGGTGGTGGAAAAACTGATCAGCGTGGAGATGGTATTCCGTACGTACGCACACGTGGTGATTTCATTTTCCGTAGGATGGATAGAAGATGAAATAGAGTTTTTTCATATTCATAATAACATATCAATATATGAGTGATACTGATGTTATTAATTTATAATGAAACTACTAAATAAGAAGGAGTTGAAGAAGAAAGAAACTTGAGAGAATCGAAAGAAGAGATTACCTCTTCTTCGACGCACCTCCTTTAAGCCTTCTCTTAAGGAATTAGAGTTGGTATTTTGGGAAGACTAGAACATCCAGAATGTTTCTAGTGAAGTTGATAATAGAAATGGGCAGGGTTTTTCTGAGCTTCAAGGCTCAAAAGGGTGTGAGGAAGAGAGGGAGGAGGTGCTCTTTTATAAGGGAGGAGAGGGGCACCTTTGGAAAAACTAAAAATATTATTTTATTATAAAGTAATATTTGGTTTTTAATAGCTCCAAATTGATTTATTTTTAAGCTAAGGTGGGGATGGGTCGAACCCATCTCATCAAATAGAATTTAGACAAGTTTAAGTTTCTATTTTGACCTTATCATTTAGATTTACCTTTAAGTTAAATAATTTTACTTTTACAGCGTCTTCTTGTTTTCTTACACTATAAGGTTAATAAACTTACTATAACAAGCAAAACGAACCCCAAGTTGTTTATAATTAATATATATAACATTATCTATGTCATTTGGAAGAACCTTAGATTTTTAGGAATAAAATAACAATTAATAATATAATATTTGTTTTAAAAACTATTTTAGGTCAATTTTGACACTATTTGGTAATTGATTTTTGTGAAAATCATAACAGAATGATTAGTTCGAAAAAAGTTAATTACATAAATTATAACATGTCATATTAACCTATAAAATTACTTTAATTCATAAAAAGTCTCAAATTACATTTATTTGGGTATTTATAACATTAATTATGTTAATATTTCATTAATAATATAATTACTGCATCATCATTGTGTCATAAGTAAATTAAATTATTTAATTTCTAAAAATTATAAATAAAATACCATTATGTATTAAATCGTTTTAAGTTTCTATTGAATATTTATAGTTGAATTTATCTTATGTATAATCCTATATTAAAAATGATTTAGTTATTAAACTTTGATTTTATCTATTTTAACCCTTCTTTAAATAAATTAATAATAAATGTTCTAATCTAATCCAATGGGACCTAAATGGTCATATATTATTCCTAAAGTTGTTTTTGGTCGAATTACACTTATACAATAGAATTAGGAGATGTTTTAGGGTAATAATAATATCATTTTTACCCTTAATTACCCTATTTTCTTTTAACCATGGTAAATAAAAGTAAAAAACTACTATTCACCAATTTTTTTTAGTCCCATTAAACCACATTTTAGTCCTTGATATTAACCGTGTCTCTCATATTTTCTAAATTCCACTCACAAAAGCGGTAAAATTATGTTTTATGTGAATTTCCAAAGCCTCCTAGGAGGTGGGTAAAAGACGGTGAAAAGTTCAATAAAATTTTTATATATCTAAAATTATTATAAAATGACTCCAATGAATTACATTGAACTTATATAGGTATTATATGTCAATATTGACCTAAAATAAATTTAAATATAATAAATAATTATTTAAATAAAAAGTCTATTTTTTAATAGTAACCCAGTGTTTTCACTATTCATCAAAAATTGAAAGTTTTCATAAAAATACCAAAAATTCACCCTAAGCTAATTTTGATATTATGAATCAAAAAATGAAGTTCATTTCAAAAGATAAAATTTATAAAATTTTAAAAAGTGGGTATTACTATTCACAATAGCTAGTTTATATAACATATCGTTGTTTAGTGAAACTCTGTATTGCGTACAACACACGCTATTATGGAAGGTCGCGATTGTGTGTAATGCAAGATAAGTCAGGGTCGCGTGTAGTGAAAGCTCATTTTGGTGTAGCATACAACACAAGACATCAATAAAATTAAAAATAATATTTTTCATAAAATCTCGGGGTGTTACACCTCTGCTATTCTTAGAGGGACCTCGGTCTCACTCTTTTCCATTTTTTATAATACCAATTTTCTCCATTATTTACCCCAAATATCTCTCTTATGAAAAGTTTATAATTTCTTCTAAGGTTTACCATAACATTATCTCTCATCCCTAGAGTTCACAAGTGCCTCATCTAATTTGAATCTGATACTGATTTCTCAGTTCAAACATCATCTCTTATCAGTGGAGTCTTTTTTCAAGTTCATTTTTAGATCTTGGGTATTATAGGATCACACAATGATGGGTCTTCTCAATACCAGAAATATCATGATATGATTCACATTAGAGGATTAATTGGTTTAGGCCTGGTCTAGCGCTCCTTGTAACTGCCACAATTTCTGGTTCTTCTTATTTAGATGGAAATATGAATTTCACTTGAAATTATATAACATGACTACAATGATTTGGGTTAGTCTTCTATAACTTCCATTCCCTTATAAAAATAATTCTATTTTTCAAATAAAATGGAATATTTTTGGCCTATATCTTTGTTCTGATAGTAGAACCATAACTTTTTGTCACCCTATTTCTATTAGAATATGTGTTGAAGTAGATGTTTCAAGGATATCGATTGAGTATATTTTTATTACTATTGGTGAAGAGTTTACCTACAAGAAACCTATTATCTTTGAGTCACATATATATTTTTACTAATTTTGTAAGAAAATCAGTCATTATTTTGCTGGGTGTAGGTGTGAGAGAATGAATACCTGCCAGAAAATGAAGGTTGGATCAGGGAAAAGTTTCAAGGTCTTGATTTATTGGTTTGGATAAGGTCTAAAATAACTAGCTCAAGTTGGAGTTATAATTGATTGTAGTAGTATTCATAGGTTTTATGTTATGTACCACATGGGGTATGGGAGTTGGTGAAGGAAATTCTTGCTGGTTTGGGAATTGGAGCATCAAAGGATATCTCCATCCCGGATGCATGACCATTACCCCCCTGATCCGAATGTTGATGATATTTTGGATAAATTGAAACATGATTTTTAGGGGATAGATATAGTAGGGGATTATTACCAAACAAATGCATCTCTTATAGAAACCATTGTGAGGAAATTGGACACTAGATATTGAGGAAAATATAAGGAGGTGTTTCATGTGGCTGGTGAGGAATATGTATCAGTTAATGGAGGAAATGAGGGATGGATTAATGCATCAAGAAGGTTGAGGTAGAGTAAGAACAATTCAATAATTAATATTAGAAACTATTTTTAATGTATTAAGGTTGAAGGTTTGGTTCAGGATCAAAGGGATGCAATTTAATCCGGAATGGGAATCCAAAACACTACACAAGAGAAGAACTTATATATTTATCCAATATTTTATGGGGAAAATATGGAGGATGATATTTCCATCAATGTTTCGGGGGATATTTTTGATTATGTGCACAAAAGAGGCCTACCCAACCCAAAGAACAAGAAGGGGTGTGAAGGAATAAGGGACACAGGGAGATGCATTATGTTAAAGGGAAATAAGTCTCAAGGTCATAAGGATTACTATAATTTTCCCAAATCCATGGATATATGGTTCTCCAAAATAAATAAGGCAATGAAAAATAAACCCAGGCTTCATGAACAAGTAGGAAAAGAGAGTTTAATTATTTTGAGAAAAAAATCAAATAGTGGAGTGTGATGAGTGATATTCCATCTTTAATTACAATGAAGAAATGCTTGAGGAGGAATTTTAGGTCAAGGCTATATAGGTGGACTTTTATGGGATGGTTTAGAGGCTAATTTATGTGGACATTAATGATGAACAATGTTATTAGATCAATAAAAAATATCACATATTGAAACACGACTCCAATGAAAGGATTATTGTTGTGGAAGAGCTTATTCAAACTTGATACAAGATGGAATACAATTTTGAATACCTCATCATGGATAACCCAGATGAGAAGGTCCCTACTATCTAAGGGATTATACACAAAGGTAAGGTTTCTAATATACTTAAAATTCATTTCAATTATTTGTTAATTTTTTATGATGTAGACTGCTATCTTGTTTTATACTTGGAAGGTTTCCAACTTTTCCATAAATTGATTTTTATAATAAAAAATTTAATTTTTTGTCAGTCTAAATTGGTATCAAGGGTAAGGGTCATATTCTAGTTGGTGTTATTTAAAGTCAATAATTGAGTAAAATTATATTTTAGGATTTATATACTAGTAATCCAATCAATAGATCAAGGAGTAATTATTTATTATAGTTGACATGGAAAAATCTTACCTGGATACATTTCATTAATATAAGGAACAAAATTTTCACCCTAAGAAATGAAATATAGATCCTCTACTAGTAGAATATCTACATAATTGGATATTCTAAATCTAACAATAAATGCTATTGGGATTTGATAAAAATATAAGAACCAATATTCAATTAATAATAAATAATTTCTTTAATAAACAATCAATATATCATACTAATATGCACTTTTTTTATTATTTAAAATAAAAATAAACACCACAAGTTTATTGTTAATATGATAAAATATGGATTGAAAATGTCCCCATCAGTACAAAGTTCTATGAGTGGTATAAATTTTTTCAAATAGTAAAAATAAAAGGAAGGATGTTTTGTGTTATGGAGTCCTCTCTACTTGTTGGTCCACCATTATAGGACAAAAAAGGTGAGAAGAAATTTTACATGAAGCACATAAACAATTAATATGATGTTTATAACATCATGTAATCTTAAACGTCCATTGATTTTAAATAATGGTATATAAAAAATGATAAATAAAAAAAGTTTTAATATCTATAATAAATTTACCAATTGAAAGTGTGGAAATAGATAATTGAAATCTCCAATACACTATTTATAAGTGTTTTGTAAGATTGAGTCTAGGCCGGTCCTCATGTACTCAATATGATCAGATACATATAATGATTAACATGATTATGATTTATGTTACATAAATACCAATCTAGACATAAAAATCATCCATAATTCACTCTTAGTTATAATAGTTTTTTTCAAAAATTTAAAATGAATAATATAGATAAAATTAATTTTTTTATAATGGTTTACCAAGCTAATAATTAGATTCCCTAGACCCATACACTCAGATATGGTGAATGATTTTTTACATTCTAAATTTGATAAAAACTATAATATATTGTAAATAAAAATCCTATAATTACAAGATTAGTAAATATTTCATTACATGTATTCCCATTACCTTTTAGGTTTTATTTTTCAAGTAATTAGGAAATCCAACGAACATAAAAATAAAAAGATCTCTTATTTATAGACATTTTATGCTGAAAAAACTCTTTTAAATATACACTTTCTTCATTTGAAATAAATATCTCATATTTAGAGCTAGACTAAATAATCAATCCTACTCATCTGTAAACCATATTAATTTTTTTGAATAAATGGGATCAGCATAAAACATATTATGAGGTATAAGTAAATGAAAAAAATAAATTAGGTAATAAAAATACTTGAAAGACCTAGAAAATTAATTCATTTTAAAAAAATAACTCTAAATATGTAAAATAACATTTAAAACTCTAAAATCATGCTTTTCTAAAAAATATTTATAAAATAATATCATAATAAAGAATAAAACAACAAAATAATCATGGAGGTTACTTGAAAAAAATGAGAACACCTTGAAAATATTTTCTAGGAAAACTAAATTTTCACTTTTAAAATATCATAAAATTAAATTATATTTAGAAATAAAAATATTTATTTTAAAATTCATATAAAGAATGTAAAAAATGTATAGGCATATTAGGATGCTCTATTCATCACCCTTGTTCCCTAATAATAGAGTAACTTATCCGGTTAATTCCAACATCATAAACCCATGACGAAATAACATAACTAGTTAATTCCAATATATTTTTCTACATATAATGAATAATTATCCAATTAATTATGGAGATATATCTTAGGCCCTATCATTATCACCTATAATATATATGAACCATTATATGACTGACAATTAAAATTTTGTTAGTCTAGAAAAAAAGAAGGCAATAGAAGTTAAGGTGGCTAGAAATAGTGAAATCCTGGGGCATCAAAACTAAGAAAATTATTAATATATTTAGGGATATAACCCATATTAAAATATAATGATAAGGCCTCATCAAGGTCTTCTTTACAAGACAAGGCATCCACTGCAAATTTTCTTCTCTCCAAGTATGCTTGAACTTTACTCCATGATTCACAAATCTCCTCCCCTTCCTGATAATATAAGTAATATCCCATGGTACCTTCATCCTCACTTAAATCATCGCCAATATAATATTTGAGATATATTACACTCCCCTAATGACAATACCGTACAAATTACACAATTATAAACACCAATCAATGCTCTTACCTCTAATCCAAGAGAGTTATCAGGTCCATAATAAGCACTAAATCCCAAAGTGACTGAACCTTTGTTATCTCTTATCATCCCTCCACATATCATGAATACATATACACATGACCCATCTAGATTGATTTTTATCCAAGATGATGGTGGGTTCCAGCATACCCCCACCCCTATTGTCACTTTGATTTTCATATTCTAATAGAACCAACCTTGGAATAATCATTATAAGAGATGGGGAGGCTTACCCACTAACTTGGAGACTCCCTAGCTCAGACATTGGGGATTGTATCATCACTTGTATCATATATTTATAGAACGCGTTTCCTGCCCTCGCTATGTTCGGAGTCTCCCAAATGACCCAGTACCAAGTAGAGAAGAACATTCTGGGTGCTTTGGCCCCCTCACTACAAATATCAGTCCTCTAAAACCAATTATAAGGCATTCATCCATGGTTTCACCTCCTTTATTCACACCCATGAAGCATTATATAAATCTCTATAATCCCACCGCAACATCACTCTCGCCGATAATATTCTATCATGACTCTTAACTTGGTTTTTCAAAGCACCAACAGCAAGATACTAGAGATATGACTTTCTTCTGAATATTTTCAAGTGTTAGTAGAGACTTGTTCCTAAAATTACAAACTAGAAAATTTAGCTTCGATGAGGTCCATTTTCACTAGAGGGCTGTTTTGAATTCATCATTGGAGATGGTATTTTATCACATCATGAGTAAAATTTACAAAAACATAATTTTCAACCCATAATCATCAGATCTTATGTTAATCTATAAAAATATAATTATTTAAAAAATGGGTTAACCAATTATTTATTAAGTGGAAAATGAAACAAAATCCTATTATATTATAAGTGTAATAAAAAATTTCTTAGTAAAATGGGAAAAAGTAACATTTTTTTTGATAAATTTTAAAAATTAAACATAATGAAATAATGGAAATAAAATTTACATTGAAAAAACAATGAAAAATTGAATGTAATAATTCATAATAGAGAAATAAATGAAAAAAATAAAAGTTGATCAATCGATAAATATTAAAGAAAAGTATTCTTTTAACACTATTATAAGGGAAGTCAAATATAAGTCTATTGAAACTACATAAGAATAAAAAAATAATATTAAGATAGCCATGGATATTTCATATTCCCAAGACAAGGTTCAAAGATTACAAAGGAAAGCCAAGGCCTGAACAGACCTGCGCGGCAGACCAGTGCGACATACCTACGTGGCATACCTGGGTGGCAGTATAATTTCTATACACCTAAATGGAAGACCTGCATGGAAGACCTACATAGAGGACCTGTGCGAAAAAATTTCCTTTGACCAAGCCCCCTCCATGCCTATAAATAGGATCCTTGGGATCCCCATTTCCTGAACTAAAAAAGTGAAGGACTTAATAAAGCTCCCATTGCATAGATCATTCTCCAAGATCCCTCCAAGTGTCTTATGTATCTCTCTAAAAACACAATAGAAGAGTTAATTATATGGGAAAAGTATAGTTTGAAAGTATTTCACAATTTGAAGCTCATATTGGATTGGTTCTCCTATGTGAGGCACTTTTTAGTCATCATAATGGCCTACGCGACACACCTACGCAGTACAGCTATGCTGCTTACCTACGTGGGGTACCTATGCAGCATACCTACACGACATACCTACATGGGGTACCTACGCAGAAGAGTTGTGTATAAAGCCTACATATCAACTTAGGTACCCTCTTTAAGGACACTCATGATAGGGTATCTCCTTCCTTGGTTCCCTTATCTGGAAGGGACGAAGTTGAAGCCTCCACCAAAACCTCATGACTTATCAAACCTTTGGAAAAAGAACATCATCATGTTTCCTATTTGGGGTTGTATATCCATATTCATAGGTTTCCCACATCTATTTCACAATGGTGTTTAGATTAATGGGGTGTATGTGGGTTTGTATATCCATAGTCACATGGACCTTTCTCCCAGGAACATTGTTGGGAAGTTCCTGGTTTGGAGGATTAAGAGTTTGGTTCTTTCCTCCCATTTTCGTCTCTAAGACCCAGAACCTCTAGTATTTGGTTGGGAAGGTATGGTTTATACTTTCTTTTCCATGCAAGAAAAATAGAAGTCTCCCTCCTCTATCTTTATCCACTAGGGAATCCATACTTTTGTAAGCCTCTAACCTTTCAATTAGGATGTTGCAGTCTTTCTCCTCTCTACTTCCTTCACCTTCACTGCTTCCTTACATTGGGCCCTTTTCCAATATAAAGAGAACAGAGGTAGGGCTCATCGCCTTTCCCTCTTCCTAAGTCACCTCGCCCCTGTCCACCATCGTAGTCATTGGTGCACCCTCTTCCACCAGTAGAGTAGGAAAAGTGTTAGTGCCTTTATTGAATCTTTGACATCCTCTTGTTTCTCACACTGAGTGTAACTCACATGGTCTTAGAGATTTTCCATGATCATAAAATTCTCACAACTGAATGGACTATGATAACTCGGATTCCCACCATAATTGGCATACATAAGAATCCTTCATCAAGGATTGAGATCAATGGATATAATATTCAAGAATCCAACCATAATTTCATTAATCTAGGAATCCTCCTTAGGAATAAGACCCAAATTAAAACCCCAAATTATCAAGGCATCCTTTTTTGGAATTTAGAACAAAATCATTTCTCTCAAAGGACTACACTCTCCTATGAGACTTATCAAACTATGTGGGATTTGATTTCCATTCACATGGGATATGTAGGAAGCCTCCTTGAGGTTAAAACCCAACACTTCAAATCAACCATGTTCTCCTTGGGCCATATTCCCAATAGGGTATAATATTAATTGGAAGCCCATATCCTTTCCAAGTTCCCCAGGCTTCTTCGGCATAAGTCCCACACCAAACTTTTACTAAGAACCTTTCACTTAGATGTGCTTACAACATGACATTAAACTGTATGATTAGGTCCTTTTCACATGAACTTAAAAGGTACGATGTGGCACATTTAGCAACACTAAACTACGAGGGTTATAATTCATTTCATAAGGATATATAGGTAGCCCATTTTATGGGTATGATCCCAATATCAAAACAAACCTTCATCTCCCTAGACAATAATAAATTCTAGAGTGCCCCACTTAGTGGCTTAAAAACCAGCATCATTATAATGATGATTAAAAGAATCTCTAAATAGTATATGAGAGGATACCATTGATGGAGAACCTTTAAATCACATGGATATCTCCATTAATGAAGAACCTCGAATACATATGGATTATTCTAAATTTTACACATGTTAATAAGCGATTGAAAATTCCAAGGGAAAATTATTTTATACTTGGTAAATTAATAAGGATTCACGAAAATATCTTAAATTTATATAAATATTCCCAATGAAGACAATAATTACCCCCTAAAAGGGTGTGATGAGGCTGACCTCCCATCATCTCGACCAATGCATGTTTCTAAGTATCGTAAAGTTAAAACTTAATAAACTCTTTCCTTTTGAAATTAGGTCCCTTTTGGATAAATAACTGTTGGGTGTTTCTAGTTCCATAAATAAATCCAGTGGAAACTGCCTAGAAGCAGTGATTCTTAAAACTAGAACACACATTTCAATGATCTACTAAACAAAAATGGTGAAACCAACTTGAATTCTTAACCAAGTTGATAATGTTACTCACCTATCAGGCCCCTATCAATTGATAAAGGAAGGAAATACAAAGGAATAAATCATGCATGTATTGATCTAAAAGATGTTTCTTTAATGTAGATTATTGTTGTTCTCAGTTTATTTTTTCTCAGAACTCTCTTCACTCCTAAATGGATTACTTCAAGTTTGCATCCATGAATGTCCCGGATGCTGCTCATGCTGGATCGTCATCCACCGGAAGGACGTCATCACCCACTCAACATCTTCAATTCTGGGTCTCTAATGTGCTGGTAATGGAGTACCATCAACACGGTACTATACCAACCTTGGAGGCTACCCAACATGCTCTCTAGGTTAGTAATAATCCTTGATCGTCCAACCAACGATGACCGATGATCAAGAAGCAAATAGTGACAACCACTATCTTCAACCATTTCAGGGCTTTATTCCCATAATGAAACAACCAGTCCCTCTCATACTATAGGGAGGTAGATCAAGAGGTCACTCAAGCCCTCAATTCCAGGATGCAGGGATCCTTCCTGAGAATTCCCACCAACAATCACCACTAGCATAATCTCATGTTAGTGAACCCCCAATATGATATGGGTGTTTCCTATGGACATTCATCCCAGGTCTCTCAGACTCAGGCATGCAAGAAGAACTGTAGGGAACAACTTTTGGTCAATAGGGAGAAGTTTCTTACCTCTACCCCCTCCGGAGAAGCCCATCAACCTAACTCGATGGCGAACAAAGAGCAGTCACATAAACTCGTCCGTCCTAATTCCATTTCCCAACAGACTCGTTTGGAAGAAACCCACCAATCCCACCAGGAATATCTAGTGGAGTATTATGAATAGGCACATACACATGTTTACAAATTATCAGCCTATCAGTAGGCTCATCTAACTGCATTTAAAGAAGCATGCCAATCAAATGTGGTGGCAACTAGTAAACAAGAACATTCACCTACTAACAATCACAAATTCTACCAGCAGTCTCATCTATCATTATTGAACTAAGATCATAAAATGTTATTGATGGAAAACAACCAATAGATATAGACACCTACCCGCGTTCATCAATCCTACCAACAATCTCGTTTGGCAGCACCAAGAGAAGTCAGTCGGAAAGCTCCGATGATAAATCTGGGGCAAACCCAACTCTCTGCCCCTATACATGAGTACTATCAATATACAATGATATAAAAATGAGGATGGGATCAGGAACATACACATACTCCAGATATGAAATGGAAATACATTCCCATTATGACTACTGAAGTCACCAAACAAAATTATCAATGGTGAAAGGGAAAACAAAAATTCTTACCCATATTCTGCAAGCATGCCAAAATATCATAACAACAACTTTAGCAGTACCAGGGGAAGAATCACATAAATGTATCCTTACAACTAGGATGACACATCGGCATGCCATACTAGAGCAGATACATACCTCTGTTTTGTTCCAGGAGGGTAATGTGTCATACTCCCCCATATCATACTGACAACTGGATCGGAAACATACACCCTTTCCAAATGGAGGTAATCAGACCGTTTTGATAACCACTCCAAGGTAGTCACATACAACTACTCATGGTAACCACTTATCCTAGAACATAACCCCAAATAAGTGTAAGAGAGCATCCAAGATGACATATTTCCAAGCACAATTGGAAAATCAAGAGCCAAGATGCGATTTGGATCCTCTTAATGCTGGAGTTCTTGAAGTCCTCAAACATTTATCTATTGAAGCTTAAGATCCTACCCTATAATTATCAAATTATGGGAGTAATAGAAGTAATTCTAAAGTTCTCCATCAGACACTTTACCATGAAGGTTTTCTTCATAAAAATTCGGTCAATCTAGAGAGCCTATCTCTAGAAGAGAGCAACGACAACCCTCCATGTGTCCATAATACCAAGGAGTAAGAGGATTTATCCCTTACTGTAATCCACCATGGTGGTCCTCCCCATAATGGCATTCACTGCGAAATTTATCTCCATAGTAGTATTTCACATTGTCAAGATAATTCTATAATTAACAATATAGTAATGAGAAAGCCCTCTTATCTCGAGGCACTTTCCAACACAAGGCTAGTCATGTATGATTCCTTTTCATTAACGAGTGAAATAATTTCTCAACCAGAAGATATATTAAGGGAATGATCATTCTACAAACCTCCGTTGGGTCATTTTTCTTCCAGTACAACAGAAGAAAAAACATATGATTCCATTATTTTTAATAAAACAATCGAGCAATGTCTACTTTGGTCAGACCAAGTGGAGAAACCTCTAGTGAAATGTCACACCCCGACCCTTTTTATTATAATTTTATTTTATTATTTCTTGACTTCAGTTAGCTTCGTCAAGGTGCAAGTTGAGCGCCGATCTAAAATTTTTATCGTTTATTAGTTTTGGTAGGTGTCGGATCGGTGCGCGGACATCGCATGGTTGTCGGTGACCGCACGATCGGCCCAAGTGGTCACACAAGTGTGTAATGTTTAAAATAAATAAAATTTGATGAAAATAAAATAAGTTAAAATTTTAAATTGTAATAATAATAATATTATTGTGTAGATAAAAATAATTTCATTATTAAAAATTGTTAACAATATTATCAATGAAATTGTTGTAAATATAATTATTTAGTTGTTATTAATATTGTTATTATTTAAATGAAAATGAATAAAATTATGAATAAAATTATTATTATTTTCAGTGTCATCATTATTATTATTATCATTAAAGTAATTTTTTGTAAAATTAGTTTATTATTATTATTATCATTAAGGAAATTAATTATGTTGTTGTGAATATATAAGTACTAATATTATAGAAAATATTGTCATTGAAATATTGTTATTATTATTATTATTATTATTATTATTATTTAAATATTTATTATTATTATTATTATTAAGATATAAAGATTCAAAAAAATTTGAAATCCTAAATCTACCCATGCGCCTGGCACACCCCCATCCCCATTCTTTTTTTTCTTTTTTTTCTCTCCTCTCCCCACACCCCTCTCCCTTTCCATGCCTCCCCTATCCTTGTTTTGTTTTCTTAATTCCCTCCCCTTTCTCCTACTCTCTCTCACACTCCATTCTCCTTTTATTTTTTTATTTAATTTCCCCCCTTTTTTTATCCCTTCCACGCATCTCTCCTCTCCCCCCTATTCCCAATCACACACACCTATCCTCTCCCCCCTTATTCCAATCACGTGACCCTTTTTTTCCTTCTATCCTCCCATGCATCTATTCTTTCTCCCAATTCCATCACACTCATCTCTCCCTTTCCCCCCTATTTGGAAGTGTTTCACCACCCCTTCGTGACCTCCCCCCTTTGTCGCGATGGGTCTCAATGGCCTGACCTCCCTATAACACCCCATGGATGGAGTTTATCTAAGTCGCAACCTCTTGACGGTGACCTGTAGCAGGCGCGCATGAGGCCTCGATTGAGTTTCTGTGGCATGAGACCACTTTCCTTGGATCTCCCCCATTCCTCAATCTTTCTTCCGATTTCTTCATTTCGCTCCAACGATTCAGTGAGGTATGGTCCTTAGTCCCCTTCTCCTTCATCGCGTTGGCGATTTGTTTCTCTTTTGGTACTCGATTTGGATTCAATCAAAACCCTAAAGTTGGGATATCATGCAATTTTTGTGTTCTTTCTTGAATAGGGTATGCGAAGACCTCCTGAGGTCTTGTTCTTGTGTGTTCCAACATCCGCCGCTGAAGGCGAAGCGGATTGAATCCATTTTGGTCCACCGCCGACATCCAAGGTATAGTTTTATGCCTGTTGTTTGGTTTCACAGCTTTGTTATGCCCTTAATTATACTGCTATAGTGTTCTTGAATATTTTTGAAGTTGTTAAAAATGTGTTTTGAGTTAGTTTCTGGTTTACGTCTTCTTGAGTCTGCGATGATATTCTTGTTTAAGTACCAAATCTTTCTCTGATAATTTTTAAAATATGATTCTTATCCCTATGGTATCCTTTTACATCTTTTGTGATGATTTGGCATTGGTGGAATTGGTTTAAATTGGTCCTTGTTGCAATTTTTTTATTATGTTTATGTTAAAGTAAATTGATGTGATTTTGGGGGTATTTCTCTTAGTTTTGTTTTACAAAAATGGTGAAGATGTGATTTGGGTTTTACTTGTAAACTTTGTGATTTTTATAGATTTGGTTTTTGAGTTTTATCTTGATTCATTTGTTTGAATTAATTTTACTTTAGGGATTTGTGGGGATTTTGAGTCTTGGGGGTTTATCGTAGGGAGTTTCTGTTGGTTTCGAAGGTCAGCACGCATATTCCCAGGTATGGATATGTATAGATATATATATCTTCTATGTGCATGTTCCCTCATGGAATGGGGAAAACGTGCATTAGTTTAATGATATATATATATGGAAGTGCATGCGTGCGAGCGGGCTGATGCTTGAGTTAGAAATCTTGACGTGACCTTTGTTCGAGGTAGGAATTTCCATCCCTTCTCTCTTTATGAAGTTTTCCATAGGCACTTGCACGGTTTCATTTAGTTTATAAATTTTATTTGCAACCCTATAATCATGATTTTTTATTTATTGCAGTGTTTATTTGATGGTTAAAAGTGATAAAAACAGCTTTGAAATAGTTCCTTGGTTATGTTTAGGTGCTCCCATGCCTTTGCTCCCAATTTCAAACAATTTAATGCTTGCATTTTCTTAATTAAATTTTAGATTATATTTCACACCTCTAGTATGTTTATAGTTAACTTATGGTAGTGTTTTACGGTTGAAATATTTTAATAAAGATGGGTTTTGGATTCTCCTCTATTTACGCACATGTTTATGCCTTTCCAACTTGGTTGGAACTAATTGCCTATATTTGCAAATGGTACTGTTGGACATTTTGAGTGGTGTTTGCTGGTAGAAACATTTTATGAAACTTGTTTGTCCTGCTTTGGTTGATTTCATGGAACTTAATGATTTTGAAGAAATGATTTTTCGTCTCTTTGAATTGGTATTTTTCTCGAATCATTGGTTTATAAGAGGTTCTTGTTTTATAAATGATGTGGGTCTCTTTGTGTGGTTCTTTAAATTAGTTTGAAAAGAAATCCATGCATATATGCCCATTTGGCTTTTGGTGTATATATTTTGTTGAGTGCGTGGAGTAATGCAATGCTTGGGTTTGTTTTTACAAATTTAATATGGTATCATTAAAGACTTTTATTGAAATTCCTTGAAACTTGGAACCTAAAGGATCGTTTGGCTTTTTAAATACAAAAGTGGTGTTTAGGGTTGTTTTGGAAGAGCTTTTGAAATTTTTTCATAAAGGCATTGATTATGTAAAACTAGAGGCCCGGTTTACAACTCCAAGTGTTTAATAAAGTTGTTTTGATAAACGAATGATGTGATGGACCGGTTGGCACTTTGTATGTTTGACATGTATTCTTATATATAAATATATGTGGTGCTCCTATCTAGGGTAACCCTTTGTGGGAGAACACATAGGAAGCATCCGTGTTTGGGGTAGGAAAGTGCGGTGAGATGAGTCACACGTGTGAGGGCCTTCCTACTTAAACAGTATTATTATAACCACCATGGGTTCCTGGGAAACTTTTAGATGATCGAGTGACAATTGCTGACCAACCCCGATTAGACAGGTTGGTACACCTGGATTTGTTGTTAGTCCAGGTAGGCTTTTCCACTGGATTGGTTAGTTAGGGCGGCCAGTTGGTTATAGACTTAGGAGCTTCACCATATGCAGGTAGGTGGTTCCGAAACTGAGTACGTCCAGGGTTCTTCTAGGTATGTTTAGGATCACCCATGGTTAATGAATTATTTACATTTCTTGTTTACTTTTTGTTGCACTGGTTTATTTTCAGTTGCACTTTTACTTGTTTTACTCTTTCCCAGCTTTGGTATTTTTTTTCTATTTTGGATTTCATTTATAAAATGGAAAATAATTTTGGAAATGGTGTGTAGCGTGTGTTGGGTTTTTAAATGAGAACAACATGTTTCATATTTTAAAATGTGAAAACCCTACTTTCATATCTGTATTTCAAACATGTGTCAATGGACTATTTTGGAAAAGAGAATTGTTGGATTCAATGATTTATTCTTGGAAACCCTACTGAGCATCTCGGTGCTCATGCCTATTATATCTTTCCAGTTGTAGGTTCAGTTTCTTGTACAGGTTCCTGGTTCAGCTACTCAATCTTGGAGCAGAGTGGTTTTGAGTTGGGTGGTGGCCTAGGAGGTCACAAGGAGGTATGTTTGACTTTTTTTCATTCTGTTTCCAGTTCTTATCTTTATCGTCAGTTTTATTATCTTTTTATTTTTTTCTCTTGGGCCAAATCGTTCCCAACACTTAAATTTTGATGCCCGACACTGGTTCTCAGCCAGTGGGGATCAGGAACGCCCTTCGGGCCATGCCGCGGGCCGGCTCGGGTGACCAGTTCAGGGTCGACTTGGGTTGGTTCATGAAAAAATGGTATTAGAGGGAGGTTCTTGTTATTTGGGGTGTCTGGTATAAGGAGATTAGGACTTTCGGGGCTCAGGAGGTAGGTGACGGGTCGGTGCCTAATCCTCACCGCTCGCTGCGAGACCTGAGTTACCATGGGTAGTCCCAGATTTGAGTCTTTTTTCTTTGGTTATTTTGGATTGTGGGATGACAGTGAGAGAAAATCGGTTCACATTGTGGCCTCACGTGGGGTGGTGACCCATGTGGAGTCCAAATTCCCGGTTTAAGGTCCTCTTAGAGTTATGTCTTACTTGGGGCATGGCTCACCACCATGTCGCCAGGTTAGGCACAGACACTAGTCCCTCATTCGGATGGTTTATAGTTGGTTGTGTTTCATTTTGAACTCAGTCGATGAGTGTTTGTGTTGAAAATGAAAATGATTTTGAAATGAAAAAAGGGTTTCTTCCAAATTGTTTTTGAAATTAGTAAAGTGGGTTTTCAAAGAGAAAGTTTATTGGTTTGGAAAAACATGGTATATGTTTGGATTTGGTAAAGGAAAAAAGTGTTTGAACCATGGAACTCCTTATGGAGGGTCACACGTGCGTGAGTATGTACGGAGAGTGCGCGGGGGCACTTGTTCATAGATGATGTGAGCGAGATTGAATGAACACACATGTGATGGTTCATAAGGTGCCATAGGTGAGTTTTAAAATTTTAAAGAAAAAATGGTTTTTGAAAAGTGATTTATGCCTATATTTTTATATGTTTGGCTTATGAGTCTGTTTCCCTTATCTTGTGTTGTTTCTTTGATTGAGTTTTGGCATGATGCCAGTTTCGATGATGTTTTTCGTGTTGTTATGAGTATGCTACCTAGAAAGTATCCTAAAGTAGCTAATGATCTATGCCCAGTTCCTGGTTCTTTTCATCTGTTGCCTGTGTAATGAGGTAGTCGAAGTCCGTTAGAGGCAGTTGTATGGTCCATGGAGATAGTGTGTGTCTTTGGGTTGTGGGGAACTCCCGGGCGTGATAAGGTTTATACCGTCTCAGGTTTATTTGAGGGTCCAGATCTAGACTAGTAAGGATGAGATGTCTCTTTGTCATTGGAGTTCAGGGTGTAGTTGGTGGTGGTCAGTTTTTGCGAAGGTTACCCATTTGGTGTGCAGGGTGCGCTAGAGGAATTTGTTTTTGATGAATCTTGTTCATCGGTGCCGACTTCCAGTTTGTTGGAACGTTCTCTTGCATGCCACTAGTGTAGTTGGTTCAGGCATTATAAGCCGCTTTGTCGCATTAATCTAAAGTCTTACTACCGTGTGACTATTCGGGGCACCGAGGAGAGTTCAAAAAGGAGCGATGTTCGGTTGGGAGTTAGATACTGGAGGATGAAAATGCCTGAATGTGATGCAAGAGATGCTTCAGCCATCGGGGCCCCAACCATAGGTCTCAGGGTGAAGCTCGCGCACAGTCAGGAGTTTCCAAGGGTGTGTGGAACGTCAGTCCGAATCATGTTTTCAGCTTTGGGAGGGACATATCTAAAGTTTTCTTATTCTGTTCTTATCACTGTCGTAATATCATCCTTATTATGGTGGTGTGATGAACTTGTTCTACTGTAGTCTAAGAGGTCTTATTTGTTTTCAGTGTGTTTTCAAATCGTTCAGATTGCCTTGAAGGGTGTTGGGCCCGCGAATAAACGGGTCATTCTAATTTTGAGTTTGGTCTCAATTGTGTTTGTTAGGGGGAGGGGTGTTCGGTTTTTTGAAATTAATGGGTGGTGTTTCGGGGTCCTTTCTGAGTTCTGGCTAGGAATTCCCTAGTCTCTAGTTATGGTGAGGATTTTATTCGGTCAGTATGTGAGGGGCTGAGTTCAATTTCATATCCTCGGGGTGTTGGGTCATTTCGTAGCAAGCTTTCTGTTTAATTCTCTGAGTGTTGTTCAGTCCATGTAGAGAAATTAAATGGGTTCAGTTTGGGAGTTCCCGCGTTGGCCCCCCTCGAGGGGTGGTGTGTTCGGGTTTCAAGGTTTTCGTATTAGTGAATTCTCATGGTGGGGAGAACCCCCCCGTGTTCTCCCCTCAACCTCGGGCTTCAGTTTTCTATTGAATTGGTCACGTGTGAACTGTTGAGAGTAAGGTCATCCCGAGATTCACAGTTTTTCCTCGGTTTTGTCTGGGCATGGACTCGAGTTATGTTAACTGTTGGCTTGGTGACTTTCTGGGGGTAGAAAGTTTTGTGGCGGGGAGAATTGTCACACCCTGACCCTTTTTATTATAATTTTATTTTATTATTTCTTGACTTCAGTTAGCTTCGTCAAGGCGTAAGTTGAGCGCCGATCTAATTTTTTTTTCGTTTATTAGTTTTGGTGGGTGTCAGACCAGTGCACGGACATCGCATCGTTGGCGGTGACTGCGCGATCAGCCCAAATGGTCACACAAGTGTGTAATGTTTAAAATAAATAAAATTTGATGAAAATAAAATAAGTTAAAATTTTAAATTGTAATAATAATAATATTATTGTGTAGATAAAAATAATTTCATTATTAAAAATTGTTAATAATATTATCAATGAAATTGTTGTAAATATAATTTTTTAGTTGTTTTTAATATTTTTATTATTTAAATGAAAATGAATAAAATTATGACTATAATTATTATTATTTTCAGTGTCATTATTATTATTATTATCATTAAAGTAATTTTTTTAAATCAGTTTATTATTATTATTATTATCATTAAGGAAATTAATGATGTTGTTGTGAATATATAAGTATTAACATTATAGAAAATACTGTCATTAAAATTTTGTTATTATTATAATTATTATTTAAATGTTTATTATTATTATTATTATTATTATTATTAAGATATGAAGATTCAAAAAAAATTGAAATCCTAAATCTACCCATGAGCCTGGCGCACCCCCATCCCCATTCTTTCTTTTTCTTTTTTTATTTCCTATCCCCTCACCCCTCTCCCTTTCCACGCCTCCCCTCTCCTTATTTTGTTTTTTTAATTCCCTCCCCTTTCTCCCACTCTCTCTCACGCTCCATTCTCCTTTTCTTTTTTTATTTAATTTCCCCCCTTTTTTTAACCCTTCCACACATCTATCCTCTCCCCTATTCCCAATCACGCACACCTCTCCTCTCCCCCCCTTATTCCAATCACGCGACCCTTTTTTTTCCTTCTATCCTCCCACGCATATATTCTTTCTCCCAATTCCCTCACACTCATCTCTCCCTTTCCCCCCCTATTTGGCAGTGTTTCACCACCCCCTCGTGACCTCCCCCCTTTGGCGTGATGGTTCTCCACGGCCTGGCCTCTCTACAACGCCCCATGGCTGGAGTTTATCTAAGTCACATCCTCTTGAAGGTGACCTGCAATAGGCGCACAAGAGGCATTGATTGAGTTTCTATGGCATGATACCACCATCCTTGGAATTCCTCAATATTTATTTTGATTTCTTCATTTCGCTCCAACGATTCAGCGAGGTATGGTCCTTAGTCCCCTTCTCCTTCATCGCGTTGGCGATTTGTTTCCCTTTTGGTACCCGGTTTGGATTCAATCGGAACCCTAATGTTGGGATATCATGCGATTTTTGTGTTCTTTCTTTAATAGGGTATGCGAAGACCTCCTCATGTCTTGTTCTTGTGTGTTCCAACATCCTCCATCGAAGGCGAAGCGGATTGACTCCATTTAGGTCCTCCGCTGACATCCAAGGTATATTTTTATGCCCATTTTTTGGTTTCACAGCTTTTTTATGCCCTTAATTAGCCTGCTATAGTGTTCTTGAATATTTTTGAAGTTGTTAAAAATTTGTTTTGAGTTAGTTTCTGGTTTACGTCTTCTTGAGTCTGCAATGATATTATTTTTTAAGTGCCAAATCGTTCTTTGATAATTTTTAAAATATGATTCTTATACCTATGGTATCCTTTTACATCTTTTGTGATGATTTGGCATTGGTGGAATTGGTTTAAATTGGTATTTTTTTCAATTGTTTAATTATGTTTATGTTAAAGTAAATTGATGTGATTTTGGGGGTATTTCTCCTAGTTTTGTTTTATAAAAATGGTGAAGATGTGATTTGGGTTTTACTTGTGAACTTAGTGATTTCTACAAAGTTAGTTTTTTAGTTGTATCTTGATTCCTTTGTTTGAATTAATTTTACTTTAGGGATTTTTGGGGCTTTTGAGTCTCGGGGATTTATCGTAGGGAGTTGCGGTTGGTTTCGAAGGTGCGCACGCATATTCCCAGGTATGGATATGTATAGATATATATATCTTCTATGTGTGTGTTCCCTCATGGCGCGGGGAACACGTGCATCAGTTTAAGGATATATATATATATATATATATATATATGGAAGTGCATGCGTGTGAGTGAGCTGATGCTTGAGTTGAAAAGCTTGACGTGACCTTTGTTCGAGGTAGGCATTTCCATCCCTTCTCTCTTTATGAAGTTTTCCATAGGCACTTGCATGGTTTCATTTAGTTTATAAATTTTATTTACACCCTTATAATCCTGATAGTTTATTTATTGCAGTGTTTCTTTGATGGTTAAAAGTCTTACAAACAGCTTTGAAATAGTTCTTTGGTTATGTTTAGGTGCTCCCATGCCTTTGCTCCCAATTTTAAACAATTTAATGGTTGCGTTTTCTTAATTAAATTTTAGATTATGTTTCGCACCTCTAGTATGTTTATAGTTAACTTATGGTAGTGTTTTACTGTTGCAATATTTGATTAAAGATGGGTTTTGGATGCTCCTATATTTACGCACATGTTTATGCCTTGCCAACTTGGTTGGAACTAACTGCCTTTATTTGCAAATGGTACTGTTGGACGTTTTGAGTGGTGTTTGCTGGTAGAAAAATTTTATGAAACTTGTTTGTCCTATGTTGGTTGATTTCATGTAAATTAATGATTTTGAAGAAATGATTCCGCATCTCTTTGAATTGGTATTTTTCTCAAATCTTTGGTTTATAAGCAGTTCTCGTTTTCTAAATGATGTGGGTCTCTTTGTGTGGTTATTTAAATTGGTTTCAAAAGAAATCCATGTGTATATGCCCGTTTGGATTTTGGTGTATATATTTTGTTGAGTGCATGGAGTAATGAAACACTTGGGTTTGTTTTTACAAATTGAATATGGTATCATTAAAGACTTTTATTGCAATGACTTGAAACTTGGAACCTAGAGCCCGTTTGGATTTTTAAATACAAAAGTGGTGTTTAGGGTTGTTTTGGAAGAGCTTTTTCAATATTTTCATAGAGGCATTGATTATGCAAAACTAGAGGCCCGATTTACAACTCCAAGTGTTTAATAAAGTGGTTTTGATAACCAAATGTTGTGATGGCCCGGTTGGCACTTTGTATGTTTGACATGTATTCTTATATATAAATATATGGGGCGCTCCTATCTAGGGTAACCCTTTGTGGGCGAATGCATAGGAAGCATCCGTGTTTGGGGTAGGCAAGTGCGGTGAGATGAGTCACACATGCGAGGGCCTTCCTACTTACACAGTATTATTATAACCACCATGGGTTCTTGGGCATCTTTTAGATGATCGAGTGACGGTTGTTGACCAACCCCGATTAGACGGGTTGATACCCCTAGATTTGTTGTTAGGCCAAGTGGGATTTGCCACTAGATTGGTCAGTTAGGGCAGCTAGTTGGTTATATACTTAGGATATTCACCATATTCCGGTAGGTGGTTCTGAAACTGAATACATCCTGGGGTCTTCTAGGGATGTTTGGGATCACCCATGGTTAATGAATCATTTACATTTCTTGTTTACTTTTTGTTGCACTGGTTTATTTTCAGTTACACTTTTACTTGTTTTACTCTAGCCTAGCTTTGATATTTTTTTTTCTATTTTGGATTTCATTTATAAAATGGAAAATGATTTTGGAAATGGTGTGTAGCGTGTGTTGGGTTTTTAAATGAGAACAACATGTTGCATATTTTAAAATGTGAAAACCCTACTTTCTTATCTGTATTTCAAACTTGTGTCAGTGGACTGTTTTGGAAAAGAGAATTGTTGGATTCAGTGTTTTATTCTTGGCATCCCTACTGAGCATCTCGGTGCTCACGCCTATTATATCTTTCCAGTTGCAGGTTCAGTTTCTCGTACGGGTTCCTGGTTTAGCTGCTCAATGTTTGAGAAGTGTGGTTTTGAGTTGGGTGGTGGCCTAGGAGGTCACAAGGAGGTATGTTTGAATTTTTTCATTCTGTTTCTAGTTCTTATCTCTATCTTCATTTTTCTTATCTTTTTATTTTTTTCTCTTGGGCCAAATCGTTCCCAACAGTTAAATTTTGATGCCCGACACTGGTTGTCAGCCCGTGGAGATCGGGAATGCCCTTCGGGCCATGCCGCAGGCTGGCTCAGGTGACCAGTTCAGGGTTGACCCAGGTTGGTTCGTGACATGAAAGATGATGAAGATATGTTAAACATGAGAAAAATATTGGATAAAGAAGAAATACCAATCATGTTATGGACTTCAGATAATTCTCAATATAATATTCCAGAATTGATGGTAGAAAATTACATTAATAATTTCCACCTCAACTTATAGAAGACTCTTCGTAATTTGAAAACCAAAGTATTACCATTTGAATAATATCTACATCATGTATTGTTAATATAAGGGTTGAAATGCCAAATTGACTTGGAATATATCTCAGTTTCCCAAAATCCAATGTTTGAAAAGAAGTAAAGAACCCTTTAGTATGCATGCCTCAATGCTCCAAAGAGGCTACGATAGTTAATTTCTAACACCCCATCTGGTGTTCATATCAGAGGATGGGGTGAGCATAGAGAATTTCATTTCACTGCACTCAAGAATCATCTAATCCCGCAAAAAGTGGTCTCATGCAATGTTATTTCCCAAGGATGACTACAATCAAAAAATTTTGTATGTAATCAAATTTATGCTCAAGAACAGGCCTCAACTAGCTCTCATCAGAGTCAGGCCTGAAGAAAAAAAGTTATTGCCGCAGACCTCCGACATAGAGGATGTAAACCGTCAGATAATGAAAATGTCTGATATAGCACAATGATCTTCCAAAACAGGTGATTTTTGTGGTTTTCAGATAATGCACCCAGCTAATTTCTGACCCAAAATTCAAAAAACCAGAAGAGCAGATGCATGAATCTCAGCCATAGCAGTTCAAGAGCCACCCTAGCCTATAGGGCTGGGGGCTTGTTTAATTACTACAAATATAAATTTTTATTAATCCACTTTAAGGGAAAGTGGGAAACCATAATTTTCTACACAAAGACCACTACGTGTTGAAATAGATCATAGAATTATTAAACACAAGACTAAGATTATTTGATTCAGATGCTCTATATAATTCCAAGTGTAGAGTACTAACATGAGTGTCTGGATCCTCCTTGATAAGTTCATCAAGGTGTGAAACCATTATTTCCATTTTCTGGATGAATTACTCCAAGGTGATTCTGATTTGGTTGAATCCTAGGGTGATGATTCAGTCTTGCTTGTCTATCCATGTTTCTTGCTCCTCTGTGGCTTCAACCTGCAAGCTTCTTTAATGAATTCTTAATATCACCTCATAAAAGGCATTTTTCCAAAGGAATTTTTCAATCACCCCTTCCTTGGAGTAGAAGACGAGCCTCATGCACTACACTACCTCTTCTTCCATTACTCTTGGTTCTCTGCTTGGATCACCACTTTCCCTATCGAGAATGCCTTTTATTTCCTTAATTCAACCTTTCTTGGCTGCCCTGGTTTCCATAAGTTTAGAAAATTGAGAGTAATCTTTGCGTCCCTTGGGGTTTTCCCCTGGACCAAAATGCATTTCCCTGAGTCACACTTTCCTTTTTTCCCCTTCTTCCTTCTTGGGCTGTGGGTACATTTCCCTTGGAAATGGTCCAGAATATCCACTGAGAGTTGGATAAAAATATCATCACCCGAATCATCATCCTCATGTGTCAATGATTGTTCTTAAGAGGGAAGACCTTCAAAATGGGTTTTCACCTCAACCCCCGGGCCTTCTTTGAGAGGCCTCGGCCTGCATGGGGAATCCAACTTTCCTACTTTAAACTCCAATCCATTCTTCTTCTTTCCCGCACTCCCATTATTTTGAATAGAAGAGGACATTGGAATGGGATTGTTTGGGTCTAAGGGTCCTAGGACACTAACCCCATACATCCTTCCTTGTCCATGGTAAGAGTCTGTAGCTAAAAGCAAAAATGACTTCCCCCTATAGTGACTTTATAGACGGTTCGACATCCTTTCTGTATTCACCCTTAGGGACATCACTACATGGTAACGAACCTGTGGGATGCTCGTATCTTTGACCCATGAATTGAGATTGTTTGTTAGTGACATACCATTCTTGACCTTGAGGACCCCCAAGGCCATGGACCTTGCTGACTAACATGTTCGCCACACCATCATCAATATTGCTAACTAAGACCGGATGCTCCACCACATCTACATGAAATGAGAACTCCTTATCCATTCCTTCTTCCTGCACTGACTCTACTCTACTCACTTGTAAGGGGATGATCCCAAAATCATTCCCTAAGTGGTCTAGGACATCCATGACCCGCAGCTCGACCACATTGATCATAGAATCCTTCACTGCACCTGAAATCACCAAAGAAGGCCACTTCATATTATGTCCCTCCCGAGAACTGCCTTCTGGTTCAATCCTCAACTCCTTGACTAGAATAGTTTGAAACCATCCTGATTCCCATTCCTCTGAGACTACCCTGTGCACCTCCCCAGACCTATCCAAACTAGAACTATCCGACTATTGGATCACAGTGGGGGCGACCTTCACCTGAGACCCTTGTGGTAGGGGGTTCAACATTTGCTGTGCTCTTTTTTCGTGATGAAATCCAAGGACTAGATGTCCTAACCATTGTCAGCTTGAACAATACGCTGACCAAGAATCGAAAACCACCTGCTGTTTCCATCTAAATTTTTCGCCAACTGAAATCCAAATCTAATTTGAAGGAGGATTTGAAACATCGACCTCAACACAAATGCGAGGGTTGATAGGGTGACAAACCACCTAAGTCCTACTATCCAAGCACAGAAATATACCAACCATGTTCCCTAAATTCTTATAGTCAATGGATTCTAAAAAGAAGTGGAAAATCTGGGAAACTTACCCACACTGGTGTTGTCAGCTCATCCCAATTCACGTTGAAGTCGAAGGACCATTGAAGGAGGTAAAAACCGCATCCGTTGAGAGCTCAGGGAGTGCTATAACAACCAGAAATAAGATCAATCTCTGAGGAAAAACGTATCATCAAATCTCACTGGTCGATTAGCCTAACCACTGTGTGATCTTGGTGCACCCATGATTCAAACATAAATCTGTAAAAGTCATCAACCGAAATATGGAAACCTCTAAAAATAGCTACAAGATTCGTCCTAAATAGATCTGAAGTGGTATTGAATTCCTTCATGGAAAGTGCGATATGGGGTGAACCCTTGTGGAGGTTGGGAACCTTAGGGTACATAGGAATCACTAGGAATGGAGGAAGGAGATCAGGGTTGGTGAAGGGGATAAAGCTGCAGATGCGGAGCCTTTTTCACATATGAAATCCCCTCTTCAACGGAAGTCAGTTTTCTCCCGATTAGGGAATAATCCACAAAGAGAGCGCAGAACGTAAACTATCCAAGGATTCCCATGAGATAACTATCCACCAAAATATTCCTAATAATTTAGCATATAAGAGAATATAGTCTCATAGAAGATATAGAAGGAGACAATCTTGGAAAGATACTGATAGAATGCCATAAATGCATTATGCATCGGTAAATATCATTAACACCATTGTAGAAGATCTTCCAAAAAATGAATCTAGTTTAGGGTAATCTAAAGATGAAGTTCTTATCCATAATATGGTACATACTAAAGAAAATGAAGAAGGTGTGCATACCCGAAATTAGAGGCTTACCCATAATCTTGGTATGCCCTCAAATAACCAACTCCCACCCCTCCGAAAGGCATCAAACAAGGGGAAAGGTAAAAGTCAGATCACCTCTAACTTTTCCGCTAGATAAGGTTAATCTTATTCGCTTAAAGAAATAATTTCACACCAATAAGAGGAGATAAAAGATTTGAAAAGACTCAATGCAGAGTTACTTCGAAGAAGCATTTCTGCTAGACATACTCCCTAGGAAGATCCTCAACTTTCACATCCTGTAAGATCTCCTTAGTAAAGATGGATTGTGATATCTACATATATGGATAATGAATTCCCTCCATTGGGTACACAACCGGGGTAGGATAAAACACATCCTTACAGGCCTGTTCCCATGGGTTATCTAAAGAAAATAGCAGTACTACCACTAGTGGTTTTTCCGATCATTTCACCAATTCAAGATCCAGATGCTCTACCTGTATAGGTCCTAGATCATCCGAATATTCACCAAGTTCTTATGAACACAATTGAGGCATTAACAACTTGATTGGAATCTATGGAAGACTAACGTGCTCCAGTTTAGCGGGAAAAGAAATCTTACCCTGAGTGGGTGGATCTAATCCCCCCCCCGCACCAATTTTTGTGAATACCACATTTCCAATCCTTAGTGGTTCGGGATATTTGGAACAACACATAACAAATTTCGTTTCTTGTTGTGATCCCATGATGGGAACTCCTCAAAAAAAAAAAGAATTAGTAAAGCTTAGGTGTTTTGTGCAGTCATTATAGGGACAAGATTTTGTATGGTATACAAGTTTAAAATCTCGATCAATTACTGGATGAGAAGATCTCTATCAGAAATTCATTCTTCAATTTAGCTCAATGCTGCCAAAGATGATAGTTTTTATCTTAAAAATTGTAAATAAAGTAATAATGAAATATTTTCAGATGTCATTGATCGATGGAAAGAATTAACATATTCCTTAAATCGGGAACTCCCTCAAGAAAAGTTGCTGCCATTTTTTTTAGAAAATCTACATGATGAGTTATGCACGCCACTGATCCCAGTGAAATATGCAAGAGGGTTTCGAGAGTTTTCTTCAATTTCTCAACAGATAGAAGATTCGATTATGAAAAATAAAACTAAATATCATGTAATTCCATTAGATCCGGGAAAGAGAACAGGGAAAGCAGAGGCATCTATAGTCACACTCAACCAAGAACCTGTACATGCTTCCACTTAAAAACCTTCATCATATCGAATAGATTTTCCTCCCGAGAGTTAGTAGAAATTACCACCTCATTAATATGATAAAGAGATAAAAGGCAGAAAAAAAATTAGGAGTTAAAGAAAAAAGTTTATTCTTTCTAGAATGAACAAGTTCCCAGTTACTTCATCTCAACTTTAGAAAATAATTTGGTTCAGTTTCCAAGACCGAAGAAACCAAAAAAAGAAGGAGATGAAGATATTCTGAATTATTATCCCTTTCACTAGAGATTGGGGCATCCCATTCAAGAGTGTTTTGTTTTCAAGGACCTCCTGAAAAAAATGGTAGACTCTGGACAATTGAAACTAAAATGTTCATCATCCCAAGTAGCATGTGTTATTGCTACTGATCCAGAGGAAGAAGGTGAAGGGTAGGAAGTCAAAGGTAAAATTTTGTAGAAATATGATGATTGGATGATCAGGAAAATGATCAACCAAACACATGACATTATATGAACACAATTAAAACAATTGATTGCATCTTCTTCCACTTCCTCCATAGTAAAACCACCTTCATCAAAAGGTAAATCCTCAAAGAAGTGATGTGATCAGAGGGATAAAGAGCAGTTAGAAGAAGACTAGATCATGTCAAGACCAAAGTTTTCCTTAACCCTATTAGATTCATTCCATTTTTTTGAAATTACAGGTACAACCCCACTAAGTATCACAACCAGAATTGAACTGTCAACCAGAATCTTCATCAGATAAAGAATTGATCTTTGGTTCTGTCAATGTGATTCACTTAACGGATCCCTATGCCAATGGTGACTTTGATTATAATGAGGATAAGTTCCCAATACCTAAATGGGGAAAAATAGGAAGAAGCCAAGGTTAAGGATATAATGGAAGACATGGGTGTTCTAGAAGCCACTATTTTAACTCTACCTTTGCTCGAACCGTATATGCGGAAGAAACTTGTGGGAGAGCCCTTCTGTGGGCTCAACAAGAATAAGGAAATTTTTCCATGCATGACTGGTTCAGTCCTGAAATGATTATTTTAGAGGACCGATTAAAGGTCACACCATCTTCCTCTCAGAAAATAGATAGACCTAGTCAGTATAATCTTCTAAATCCAGGATTATGTCTAGTTTATGCTCTGACATAAGGTATATCTACATCAGAAGCATAAACTTCCAAGGAACCTACAAAACTGAATCTCCATGACAGGAAACACATGCAATTTGACCAAAAGTATGATTTTTTTGAAACAACTGTCCCATGTACCAGCCAAGTTGTCAATTTTGGATTCCTTGAATCTGTCAAAATATCTTTAAGAATCACTTATTGAGGATTTGTCAAGTCCTTAAGAGTTTGAAACCGAAGTTGCTGCTACTGAGGATTACCATATAGAGAATGATCTTGTAGAATTTCATGAAGTTATATCTTTTACATATGAATATGAAGATGATTTTTTACATGAAAATATCGGGCCCTTTGTATCTATCTAGAAGGGTCAATGACACAGACATCCAATGATACTTTATCAATAATGGATCATGATTCAATGTCATTCCCATTAGTAAAATTCATCGATTGGGCCTCACTGAGTCTAACTTATATTCTTCTACTTTAATTTTATAAGGATATGGAACTAATGAGAAAGAACCTCTAGGAGAGATTACACTCAGAACTCAATTCGGGGTTCTTGTGCCTAATTCAGATTTCATGATTGTTCCTCAGGACATAGCCTTCAACATTCTGCTTGGAAGGCCTTGGCGACATCAACATGTGTTCATACCTTCATCATACCACCAATGTCTCAATTACTATTACAATAGTCAAATCAGGACAATGTATGGTGATAAGGCTTTGTTCAAAACATGAGAATCTCAATACCTTGAGGTAGAATTTTATCCCATGAAGGGAAAAAAGTTCATGGAAAAGGAGGCAACTAGAATCAATGCTCTTAATGGCTTGGAAATGATCCCATCAAACCCATTAATACATTTGAGTAAAAATTTTGTGTTACCCATTAATCAAATTGAAAGGGTAAACCCAAATCCAAGCATTCATCTAGTAACTCCCATAATGTTAATTGCAGAAATCGATCCTGATCACAGGGGATAAATTTTTGATTCACCAAGCAGTGGTGAAAGATTAAAAGGAAATGTATTCATTTCCTCCACCAAACTTTAGAAAGACTATACTTTATTAATCAGATAAGAAGAAGTTATAAAAATATTAAAGGAAGACAAGGATGTTAATACCCAATCCATCATATCCTCTTTATTACCCCAGGAACACCCTTCATCATCAGTAGAGTAAGAAATGGTGGACTCTTCTTTAGGATGTTCAAATACCGACTCCTCCTATAACTCTGGAAGTTTTTATTCATCATCTACTATGAAATTAGAAATAGAAGAATTAACATTTAATAATGAAGAAGAAGAAGATATCAGGGATGATCCTCCATTATTTGAGGAAGGTATCTCTACCACAGTGGATGAGATTAGAGAAATAAATCTGGGTACAGAAGAAGATCCATTCCCAACTCTAATTAGTGCGGCCATGACTTCTGAAGAAAAAGAGATGTATACTTAATTTCTAAAGAAACATCGAGATATATTTTCATGGAATTATATAGAAATTTCAGGACTTAATCCTAATGTAGCTAATCATTATTTGGGTTTTCTAGAAGAACATCGAGGATTCAAGCAGGAAATAAGAAGAACACACCCAACTCATGCCTCTAAAATCGAAGCATAAGTTGATAAGCTTATGAAGGATAACTTTTTCATGGAGGTTCAATATCCCAAATAGAAGGCCAACATTTTACCAGTGAAATAGAAAAATGGAAAATCATAGTTTCCATTGATTTCAAAGATCTTAACCGACATTGTCCTAAAGATGACTCTCCAATTCCGATCATAGAGCTTTTAATTGAAGCAACAGCTAGATATGAAGCTCTTTCCTTCATAGATGGTTATTATGGGTAGAATAAAATCCATATTTCCCCATAGGATGAAGAATCTATAGCCTTCAGATACCCTCAATGTGTGTTTTGTTATCGGGTAATACCCTTTGCTTTAAAGAATGCATGTGCAACGTATCAACAGGCCAACACCATATCTTCAAACCCTTCTTAGGGAACATTATCGAATGTTATACGGATGATTTGGTGGTTAAATCCAAACAATGTCCTCATAACTTGGAGGATCTATAGACTATATTCAATAAACTTCAGTAACACAATTTGAAGATGTACCCTATGAAATGTGATTTTGGGGTAACCTCAGGGAAGTTCCTCAGCTTGTTTGTACACCATCAGGGTATCGAAGTTGATCCTGAAAAAACAAAATCAATATTGGGAATGTCACCTCCTAGAAATTTGAAATAATTAAGAGGAATCCAAGAAAACTTGGCCTATATTTGGCGCTTTATTTCTAATTTGGCAAACTAGTGTTTTCACTTCACCAGATTAATGAAGAAGGGAGTCGCCTATTAATGGAATGAAGACTACCAACAAGCATTTTCTAACCTCAAGAAATATATCTTGATTCCATCAGTGTTAATGCCACTTGTTGAAGGAAGACCACTTATTCTCTATGTGACATCTTTAGAGCGATCACTGGGTGCCTTCCTTGCCCAAAAGAATGATGCTAGGAATGAAAACAACATTTACTATCTCAGTAAAACTATGCTTGATTCATAAACTCGATATTCAAGTATTGAAAAGTGCTTCTTGGCATTAATATTTGCTGTTCAAAAATTGAAGCACTACATGCAACATCATGAGGTCCAATTGGTGTCTCACAATAACCCTCTCAAAATTGTCTTCAGTCATCCTATACTTATAGGAAATTTGGAATAGTGGGCAGTTATTTGGAAATAGTTTGATATTCAGTTTGTGACTCAGAAATCAATAAAGGGCCAAGCTCTCTCTGACTTCCTTGTTGAACATCCATCTGTATAAGATACATCATTGAATACTAAACTTCTTGATGAAGATGTCTTCTCTATTCAAGATAATTCCCAATCATGGGAAATGTAATTTGATGGTGCCTCTAAAATTCAAAAAGGTAAGAGAATATAAAACCCTAAACTCAACAAATTTGGCTTAGGAATTGTACTTATATCACATGAAAAGGAAGTGTTTCCTTATTACTTCCTGTTGATGGAAGGAGAAACCAAGAATGAGGCAGAATATCAAGCTCTCATCACAAGCTTGGAATTGGTACTTCAGGTAAAAGTGAACCACTTGAAAGTGAAAGGTGATTGAGAGTTGGTAATCAAGAAAATAAATGTGAACTATTCCATCATAAAAGAAGAGTTAATCCCTTTTTTTGATTATGTCAGAGGGTTAATGACTAAATTTCTCTCAGATATGACATTGTATTATGTCCCATTATAAAAAAATGACTAAGATGATGTACTAGATAATGTAACCATAGCCTTGGAAGATCCAAATCGGGATGAGATAATCATTAGTACAACCTTTCGTCAAGTGGTCTCACCTTTCGTTCAATTAGAATAGAGGAAATTAATGAAATTAGCCATATTTTCGAGCCATATGGTCATACCATAGGATGGATAACACCCATCATAGAATACCTTCAAAATAGATTACTTCCACCAGATAGGGTTGAAAAAGAATAGATCTGATGATGAGTGGCCAATTTTACTCTTTATGATAGTCCAGATCACTAGATGATTCTTTACAAATGAGGCTTTGATGGAATCCTCTTCAGGAATATTGATGGAGAAGAAACTGCAGTTGTCATGAAAGAAGTGCATTCAAGAGCTTGCGGTGCTCACTAGTATTGGAATAGGATTTCTGATCAAATCCGAAGGCTTGGATATTTCTGTCCTTCAATGATGCAGGATTGCATAGATTTTTTCAAGAAATATCATCCCTACAAAGTACATTCCAACTTCATTCATCAACCCCCATAGTTTTTACATACAACTAAATACTCCTGGCCATTTTCCACATGGGGAATGGATGTAGTAGGGACTTATCCTCTAGCTACGGCTAAGTAGTTCAAGTATATTTTCACTACTACTAACTTCTTCTCCAAATGGATATAGGTAATACCTCTCAAAGAAGTCAGAGCCAAAAGAATTGTTAGTTTTTCAAAACTAACATCATTACCCGATTCGGTGTCCCTCATACTATATTGACAGACAATGACACAAATTTCTATTCTATTGAGGTAAAGAAGTTATATCAAGAGCATAATATCAAATATTACCATTCATCTCCCGATTATACAGTGGCCAATGGATAGATAGAGGCCTTCAATAAGACCCTATCAAATATACTCCAGAATATGGTGGATAAAGATAAGAAATCTTTCCCTGATAAACTTTTGAATTCTGTATGGGATTATTGGACTACTACTCATACTGCCACTTAGGGAAACCCATATTCATTGGTGTATGAAATAGAAGTAGTATTTCCAATTGAAATTCAATTTCCTTCACTTTGATTTTCAATATGTGATCAGTTGTCTACAGATGAGAAGTCTCATAAACGGTTTGATGAGCTGGAATGATTAGACAAAAAAGTTTGCATACTTTTCATCATTTAGAAGTCTATTGGAACAGAATAGCACGAGCCTTTTACAAGAAAGTTCGCCTCTATTCATTTCTTCAAGGAGAATTGGTATTGGTCCTCATGACTCCAATGATTCCAAGAAAGGAACCTCCGAAGCTTGAGAAAAAGTGAGAAGAACCTTATTCCATACATAAAGTCTACTCAAATGGAGCTTATGGATTAATCTGAAAGGACAAAGAGCTTATAAAAACTCCAACCAATACGAGATTCTTAAAGAAATAATTTGTGTAATTTCACACAATATCCTATCCGCATCACTCTAAAATTCACAACATGAGGTCCTAGTCGCAAATGTTAAACTGCTTAACAACCATAAGCGTCCATGTTGCACAAAGGTAAAATGTGTAGCATATTTTTCCATGTCACATGTCGTTAAACTGCATGACATCATTTGACCTCATTACATGACATTAAACTATACAACTAACAACTTATCTTCTTGATGTTAAGAGATTCCATATGCAAGAATCATTAACATCATTGCTGCTCTTTAGTGGCACATGAGTCCTTTTCATCCCAATGGTTGAGTCATATCTACATAGGGACATCATTTCAATAACTACGTGTGGCTTGATTCTAATTTATATGAGATATGTAGGGATGACTAGATCTCCAATCTTAGGCCCAACCGCAAGCAACCATAATTTTTATTTCACTTTTCTTCTCCTGTGTATGAACCAGATCTATACAGAGTTCTCTGTTAAGATATATGACTTGATTTTTGTACCATCTTGTATCTTAAATTTAAACCATTCTTCTAGAATGTGTTTAAAGCTCTTATTTCCCATATCAAACTTGATTGGTGTTAGAAATTAATGTTTAAAGAACTATATATGGCTTGATTACCATCCATATAAGATATGTAGAGACCCATAAATCTCCAATCTTGGGCCCAACCATGATATAACCCCCCTTTATTCCTTATATAATAATCAAAACCAGCATAGGTAATGTTTAAAGAACTAAATATGGCTTGATTATTTCCCCCAAAAAGATATGTATTGAATATTGGGTTTTATTCCTTAGTCCTGCTACAACATGTCTTTCTTTTCACATTAGTTCATCTTTATCCTTAACACATGACATTATACTACACAGAAATCAAAGAATTATGTATGGATTGATTCTCATCCATATGATATTCGTAGTGAAACCTGAGTTTAATTCCTTGGTCTAGCCACAATATTCTTTTTTTACCTTAGAATCACTTCATATCCTAGCTGCATGACTCTAAATAGTACAACATAATATTGATTCAAAGGAAACAAAGAGAGTCACCATTTTACATGTGAGTAAGATCTATGTAAAGGAATTCAAACTCATGGATAATATTGATTCAAATATTTCTCATGTGCATTGAGAATTACCCCTTTCATATGTCACACTCTTAATCATGAATATTTTCAGATCTTCGTAATCTTTCTTATGGTTTCTGGTGATAGAGTTTTTAATGTCTGGGAACTATTTTTTCTGACTATGCAGTACATGCCCTTAGGTGGCCTTGCATAAGTTGTCTACATAATAGGCCTGTCAGTCAAAAGATGCCACTATTTTACTATGAAGCGTATGCCCCAGTTGGACCTGCATACTACATCCCCCATAATGGTTTTGTCAAATAATGATAATTTAATTCTTGTTTAAAGTGCATTTTGTCCCCTTCAAACATTGATAACAATATACAAGAATATGTATTTTAAAGCAGTCATTCATGTATATCTATCCCATTGAATTTATCTTAATCTGAATGTATTCAAGACCATGGTTTACACATTTCCCTCTCTATGTGTTCATGTAATATGAAATATCCTTAGAAGAACTTGTCCACTTATCATATGTTGTTTCTATTTTTTGGTCTTGGTTGTATGACCAAAAACTAAAAACTCCATACTCCCTATGTTTGGGTCAGAGCTTCATAGAAACCCTATTCCATGGATTCTTTGGGAATAATGATTGGAAATACTATTTCCATATTCAGTTTCCTTTATTCATAAACCAAACTCTGTGTTTGGAAAATTTGAATCTCTATAAACTTTATTCGGATTTTAGCAATAGAATGTCAAACTTCTGAGTGCTATTTTTCCTAAATATGCAGTACGTGCCCTTAGGTGGCCTTGCATAAGTTGCCTAAAAAATGGGAATGTCAGTCAAAGTATACCACTATTTTTCTATACAACATATGCCCCAGTTGGAACTGCATAATACAACCCCCATAATAGGTTTATCAAATAATGGTAACTTTGTTCTTGGTAAGACATCCTCTAATGCTTTTATCCCTTTTCCCATATCATTCTTCAGATCCATAAATTCCCAAACCAGAGTTTACAATTTTCCTTTCTATACCTAAATATGGTGGTATGTTTCCAAACAAATTATCAATAAATTGGGAGAATCACATCCCTTTGGTCAAAGATAAAGACCTTAAATTAAAGCAGTACAATGTCCTCACTACATTACTTAAAACTGTATAGTACAATATCCTCACTACATGTCTCAAAAATTCATAATATGATATCATAAATTCTCCTTTATGACAAATTTTAACCATTCATCATTCACCAAATTTGTTTAGAAGTTGTTTTTCCTATTCATGACATAGGTTGGATTAGATAACCCTTTATTCACAAAATCCCTTTCCTTGAAAAAAAAAGTTTTGGTCTTGAGTCACCCATATCTTATATTCCCTTGTCTATCAATAGTAAAATGTTAAATTCGTAAGAACTCTTTTGATGGACTATGCAGTTCTTGCCCCAAAGGCCTTGAATAAAATTTTACTACCTAACAAGCATGTCGATCAAAAGATGTCACTATTTGGCCATGCATCATATGCCCTAGTTGGCCCTACGTAATACATCCCTCATAATGGGTTTATCAAATAATGGTAACTTAATTCTTGGAAGAGAATTCCTTAATTTTTGTAGAAGTTTTTTAGATTTGGTGACCATAAAAATCATGAATCAACATTCCACTTGGAAATATTTAAAAAAATATTAGAGAAATTCTTAGTCACTGAGTTTTCTTTGGGATCTAATTACAAAATTTATGGTCAAAGCTATTCGAACTTAAACACTAGCTTTGTATAGTCCAACATGCATGAATCTAAACTGCCAACAACAGAAGAGGTGGTACTCACCAGATTGGGAACCTGTAAATGGAACTCTGAACAAAAGACGAGTCCCAGCTCACTAAATGAACATTTTGTATGATTTAGGTAATATTGAGAAACATAAAGTCAAAAGATACAAAGTTTGTGGGGTTGTCCATATAAACCTAGTAAAAATAAAACTACTCTCATTAGGATCATCAGCATAATAATAAAATTATGAGAACCCCCATTCTTTTCATTGTAATCATGATTATCTAATATGAAGGTTTGATGTTTAAAAAAAACATCTTCATCATCATTACCTAAAATATTTCAATAAACAATATAGAAAAAATGAAGACATATATGATTGAAGACAAAATTTCTGTCATTCATATGAAATTAGAGGGACATCCACAAAATTTAGCCTCTTTATCAGGTTTTAAAATAAACTCTCAATATGACACCTCATTTGTTGAAAAACCTCATGAGCCCTATCAATAGTCTATTGAAGTTGAGACATTTGAGCATCTCTGGACTCCTCGGCTGGAAGAAGTGCTTCCATAGTAGTTAAAATGGTAGTTATCCTCTCCAATTAGGTTTCTCCCAATGTTTGGTTCAATTGATTGAGTTTTTTATAAATATAATTCAGTTGTTGTTGAAGAAATAACAACTCCTTCATGGCTTCTTTAATTTGTTATCTGATTTTGATCAACTTCTTGTTATGATCTACCTCCACCTTAGCTACTGCATCTTGGAAGCTCTCAATATTAAAAACTCGTTTATCCTTTTCAAAATCATTCCGCAGCTTATGTTCCTACTCCCGTCAGTGAATGGTATCTTTAATTGCATCATAGACTGGTTAATAATTAAATCCACCAAATCCCAATATGCATAATAATTCTAGGAGTTTGAAAAAATGGGACATGAGCTCATTCAAAGGCTTCTAAGAAATTATTCTCCATATGTGTCACCATGTATTCTTATGTGCTATTCCAAGAGCATATTGCATCTCTAAGTCTGAATCTGAGTCATTACCATGGGGTAAAATATACTCTAGAAACAGATCACTTAAAGAGATTCCCTATTCTGATTCTCTCAGAATAATAGAAGATTCACCTTCTACTGATGCATGAGCCAACATAGGAGCTTCACCTTATGATCTAACCATGGGAGCTGATAACCCTAAACGATAAATCAAGATCATTTTCAATTTCAGAAAAATGGCATAAAAAAAGTATGATCTAGATAGCCTATAAAATTTACCCAATAATAAGTTAGCCACTTGATTGGATTCATCCCTAGTATTCTCATATTCAGTAATTTGGGAAGATGTTTCTTAAGAGGTGTCATTCTCTAGAGTTTTCCTAGTTATCATAGTTGAAGACCCTAGACCATCTCTTAATGGGGGGTCCTCAATAATTATTTCTCCAACTTCAATATAAGAAGGATATAGTGGAAGGCCCCATTTCTGATGAGCCTTTTCAACATTTTCTACAGACAAAGCAACATAAGGTGAACTTTGATGTGAAGTATCAAGTAAAATAAGAACAATTGTGTATGTAAAATGAAAGAATAAGGACTTACTTCCTCTCAATTCTCTATTAAAATCAACAAACTCCTTGATGGAACCTAGAATATCAATATTTGGATTAAGATCTTCCATCATTTTAGTGTATGAGTCTTGGAATGTTATAACATCCTTACTATTTAAGGTATCTAACAAATGTTTATTGATGCCCAAATTGTCTCCGCTGACATTATGTTCCATTGGTTATTCAATTGGTACAACATTATTAGATCTTTTCAGGTTTGGGTCAACATCAGTATTTACTTCAGATTGCCCTGGATCTTCATTCCTTCCTCCCAGAGCAATATGAATATTAGTATTGATTGTTGTAGGATCCACTGGAAAATACAACTGATATGAGATATGTTGAAAAGAAGAATATTAAAAAAGAACTTAATATTAAATAGAAATGTATTTAAATTTTCCATGGATTTTCTCTCTCTCAATAGAGTTAGGAGTGGGTGCAGCTGATTCTTTTGATGTTTTAGCTACTATGGTAGAAGATCCATCGACATGAACCTGGGTTTCACATGTAATTTCCTTCTCTGGTCTTGAAGAATTAACTCATAGTCCCTTGAGAGAGGAGATAGATATAGATCCTGCAAGAGGATAAATGTGATTACCATAGTGTATCAAGAAAATCATAATTCTATAAGGATAGTACAAATACTTACTCCTTTGGCATAAACTTAGGACTAATCTCATTGCTCTATTTCCGTTTTTTTCATAAGTTTGAGGAGAAATCAAAACACTCTTCTTGGCAGGAGAAACTTGAGGTAATGGTTGGGGATTATCTATCTCCATTACCCCATTCATGATTCTCACTCCTGGAGAAAGTTCTAGAGACCTGTCAGGATCATTCGATGCATCTATGGGAGAACCTGTAGGCCCATACCTTGGTGATCCAAGAACTGGTTCAGAGTTTCCTTCCCTGCATTCAAGCTACAAAAATTCATTTCATCAAGATTAATGTTGATGAGTGGTAAATCTCAATTGATAGAAAAAGAAAAGTAAAATACAGTCTCAGTATTGACATAAATATACCATTCCTCCTCAGGGTCAATAATTACCCCTTCGTGTACTCCTATGTCTATCATATGGGATGCTCATTTAGAGGCTAGGATTCATTCATCAGTTTCATATATAAAAGCATCCAACTCTATAATATACTCCTGTAATTCTGCCAAGTTATTATTTAGATTGAAATCATAAGGTTCATTAATGTCACCCACATCATGTATTCAAATTCCATGTTGTAGGAATGCCCATGCATCCCTAATTTCACGGGTCATGCTCTCCCAATGGTTAATGGATGAATGTTTCACATAACTCGATCTCGGTATGGTTGGTTGTGGAGGAGATTCAACATCTTTTAACGAGTGAGCCTCTTCAGGCCTCCCTTCTTCTTCAGAATGTTCAATAGATGGAATAAGAATCTGTTTCTGATGGCGGTGGCTGGATCTCCTTGGTGTCATAGGTATTTCTTCACCAGCCCTAGTATTCTAGGTACACTTCCTACGAAGATGTTTTGAGATTTTTGAAACCTCTGAAACTTCTGCATCATCTTTGGCCTTGGAATTCTTACCACAATTTCCATGCACAAAAGTTATTGTAGCTTCCACTCGATATATTCCTTTTGTAAAATCCCCTTGAGGATATGAAGAAGTGCAAGCTTTAGTATATACATCTTCCAATCTGATTGATTCATCTGATGGAGGTAACATAATTGCCAATTTGGATGTCTCTAAACCCATTATAATCTAAAATTATCTCACTACTATTGGGTTTTTCTCATGTCTAACATACAAGGGTGTAAAAGTGTTTGATTATTGAAGACATCTAAACTGACGAGAAAACCTATAGGGGACATAAGCCTCATAGATAATTTCACCATCAATCCAGATCGATAATACACAATATCTGAATGCTATCATATAATACCCAATCTCATAATTTTCTTCTTTACCATCATCAATAAATTTTCCAGTTAGTGGGTTACCAAAAGGAAAGAATATGAATTCTTCGGAGACATTCATTGCCTTTAGCACTACATCTGGTCTCAAATTCTGAGTCTGAATACCAAAAAAGTTTTTTAAAAATGGTGTGAATCTAACATTGGGGACTCTAACTAAATTCAACACTGAGTATGAAGAAAAGTGTGCGGAAATCAAGCCCCACAACACTTGGAATGTCCTTGCAATTCTAAATGTATCTTTCCCATTGTATAAATGAAATAGGGAATAGTAAATTCTTACCAATACAAGAGTTTATAACCCAATATACGTCCCCTCTACCAATTTAGTTGTAATGGAAAAAGTCCCTATCCTTACACCACCTCTGGACTCATGAATTGGAAGCAAGTAAATGCTTATCCATATAGAAAGGAAGGCGTATAAGAGTATCTTTGCATCAATATCAGATTTGACTTTATAGCCCCAATGATTATAGTCCCCTCTATCCAATGTAGGCCAATATGTGCATGAACTACCCTAGTTATCTTTAGAAGGAAAAATAGTAGGACATCCACTGGTGGGACCTTTCTCTGTCGTTGGTTCTAAAAAGGATTCCATCCACACTATGACATGAATATATTTTTTGTATTTGGGTAATTTATTTGCTATTTTTACTAGTTCATGAGCCAATAGTGGTGTTCTGGTAACATCACCCCATGTTATAGACAAAAAAATAAATTCATCATACATTTACCCAAGAATGGAAACCCCAACTATTTGGTAGATATTCTATAAACTAATACCAACTTCACCATGCGTCAAAAGGAAATAATTCTTTTTTAGACTCCATAGGCTCAGCAATTCAAGAATGAAATCGTTTTTATAAACATATCTTTGTCCCAACCAATCATCCTTTTAAATATAAACACCTCATAGCTCTTTCCTAAATTCTACAAAAGTCCAACACACCCCAAATTCCCACATCCATTTAGGTTATACACCTCCTCCAAAACGAAGATCCCAATATTCCTTCCAACCATTAAAATGATCTGTTTGAGAAGCCCAAAAGGTTGAATCATAGTAATGTGGCCTTAGATCTACAACATGATCTTTCATATTAGGAGTAAACCACTGTGATGAAGGATCAACCAATAGATACTATTCCCTCATGAACTGGCATGCCCCTCGCGATAATATTCAGGAAGTGAAAATTGGAATATTGAAGAAACCAATTCTTTGAAAAGTATTTCTTAATAGATGGAATGTGGGAATCTGGTAAAATCCCATGACCGTATAGGGGTAGGTAAGGACTTTGTGGGTATTCATCTTGATATGGAATTAAACCTTTCCATAGTCCAGGAAGAGTACTTTCAAAAACAACAAAATAATATAGTATGGAGATCTTCATCATTTCATTTTGACAAGACTTAGATTCTCCAGTGGAGGTTATAAAATGAGCCATTTCCTGCAAAAGAATTACCAAATTCCCCCAATTAGGTTAGAATTTTGACTTAAGAAAAATCAAATTTCAACTTAAAGGAAATTGAAAATTTGGAAAAGGAAACTCTTCAGGCAGGTCCTTTGACGAGGTTCGTCATGTAGGTCCTTCGACATGGTTCCTAGCGAAACTCCTTTAATAAAGTCTTTCTGTGTAACTCAATATCTAATGTAGTTTCACCTTGAGAAAATTTCCAAGAGACTACACGAGAGAACAACGCATTGAGGCTGGATGAAAGAGCTACACAATGAGAGATAAAAAATTTGGAAGCAAGGATGAAGAAAATCGAAAAATATTGGACCTATTTATACCCATCCATGGATCTCCGTGACATACCTATGTGAAAATGCTATGCGACATACCTACGTGAAGTAGTTCTATGACAAACCTACATGGTTAAGAAATTAATCCATAGTCTTTTCCCAGTAATTTTACCTCATGACTTGACCCTCTTTCTAAATTGGATCCAATCTTGAGGGGGGGGGGATTTTGTAGAAAATACTTAAGAATACAAAAAGACTATGAAGATAGCCCTAGATATTTCAAAATCCCAAGACAAGGTTCAAAGAATCTAAAGAAAAGACAAGGCCTCAACAGACCTACACGGAAGAACTGAGTGGAAGTATAAATTCTATACACCTATGTCACAGACCTACGCAGAAGACCTATGCAGAGGACCTACACGGACAACATTCCTTTTACCAGGTCCCCTCTATGCTTATAAATAGGACCCTTGGGCTCCCCATTTCTAGGACTGAAAAATTTGAAGGACTTCCTAAAGCTCTCATTACGTAGCTCTTTTTCCTAGATCCCTGCAATTGCTTCAGGTAGCTCTCTAAAAACATGAGAGAAGAGATAATTAGATGAGATAAGCATGTTTTGAAAGTATTTAACAATTTGAAGCTCACGTAGGCTTGGTTCCCCTATGTGAAGAACTTTTTAGTCATCATAAAGGCCCACACGACACACCTGCATGGTACAACTATACTATTTACCTACATGGGGTACTTACACGGCATACCTATGTGGCATAACTACGTGGGGTACCTACATGGAAGATTTGTGTATAAGGCTTGCATATCAGCTTAGGTACCCTCTTTAAGGACACTCATGGAAGGGTATCTCTTTCCTTGGTTCCCTTACCTGAAAGGGACTAAGTTGAAGCCTCCACCAAAACCTCCTGACATATCAAACCTTTGGGAAAGGCATATCAGTGTGTCTTTTATTTGGGTTTGTATATCCATAGTCAGAGGTTTCCCACATCAATTTCACAATGGGGCTAGGATTCATGGAGTTTCTGTGGGTTTGTATATCCACAATAATATGGGACTTTCTTCTAGGAATAGTTTTGGTAAGTTTCCGATTTAGAGGATTAGGGTTTGGGTTTTGTCCTCCCATTTTCATCTCTAAGATCCAAAACCTCAGGTCTCTGGTAGGGAAGGTATGGTTCAAACTTGCGTTTCCATGCTATAAAAGGAGAAGTCTCCCTCTCCTAGCGAGATCCACTAAGGAAGTCATCCTAGTGTAAGCCCCTAACATTTCAAGTAGAAGGTTTCCGTATTATTACTCTATACTTAATTCACCTTAACTCCTTCCTTACATTAGACCCATGTCCAATGTAAAGAGAACATAGGGAGGGCTCTTCGCCTCACCCTCTTCCCAGGTCACCTCGCCCCCCCCGCCTACCATCGCCACCGTAGGTGTGCCCTCTTACACCAGTGGAGGAGAAAAAGTGTGAGTGCCTTTGTTGAATATTTTACATCCTTTTGTTTCTCACACTAATCATGACTCACATGGTCTTAGAGATTTTTCATGATCAGAACATTCATACAACTGAATGAACTATGAGAGATTTGATTCCCACCATAATTGGGATACATTCATTAGTGCTAGAGATCACTAGATATACTCTTAATTAATCCAACCCCAATTCCTTTAATATGGGCATCCACTTTACTAATAATCCCCAAATTAAACCCCCAAATTATCAAGGCATCATTTTTTGGAAGTTAGAACAAACTTATTTCTCTCAAAGGACTATACTCTCCTATGAGACTTATTGAACTACATGGGCTTTGATTCCCATCCACATGGGATAGGTAGGAATCCTCCTTTAGGTTCAAACCCAATAATTCAAATCAAACCTTTTCTCCTTGGGCCATATTCTTAACATGGTCTAATCTTACATGGAAACCCATATCCTTTCCAAGTTCCCTAGGCTAATTCAGTATAAGGCTAACACCAAACTTTGAATAAGAACATTTCACTTAGATGTCTTTACCACATGACATTAAAACGTACGATTAGGTCTTTATCACATGACCTTAAAAGGTATGATGTGTCCCATTAAGCACCACCGAACTATGAGGGTTCTAATTCCTTTTACAAGGATATTTAGGTAGCCTATTTTATGGGTACATTCACAATATCAAAACAAACCTTCATCTCCCAAGAAGAAAAAAAATTTCAGAGTTCCCCACTAAGTGGCTTAAAAACTAGCATCATCATAATGATGATTAAAATAATCTCTAAATAGTATATGATAGGATACCATTGATGGAGAACCTTGAATACATACGGATATCTCCATTAATGAAGAACTTAAAATAGATACGGATGATTCTAAATTTTACACATGTTAATAATCAATTGAAAATTACAAGGGAAACTTATGTTATACTATGTAATTTAATAAGGATTCATCAAAATATATTAAAATTATAAAGAAAGTCCCGGAGTAGATAATAATTCCCCTTAAAAGGGTGTGATGAGTCCGACCTCCCATCCTCTCAACCAATGAACCTTCCTAAGTATCGTAAAGTTCAAACATAACGAATGCCCGTATTTGGAAAGTAGGTCCCTTCTAGATAAATAACTATTGTGTGTTTCCGGTTCCATAAATAAATTCAATAGAAACTGCCTGTAAGTAGTGATTCTTAAAACTAGAACACATGTTTCAAGGATCTACGAAACTAAGTCGTACGGGCAATATTTACAAGATTCATCTGAAAACCTCATTAAAGTAAGTCAAATAGAGTTATAAATGACCCTAATAAATCATAAAAATATTGATAAAAAAATTCTTATAATAGTATAAATAATGTGACCATGTATAAAAAAGAGTTGTGAGGAAAATGTCAAAACATTTAAAGTAATATTTAAGAGTAAAACCCCTTAACTTGAGTTCTAAATCACATCATACATCATCTATAATCTTGGATAATAAAATAATATAATTTATATACTTTTTTAATAATATTTTCCATGTTAATTACCTTATTATAATTACTTTTTTTGTATTTATTATCATGTTTCATTTATTTATTAATCAAAGCTAGTCATTTTTTGGTCATTCAGTTCATAATATCCAAAATAACTTCAATATTTTTGTAGTGAAAAAGGGATATTATGAAATGGTTACATAATTTTTATAATTTTCAAGGTATTTTTTCCATATCATTACATAATTAAGGAAGTTAAATAGGATAGGAAGTAGTTACTTCTCTAAAACTTTTCCTTGATATTTGTGTTTTTATGATTAAAAACAATGATGGTTTCTTTTTAATTCCGTTGTTATGATGCATATTTGACCATAATAGGATCATAATAATAAAATTTATTGGATATTAATGTTACATTGAATCATTAAATAAGTTTTTTCAAGAATATACATTGATGATATATGTTCAAAAAAACATCAATATTCACATTGGTAGGGTAAAACCACGTTAGTGAGAAATTTTTTCAAAAGAGTTAAGTAATGGGTAAACCTAAAAAATATTTTATTCTTATTAAAAAAATTATCTTAAAATTGAAATAATATTTTAAAGTTTCCTTTAAATATTTATTATTTTAGTAAAAATAATAATACAAGAGTTGTGATGAAAATACACAATTTGGAAAAACCTGTATTTTGACATAGATATAAATTATGAAAAGGAGTTTGGTGGGGTTTAGTGGGCCATATTTCATCATTAGTGGATCAAAAATATCCCAATAGCCATAAAATATTACCATTTTAGATAAATAATTGTATTTTTACAAGTGTTTTAGGATGAAGAATCATAAACATGAAATAAGAAAGAGGCTCATAAACTCTTACCCTCCTCTTTGAATCGCCTCCTTCATATTGAGTCTATAGACTTTGAAGAAAATATTTTTGAAAAGGAAATAAGCTTATGAACAAGTAAAATTATGTTTACATAGAGGATTGGGTATAATATTACGATAAAATAGAACTTGTTATGTGTTTTGAAAGGGTTATAATTATTCCAATTTTATATAAAAATTCAATGGAATTTTAAAAAATATCAAGTTTTAAGGGTCAAGAATGACATTTTAAAAATAAAATTGGGTAAAAAACATATAATGGATTATACTTTTGACCATTAAAATATATAATTGAAAAATTTTATATTTTTATGAATTATTATTATTTTATAAATAATTTTTTAACTTTAAATAACCTTTAAAGTCATTTTAGTGTCATTTACATAAATAAAATATAAAAATATCTATAAAAATATTGAATTAGTATTTAAACATTTATATATGTGATTATATTTCATTTTGTCCCTAAATTCCACAAAAGTATACATTTAATCTAAATCATCTCACTTTTAACATTTTTAAATCAATTTACTTTAAATTTTCTTTTACTTATATGGGATCATAAGAGTACCTTATGATGGCTATACATACAAGAGGGGTGTGAATTATTGTTTAAAAACCTTTCAAAAATGAAAAACATTAAACATATTAAAGAAAACTAATCAAAATATGACTTAGTATGATTATCAGAGTAAATATTAGAATCACAACATATCCGATTTATATAAGAGTGTGTTTATCGTATTAGTAAATAAACTGATAAAACCAATTTTATTAAAAAATGAGTATGATGAATAGATTTCTATAATAATAATTATGCAATGAAAACTCATAAAATAAGAAATAAAATAGATAACAATATCAAGAATGTATTATAATCTATAAAAAATATTTAATCTCTTTTAACCTTAAGATTAAGGTACTCAATTAACTTGACTAAAGGTATCCACTATTTTATAATTATAGTAAATTCTGTCATTCCTTACCAGGAAAGACCTTGATACAATGATCATAATTTCTATGTATTTTTATCCTTGGATGAACTTAATACGATGATTGGAATATGTCTTCATGTCCTCTAAATCCCTCGATCCGATAGATCAGATTCACTATCTTCCTATCTCGATAATCCCACTATTGTATCAATGACCAGACATGATTATAAAAGTAAATTTTCTTAATAAAATAACCCTAAAAATGATTCCTTATAACTACCAACTCTCTAAGGTATTATAATAATGATTGATAATGACCAGTTCACGTATTTATACATTAGTAGACTTAATTTGAAATTGAAAGCAACTCTAAACTCTTCAAATTATATTCTATTTATAGGAAAATCTCCAATATTCATATTTCTATGTTTTTTGAATGACCTCAAATAGATGGTGCTTGATAGTTCACAACATTCCGACATAACTAAATGTTCGATGTCATTTTTTTAACACCATTACAATTATAAATCTATTCCTTATGATATATTTATGTCTTATATATTCATATTATAAACATATAATAATCCATTTGAATTATTTATCTATTTTCAATATGATAATATAAATGAATATTAGTTCTATTATTTCGGTACTAAAAGCAGTCTGATGGTCATGAATTTTTTTTTGTATGGAAGATAAGATAAAATTATAAATCATGGTCTGAATAATGGTAATTATGATTTATTAAATGCATAATCAATTTTATGATAATAATAAATAATAGAAATTTTATATTTTTAATACATTATAATTTTTTATATGTATGGTAGAGGATATTTTTTTATACAAAAAAAGACCAAAACTCTTTCGAAATAAAAAGTTTGTAAATATGTTTTAATAAAGTGGTTTTGATTCTCATAACTAAAGTAATGGAAAATCAAGAATAAATAATTATGACTAAAAAAATCCCCTTTTTGGAAATCAAAAGCCAAAATACTTAAAGGCAAAAATAAATTGAAAAACATAGATCCCTTTGTTCTTTTAATAACTATTAAGGTATTCTTTACAACTAAACTCCCCCTGAGTTAGTAACTCCTTTGAATATGATAGAGAGTATTAGAATAAAAATTCATTAAACAAAAAATTCTCCCCCTTAGTATAAAATTTATTCTATTAAAATTGATTCACTCCCTTAATAAAACTTTCCCCCTAGACAAAACTCCCCCCATTGATAACATATTCTTACCCTCTGTGATTTTCAAAAAGAATAGGAAAATAAAAATTAATACTTCTGACTCAAAAACATTAACATGTGTTGGGTCGATTCTCTATAAATATTTGGGATAATTATATTTTTATTTAAAATTAAAAAAATTACTAACATAAATATATTTTATAAAATATAAAAATTATAATCTAGAACCATTCATAATGTATTTTTATTCTTATACTTATCATAAAAAACATATTTAATATAGTAAGTGAGCGAGTGTGATATTTACGTAAATATTAATATCTTAACATAGAAGAAATTTAATACTCAAATAAAATGGGTAAAAAATTTATAAAATTAATAAAATATTATATTAATGTAAATAATTACTCTATCCACCCTTTTAAGACTGAGTATTTATGATATTTTAAATCTTTAAACCTTGGTTTAACACATTTACCTAATTTTATCATTTACTAATGTGATTAACGTTTACTATGGTAAGTTATTGATATGAATAAAAACAAAATAGAAATTATTACCTAAATTGAAATTTTTTATTCCAAATGTTAAAATTATTTTACACAATTTAATTTCTAGAGGTGGTATAAATTAGTTCAAATAAATCTATTCTTAACACAATAAAACAATTTTTTTAAAAAAATTCTCTTTTAATCATAAAAATAAATTGCCATAAAAATCATTTAAATTACTTATTACCATAATATTTATTGTTTTTTGTATAATTAAATAATTTTTATGTGATTTTTATATAAATAAAAAACTGAATGGATCATTTTGAATACTTAGTTAAATAAAAAGGACCAAAATCATTTTTTATTAGAATAATCTGTAAATTAGGTTATAAAATGCAAATTATAGATATTTAAATTCATAATATTATGTTTAAATACATTATTTTATCCTTGAATGTAATTTTGGTCAATAAAAAGGTTTCACATATTTTTACATCATGTTTATATCATAATGATTCTATAAAATTTATAGTATGTTTAAAAAGGACAGTTTCACTATTCTTAAAAAACCACCATTTTAGAAAAATAACAAAACAAAATCCTAATATATTGTTATAATTTTTTGAAAATAGGTAGTGAATTTTATTAAATTGAATTTCTAAAATTTAGAAATTTAACTTTTAAATAAAACCATATCACACATGGAAGAAAATTTTATTTAAAATAAAATACAATTTCCTTTTCAAATGAAAATTCTATTCATATTCAATACATTAATAAAATTATTTATAATAAAATTATAATTAATGTAAATATATATAATTAAAATAAATATCCAAATATAAAATATAAAATATATAAATAATTCATTAGACATATGAAAAATAAAAATCATGTTATGAAAATATATAAAACACCTTTTTTTCACAAAGTAAAAATAATAAATTTAAATATATAATTTGTATGAATTAAATTATTCAATACCATTTAAATTTTATTATAAAAATATACTCATTTTAAATAATATACATAAATTCACAATTAATAATACTTATAAACCATTAATGCAAAATCTTATTAAAAATAATGGGGTTTTCACACTATCCCTATTAAAGAAATAAAATCATAACAATTTTATCTTGAGTTAAAAGTGAAGTGTTTTATGAATAAAAATGTATTTTTTTTTTCAAATCCATTTCAAAGGGTGAAAGGGAAATCCAAAAATCAGAATTTTGAATGAATATTAAATATTAAAAACTTATAAATAAATGAAGTTAAATATAATAAATGTTGAGTAGAAGATAAATATATTCAAAATTAAAAAAGAAATACCTTCCAGGAAATATGAATTATTCACAGTATAATACATATTAATCATCCAAAATAAGGAAATGAAATGGCTATGTTAAAAAAATGGTCTCATAAGAAGAAAATAGTCAATATAGTGGAGGGAAATTATTCATGACAATGTCATATTCTACAATATAAAAAATTCATCAAAGTAGAATTATGTGACAAGACAATATTGTTTCCCCAATGTGAAAATGCCACAAACTAGCCTAGGTCAACCTGACCGATCACCCAATCAAGCTTGCAATAAGTCCTTAATCTTTCCACCCTGTATACTAGAGGCTATAGAATAGCAGTTGGGGACTAAAATGATATGACGTGGATACATTCCATCAAATTAGAATGGAATAAAAGTGGAAATATACCAAACACATACAAAGCCATAAAAGACATCAAAGTGTGCATAAAAAAATATCTAAAACAAAATAATACTATAAGAAATGGAAAATGGCATATAGACTCATGAACAAAGCATAAAAATATTTTTCATTCACTAGTCTTATCACACTTCCAAAATAATATAAAAAGAAAAAAATACACAAGGATCTATTACTAATCTGAGTTGAACCACATACCTAGTATCCATATCCATTGAACTAATCCAAAAAAACCTCATAATCCACACAAGAAAATCTCACTCAATCATGAAACACTGAGAATATTCCTAATCCACTATGTACCTTGATCAACCTGAAAGAAGACATATGGTCTATACTAAAACTGAGGTGCACGCACAAGGGGTGAGTGATAAATCTCAATAGACCACCTCAATGGTGGTCCTAACACCTTCTGTCAAAACATGTTCATAAAAACATGATAGATGTATCCTATAAAAATAATGACTATGTAAAAAAGATAAAAATAAAATAAAAAGGGATGATAAAAAATAAAACAATCAACCTCATGTTTTATATAGACACCTGAGGTAAATCTACCATCACTATGGAATAAACCATAGGAATTATAGAATGTGGCTCACCAAGCCATGACATCAGGTGTAAATTCTAGGTCAAAAAGGAGCTCCAAATGTCCAACATAAGGACATGCATGAAATTTATACCAGAGGATCTCATCCTAGGAATCTAAAATAATGCAAACTATCTACTGGGTTCTAGGACTCTAATAATATGATTTCAATTAGCGATAAGAACTCTAGTTGACCTTTGGAGAACTTTCCTATGTACCCGATTTCCTATAGTACTAACTAGGCTACATCTAACCTGTCAGCCCAATATATCTTGACAAGGTCCAAAATAAAATACGAGAATCTTGGAGAAAAAAGACATCGTGGTCTAATACACATATCTAGGGCTATCAGCTAAACTATAGGGGATGCAGTCTTCTAGATAATCTATTATCTCACATGATCTACCTCAAAAAAACCAACCAATAGAGGAGAGTTTCTGAATCATTCTTAGTGCCAACACCCACTGTAGTAATACCCTAAATGTATCCTCTATCATCTAGTCCTGAATATGCACATTCTCAAAACTCCAATGTAAAGATCCAAAAACAAGGTCGACTAACACCATAACCCACCATCAAAATACCAAAACATCACCACTATCCATTACATAAGACAAAAAATCACAATAAACCATCCATGACACCCATAACTTCATCTTAATTAGGACCCCATAAAGGGGTACTCTAGAAAAATCAAGACTTCCAAGCAAGCCTTCCAAAAGAATCCTTATATGACATCCTAACACACAACCCTAGGATCACCACCCCTAAAAGGGAAACCTCAAATACCACAATGACCACAAGGGGATTCCTAAAAAAGTTCCCTTATATCTAAATAAAAATCTTCTCAGTGGAACTCAACCGTGACCAACATCCTATGATGCCATACTTTCCTGAATGCTCCAACCAATTTAGCCCTAAAATGTTAAAATCTAAACCTCAAACAACCAAACTAATGATTCAATACAAGGAAATAAATGATACCACCTTCATGGAATCATTTAAAAGACCCTCAATTAATCCTCATTTCCATTGCAATTACAACCCTATTAATAACATCACAAGACTCACCGAGACTCATGCCTCATAACCCAACTCACAAGGGGATTATAAAAAAACTCTATGGAAAGATTATATAATAACTAAAATAATTCAATACACCATCTATATGGACTCTCAATGCTAAAAGGATACTACCAACATGATCTATTTGAAAAAACAATTATAATGGACTACTAATGATTTCAATTCCAACACTAGGGTAATAAATAAGGAAAACACATTATGGGAGGGATTACAAAACATTTGTAACAACTGGGCCCTTCTAACATCATATATCTCTCTCTTTAACATGGCTATTAGTATCTATCCTACCAGGCACCAATATTTTCCCCACAAACATGTGGTCCCTAGCTCGGACCCACACACATGACCGAATGTGTCATTTGACTAATGAATATCACCACAATTGAACACATTTTCTTTATAGTATGACGTCCACTGACTTGAACACACCATGGGAAACTTCCTAGATGGTCAACCATCCTGATCACTAATCCAGGCCAAGTACGCTTAAGTATAGAGTTCTAATCTAGTATTCCCCCAAAATGAAAGGTGCACCTTGTTGTCATGAGTTATATAATTTAGTCATTTATCCCTTTCACCATTCTAGTATGTTAAATTCAACACCCTTTAGATCATAGCGGCCTCGTTTTAGACCCTAAATTTCAACCTAGGTAGTGCCACCGCATTGGTACTACCAATTTTCCCACAGATATGTGGTCCCCTACATAGGTCCCACCCATGTTTCTGAATGATTCATTTGACTAATGAATGTACTCAAAGTATAATACATGTTATTCATAGTGTGCTTTTGCCTCACTCGCACACAAGTTGAGAAACTTCTTTGAAGTTCACCCATCCTGATCACTACTCCAGGCCATTCATGCTTAACTCTAGAGTTTTAATCAGATAGGATCTTAAAAATAAAGGTGTACCTTGTTAATATGAGTTATATAATTTAGTCATTTAACCATTTTATCATTATAAGGTGTTACAACAATCAACTCATGTACATGGTGCATTACCCTAACCATCCTCCCTGAGCATGTGTCCTAGCTGGACATGGAATACACTTTCAAAATTATAGGGCTTGCCTACCCTATACATGGTGTGTACCCTACATTGTGTACCTTCATGTGCACCTTAACCAAACTAGGTGTGTAAAATTCTTGACTACATGACATGAATTGAACACACACAACATGTATCTCAGCTGGGGACCTAGAAATGTACCCTACATGGGGTAATTCCATGTACCATACAAAGCCTCAAGTTGTGCACTACACATGGTCTATGGCCATGTACTTTACATGACCATGTTCCCCAACACATGGGGTGTTGGGAAAAGAACTCAACCATACCCCAAACTACTCTAAAATATGTTTCCCAAATAGAAAACCATGTAGTCATAATATTCAACCTGAAGACCAAAGAAAAGAACACATGGTATGTATTATTAAACTATACTCAATGTGATTATGTTTTTCTGATCAAAAAACTATTTCAAAGCCCCACAACCACTAATGTCTCCAAAAAACACATCAGATTGGCTCTTTAGGGGACCCTAATAACCAATAATTAAAATTTAAAAATAAGAAAACTATACTAAGTTGATTTTTAGAAAAAAATTAAATTAAACATCCTACCTTTGGGTTTAAAATACCATCACATCAAGCTCAGATCTACACCAAGCCACCACTACACCCTGATCTAGGCCCAAATAAGCACCCTGTTATGATTTCCCTCTCTTATCTATTATTTAACCATGACCCATAGGGTAGGGGGAATGTATGAAAAAATCCAAATGGGAGAAGGATGAAATAAAAAGTGAAAAATGAAAGAAGAAAAAGAAAAAGAAAAAGAAAAAGAAAAATAAAAATAAAAAGAAAAATAAAAAGAAAAATAAAAAAGTAAAAGTAAAAGAAAAATAAAAAGAAAAAAAAAAGAAAAAGAAAAGACTGCCAACTATATTCCTAACGCCCATAGAGAGTTTATGGATCACATAGAAAAATCCCCCCATTCCAGACTCAACTGTTGAGTTTGAATTTCAATCTGATGATCTGAATAGAATATATCACCAAATGAAAACTTAAAAAATAAGTAATACTTAATTAAGTAAATATGAAATATTCCATGAAAATTAAAACAATTCCAAATTACACCAAATTCTTGTTCTAGAGTTAACACCCTATTCTGGGACCAATAAAGTGGTCAAAAAAACAATACAAGATCTCTTGATAGAATAAATTACCTTTTTGACCTGTTAAAATACCCATGAGAAAATAAAAATAAAAATTACATTAATTTTGGAAAATCATCACAACATAGTTCACGAAAAACTACCCACCATAAACTTTTATCTCTCTATCTCTCTTGAGAAGAATCAGTGTTCAACTGGATACCAAGCTTCACCCAGAACACTAGCCCTTTCAATGCTACTATGAACAACCACTGATCAACCTCAAAATGTCCACAACTATCTAAAAACAAGGGAAATTCAACCATGACTAATAATAAATTCCCCATAATCAGAGTATCCTTATCTCTGCACATTGGAAAAATAGAAACTCTATGACCCACACTCCATAAACTACCGAATATAATGGTTGGACATGAAAAAACCACTCACACCAAAGTGAAAACACAAAACACCAACCACTTATTATTCATAGTTCACCAAGAATAATATCCCCCAAAATCAACAAATACCTTAAAATGAGAACCACAACCTTCTATGGCCTATGGTGTTCTATCCACCATAAGTATTTCGTTACACCAAAAGGAATTTTACTAAAAAGAAAAACTAGACACCACTCTCCACCTCAAGGTAGGGTAATTGTCCAAGAATCTATCATATAATATCATGCTCAAAAAATATTCATGATAAAGATCCTAGGGTAATGCGCCTAAACCATGGAATATGATCCTCATGTAGGATAGTTCCAACAAAATGGATCACCCGTGAAACCCCTCTTCAAAAAATGAGGTATCTCTCTTTTGCTGAGATCAACAAAACAACCATGATTCACTCTGGCATTGATCTAAAACCAAGACCACCTAACCATGCTCCTACCATGATCCCCAAACTATAACCAGAAACAAAAAATGACCAGAAATCCATAAAAACAATTCTTATAAAAAACCATGAAACCACGAGAAATATCAGTAGTCCACTTCACAAACCCAAGGCAACCTTATCCTAACTAAAAAATTTCTCTCAGAAACCAAAACCTTAGAAAAAATCATGCTTGATCCAAATATCTATTAGGCATCATTCCCTTCATTGATCCATCAAAAAAAACCCAAAATTTAAAATCCCAAACCAACCCAAATTTCCCCTATGCATCCCTCGATGAAGAAACTATATTTCCACCACCTAAGAATTCCTCTCTATCAGATTCTTATAACTTAACATCATAGGAAAATATATCTGGTTCAATTGAGTAAAATTCCACTAAGGATCTATATGAAGCAACCCCATATAGGCAATTTTTGAATCTTTAAACAACCAAACCTCTATTTTTAGTGAAACCACACAAACAATATATGATAAAGATCATACATTCCTATAATGATGAATGAACACATGCCTCTTACTATCTATATAAGAGAAGAAAACTCATAAATCGTAAGTCAATAAATCTGAAAACTCAAGTGCATCAATCAAGGTGAAATCTGAACACTATAATATTGAAATCCAAGAACAAAAATCCCGTAACCCAAGTTACATGTACATTTTAATAGAATAGGTGTTAATGAAACACCAATTTGATATCCTTCATATGATATGACTCATTCCTAGACCTCCTTTCATCCATCCCTAAAAAAATAAGACAATGAAATGTATTATCTACTACTAGTTCATCACAGACTGGCCTAGTTCAACCTTACTGTAAATTCGATCTAGCTCACAGTATGGCCTCAAGAATTCCTAACCAAATTCTAGTAGATTTCGACTAGAGGAAAGTGCCTAAATGAATATGGTGCGGGGGGGGGGGGTGGGAGACCATGCACTCAAATTAGATTATAATAATAGTGGAAATAAAAAATCATAGACAACCATAAAAATAAATATGATTACACATAAAAAATAATTGAAACAAAATGATTCTATAAAAAATGGAATACAACATATTGAATCACATAAAAACACATAATGACTGACCTCCCACCCCATTACACATTCAGAATAAAATAATAAGGAAATAAATACCCAAGACTCTACTATTAGTGTGATCCAAACTAGATGCCCAATATCCACAATAATTAAACTTATCCAACATGAGACTCAGACTCCACAAAAGAAAATCCCAGCCAATCATGAAAAAATGGGCATCCACCCAATACACCAGGTCTCTTTTTCAACCTAAAATCAAGCATAAGGTCTATATTCACAATGAGGTATATATATAGGGAGTGAGAAATAAATCTCTATAGGATACCCCTAATAGTTTTCTTAAAATATTCTATTATAACATGTTCACGTAACATGTGATATTCCCAACCTATTTGAACAAATACTCTTTGAATAAAAATAAATAAAATATATAAATAATATAAAAAGGGATAATCATAAAAAACAGTGAAATTCGAGTTCTATACTGACACCCAAGGTAAATCTACCCTTTCTCTAACCCAATATGAAGGAATTATAGAATATATCTCATGCAAAAAAAAAAAAAACATTAGGCACACCCTCTAGAAGAAAATGAATTTCCAAAAATTCAACATAACTATAGATATGAATGTCGAACCCTATGATCTCATCATAGGTATCCTAAATAATGAATCACATATATCGGGATCTAGGAATCTCATAGTATGATCTTAACTGGTGATAAGAACTCCTTTTGGACCTTGTAAAACCTACCCATATCCCATAATCCCTGCAATACTAAATGAAATACATCCAACCTTTCAGAAAAAAATTCTTGACCAGTTAAAAACTTAATTAATAGTCCTCAGGAGAAAAAAATCCTCCATGGTTCACTACCCATAGCTAGGTATATCATCTAAATGAGAGGGCTGCACCAATCCAAATCCTTCAATAACTCCTAAGACGTGCCTCACAACAACTAACCAATAGTGAAGAGAATATGGATCAATCTCAGTTCTAATAATCGGTCTAGTAATATCCCTAAGGTCTCATCCCTCTTCAATTCCTAAATAAGAACAACCTCAATCCTTCAAGGATAATTTCTAGAACCAGATTATAATAACATTCGAACCCACCATAAAAAATATGAGGCATCAGCACCAAAAATCTTGTAGGACATAAAAGCATGGGGAACCCTCCATGGTCCCCCAAAAATCATCTCAAGAAGTAAAATCTATAAGGGGATCCTCTAGTATTTAGGTTTCAGGCATAATGTAAGCATCATTTAAAGGTATGACTGACTCATATTATAGTCCTAAATTGAGAGTAATAATTTATTTACATGATCAAAATGTGACATATGATGAAAACAATACATTATTTTTCTTGATTAAAAAACCATAACTAGAAGAAGAGGATCTCACATGTAACTTCTAAATAATTTATGAGCATATATGAAATTATATCTAACTTTTAATTTAGATTTGGTTGATGTTATAGTGGAATTAAACTCATCACACCATCATTTTTCAATAGGATACATGTTTATAACCTCTCTAGTGGTTATCCACAAGTAAACCAAAATCATTGAATGCCACCATAGAATAAGTAGGTGCTAGAATGAATTATCCCGATCCCTTGTATTATTTATGGTTACCTATAGTATAATTCATTTCAAGATGAATAACTCTTAATGATCTACCACTAGATTGAGAGAGGAAGGTAGAAGAGAACTCTAAATATCTTGATCCTTCTCTAGGTCTTGAGAGAGTCTCACTTTATCTATTGTGCACACAATAAAAATGTCTTTATAGAAGTGATATAATTAGATATTAATTATGGATGGTTTAGGGTTTGAAAATTTATCACTAAACCCTAAAAAACATCAATATTCTTATTTTACCCCATGTACATTAATAATAATATTTTTTAACCACTTTAAATGTGAAATACATATAATAATATTCATAAATATCATTATTATTTCCAATCAGACCAATAAGATCGATGCACCTCCCCTCATCAACATTTACAAATCCTCGAATGATGACTATTTTATAAATAAATAACCCTGCATTATTTTATTATGAATGTAATAAATATTATATTCACCAAACTTGCAAATAAATATTTATTATTATTTAACACACATTATTCTTTTAAATAACTTGTGATTAAATTATGGTTATCAAACAAACACAAAAAAATATAATTTATTCTTTATTAACAAATTCAATCCTAGAATTTAATCGAGATTGTAGATACACATAGTGTGTGACTCTCTAGTACTCTTTCTCAGTGGCCTTTGGCATAACTACCTAAAGTCCAATGTTAGAATCTAGAAACATTTAAAGGAATCTATAGAGAAAGAAGTAAACATCACAATGAAATCCAACAACCTTTGAATGCTTACCATGTAGTATAATCCTTTATCATAATATCTAAAATCAAGAAGGTTTCATGAGAGTTTACTCAACTTATATGATCGATGTATCTTTCTTTAAAGTTTTGGAAATTAACAAACCCATTGAAATATATGGTCATAGATTTATTTAGGAAGTTCTATTCCTATCAAAGGGCCTGTGATATTAACTTTTTTCAATAGACCAAAGGGATAAATCCATTCTTATATTATCCATTAATGTTATATCATTCATCACACTCCCAATGTATTCAGATTTTTCAAAAACACATGACATCACATATTTAATCAATAGATAAAATTACAAGAGTCATGATATCCATTAATGAAAATCTTAAATTCTAAGGATCAATACATAAATTCACAGGTAGGAACATCCAATGACACATGAAAATGTGTATTTCTTATTGAAAATCCTATTCTCAAAACCTTATATCAAGGATATTATCAAGGGATAAAACCATTAGAATGTGTCTCAATGTCTTATGAGCCTCTTACCCCTAATAACTAGTATTTTGTTTGCATCCCATTATATAATATCATCTATCCATATAAAAATATTCAAGAATAATTTCATGGAACCTTTAGGTTTTCATTGTAGTAGTGAACCGCTATGACCTTTCAATATGACATATATTCTTAGAGAATTATTAAATTGAAATATCATATTGATGAATAATAAATATGTGATAAGAAAAATTTATTAATAATGAATACATGTAATCAAGTACTAAACAAGTTTGTTCTGGGGAATGAACTCCAACAAACTTCCACTTTCACTAGAGCCAACTGAAAATATGTTTTAGTACGCTAGACCTCACATTATACTCATGATTCTACTAAGATAGAGAATTGATTATGGGAAATTCCATGTTTTTCTATGTGGATACTATTCTCATTAGAAATTCTATCTCATTATGAAAAATACCTCAGGAGGAAAAACCTCTTAAGTATATTCTTTGTTCTTTGTGGTGACCTTGGATCATAGAAGAGAGTCACTGCTGTAGTGTTATCACAATAAACTATGGTATGATATTTTTTTCTAGGTAAAAAATTAATCTCTAATAAAATGTTTTGAATCAATACCTTTCCTTGGTTGTATCATAAGACATAATATACTCAAACACCACTATATAATCAACAACATCTAGCTTCTTTGAATTCTTTCAGCTCATAGATCCTTCATAGAGATAAAAAATATATCCATACTATGACTCGAAATCATTATTCTGTATCTAAATAATAGAATATGTATAGACTCTGATGACTAGCTCTTCAAATCTTATATAATCCAGGAACATATCCTTATTTCACCTCAGATATATAAGGATAATCTTAACAATAATATAGTTTTGTTCACCTGGATCTACATGGTATCATTCTACCTTGTTCAATGCATTGGAAAAATCAAGCCACATAAAAAACATGGCATACATGAATGATCCTATTTCAAAATCATAGGAGATATTACTCATTCTTTATCTTCCCCTTGTGTATGGGGACACATTTTTTTGGAATTATTTATACCATGTGATTCTGGAACCAATTTCTTATAGGATTGTTCCATACCGAACCTCTTCAGTATTTGGTTAATGTATATACCTTGACATAGTCCAATAAGACTCTTGAATCAATCACACATTATATCTATCCATATAATATAGGCCGCTTCACCCAAGTCCTTCACATAGAATCACTTTCTCAACTAAATATTAGCCTCTTGTAAGGATAGTATATCATTTCCAATTAGTAATATGTCATCCAAATAAACTACTACAAAAATAATTGTGCTGCCACTAAACCTCTCGTAAACACATGGATCACATTCATTATTAATGAAACCAAATTCATTGATGGATTCATCAAATTGAATGTTCTATTGACCCGAATTCTTGATTTAATCTATAAATGGATCCCCTTGAAGGTTCTCAATAAGGAATAAATTTTTTTCACCCCTCTCCAAAATATCATAGTCTTGGTAAGATTGTAAATAAAGAATGATTCTTGAAGTATTTAAACATGGAAACTGGAGAAATGGTTTTGTCATAGTCAATTCCTTAACATTTTCAAAACCCTTTAGACACTGTTCATGTTTTATAGGTATTCACATTAGCTTACACATGTTTATTTTTTGAATACCCATTTACACCCAATAGGTTTTACATCAACTGATGGATTAATAAAAACCCAAACATGGGTATGATACAAGGAATACATCCCAAAATTCCTGAATTCTTTCCATCTAATAGCATATGAGCTCTCTACTTCCTCTTTGTAGGAGATATGGTCATCATTTTCAACTAATAATGAGTCACCATCATGAGTGACCAGAAAAAAATATCTCTAGGTCTCCTACCTCTCTTTCAATCCAATACAATACTTATGTTTCAGGAACAAAATATCACAAGTGGATATGGGGAATCAATTAATTTACCAACACTTGTGTATATTGATCATTCAATTTATTAATTTCAATCATTCTCCCATAATCATCCTTGAACATGTTCTGCCTCTTGATTAAAATAGATTGTTTTGAAATGGGAACTTTATTTTCTAAAGGGTTATATAGATTGTATCCCTTTATTTCCTGGGGAAACACTATAATGATACACTTCATTCATTGGGGTTCTAGTTTTTTTTCTTGATCTAGTCTTAATAAAAACCTTAGAAACCCATGTATGAACATGTTACAAAATATATTTCTTTCCAATCTATTACAAGAAGGGAATATTGTTTTCCACTTTAGTTGGTACTCTCTTTTGTGATTATAATAATGTCTGTAATGAATATCTCCACAAGGATAACTAAAACATACGTGACTCATCATCAACCTTACCATGTATAACAAGGTATAGTCCCACCTCTCCCAAACTCCATTCCGCTGTGTTGTATAAGGTGGAGTGAGTTGGGATAGAATCTCAAACTCCCATAGAGTGTAAATAAAGTCATGGCTAAGATATTTACCACATAAATCTGATCAAAGTTTCTTTATCTTCTTACTATAGTGAATAAAAAGATCAATCTCGAACTCTTTGATCTTGTAAAAGTATTTAAACTTATAACCCATTAAGTATATATAACCCTACATACTCAAGTCATTGGTTAATGTAATAATTTATGAGAATCTAATTTTTGATTATGCTTGAAAAGGTCTACAAACATCAGTGTGTACAAATTCTAGATGATCTATGGACCTTTCACCAGGAACATCAAATGGTGGTTTGGTAATATTTACTTGTAAATGAGCATGACATATTTTAGATGGATTTATCTCAAAATTATCTAAATAATAATCTTGATAGAGATTTGTCAAATAATTCTCATTTAGGTGACCATGATGGTGATTCCACAACTAGGTGTTATATGAGTACTATATTTTCATTTCATTGAAAATTGATATTATTTTTTTATAATTCAATACATAAACACAATTATTCAATTGTGACATACCATAACATACTCTATCTATATAAAAGTAGAAAAATTTATTTCCAAATATGAAAAATAAATCCATCCATATCTAAGAATGAAATGGAAATAATGATCTTGGTAACACTAGGTACATAATAATAGTTCTTTAAAAACAAAATCAATATTGTAGGCAATGTTATATGTTAATCTCCAATGGCTAGCATAGCTAGCCTTACTCAATTAGTAGAATGTAGATCTACCTATCCTCTTAGAACCTTATGAAATGTAATTTTTTTATTTTTTTATATGAATGTGAGCACCACATGTAGTATATAATGCCCAAATTATAGATAAAAAAATATTAAAATCAATAAAAATTCACCAAAGGATTACAATTAACTGTTTGGATGGGTGTAATTTCTATTCCAGTCTCCCTTCTTTCCATATGATGAAAATACTACATCCTATTATTTACCTTACCATTAGATCTTCTTCTTATTGGAAGGATGGTTCTATGGATCCTTAGACTTGGAATGAGTCTTTGGAAACTTTTCCTTGTTATTCCTTTTCTTATTTACCATAAGGACAATAGGGTTTTTATAAATCATGTCTTTATCAACTTGGAGAATAATTATAAGATGTTTCGAAAGTTTCTTCTCACAATTTATCATATTATAATTCATGATAAAGCTAGTAAAGTTCTTAGGTAGTGATGATAGAATAAGATATATTCAAACCTCATCAGGGATCTTGAAACAAAATTTTTCTATGTGCTCAATGTGTCTAATAATATTGACTACATGTGATCCAACTAGCACCGACTCTCCAAGCTTTCATGTGAATAGTGAATTAGAGATCTTATATCATTACAATATCACTTTATTATATTGCTTTAAAAGAACACTAGACATAGAGGATATAATGAAACATTAGATATCTATTGTGTCATCTACATGCTTTAGATATAGAGAAACTGGTTCCTCATTAGCGTCTTTAGAAATTAACTCAATAAGTGGGATTTACAGCACCTAAAATATCATTTCATAGAATAGTATAATGCTCAAGTGACAATATCATTCCTATAAATTCACACCAGTGATAAGTTTATCATTATCTTGTATGGATAGAAGTGATATTGTTGATGTAATTTGTTTTTATATTTCTACAAATTAAGAACTTTTAATTATTATTTTTCTTGATTACAAAAAACGATTAATAAGTTAAAATTTAATTAATTTTGGTTAATATACCACTATTTTTCAAAACCCAAAGGCCCTCACTATCAAATTTAGAATATATTAGCCCTTAGATATTCTAGTGTAATGGATCCATATTCCCTTCTAACAAGCTATATAAAGGGTTTTAGGTAGGTGTATCTTCACAAATACATTAACTTATTGTTCCTTAATCGATTGACTAGAATACCAAATCCTAAAATACTATTTTAAGATTTCCTCAACCTTTTTCTCTTAGTTACGCCAATTCATTCTTGGGCAGTCAGCCGTTGATGTAGACGATGTTAAGTCAAACCAAAATTTCAAGATAAAATTTCCACAATCATTGAAATCACCCCAACTTGGATTGGTCAAGTAATTTGAACTACGAGGGAGATTCTAACATATGTTGTGGAAGGATAACTAATTTAATATTTTATTTTTAGGGATTTTTATCCCTATGTGTAAATTCTATTTTATCTTTTTATAAGACTTGTTAATATTAATTTGACTCTTTTTAAGTGATTAAAAATGTATAATAAAATTTTTACACATAATCTGATTATATAATTTTTCTATATTTCATAATTATAAATTAATTTATTGAGGCTATTATACAATATTAAAACATAAATAATCATCCATTCAACTGATATAAATAAAATATAAGTGGTGTGATCAAGAGATTATCTAATGGTTAGTTTATCAAAATGATGATAAAATAACCATTGAACCTAGGAAAAAACACCTTGAACTATATGTTGTCTAGTATTACAATATTCCACCTTGCCTCCAATGAATCACCATGATTGTTTTTACCTTGAATCCTTGACTAAGACCACCTCCACTTTCTTGGAATATTTGTAACATCCTAAGAATTTATGTGATGGATTCTTTTTAATTTCTTCAATGTCTTGTGTTGTATGCTACACCAAGATTATCTTTCACTATATACAACACTATATTGTATTGTAGTATATGCAACACTATTCTTGGCTTGTGTTGCAAAAAATTTCAAGTTCCTTTGATAGTATTCATTTTATGCAACACTGAGTATAGATTTTGTTCAATGTATAAATGAAATAAGTTTGGATTATCTTATATTCAACACCAAAGAAATATTTCACCACACACAACACTGACTTGGCTTGTGTTACACACAAGAGTGAGCTTCCCCGATAGATGTGTTGTACGCAATACTGAGTTTCCCTAAACAATGATATATTATTAAAAAATTATATAACTCAACATTATGAATAGTATTTTTTTTTAAATTCTATACAACATTAGAATTCATCCTACACATTTTCTAGAACATGATATGAGAATAAAATCAAATTTTCAGATAAAAGAAGTATTTTTTCAAAAAATACTGTTTCCTCCTTTTGATGGAACACTCATTTTAAATATAGTGTTTGAAAGTTTTATAAGTTAAATTTGTCAAAATAAACTACTTTTATGTAAGCGGGACATAAAAATTTAATTTTTTTGAATTTTTTATATTTTTCTAATAAAATTAAAATTTTAATGAATTGTGAAAAATACTGCATTTTAATTCGAAACTTCCTTTTTATCTAATTTATTTATTTAGTTAGATTATATTTTTCATTAGTTTTAAAGTATAATTGTATTTTATTTTTATCATTTAATCCAATTTTGGTCATTTGAAGTAATTCCATTTTTAAATTGGACATAAAAACATGTCAATATTTTGATAGTTATTACTTCTTAAAAACCATCCTTTTAGTTTTGACAATGAGAATTAATTTTAAATTAATTACTGCAAATTATGTGTTTTGAATTTGGAAAAAATAGACTTAATATTTATAATTATAAGGTTCAAATTATGTGAATAGGTACCTTTCATTTTTTGACATTATGAATAGTAACTTCAGTAAATATTTTATTTACCATAGTTAAAGGGTAAATCAGTTAAATAAGGGTAAAAACTAATATTATAATAATATTAAACTACCCTAAAACATGTAATAATCCTATTTTATGAGATATTTCATTCCATGGACATCTTTGGGTAGATTTGGGGACCCCATGGATTTAATTGGATGTGAAAATGACAATTTATAATAATTAATTTAATGTAAAGATAATTATAACCTAAACATATATCTTTTACTAACTCAATTTTAATATAATTTTATATAAGTGATATCTATGTCTATAAATAGTCATTATAAATATAAAAATATTTCCTACATCATGGTATTTTATTTATAATGTTTAGACATTAGATAAATATATTTATTGATGACACAATTATGATGTAGTGATTACCACACTAATGAAAGATTCAAATAAATGAATTTATAAATATTAAAATATATTTAATTTAACACTTTGATGCCATACAAGAATTTTTTAGATGACATTGAAATATTAAGGATGAGGTAATGTATTTGGTTCGAAGGAATAAGGTTTTTATGATTTTTTCAAAAAGTCAAGTATGAATAGTGTCAATTGGAGGCTGATGAGAAAGCCACTCAAATTGTAGAATAATTCTTTAAATATAGTTCTAGAAAAGGGAAAAAACAAATGGTGGATGATGATGGATTCATTACTCTTAGTACTAAAAAAAGGAAGCATAGGGACTATTCTCATCTTGAACGAACAATTATTATGAGATCTGTTACTACTTCTAACAAGGACAACATTGAAATCACAAGAGCCTCCAGTAAGATACCTATATACATTTCTAATCATCTTGAGGTTATATTTTCTACTATTACTCATGATGATAATTCGAATGAGGGCTATGATCCGGCTATGAAGGAAACATTGCAGCATACTGGAGAGGTGAGTGATGATTTGGAGTCTCGAAGGGATCAATGGGTTGAATTAGCTTATCAATAGCTCAAAAATAGTGAAATATTCACGGTGACTTATATTTATATCAAACACCAAGTATTTATTTTGGGGTTAGACCTGAAGACCAAACAAACTCCCTAATTTTCTATGACAAGCATTATTTTTGTTCTCCAGTTTGATTTCACATTGTTCTCCTGCAAATGATGTTTGTCTATGGATTGCACTGTTGATCATGTATTCCTTTCAATCAAGAGTTGGTGTAAGATCTTTAAACCTCGTGTTTGTAATATAACTTTTATTTTTATTTAATTACCTCAGGGCATTAATTGGGCGACCAATTCATGTCTCTGCTTTCTTAAAAAAAGTATGAATAATGTAAAAAATTGACAAAATTCATAACTTAAAACATAAAATAGTTTGTTAACTGATATTAAATTTCTTAAAATCTAATATTCTAAAAAATGGTCAATATAAGTCCAAATATGTCATAATAACTTTTTTTGGGTATTTTTACATGATATAGTAATTACATTAACCCACAATGTGTAAATAACATGATATTACAATAAGATTAAAAAGGGTACAATAAGGGTTAAACAAAAAAGATAAGGATAATAAAATATTTAAAACTTATTTAATTTTTTTTTGATGATTTTTATTCGAATATAATTCATATTATATTAGAATTAAACAAGTTATGGACCATTTTTAAATGAAATTAAATTTATAATAAATTAATATTGGAGGAATTTCCTAAAGCGCCTCTCTCTTCTCTTATAAAAGGGAACCTCCTCCCTCTCCTATTCACTCTATTTTTAGCCTTAAAGATTGGAAAAAAGTTACCAATTTCTCTTATAAACTTCCCTATTAAGATTCTAGATGTTTTGGTCTTCTCAAAAGACCAAATATAGGGACTTAAGAGTAAATTTAAAAGGAGGCACGTCGAGGAAGAGGTAATCTCTTATATCGATTCTTCCAAATTTATTTATTCTTCTACTTACTCTTTTTTAGTTATTTCACTATAAGGTAATAACATCAATATAAATCATATACTTATATGTTATTATAAATATTAAAAAACCCTATTTCACCTTCTATCCATCCTATAAAAAATAAAATTACCCCGCGTGCGTACGTATAACTTACCGTCTCCACGTTGTGGTGTAATATATTTTTCACCACCTCATTACTTTGATGTGTATAATGGTGTAAATAATAACTATATAATATTATTATAACATAATAATAATTCTTAGATATTATAAACCATCCACTTCAATACCATTCAACAATTATGGGAATGATATCGTCGATCGTGCGTATGTACGACTTACCGTCTCTACGCCGCGATGAGATTCCTTCTCCACGTTAACCATTCAAGAATGATTATAAAGTATATATAATAAATAATCATGAAATATATGATATAATAATACTACTATATTTATGTATATTTATATTTCATTTATTATCTTCCATTCAATTTAATAAGAAAATGAAAATTGCGTTCATGGGTATGTGCGGCCTACCGTCTCCATGAACGATGTATTCCTTTTATTCTATATATCTATTATATATATATATATATATACTGAATATAAATAATATATAAATTACCTTTTACATTATAGAAGCAAGTAAATCATGTTATAAGTAATAATATTAAGAATAACTATTCAAAAAACGTACGATAAATAAAACAATTATTACCCAAAACGTTGCTTTAACATGGAATTGACAAATGAATGGGTAATATAAAGTTGTAAGTGAATCATATATGATATAATAAATATTTTTATGGTTCTGTTACAAGTTAATAATATGTTTAAACCCACTATATAGGAGTTTCAGACACATACCGAAGAAATAAAACATAAGGTAAGGGATAATTCTGTAATCTCATTTTTATTTGAGATTGTTTATACGTAAGTATTTAATAGATGTATATTTATTATCAATTTTTATGTTTCCTAAAAATGTATTCATAATTTTTTTACTATTCATATATTTATCTTTAGAGTATTTTTTACCAATTTTTGAATTTTACTACATGGTATGGAAGGAATCTTTCTTTTGTTTACCATACGAGGTTCTTTTGGACTTTTTTGAAAAAAGTATGTGGAGAATGTTTTTCAACTTATATGGCATGAACGGATTTTCTCGCTTTCATAAATCATTATTTCTATAAAGATTCATTTACAATATTTCATGTTTATTTTCAATTAGATTCATTTCCTTTAAAATTAAACAACATTTTATGAAAAGAAAACATTTTTGAAGAAGAAAGGATAGTTTCCTCAGGAATTAAGTTCAAGTGTTTTATAAAAATTATTTTCCATCTAAGATGACATAGGGTATGTATCTATCCCTATTATTAATTTTATTTGGTTATGTTTATGATGGACTTATTTTTATGATGTCCATTTATCTTATATGGATTATGTTACGATGAAATGATGTTTATGAATCCCATTTTTTTATGGGTTATTCTATGATGAATGATTTATGTTTTGTGGAACATGTAAGAATGATTTCATTATGAGATTATTGGGGCCTATATCTCCCTCCAATTCATTGGGTAAGGATTTATATCTCATGGGATTGAAATTATAGGAATGACAAGTAAATTTGGTTTAGTAATCCAAGGATGGAACACCAAGTAAATATGGTTCAGTAATACATGGATAGGATGACAAGTAAACACGTTTCAGTAATGGACTATGTCCACTATGATAGTCTTGTAAGTAATTACTTTGATACTATAGAAATCATATTATTTTCTTATTAGTTTTCCACAATTACATGTTTTATGCCAATGCTATTCTATCATGGTTAATGTTCCATTATGATCCATACCTTACGTACTGTCAAGATTTATTTCATGACCCATAATTTTGATGTTTAAACTTTATGTTCGTATTTTTATGTTCAAATGTCTATGGTTTGTCTTATGTACTCCATTTTTACCCTTACTGGGAATTTTTTTACCCTTTTTATTATTTATTTTCCCTAGGATAGGAAGAAAGGTTTTAGGTAGGGAAACCAAAGGGGAAGATCTTTATGGGATATGTTGAAGATCTTTCACTAAGTTAGAAGATTATGTTCCATGTTTCCAAATTCACTAAACTAATAAAGTCATTGGTCATCTATTTGTTTCATGTATTAAGATTTTTGAAAAAGAAATGTAATGTCCATGTAAGTCAAGCTAGGGTCTCTAAATTTTGTATCAGAGTGAAGGTTAAGTCAACCGTTGGAAACTAAGATGCAAAAACATTATTGAGATCCCTAGAGATATATCGAAGGTATGTCTAGGGATTTACCTAACGTTAAGTATAAGTATAATTTGTGGTCATAGAATTATGATAACAATCATGAATATCCTAGTATTAAACCTAATATGTTAGTGATTGAAAGTACCCCCATTGATTATGTTGTTTACCAAATACAATTTTTTCCTCTCAAACAATTCTTTTGGGGTTTTAGAAAATGGCTGGAAATTGGAGGATTCATGTTAATGGAGAATTTGATGGTAAATGGAATGATATTATTCCTGAGTAACCAAATGAAATGGGATTTGGAAGGTGAAACATCATTATTATGCCTAATTTTCAATCTCATAATATGATAAATAATCTCAACATTGGTAAGTCTACTAACCCAGCTAATAAGAGAAAGATGGATTTTCTTGACGATCATAGAGGAAGGAATGTTCAATTTTCCTCATGTAAATCATATGGGAATAGGCATCAAGGAGAATTTTTCAAAGGAATTGAAATATGCTTTGGGTGTGGAAAAGAATGACACAAAGGTAGTAACTGAAAAGGAAAAGGTTCAGTTAACACAAATAAAAAATATAATGGTATTGCTAAGACATTAATGATGGTTAAATGGTTTAAATGTGGAATTTGTGGGAATTATGAAAATCAATACCCAAAAGTAATATCTCATGAAGAGAATTATCATGGTTGTTTGGATAATATTTATATCACTAATGATGAAGAGACTACAAATGATATGTGATATGAATGAAGTGTTATGGAATAAAATGATGAAGCTCAGTCAATGGTTTAATAAGGTTGTGGAATGATTGCATGTTTATCGAGAGTAATATTGTATAAGTAATTTAATGGTACTATGGAATAAAGAAATATAAAAGGATTTCTACAGCATTGTTTTTCCTTAATTATTTGAAAGTATATGTTGAATGGTACTGGTAACCATTAAAGGTTATTCAGATATTTTTGGAAAGAGCATGATATGATCATAATGAATGAATAAGAAGATAATGAGATGTTTTATAGTATTAATGAGCTTATGATTGATATAAGGACAATGTGATATCATGTTTTGAGCACATAGATTTTTTGGGGATTTTGGTATGTGTAAAGAGTTAAATTTTGAAATCATTCATGTTTTCACTATCGTTCTATGGTAATTCATGTTTCAAGAGAATACATGATTAAGGTATTCCCATGTTTGGAATGTGACAACCAAGAACTACATTATATGATAAGGGAGATAAATGTTATGTCAGTTTAGTTTACCTCTTTCTATGTTTTATATTTTTTAAAGTATTGTAATGTTATCCATTTATGGATAGTATATGTTATTTTACATTTTCTGTTTGTTAGATTAATGTATTATCACACTATAGGTGGAATTATGCTTATTTGATAACCTGTTCTAACATTTTTGTTGAGATAGATGAAATGATCTATCATTCTATCGCATGATCTTCTAACAATTCATGAATGAAAATTTTAACTTCATTTAATTAAGAGATGAAGTGTAAATTTTTCAAGACACGAATAATGGTGAGATTGTACCAAAATCAAGTATTTATTCTCATGCAAAAATATTTAACTTTAGGAAAATAGATATAGAAAAAAATGTTATCCAAGAACCTTATATTCTGATGGATCATATGGTCCCTTAAATCATCTCATATTTATGGATTTTTGGTAGTTAACTTTCTCCAAACCTTATTCTCTATCGTTATCCATCAAAACTTGATGGTTAGATTTCCCTTCCATATCCATATTTTCACTTCCTACCCATGTTCTCTTATGTGGAAACCTAGTGAATAATTAATTTGGGTAACTGTTATGTTTTTAACATTCCTTTTTTAAATGAAGTTTTAGTATTCCTTTTTACAATGTGGGTTTCTAGGAAATAAAATTTCAAGTAGTAAACCATTTATAACCTTGATGAATTTCGAGGGTGAAATCCATTTTAAGGAGGGTATAATGTCACACGCTGAGAATTTATGAGATGGATTCTTTTTAATTTAATTTTTGTATTGTTTTTTATGCTACACTAAGATTATCTTTCTCTATACGCAATAATGTTTTAGCTTTTAGTATATGCAAACATATTCTTGGCTTGTGTTGCACACAATTTAAAGTTCCTTTGATAGAATTAATTTTACTCAACACTGAGTATAGATTTGGTTCAATGAATAAATGAACTGAGTTTGGATTATGTTATACGTAACACCAAAGGAAGCTTTCACTACACACAACATTTACATGGCTTGTATTACACGCAAGAGAGACCTTCCTCGACAGCTTGCGTTGTACGCAATACCAAGTTTCACTAAACAATGATATATTTTTAAAATACTATATAACATGATGTTATGAATAGTATTAACCACATTTTGAATTTTATATAACATTATAATTCATATTACACATTTTATAGAACATGATATGAGAACAAAATCAATTTTCAGATAAAAGAAGTATTTTTCAAAAAATGCAGTTTTACAGCCTTTTGATGGAACACCCATTTTAAATATAGTTTTGACACTTTTATAAGTTAAATTTGAAAAAATAAACTTTTTATTTGTAATAGGGACATAATAATTTAGTTTTTTTTTCGATTATTTGATATTTTTCTTATAAAATTAAAATTTTAATGAATAGTGAAAAATACGGAATTTTAATTCAAAACTACATTTTTATCTAATTTATTTGTATAGTTAGATTATTTTTTAATTGGTTTTAAAGTTTAATTGGATTATATTTTTATTATTTAATCCAATTTTGGTCATTTGAAGAAATTACACATCTAAATTAGACATAAGCACATGTCAATCTTTTAATAGTTATTACTTCTTAAAAAACATGACTTTTGGTTTTGACAAATGGGAATTAATTTTAAATTAATTACTGAAAATCATGTGTTTTGAATTTTGAAAAATAGATTCCATATTTTTAATTATAAGTTTCAAATTCTGTAAATAGTCACCTTTTATTTTTTGAGATTATGAATATTAACTTCAGTAAATATTTTATTTACCATGGTTAAAAGGTAAATATGGTAAATAAGGGTAAAAAATAATATTATAAAAATATCAAACTACTTTAAAACAGGTCATAATCCTATTGGATGATATATTTCCGACCCTTGGGTCAATTTGGGGACCCCGTTGATGAACTTGGATGTGAAAATGACATTTTAAAATAATTAATTTAAAGTAAAGATAATTATAACCTAAACATATATATTTTACTAAATCAATTTAAATATAATGTTATATAACTGATATATATTTCTATAAATAATAATTATAAATATAAAAATATTTCCTACATCATGGTATTTTATTTATAATTTTATATATTAGATAAATATATTTATTTATGACACAATTATGATGTAGTGATTACCTCATTAATAAAAGATTCAAATAAATGAATTTATAAATATTAAAATAAATTTAATTTAACATTTTTATTACATCAAAAAATGTTTTGGATGAAATTGACATATTATGGATGAGTTAAGTTCTTTGTTTTTAAGGAATAAGGTTTTTATGAATTTTTTAAAAAGTCAAGTATGAATAGTGTCCAAAATTTACAAAATTCATTGCTTAAAACATAAAACAGTTTGTTAAATGATATTAATTTCCTAAAAATATAAGATTCATCCAAATGGTCAATATAAGTCCAAATATGTCATAAAAATGTTTTTTGGGTCATTTGAGAAGATATGGTAATTACATTAACCCACAATGTGTAAAAAACATGATATCATGGTAAAATTAAAAAGGGTAAAATAATGGTTAAACCAAAATGATAAGGATTAAAAAATATTCAAAACTTGCCTAAAAATTATTGGATGATGTTTATTCGAACCAAAATCATCTTTTATTATAATTAAGTAAGTTTTGGACCATTTTTAATCGAAATTGAATTTATAATAAATTAATATTTGAGGACTTTCCCAAAGTGCATGTCTCCTCTCTTATAAAAGGGAACCTACCCCCTCTCTTATTCACTCAATTTTGAGACTTAAATCTCAGAAAAAACCTAAAAATATATCTTATAAACTTTTCTTGTAACATTTTAGAGGTGCTGTTTTTCTCAAAAGAGTAAATCTAGGGCCCTAAGAGGAAATTTAAAACGAGGCACATCGAGGAAGAGGTAATCTCTTCTACCGATTCTTTCAAATTTATTTTGTTTTTCTACCTCACACTATTTAGTTGTTTCATTATAAAGTAATTACATAAGTATAACTCATATAATTATATGTAATTATAAATATAAAACAACCATATTTCACCTTCTATCCATCCCACGATAAATAAAATCATCGCGCGTGCGTACGTAGAGCTTACCGTCTCTATGATGTGGTGTAATATGTTTTCACCACCGCCTTACTTGGATGGGTATAATGGTAGAAATAAAAACTATATATGATTAATATAAGATAATAATAATTCTAAGATATTATACACCATCCAATTCAACACCATTCAATAATTATGGGAAAGATATCGTCGCTCATGCGTGCGTACGACTTACCATCTCCACGACGCGATGAGATTCTTTATCCACATTAATCATTCAAGAATGATTATAAAGTATATATAGTAAATAATTATGAAATATATGACATAATAAAAATACTATATTTATGTATATATATAAGTCATTTACTTACTTCCATTAAATTTAATAAGGAAACAAAAACAATGTTCCTACATACGTACGACCTACCGTCTTCATGAACAGTGTATTTCATTTCTTTTATCTATATTATATATATATATATTTATAATGAATATATATAATATATAAATAATATTTTAAATTCTTAAAGTATGTAAATCTTTTTATATGTAATAATATCAAGAATAACAATTCAAAATACATACAATAAATAAAACGATTATTACCCAAAACGTTGCTTTAACATGGAATTGACAAATGAAAAGGTAATATAAAGTCGTAAGTGAATCATATATGATATAATAAATATTATTATGGTTCTTTTATAAGTTAATAATTTGTTTAAACCCACTATAAAAGAGTTTTGGGCATATATGGATGAAATCAGACCTAAGGTAAGGGATAATTCTGCAATCTCATTTTTATTTGAGATTGTTTATACATAAGTATTTAATGGGGGTATATTTATCATCCATGTTCATTTTTTCTAAATATGTTTTCATAAAATGTTTAATATTTGTATATGTATTTTTAGAGTCATTTTTAACCATTTTTGACTTTTACTGCATGGTATAGAAGGAATATTTCTTTTGTTTACCATAGGAGGTACTTTTTGAATTTTACTATAAAAGTATGAGGATAGTGTTTTTTAACTCATACAACATGAATAGATTTTTATGCCTTCATAATGAATTATTTACATTAATATTCGTTTATAATATTTCAAGTTTATTTTCAATTAAATTCTTTTCTTTTAGAATTTCAAAACATTTTGAGTAAAGAAAACATTTTTGAAGAAGAAAGGATATTTTCCTCAGGAATTAAGTTCAAGTATTTTATAAAAATTATTTTCTATCTAAGATGACATAGGGTATGTATCTATCCCTATTATTACATTTATTTTATTGTGTTTATGATGGAATTATTTTTATGATGCACATTTATCTTATATTTATTATGTAATGATGAAATGATGTTTATAAATCTCATTTTATTTAGTGGGTTATTCTATGATGAATGATTTATGTTTTGGGTAACATGTAAGAATGATTTCATTATGAGATGGGTGGTACCTATATCTCCCTCCAATGAATCTGGTAAATATTTATATCTCATGAGAGAGACATTAATAGAAATGTAAGTAAATTCGGTTTAGTAATCCAGGGCTGGAAGGAAAAGTAAATCTGGTTCAGTAATACATGGATGGAATGAAAAGTAAATATAGTTCAGTAATGGACTATGTACACTATGACAGTCTTGGAAGTAATTCCATAGATACTATGGAAATCATATTATGTGTTTATTAGTTTTCCATAATTACATGTTTCATTACAATGCTATTCTATTAGGGTAACTATTTCTTTATGATCTATGCCTTACGTTCTACCAAGATTTATTTCATGACTCTTGATTTTTATGTTTAAAATTTATGTTCATGTTTTTATATTCACATTTTTATGGTTTGTTTTATGTACTCCATGTTTACCCTTATTGAGAATTTGATCTCACCATTTTTATGTTTTATTTTCCCCAAGATAAAAATAAAGGTTTTAGGTAGGAATAAATGGGGAGATATTTATGGGAGATATTAAAGATTGTTCACCAAGTTAGAATATTATGTTCCATGTTTACAAAGACACTAAACTAATACGGTGTTTGGGCATCTATTTGTGTCATGTATTAATTTCTCTGCAAATGAAATGTAATGTCCATGTATGTCAAGATAGGGTCTCTACAATCTCCATATTTACAAAATATTTTACTCACATGAAGGTAAGGGGATCCAATTGATTGTATAAAGGGTTTTTACTTAAAAGAAACTATGTGCACACAAGACCTTATATATTAAGTAATATTGGATGAAATTCATTAAATTAATAATAATTTAAACATAATAAATTAAAATAATTGAATCACACATAAGGCCTTTTCTATTATCATGATCATCCACACAACAAGAAATAATCATACTTTTTCAATCTTGTTATAAATTAATTTAATTAATTATTTAATTAAGATAATGAACCATATATTAATCCAATTTATCCAATTTATCTTAATTAAATCTAATCATACTTAACTCGCCATCAAATAAAATTATAAATAAAATTAACTTCATTTAAAATTAATGTGGTACAAAAATATACTTGTAGGAAACATCATGTGGTCATAAAAATGTTAACATGGAAATTAATTTAATATATAGTTGTCAATAATATGACATGTCATGTAATATAATTTTAATGGCACATATAACACTTAAAAATAGGTTTAGTTATACATTTAATTTTCCATTCTATAAAAAAATTGAAAAGATTGATTACAAAAGACTACACAACGTGTATTTATCTTTTTCCCATGTCTATAGCACATGCCTTGGGTCTAGCAGGGTTGCCTTCTATGGATGTATTAAAGTTACATGGTGTATAATAGGAATACATGAAATGTAACCTTGTAATGAATTACATTTTAGTCCCCATGTAATTTATTTGATACACAACATGCTTGGGACAACCCATGTACTCAGTCACTAGATAAAGAGGACTACACACAATGTATAGCGGTTAAATGAAATATAGTAATTCATGTTGTGTTATAGTCTATCTGAATCTACATGAAAATATGATATATTCAGATCTTAAATATTATTTTATAGTATCTATCCCGATAAATTACGATACAGATAGAAAAGAAAAAATACATTACGTGTACTCTTGGAGTACACAACGTGTAATTTGTTTTTCTCTAAGAAGAGCCTTTGAAACCTCCAAATGGAATTTTCCATAAACATTTTCCTTTTTAATCAATAAAAAATTAATAGTTATGTTATCAAAAATAAAGAATATAAGAGTCTGAGATATTGGATTATTAAAATTAATCATTTTAAGTAAAAGAAAATGAAAACACATGAAACCAATCAAAAAAATCTCTATAAATTAATCAAGTTCCTTCTCTAATACCACTTATAGGTTCCATGAATAGTTTTATCATCCATTTAAGGTATGAAAAACTCATATCTTATTCATAAATATCATGTAATCATTGCTTTACATGATCAAATCTCCATGACCAATGAAAATAATATATTACTTGAATAGATTGAAACACTGAAACCAGAAGAGGAGGATGTCACATGCAATTTTAAATTAATTTATGAGAATATATGAAGTTCCCTATAACATGTAATTCTTATTTATTCGATGAGATAGTGGAATTAAAATCAATGTACCATCATTTAATTATAGTATCCAAGTGAATAATCACTCTAGGAGTTACCCAAATGTGCACCAGAATATCCGAATAATGACGCTGAATCACTTGGTTCTAGCATGAGTGATCCTGATCACCAGTGTTATTTGTGGTTGACCACAAAAAATTATTCTCGAGAGGTATAACTTATAATTATCTTGTGTTGGATTGAGAGAGAAAGTTAGGAGAGCACTATATTTATCTTGATCTCACTCTAGGGATTGAGAGAGTCTCACTCTATCCATTATGAAAAAATATATATATAGGAGAGTGATATAATTAGATGTTTATTTTAGAAGGTTTATGGTTAAAAAAATATACACTAAACCCTTACCAACTTTAATAAATTTATTTGACCCCATGTACATAAATAATTATAATAATATTAATTTATAAATATGTGCATCACATTTAATAATATAAATAAATATCTTTTATATTATTTCCAATCTCACCATTAAGATTGGAAGTCCTTCCCTCATCGACATTTACCGATCCTTGAATAATGACTATTTAATAAATAAATTTCTCTACATTATTCTATGATAAAAAAATATTATATTATCCAAAATTGAAAATAAATATTTATTATTATTCAAATAAATTTATTCATTTGAATAACTTGTGTTTCAATTATGTGGATCAACTAAAACTAAATAAATATTATTTAATATATCGTGTTAAATTAAATAAAATTATTTAATTGATATTGAGGATAAAATTAGTGTGTTACTCCCTAGGCCTTTTTCTCAGTAGAATTAGACTTAACCACCTAAAGTACAAGGTCATCATCTAGAAGAATTATAAGGAATCCATAGACAAAGAAGTTAACATTGAAATGAAATCCAAACTCTTATGAATGTTTATCATGTAATATAATCCTTTATCACAATATATCATATCTAGTAGGTTGCATGATGGTTCTATCCACCTATACCTCAATTTATATTTCTTTTATTTTCTATAAATGAACATGACCACCAAATATTTTTTCCCTTAATTTATTCTGGGGGTTCAATTCTCGTCAAAGGTCCTAAGATATTATCTTTTTTCAAGATAAAAAAGGGATAAATCCTTTCTCACATTATCCATTAATTTTATATCATTCACCACACACCCAACATATCTTAATTTAACATAAACATATATAATTATAGTCTTCATCAATAAATCAAATTACATGATTCATGATATCCATTAATGAAAATATTAAAGTGTAAGTATAAATACACATGTCCACAGATAGATTCATTAAATGACACATGTAAATGTGGATTTCCAATTGACAGGTTTGTTCGTCCAATATACTATTTTAGAGATTACCAAAGGTGAACACCATGATAAGGTTTCTCAATGTCTTATGAGACTCCTACACATAATATCCTATATTTTCAATTTTCCTTATGAAAATAGCATCCGACCATAGAACAAGGTTCAATATTAATGTCGTTGCACCTCTAGGTTATCATCATAGTGGGAAAGTTCTATGAAATTTTAATGTGACATATATTCTATGAATATTATAACATATAAATATAATATTGAATAATAATAAATATGTGATAAGAAAACTCTATTAATAACGAAATCATGTAATCTTTTACTAAAATAGTTAGTTCTAGGGAACCAAATCCAACCTGTAAAAACTAATACCACGGGTCAAGCCTACCCAAAAGAAACCTTAACTAAAATCTCAAAACATAACATAAGGATTACCATACCTAGAAGGAAAACCAAAAAATGCACCGTGCCCATAATTTCATTCCTCAAATAGATCACTTAAACCTAACTCAAAATCTTTTATGTTGCACCCATCCATGCTGAATATCCCAGGATTCCATACCAGGATAAAGGATCCTAACAGTCTAGGTGTTAAGATTCGACATCAAAACAACAAACAACTGAACTGATGATCTCATCCAAGAAAAAAAATGATCCGAAATTCCAGTTATTAATTGAATTCACCAAAACTAAAAAACCATATCATTCCAAATCTAATACGGTTAATGGACTCAAAACCATCACTAGGACTCAAGCCTCATAACCCAACCCATATGAGGATTATAATAAAATCCATCTAATGAATTATACTACCAAAACCCAATCCATATGAAACACCATTTGGATTGTGTGTCCATGTCAGAAAGATCCCACCATCATGATCTGTGAAAATAATAATATTATAATGGACTAATCATGAGTCCAATACCTCCATTAGTGTGAAAGAAGGGAAAACAAATTTTGGGAGGGAGTACCCGATGTGAATCTCATACACATGATGTGTTCCTACAAAAATCCCCTCTAACCATGTATACTATCCTAACCTAGAATATACTATCAAAATTACATAGTTTATTTACCCTACACACGTAGTGCACCATACATGGGGTATATGCTCGTGTACCTCATCCCAACTTGAAATTTAAAACACCCGAATATATTTCATGCATTGAACACACATGAAATGTATCTCACATATGGTATCTGGCCATTTAATCTACAAAAGATCTTTCTAAGTACCCTACACAGCTTCAGATCATACACTGTACATGGTCTATGTACACATACATTACAAAACAATATTCCCCATCACACTAGGTGTCAGGCTGAGCACTTTCCCATAATTTCAGACACTTTAAATGGTGTGTCCAGAAGAAACACTACTCATTATTCATATTAAAAGATATATCCAAAACTAACAACATAGGGAATGTGTTCTTAAACTGATTGTCTTATGATCAGGTTTTCCCTGAATATAAAACCCTTGTGATGCCTATAAACCACCAATTTCTTCAAAAAATATATTAGGTCGGTGCTATAGGTGACCCAAACAACCCAAAAACACAATTAAAACTAAAAAAATAACCCAATAGGATTTGAGGAAAAAATATAATACCTCTATGTGTATAATTCCAAAACTTTAAACTATGACCCATACCACACAATCACTACATCCTGATCCATGATTGGACAACCTCCTTGGTGTGATCTCCTTATCCATATCCCTCTCTTTTATCTTGGATAAACATGAAGAATATTTGTGGGGTATCTATGTATGACTGAATCCATAGGTGAGGAGGAAGAAAGAAGAATGGAAAAAAAAAGAAAAAAAAGGAAAATAAAAGTTAATTAGGCATGACCTCGATGTCCACAGAGAGCTTATGTATCTCTCAGAAACTCCCCATTCTTAACTCAACCATAGATTTAAAATTTTAACACTATTATCTAAATAGAAGATATCCTCAAAAGAATTCATACTAATAAATGATATTTGATTAATTAAATATTAAATATTTTGTGAAAATTTGAACAACTTAAAATTCCACCACACACTTTTCCTAGGGTAAACAACCTATTTTAGGACTAATAAGTTGTTGAAAAAATATCATATATATCCTAATAGTATAAATTACCATTTTCCCTTTAAAACACACAAAGAATTAAAATTCAAAATTTCCCAAATTTTCCCAAACCATCACGATATGGGTTGTTTCAGAAAATACCATTAGAAAAATGGTAAAATCTATCAATCTTAGATGAAAATGATTAAAGAGGAAATATTATTACTTAAGAAATAAATATTGATCCAATAAAAACTATTATAGAATTATTAATGTAAGAATCAAATGACAAAGAAAAGTAGAATCCAAAATTGAACATTAAATACCATGAATAAAGATATAACTATGATGTGATGCATTAAGGATCTAGTATATACACCATATAAAATAAAACATGTGAATTATACAAAACATGTACCATTAAATGAAAATTGAGATAAAAATACATTATAAATTATGAATAAGAAATGTAAATCATGAAAAAAGAAAGAGGAATTATAATATAATAAACCCATCAGGTACAATAACAAATATTATAATAACATATTCAATAAATAGGGTAAATGATTCCATAAAGGAATATTGAGTCAATAAAAAGTCTTTTTTCAAATTTGGTGTGTGAACTATAAACCCATATGAATGGAAGAGAGACCTTGAATTAATCAAAAATGATTGTAAAAGAGTAAAATTATCAGTATGAGATATTTTTTGGCATAGAGGAAAAGATAATAAAGAAAGGAAAAACTCATGATTTAAATAAAGATCTTGGAATGTGATCCAAAATATTTGTAACATTAATTTATAGGTAAAGACTATGATTTTTTTAACCACACTTAAACTTTTATAGGATCTATACTTCTGAATGAGTTTCTAAGGAATACCATTATAGTCTGGTGATTTTTTCCATGTAATATTAGACATATTTAGCATTAATTTTCTTTATTTTTAGGAATTATTTTACCATCATGATAGATAATTTTAAAAAATATACTCATTTGTCTCCATGCCTTTTATATAAGAATAATATCATCCTTTGGTTGTCTATATTGATCATTTTTCACATATATTTCATATCATATTTGAAATAATGAACATCCAAGATGAATTATTCATTCCCTAAGCACAAAATTTGACTCTTAATGGATCATAGGACTCAAAAAATGATAATTTCACTCATTATAAATGGATTTTTATAGCAATTTATTCTTCCTATTTCTAAACAATCGAAAAAACTGAAATAGTTTGCATGAGCAGAGATAATACTAAATGAAATAGTAATAAATAATTAGATGGTTAAGTGATACTTTAATCTCCAAAACCACAATAAAAACAAAAACCACCCTTGGTAAACATAAATCATTTGATAAATAATTAAACCCTAAAACTATTCAACACATAATGGACTAAATTAAAAGCCCCCCAAATATCTTATCACGTATTTATCCTAAATCAACATACCTTTTAACTCATAATTTTTGAACCTAAAAAATCATATAAATTATTCCTCACCATTTCCTAAACAAAATATATTTTCACATTTTCCCAAAATAATATGAATCACCATGGCATAAAACCTTATGAAAAGTAACACAATCTTTATAACATAATATCACATACTTGTTACTAATTTACTATATATATAAAAATAATGTTTGTTTCAAAAACATAGTAATTGTCTTACAAAATAAACTTAGTCCCCATTTTATAAAATTTATTTTCAATCCTTAATGTTTTCTAAAATAATATACACATATTTATAAAATAGAATTACCTTTGTCTCAAATAACTATAATTACCTAAACATGATTTCACATACCAACCATAATTTTGATCCATCTTATGTCCCAAAAAATATAGTAAATTTTTTCCCAAATAACCTTAATAGTAAATCACATATTAAATCGAAGTTTTACATATTTCCTTATGATTTATTTTTCATAAATCCCAATAAAACTCTCCCAAAATATTACTGATTACCTAGAAATTTAAATCACAAAAAAACCAAAAAATAATTTATATACCTTTAAATTATGATTACCCATAAACATATTAACCCATAATGATATCTTCAATCCTCAGTTTATCCTTAATTAAAAAAATCATAACCTATAAATTTATCCAAACCCTACTTTGTTACCTACTAAGACACCCTAGACTCACACACCTAGATCCAGTACTAAGAAACACATTCTTTACATACTGTATTTTATACCAACTATAATAATCCATACATAAATACCCCTTAATTATAAGAGTTAAATAAATAATTTCATTAATTACATTCCCATGTCCTTCTAGGTCTATAGTTTTAGAGAACTAGAAAATCTTTTACATATCAAAAGCCATAATTTTCTATTTATGGATATTTTTCCACTATAAAGATTTTTGAATTATTTAATTTTTTCATTCAATACCAACATCTCATATTTAAATACAGAATTTAGAATCATTCATAATTATTCATAATTCCTATAAAAAACATTATGAAGACATGGGATGATCATAAAACTCAATATGGTGTATAAATGAAAAAGAAGACATTTTAATCTATTGAAATACTTGAAAAAAAAATGAAAAGTAACATATTTATGGAAACAAATTTGATCTTGTAAAAGAATATAAAAAACCTAAAATCATATTACTTTCATAAAAATAATTATAAAATAGTCTCAAAAGTAAGAATAGTATGGTCTAATAATCATGAATTTTACTTGAAAAAATACGAGAACACATGAAAAATCATTTACTAGATGGAAAAATTTTCACATTTAAAAGATCATAAAATTTAATTATCTTATAAAATTTAAAATATTTCTATTAAAACTAATAACAAGAATAGAAGAACCATGTAGGTATATTTGGATATTATATTCTTCTCCTGTATTCACTAATAATGGAATACCATAACTAATTAATTCCAAAATCATAAATGTAAAACCTTGGCACACTCTAAGAGGGGTGGGGTGAATCAGGGTGTCAAATTGTTCTTTTGATTTAATGGATGTTTTACCCATGTTGGTAATAATTGGTTAAATTTATCTGTATGTATCTGATAAACACCAATCATAGAAGTGAAGAAATGAAAAATAGAATAAAAATAATTTTAATTGGATAACCCCAAAATGTTACACCAATGGAATATATTATGAATATGTATCAATCATATGAAAATTAACTATGATTTCTAGAATTATTGGATTAAAATTTTTCGGTGATGGACACTCCAGGATAGGTGAACTACCTTAACAATTCATTTAGGGATAGTGCACTACCTCACTTGGATCACCCCCACTAACTCCTCCTATCATACTACTCAATGTGAAGTCTTATTCAATGTAATGAATTTAAGGTCATATTATCCTCATTAAAATTATGTCGAATGTTTCACATCATTAATTCTAGAATATTATTTTTCAATATGTTCCTTATTGTTTAGAATATCTTTAAAATTCACATCTTGTAGAGTTCAAGAAAATTTAGTATAAAAAATGCACATATCTTAATCCTTGATCATGATATACCTATCATAAAATCTTAGTCAGAAGATCCCAAGTGCAGGATCCCAACACACATCTCATTTTCAAGATCATCTGGTGCATAAAATCAACCACAATAGTTTGAGTGAAAGATCATTGTGTGTATCTCCATCACAATATCAGATGGCACATAATCCTGGTTACAAGAGTTTTAGAACAATACCCAACATGTATATCCTTAAAAATACCTAATATAAATGAAATGTACTTAAAAATCATTCACTTATCTTTTCAATTTTATGTGGTAATGTGATCGAGCCATGAAAACTCCAAAACCTAACTTGATCATGTGACTGAATCATTTAAATTCTCCCAAATCCGATTAAGTACTTTATCTTATAATTAACCTAATGATATGTTCATAATGGGTATTTATATTATATTCTCTACTATATTAAATTTGAAAAATTAAGTTAACCATCCAAAATACCACCTCAAGTATTTTCTCTACGCCTAACCTTTCTTTATGGTGATTGTATAACATCATTCAACTCATGTGGACACATTAATACTACACAAGACTCTAGTTACAAGACCCCTTTGTGATTTATATACTCATTAGAACACATGAAATCATATAATCCATTCAATATTATATACACTACAAAATTTTTTATGCAAAAGGATTTCTGTCATTTTTAGTGTAACATCTTTCATGTGCTTCACGTAACCTTATTACATGATTCCATTGCACACATGTGATTTTAATTATTACAAAATCTGTTTCATTCCATCATTATTAGTGACATATTTAACACATATTACACGATCAAATAACTCCAATATAAACACATGTTCCCATATTTTTTTGGTTTTATCCTCTCAACCTTCATCATGCATCACAAGTATTTTCCATCAAAACTAGTGTAACTTTCCATATGTAATGTTCCTTAGGTTATCACATGATTCCTTCATCCATATTCACTCCACATAATCAATAATTAATCATGTGATACAATAATCCATAGGAACTTATGCGATTCATATTCTTTTCCCCTATATTTTAAGCCCTAAAAAATTGAGGAAAACAAGGATACGATGGCATCATAACCAAAATTATTCAAGAAAACATCAAACAATAATCTTTATAAAAATAAACATAATTGAGAAATAATATTCATTATCAGGCTATAATTATATTGAAAACAATCACAACACCAATATTTTAGCCCAAATCACCATGGTTTCAACATTCTCTCCCATTGGGTTAGTTGACAATTCAAACTGTAATAGACTTACTCCCACCACCCATATATCCATAAAATATCAATTTCAACACTCTAAGTCATTGTGAGTAGTGCTCAATGTACAAAAAAATAGTTTAAGATAGAATTTCATTCATCTAGATAATCCAAAAACTCTATATCTCTTTATGAAATAAACAAATTTTTTTACTTTCACACACATAAAATCCCTATGGATCATATCTCCCCTAAATTTAAGACCAGATTATTTCGCTAAACAAGAGAGGAATTTAATGAACATATGTTGGTATAATGATACATAAAAAACAATTATTTTCAAATAACTATTCTTTAACTTCAAAAATAAACCCCAAGAAAATAAACCCACTAACCATGAAAAAATGGTTAAAGAAATATTTAAAATGGGGAGAGGGGAGAATCCAAACCTCCTCAAGATGAGGGTTTTCATTTTACACTATGGCTCAACTGATGATTTTCAAATACTATAGTGATCAATTTTTTTTCATAATACCAGAAACCTACCCTTTTATTCTAACAAGCTCTACTATGACGATTCTGTGTTCCACCTTTTCTTTATTGTAATGATATAAAATTTAAATATGTTTGGTATGAGAGTGTTGTAATGAATTATTTGTGAGATAAATAATGATCTTGTTGTCACATAAGATAATCATAGTTTATTCGAATGCTTAACCCATATCTTTTAACTATTTTTTCAGTCATAAAATATGATTACAAACCTTGGTTACTATGATATATTATAATTACTGAAGTGATTTGTTGATTCTTACTTAGAAATACCACATAGTTATTACCAATGATGAATAAACCACCAATTATAGATTTATAGTCTATTATATCTTGTCCCAATCCACATTGGAAAAAGAAAATTATTCACGATCCTTTCCTACATTAAAGTGTATGGAAAAATTAATAGTTACTTGTATGTATTTAATGATATATTTTACTATATAAATATATTTTATTTCAAATTAATCTAGAACCAAGAGACTTAATTTAGTATAAAAATGATATCTGGTTAGGGTAAAATCTTTTATATAATTATTCTAATTATCTTTTTATAAAATTTGGGATCTAAAAATTCCCCATCCTCATGCTTCCTAAGTCTTTTCCCAACCACAATCCAAGTCGACATTGGTTTGAAGTCATACAAGATTAGTTTTTTATTAGATCCATTTCACAATTTCATTAGATAAAAAGTGTGTCTACCCATAAAAACTACTTTCAGCATGTGAAAATTGTTAACCCCAAATCATTGAAATATAAAATTCTATTCTCATAATTATTGAAAATTAGTCCACTAAATTTTGTTTACTCCCACTAAATATGATATCATTAATATAGAAAAACAATATGAACTAGTATTTTTAGGTTGTTTTTTTTGCATAGATATTGTGATCTAATACACTTATTTTGAATGATATATTTATTAAATTCTAGTAATGTCGATCATACCATGATCTTGGTTTCTACTTTTGACTATATAAGGAATTATTCAATTTTTACACTTTGCGATCATCAATTCAAATTACGAAATCAACCAGTTGTTGAATATAATCCTCATATTAAAGTAGAACATTCAATAATTCTATATTTATATCTATTTGATATACCTTGAAGCCTCTATAAATAGTAATTACCCATCATATCTAGATAGAATAATGTTGATCCATTGAAGAAAATGTTTTATCAACACATACACCTTTGATTTGTTGCATATACATTTCCCAAAATATGATCCTTATTTAAAATAACATTTCAATTCTAATTATAAAAATTCTTAAATATATATATATACCTAATAAAATTTTGATGTTATGGCTAGTTCATTGTATCCTAGGTTACATTTTTATCAATTTGATCTAATTATTCATTCATGGATTTAATCCATGATTCATTTTTTCTTCTTCTTCAACAGAGGTTGGAACTAGTGTGGATAGTAGAGAAATATGTTTTATACTATTCATACTACTTATCTATGTTGGAGTATATTTATCACCAATAATATTAGATATATCACTCAATGATATTCTATTTATTATTTATGGTATATGATATATTTATTCAATATTAGTTTACTCATTTGATTTAATTTCTATATCTCTATCAATTGTGGATTCTTGAGAATTTGGTGAATCTTACACTGTAGCAATATTTGGATCGATATCACTTCATTCTCCACCTTTTTCTTCAACAGAAATATTATAAATTGAATTTCAAGTATTTTGAAAATATTTCTCTTCAATGATTTTAATATCAATTCTCTCTATAATGTTTCTAATCTGATAATTTTCAAATTTTTAAGACTTAATTTTTATAGAGTATCTAAAAATGATCCTTTATATAATACATCTCTATAATTTATCTGATTGATTACTTTTTTTAGATATAACATTGGATTGAAAAAACCAAAAAATTGTTTTAGGTATAGATTTCTCCCATTCTACATTTCCTAAGGCATTATTTCTTCTCATAGACTCATCATTGACCAATTTTGAGAGTACACAACAACTTAAACAACCTTATTCTAGAATTAATGAAACATTTTACTCTCAATTACCATAGTTTTGGCCATATCATTCACATATAGATTTTTTTTAACAAACCAATTTTTATGGGGTTCAAATAGATAATACCGCATGTTTAATTCCCTTCTTCACAAAATATTTCCCAAAAAAATCAACGTGTACTCTATTCCATTATTAGAATATATGATTTTAATAGTTCACACTGTATCATTTATTAGATATTTCTTTATTCCTCGCAATACCTATCGTTTACTTTTAGTGAAAATGAGAAATTCCATTCTAATGTAGTCATAAATAAATAAAATAAAATATCGTTCACCATATATCCAAAATATATTCATTAGACCACAAACTTCAGTGATAATTATATCAAGTAGATTTGGTGTTTGTTTTTTCTTTGGTTGATATAGATTTCTGACCATTTTCCCTCATATTATCACACAAAATGTTCTTTAAAAATAACATTTTAGGTTTGGAATATCCACTGTAGCATTTAACATGGAAAATTTCTCTATGTTATATTGGTAAATGTGACCAAGATTCGAATGCCACAAGTTTTTTTCATCTTAAACTATCATAAGATTAGTGTTATTTTTTCTTTCCACCTAGTAATGATTCCCATTGAACCTATATCCTTTTATAATATAGTTCTCACATTTTCCTTTGATAATTAATCGATTATGATTTAATAATATGTTAATTCCCAATTCATATAGTAAAATCACACTCAATAGATTGTGCCTCAATATGTCCGCATAAATAACTTCTATATTATTTTGTTCATCTCTATTCAAAATTTTATTTCCATTTATATTTATATTTAAGGTCATATTATTACCAAAACACACTATTATATAAATTATTCCCTTCACATTCATCAAAATATTCTTATTAAAAGTTATGTGTGATAAGTATAAAATATTACAAATATAGGTGGTAATATTCATTATATTTATGAAGAAAATTTATGAAAGATTAACCTTATCAATATTCCAATTTTCATTAAATGGGATTTATGTTTTAGTTAGAGAAGAAACCAACATTTCCTTCATTTATTTTACGAAGGATTTGTAATCATACTAATTTTCATCCTCTATTGGTGGGTGTTTTTTAATGATATATTATTAGGTTTAATTTTTTTCATTTATGTTTGACTTATATGGTTGAAATAACATAATATATTTTCCCTTAAATTAAGATCATATTGACCAAATTTATAAGAATGAATGAAATATCTATAGAAATAATTACTTCTCTGATATGGTGGATATTTTCCCATTATCCTTTTTGTTTCTAGATGTTTATCCATTCAAATAGTTTTTTCTTCATCACAGTATGACATGGTGTTACAAAGGTAGTCGTAAAATCATAATTTCATAAGTGGAAATATATCATCTCATATATTCATCAACATGTCTCTAGGAATTGTAAAAATATTATATTACTGGTGAACCAGTTAAGATTTAATGGTGTTTCCAAGACTCCAATTTTCTTCAATAGGGGTTAGGTTTGTCTACAAAACTTTTTTTTGTATTGACAGTAAAATAAAAAAATATGACTTCATTTTCCAATCCCATCATAGTTTAATATTTTGATGTCTTAGCCTAATAACCAATTCTACCATTACCTAATTGTTTTTTACATTTTTCACAAAGAATGATGACGACACATTATGAGCATCTATGAATTATTTTTATAAGATTACCATATATAGAACTCCCAAAATCTAGTTTTTTATAAGGAGAAATATATTTTATTTATGTATCTATTTTTTTCCCAGAGAAACAATCTCTTCTTCTAGTGATTTTACCTTATTCATTCTCTGTTGCATACAAAAATAAAGGCCATCTATCCTCTTATTTAGTTATTATATCTTTAAAATTTAGTTTAGAATTTACTTTTAAATCTACTAACTAGCCAATTGATCATCCGACTCTTATTTCAGTCAATCAAAATGTTCAATGAGTAATTCTATATATTGGGAGGTTTAATTGAACAATTGATTAATATTTTTATTTTTATTTCTTTGAATATCAAGATCTTATAGAGAACCATCAAGTTCCTCCAAGGGATAAAATTCCCTTTTTAGTTCATTGATACTTAATGATTCAGATTCATTTTTCACAAATAAATCTATTATAGAGTCTTAAATACCATATTTAAATTATTTTTCAAATTCCTCTTAATAGTGTTTATTATCACCTTCTTCATTTCTCAAGAAGACCTTCCTATAGAGTTTCTTTTATTAAGGTCTCCAATTATAGACTTGAATCTTATTCATGAATTAAGTGAAACTTCAAGTTTACTTTATTTAAAACAAAATATCCATAGCCACCTTTCATAAATGTGCACAATTGTTTCACTTAAAAGTCATTCATGTGGTATCTTGAATTAAAATATGAATTTTAATATTTTGAATTTTCTAGCCACAATTGATAGAATATCATCTTCCATATCCATTCCAATATCATCTTCATTTATATTCAACTTTTTTCCCTGAACTTGAATTACATTTCCTTATGGTTTTGAGTTGTAGAATAATTTGATTCAATTTTCATTTCATAAGATTAAATACTACTTTGAAAGTCACCTATAGAGAGTTGGGTTAAGACCAATTCTTAAAGAGATGAAACTTTAAGATTATTTCAAGGATGAAGAAATTATAAAATATTTTTAATCATTTATTTATATTTTCTTTCCACTTAAATTACTTGGGTAACTCTAATTTTTTTTATTCAATTAGATTAACTATCTTAATTTAATATTGATATATTTGTTGAATAATGAATATATCTTCAAACACTTATAGTTTTTATTCCTACCCCTTGTTATCTAATTCATATATATTTTCCAATTTATCCCAAAAAATAATCGAATCTAGTGAAGAACATTACTTTGATATAGATTTGATTTGAAAGATCTCATGTTAATGAACATGAAGACTTGAAATTTATATCCACATGTTTTCTATCACCTTTTTTCATAAAATTCTAGTCACATAACATAGATAAACACCATTTAAATTATAAAAGATAAGTTACATTATAAGATAATAGATATGTGAACTCATACTATTTCTCTGTATGTGATAGTATCTCCCATCGAATAGAGGTATTCCTATGACATTGAAAATTTTCTCCTTGAGATCATAATTTTAAAAACAGGTTCAACCCAGATAACCTAGTATGAGAAAATGTATAAAACCTTTGGACACCTTGAGATGAGATGGGTGAATCATGTGTCAATTTTTTATTTTTTATTTAAAATATATTTTTCCCAAATTGTAAGAAATTGGTTAAATATGTTAGGATGTATAACACAAACACTAATCACAAAAGTTTAGAAAATAAAATAAGAACACAAATAATTTTACTTGGTTTATTAAAAAGAGAAAAATCCCAAGAGTATATGATGATGATGATTTTTATACCAAAATTCACTATGTTTCACTTTAATTGGTGGATTGTAATTTTTTATACATAGAAAATCCATTCTAGGTGAACCTCAATTACAATTTACTTAGGTATAACATGATTCCTCCCTTAGATCACATCCTTTGACTCCTCCTTGCATAATACTATGGATGGACTCTTTCTCACTTTAAGGACCTGAAGGTCATATTGTCCTCATTAAAATTAAGTTAAATTTCTCACATTACTAATACTAGATTATAATGATTTAATATGTTCTTTGTTTTTCAAAATATATTTTGAATTAAAACAATTAAGAGTTCAAACAATTTTTTTTTTCTAAAACACTATCTTTTTCTTAATCCCCATGCATGAGATACATGCCACATAACCTTAGTCACAAGATACAGAGTACAAGAACCCTTTATGTATCTCCTTCATAATATTAGATAGTGTGTAACCCCAGTCACAAGATCCGAAAAAAAATAACCCTATACATATCTACTTCACAAGACAAGAAGGCATGTTACCCTTATTACAAGATCCATAGCACAATACCCCAACATTTATCTCCTTCGCAAGGATTTATCTGAATAAATATTTCCTCAAAAACTTATTTTCATATCTCCTCACTATTTATAAGATTTTATATTATGGAATAGAAACTTCAAAGCATAAGTCAATCACATAACATATTTAAGAAAATAATGCCAACTCTGATGAAATCTTTAATTTTATTATTAACCCATAAATTGGTGAATAATGAGTATTTATTAGGTATTTTCCACCATCTTAAATCTGAAAAATGTGATTAGTTATACAAACCACCACCTCATGTATTTTCTATTTTCCGGACCTTATTGTGTGATGATCATGTAACATCAATCAACTCATGAAACCATAGGACTACTATGTAAGAATTTAGTCATAAGAACCCTTTTATCTTATTCAATTTCTAGAATCGTTAGATGCAATATGATCTAACAATACATTCATGATCACAAACACCATGAATTAATTTTCTATAATATTATTTTCATCATTTCTAGTGTAACATCTTTCGTGTTCTTCTTATGACCCCATAACAGCATTCCTTTGCACACAAATGAATCACATTATTATAATAACTATTTAATTCCTTCATAAGTGGTATCATTATTCAATACATATTACATGATCATGTAAATCCTTCATAAACATCTGGTCATATAAATTTATAAGGGTTTTGTGATTAACCTTAATCAATAATCACAAGAATTTTCCATCAAAACCGTTTTAACATCCTATAAGAAATTAAACTCTTGTGATATCATGATTAATTTATCTTTAAACACTCTGTGTGATCCATAAAGGCTTATGATATCAGGTGATCTATAAGAACTTATGTGATTTATCTTCCTATCCTATAGATTTTAAGTCCAAAAAATTTATCAATCAATAGAAAACAATGCCATGATCTCCAACATTCATCAAGAATGTTTCAATAATTATTCTTAACAAATATAAAATTCCTTAATAAAAAATCTTCATGATCATATCAAAATCATATTGACACTAATAAAAACACCGATATCTACTCATGAATCACCTAGGTTTCAATAATAAACCAGTAATGGAATAATTTAACTTGTTAATTCCAATGTCATTTTATACAGAGAATGAATAATTAACCAATGAATTGACAGCATGACACCTAGATTTTCATTGCCTATATTTATTTATTGGTATTTAACTATTCTCTTGAGTTTGTTCACAATAGTTAAATTTTTATAAAATTGTACAAAATTTGGTATATTTTACAATTTACACTTGTTAGTGAAAACTACGTGGAGACTGTGAAAATGTAATCTAATATTTATAATATTTATTTTTCATAGTTGGTTCATTTATTTTGAAATAGCATGGTTTCCCCAGTGTCCCTAGTGAAGGGTGAACAATTATAACATGATTTTTGTAATAATGTGGAAGCCATGCGATGCACCCAATTTTAAAATTTTTCTAAATAATTATGAAACTACCCATCCTTATTTTTTACTGACCTCACATATACCTACTCATCCCTCTCAATCATGTGACATGGATAGGAGGCCTACCCCCTCACACATTCTCCCTCACCCGGAATTCTCCCCTTGGTAATTTCTTATGCAATTTCAAGAAGATCTCTATCACGGTAAGGTTAATTTCTCTCTTCCTCCTCCTCATCCAATTTTTTATTACTTAATTATCCCCAATCCCTCTCATTATTTGTTAACTAGCTGAAGACAATATGGGATGTGACTTCTAAATATTTTTTTATTAAGATTCTAGGGTGTGATATGGGTTCATATGGTCATCATATTCCATGTTTGGGTGTCCGTTGTAGATGGTTATCCAATCTAGCTTGATGTGAAGGGTTTCCACATAATTTGAGGTATTTTGTTTCCATCATTTGGATTTCCATTGATATTAAATTGATGGTTCAATGATTTAAATTATTATTTATTCACATTTTATATATTCCAGTAAGTTAAAATAAAATTATATCTATATTTCCCAAGGATTTAAAGTGATTATTGTTGATTTCAAAAGGGGTTCTTATGGATTTCCTTTTAATTAATTAATGTTCTTGAACAATAATTATATTTATATCCTCTGAAATGTTTATTGTTGTTTTTATATAAAATAAAAATATTTTATAACTATTTAAGATCTTTTTATGAAATTTTAAGACTTGGTTAATAGATTTTTAAATGTAAAATTTGGTCGGATTTCTCAGATTTAACCAGTTTTCTTTAGTTTAATTGTTTTTATCATTATGTTTTTAATTTATGTATAATTTTATGTATGTATATTATTGTTTAAATATTACAAACATATGTATGGATATATATATATATATATATATTCTTACATTCAAATGAGAATATGTGAATGTATTTATTGATATATTTTTATAAATATATTTTTTTTTATAAATGTATAACATTAAAATGGGATGTTATGGAATTTATACATGATGTTTGGATTTAGATTTTTAATATGCATCAACGTAGATGTTTTATTTATTTTTTATTAAAAATCACATTTAATCTATCATAGTGTTTTTGAAATGATTTCAAAGAAAGGGTCCAGTTTATTTGAGTTTATTGAAAAGGGGTTTTGAAAGGTGGCATGGTTTTAATTTGTGTTTTGATTTTTGGAATGATTTGGAATGCGATTATCTTTTTCATTGAATTTGGGTATTAGTAGATTATTGAATTCACATGGGTTACCATAGGTGTGATGATGAGTGGGTGTGTGTATCTCTATCTTTAAGAATTATTCAATCTAAGTGTTATTTTTAGTTAGATTTTGAGAGATATAGGGTTTTATTACTTGTTTAGGATCTCATAATCCATGTAGTGTTCTACAAGAAATTCCTAGTGCCTTTTTATCTTATAGGTCAAATCACCCCATATTTCATGAGTTATGATGGCGAGGATGTAGATTTAGTTTTTTATTGTGACATGAAATTGCTTATTTATCATGATTATATATTCTTTATTTCTCTATAGATCTCATATAATTCAGTTTTTCTTCATATTTATCATTGTTACATTCTGAAATCCCTTATTGTTTTTGTTTTATTATTATTTTTCATGTTATTATTTAATTTTGTTTTGAAAATCTTTGAGAAAGTGGTGTTTTTAAATAGGTTTTCAAATGGTTATTTTCCAATAACAGTGGCATAGGCTGATGAAATGTTTTATAAGTGATTGATATAGTTTAAAAATAAAAAGTGAAAGAAATTTATAAATATTATTGATATGATCGTGTGGGTTCTTATAAAAATGGGATACCTATTTTCTATTTATATTTCCAAAATAGCTTGTGTGGGATGGTCTAGTCAATAAAATTGAAGAATTTTATAGTGCTTACCTATTTGGTTTTTTGTGCTCAAATACTACACACACCAATCAATGTTTATAGATCAAGTGGCCTTTAATAGGTTCTAAATTTAGTTCTCAGAATGTGATATGAATTTGGATGGATCATGGACTCTTGTCAAATGAGCTAGTTTAAACATATATGTTTGTGTTTATTTTATTTTTAGTGTTTTATTAGTTTCATCAAATTAATAAATTTTCCTTATTTTCTTAATTTTAATCAGTGGTGAACTATATCTATGGAGTTAAGGATGTCGATCCTAATGGAAAATTCATTCAGGGGAGCTAGATGTGATTTGAGGGATTTATTTTTCATATTCTTGTTTAAATTGTTTATATATATTTTAAACTGCTTATTTTATTTTCATATGGACATTTTCCTTACAGAAACGTCATATTGACATTTTGGTAAAATTAAACTACTCTTTAAATATTATTAATTTTGGAAAAATCATTCCATTTTTTCATCTTATTGACCTACATATTGATTAAATATTTTATGCTTATTTTAAATTTATTATTTATTTTTTACATGGATACCATACTTACCGAAGTCCTATGTTTTATGTTTGGTAAAATTATATGGATATTTAATTATAATTTGTTAGAAAATTCATTTCCCTTTTTGTCTATTCTAATTACTAAGACATTTTATCTAGCCTATAGGGATTGGTAATTCACCCCAGGTTAGTATCAAGCTGGGCCAAGTGTTAGTTGAGGTGGAATCATGGGACGATTCATTACAAATTATATGAAAGACAACATTTTTTAAGTGTACGTAGGTCTCAAAGTTCACTTTGTTATTTACATGTGTCTATAATATGGAGGTGGTATTGTTAAGACTCAGGAGGTAGGAGTGGGAATATTGTATTAATCTCTTACTTGTTATAAACACTGAGTTTCTGTGAGAAGTAGGGTTTCAACTCTTGGTTTGTGGTTTTTGTTATATTCTATTTCATGCTGATGGTATTTGATATTTTATTGATTTTATATGTATTTATTTATGGACTCATTATTTTTTAGGATGAAATTGGTGTTTAAATGAGGGTACATGATGATCTACCATGGCTTAGTAACCTGTTTGAATCCCACATACATGGTTCAATGTTATTTGTAGTGATGGTTGCATAATTAGAATATTATCTACTATTCCATGTATCCAATTCATACACATTACCCAGTTCCATTGAAGGGGACTTATATTGTATGATGATAGGAAATTTTATTTTTATTTTATTTATGAATGAGTTTTTTTGGAGTTTAAAATGAGTTTCTCGAAATGTTTAAAGACTTTAAAACTAAAATATATGAATTTGAAATGTATTTAAATGTGGAAATTTGGGGTATGATATTAAATATTTCAAGTGGTGTTATTGGACATATAATGATGGAATTTGGTGGGGGGGGGTATTGAATTGAACATTTAAAAATGAAACCATATTCTAAAGGTTAATTCAAATTTAAAGGATATTGAAATGATAGATCAAATAATTAATAAATTTGATATGTATTATAAAGATAATTTCAATATTTATTGAGAAATTATTTAGAGTATAAAATGGGTGTATCAAATTTATGTAATTATTTATGTCAATTTTGAATTATTCAAATCATAAATTGAAAGTGAGATGACCCATATTATGGTAAAATGAGTTTGAAATTATCATAGTGTGATACCCTATATATCTTACACTTGGGTTGATAGATTTATGATATTGGTCCCCTGATTATGGTGGTGATCAATAAACCTCTCCATAACGATTATTGTTATGATCATCTTCTTTTTAATCACTGGTAGACAAGGAACCCATCCCTCAACTTTTTTAGTAGTGGTCACCCATTATAGAAGGAGTTGAGAAGACTAAGGTTTTCTTGGAAAAAACCCATGACCATTATTCTACTTAATCTCTCATATAGATGTATAAAAATTGAAATGAGATATTTAGAGAAGATACTGGAAAGAATATCCTTTAAGATTGATAGATAATTGATATTGGATATTAAGAAAATTTTGAGAGTATATACTAGATATTCAACTTTTAGAGAGCCAACAATTTAATCAAGAATCTGAGAGTCATTTTTTCTAATTGATAGATCTTCCAAGACACCATGGATACCTATTTAGAGGTACCAATAGTTCAAAGAAACTTTTTTAATCCTCTTTGGGTATTTAAATACAAAGAAGAAAAACATAAATTCATTTTTATTAAAAATAAATCTACCCCATGATACTGAGCATCGGTACCACTAACTACATAGTGCACCTCACTGGTTAGACAGTGGTCACGAGGAGAATTCGAAACTGGAAATCCCCCACTGACTAGCCACAATTGGGTAGTGGCTCACCCATTTCTTTCTAGTATATTTCAACTACACTATAATTGACCCAGGATTGCTGGTGGAATCCTGCTATATCCGCACTTAGGTACATAGTTAATTGACTATTATGTGTGGCGAAAACCACATAAATTTCAATAAGTTCCATCCTACCTTCCTTTTATGTCCTTATATCGGTTTCACATCTTCATTACAAGATATTTAGAAATGATATTATGTTGGTCTAAACCTCTAAAAAGATAATCAAGAATCCTTTTATATACTTTAATATCTCTATTAATTACATCAATGACATGAGTTAAAGTGAAATTAAAGTGACTAAAATTCACTCAAATGAAAACATTATGAACTTAAAAGTGTGTTTGTGATCATGAAAACATAGTGAGAGATATAGGTTAGCCAATATACCCTTTTTTATGATCATAAACACCCAACAAAGAGGGATTTGTTTAGTGTAAATCATGATTTATGGAAATCGAAGAGTATTCATGATATAAATATATACAATATATTCAAAAAATATATTCAATATGAACAAGAAGTAAATAAAACAAACATTATATATATCAAACAATAGTAAAATATTTAATAAAATTTTAATAACCTCCTTTTGTGAAATAATTACGCAATAACACATATTTCAACAAAATTCCATAATAATTTTATCCTCATTTAATGTTCAAATAATTTACTATTAAAAAACATCCCCCTTAAAAAAATATCCCATTTTTTGAATATAAAAAAGAAAAATAGGATAGGAAATACAAATTTAAAATGGAAATATTTTACAAAAAATCCATTAGAGATTTCTAAAAATATTTCTAAAACTCAAAAATTAGATAAAAAAGGATTTCAAAAGGTTAAGAGATTTTGAAAAATACAAGTAAAAAAAGAAGGTTTTGAAAACATCCCTTATCTTCCAAACCCCCACCCCCTTGATAAGTGAATTAGAGAGAGAAATAAGATTAAAATATTATTATTAACAAATATATTAAAAAATAAAAAGATAAAGGAAATAAAATAGGGAATGAAAAGAAAATTTAAAGAATATATTAAAAAAATATATTTAGAAAAGATAATGGAAAAGGATATCAAAAATAAATGATGGAAAAATGGGAAAATAAAGAGAAAAATAGAAAATAATAAAAGAAAAAATAAAAGGAAAGTAAAACTAGTACGTACAGTTTATAATATACTCATTCCCTAAAAGAGTGGTCTTACCACCATTGAATTATTTCATTATGATAAGATCATTGAAAATGTTCCTTCAAATGTAAAATAATACCTCATAAGCATCCTTCAATTTTAATTTCATTAAAGGCAACTAAAAAAAATTATTAAATTGAAAAATATAAAATAATTTTTACTAACCATTAATCTTTCTTTAAGTGATAGAAACCGAAAAATTTATTAAAAAATAAGTAGAGAATATAAATAATTTCCCATATAATTTTTGAAAATAATTTTAAAACAAATAAAAACTTTGTGTATTCAATGTTTGAATACATTTTTAGGTTATGTTTTTTAAAAATAGTACAGTTATACGAAAAATTATTTGTTTTAGAAAATTTGATTTTGATATTGGAAAATAACCGAAAACATTTTTTTAATTTAAAATTTAATTTGAAAACTAAACCCTGTCTTAAGGAATGTTTTAGAATTTAAGAGATAAGTCTCCCCATAAAAGTTATGCATAAATTAGATATAGATAAAATAAATAATATACAACACATAATAGAATAATAAATAATTATTTTAAAATAATGTTTTAAAAATATTTCTCAAGATAGCCTTGGTCAAATGGAAGGCGTAATAAGTGTGCTATTCCTAATTCAACTTTACTAAAATCAAAGCAATCGAGAGAAAGTGGCTTTGTGAAAATATTTGTATGTTGATATTCTATCATAACAAATTCTACTAATATATAACACTTTTGGAAGATATCTTTTAAGAAATAGTTCCTCAGGATAATGTTTTTAGTGTGATAGGGCTAGATAAGTTTTTTAGAAATATTAATATCAAATTTATTATCATATCTAATATGTATATGGTCATATATAAGGCCAAATTAAAAGTGAGGTAGTTTCAACCATATTTTTTTGGGTATAACAAATCTGTGTAGATATCAATTGTACTTCGATAGTAAAAAGAGAAATAGGATTTTTTTTTCTAATCTATAAGACGAGGTATTTTCGAAATAGGAGACATTTCCCACTTGTACGTTTCTAATATAGTTGGAATCTACCAAAATCATCATAAAAAACTAGTTAATTTAAAATAAGTTCATTTATGATAAAAAAATATGATTTTTTGTTCCTTTTAAATAAATAATAACCCTTTTGACAAAAATGATATGAGATCCATTTGGATTGGATTGAAAATGATAACAAAGAAAAACAATGAATATGATGACTGGATAGGTCATTGTAAGATAATGTAGTCTACCAATCATACTTATATAAAGATTTTTTTTTTCAATCATATTTTTAGTTTTATCCAATGTTTGATTACAAGTTGTAATCATGGGTGAAAAAAAATTACTTAGGATGTTCCATGATAATTTTTAAGAGTTCACTGGGGTCATTTTCCTTGGTTTATAAAAATAGCCTCATTCTTTTTAGAAAATTTTAAAAAGGGTGAATTTTAATTCACCCATACATCTAATTTAAAATTCCATTTTTAGTAAATAAGAAAACTCAAAACAAAGCGATTAATTGGTTGAGTTGAAAATTAAACCATCATTGTAAATTTCAATAAATAAAAATTCATTAAATTTTTTTTAAAAAGAGTTGAATTTTATTTTACATTTTTAAAATCATTTGAGAAAATAAAATTAACTAAATTTTTATACAAATACCATGGGTCTTTTTTTAAAATCATAAATATCTTTAGTTAATCTAAAAACCTAATTATGAAAATAAGGATTTTCAAAACTAGTTAGTTGCTCCAAAAAATAAATTTCATTAATTTTAATATTTTAAAAGATGTTTTTAAAATTCATTTAAAATAATTTAAAATTATGGTGATAGGTAAATTAAAAATTGATTCTATTGGATTATATCCAAGAAAAGGGTGAAAAGGTTTAACCATAGTCTTTTCATTCTTCTTGGTTATAACCTTTAGCTAGTAAGTGTGATTTATTTATACTGATATTACAAAGTTCATCTAAATTGTTTGTAAAACCCATTTAGATCATTTGATTGGATGATTATTAGGTCATTCCATATGAAACCATACATCATTCTGATTGAATTGATTTAGTTCCCATTTCATGTAAAGAACCCAATTTCACAATTTAGGTAAATGTTGATTTTTTGGGTTTCTACGTGAGGGACTAAGGTATGATTTTCAACCTCATTTAGGTATGATATTCTAGTATGAGTTATTTTTGGAAAATCCAAAATGACATTTTCAAGTGGATAGTATTTAGATTATATAAAAGTATTAGTAAAATAATTTGAAGTTTTTTCTTGTTCACTATCAACTTCTTTAGATGGAAAATTTTCAATTAAAACATAATTTTTTTAAAAAAATTTAGAATGATATTTTGATTTTTTTTCATAAAAAACAACATGATTTGATTCTTCTACTTTTTTTCATTTTTTAAAAGACTTGGCAGGCCTTAATTTAGTTGGAATATAGAATGAAGATACCATAATTATATTTTTATTGAATTCTCCCAAGATTATATTTTTTGTTGACAACAAATAATTTTCAATAAAAAACATAAAAACAAAAAATATTTGGAGTTTTATTTTTACAATGTTATTAAAGATTTTTGTTTTGAAAAGTAATTATGAGAACATGAATAATGATAAAGAATGTTGTATTCACAGACTGTATGAAAAATATTTAGGTAAATTAAATTAATTTAAAATATTTTGAACAATTACTTGGATAGTTTGATTTCACCTCTTTACTGATTCATTTTTATAAGGTGTTTTATAATAAGTAAAATAATGATTATATCCTTGGGAAAAGCATAAATCGTTAAATTCATTATTTTTTAATTCTCATGAATTATAACTTCTAAGAGAAATAATTTTAAAACCCTTTTCATTTTCAATTTTTTCAGAAAAATTTATAAAGTATTTTCATGATTCACTTATGAGATAATAATTAATCCTAATTGAATCTTTTAAAGTCCTTAAACATAAAAATAATATATTATTTACCTTGTAAACATTTAATTATATAAGGTAAGAATTAATCATGATGAATTAATTTAATATATTTATAATAATAGATTCATTTTTTAAACATAAAAAGAATATTTACACCCCTTACCATATTAGAACACTTCACAAACTATGTCATCTTTGAAATGTAGTTTGGTTTAATATCGTACTAGTTGATAAAAATTGAGTTTGACAAGTGTGTTTTATAGTGACCAAGGAATGTATTCTAAAGAAATGAACCACTAACTAGTACACTCAAGTGTTTAAATTTTGGTCTAGATAGAGATTTTAAATTTATTAAATAAAAATTTTGAAATTAAGAAGTGGTAAATAATAGATTTCATTTTGAGTTTAAAACTTTAAAAAAATCATTTTGTATGAAATTTTAAAAACATTGTCACATAATTATCTAATTATTATCTGTTTTTCTATAAGTTGATTAATAATACCTTTTTAATAAGAATTGGGTAAGAAAAACCAATAGTACATCCATTGATTATCTTACCTATAGGGTTATCACTAAAGGAGAAATAACCTCCATCTAGTTTATGAATTTGATTGAATTAGCAGATTTATCTACACATGTGTTTTGAAAAACAAAAATATAGGTACCTCTGTGATTATTAGTTTTTTCTTGGAATAAACATTTCATATAAAATCAATCAACTAAAGGTTTTGGAACACAAACAAACTTGGGTTCACTAACGTAAGTCAATAATGATCTTTGAATCCAATTTTTTAGTATGAGATATTTCTTTAGAAACATTGGATGATAGTTAAATTTAATTTTAACCCATATAATTCATTATTTAAATAATAATCATTGATTAATTTTAAAATTAATTTACAATAGCTAGAAAAATTTATCATAAGATAACTTTTATAAAAGTGGACTTCGATGGATTTTTTGAGGTGCTTGCATGATCTAAGAAACCAAGACCAGCACATTTTTTCTATATCCCTGAGATCTCCAAATTTGATTTATATTATTTTTACATTCATTTAATTAATATATAGATATATTAATTTTTTTATTGTAGATTTGAGATTATTTACATCCATTTGATTCTAAATTTTTATAGAGAATTCACCATTTTAATTGAGGACTTGTCAGTTCTCTATTAGAAAATATTTTTTTTAAATTAAGAAAATTATTTTATTTATTATAATTTTCTTTTTATAATTAATAGATTTTATGAAATCCATTTTGGATTTTATCATGAGATTATTTTAGGACTTTGTAATTAAGCTGACTTGAGGAGTAATTTGAAGACTATGAGGTAGACGAAGATGGAGTTGGGGAGGAAGATGAGAAAATGGGGATATGGGTACTAATATTGATTTCTTTTTCAACATATTCCATAAGAAACTTATCAAGTGAATAAATTGAATATATTAAGGAAGTTTAGTCTATTGAGTCATTACTTACATACCATGTTTTAAATATTAGATCCATCTTACCATTTTTACTTTCTTTAATCTACCTTTTGTATATAGGTAATTTTAGATTGATATGATATTTTTTATTGCATTTTTATCATTTCCACTCTCAGTTCAACTTTTTTATTTACCTTATTTATTCAATTGGATGTTTTACTTTTCATGAGTAATTTGTTATAGTTCTTTGAGAGTTGATAAAAAATATAAAATTCACCTCTAGATGAATCCTAATTGGAATATTTGATAGTTATTATTTTCTTTACATGTTTGAATTTATAGGACCCTTTACCATCATGGAGCTTCATTATAATTTCATATTTCATTAGGGGTCTGATAAGTTCTTAGAACAAAATTTTCTTTACATCCCATGCTTCTTGTATGGAAAGGACTTTGGTTGCCTAATTTCTTGGTAGGAACCATAGCATCTTTTATACCAAGATTTATTAGACAAATCATCATTGAGAGACTTTCAAAAATTTTACCTGTCAGTAAAACATGAAAAATACTAGTAATAGATTCATTATGATGCATAAAAACTAATTAAAAATATTTTTGATACATGTCTAATATATTATCCTTAACATTTTTAGTTCCTTCATGAGTTACTTCTATCAACTTTCATATTTTGTGGGTAGTTTTCATATGAAAAATAAATTAAATTCATTTAATATAACTCTAAAATGTAGACTGTTCATCAATTTTCCATTAAGATCATAGGATTTAATATAATTTGGTATCCAATTATCAGTTGGTTCATTAGTAGGAATATATATATGTATAAAAAAATTCAAGACAAGGTAAATTACACTAATAATAAATATTGATATATGATTTTACAATATGAGTAATTAATTCCATAAAAAATTAGATATTGAGATTAATAAATATATTCAATTATAAAAATATCGAACATTAAAATTTATGTAAATTTAAAAAATAATGAAAACAAAATTTTTGAAATAAAAATATATTTAATAAAAATAAAAGGAACAATTTTGTATATTTTTTTGGTCAGATAAAGATAAAAAGAGGGATTGGAGGGGTAAATTTCTCTTTTGAAAATAAAAACAAATTTTAAAGGAAAATTCATAATTAAATGATATTTAAATGATAAATTAATAGATTTATATAATAGGTACAAATTATAAATTTAATTTAAATATTAATTGAGAGAGTATACACATAAAAAATGGACATATTGAATTTATAAAATTATGCACATCAATTTGGAATTATGTAATTTATAAATTAAAAGAGAGATAAAACACGGTTTGATAATGGAGTTTGGTAATAGCTCGGTGTGATCTCATACATCTCTTCACATCTAGTTTAGAGGTTTTTATTATTACTCCCTTGATATTGGAGGTGATATATAAATCCTTCCCTCATAATTATGGTTGTGAGAACCCTATTGATCTTGGAAAGTAGCTAAAGAACCTATCCTTAACTTTTTCAATAGTGATCACCCATTGTAGAAGGATATGAGAAGAAGAAGGATTTGTTAACACTAACCCATTGCAATTATTCTCCCTGATATCATGTATGGATGCATATATTTTGATATTATATTTTGAGAGAATATGTAAAAAAGGAAATTCTTCGATATTTATAAGGAATTGATAATTTTATTGATAGAACTTTGAGATGATCTGATTGTGATTCTCCTTTTGGAGAGCCAAAGATTTGATAAAAAACTAGAGAGGCATTATTGTTGACCGATAGATCATCCAATCTAACAAAGATACCCTTATAAGGCTCCAATAATCTATGTAATAATTTAGAATCCTCTTGGGTTCATTAAAGCTGAAGGAGACTGAAAAAAATGCATTTTGACCAATAGTAAATACACATCAGATGCTATGTCTCGACACCATTATCTACCCAGTGCATCTCACCGTATGAATGGTGGGAAACCTCGAGAAATCAATAACCATAAATTCTACATACACTGTACACTATTTTAAAGAGACTAGCTGGTTTCCTTCTAGAATATTACACAAACATTGGAATTTTCACTAGTGGGATGCTAATTTCTGCAACACTTCAATTTCAACAAGTTCTACCCTAGATTCCTTCTATAGCCTTATATTTTATTCCAACTTCATTCAATGTTCTTTATTCATGATAAAATATTTTTCAAAAACATTAAAAATATCAAAAAAATAATTTTCATAGACTTTAATATCTTAATAAAATATATCAATGATATTAATTAAAATAAAATTAAGTGACTGAAATTTACTCAAATCAAAGTCATAAAAACAAAAAAGGAGTGTTTGTGATAATGAAAACACCTTGAAAAAAGAGTGTTTGGAAAATATTTTATGGATGGGATCTATTGATATTTAGACATATATAAGTGTTTTGGTAATTAAAATTTGGGATTTCAAATGGGTTTTCAAATTTGGATATGGGTTTGAAAATTTAAATTTATTATTCCAAAATCATTCAAAACGGAACTTTTGATTTTCTTAATCTTGTGGCTCTTTTTTCTGGTGTTTTGGTTGAGTTACAAAAATTATTATTTTAAATTCGAATATAATTTCTGATGGGAGTATATGTTTCATTGAATAATATTGGATTGGGTCTTGTGTTCCTCCCAATTATAGAAAGTACACCCCCAAGAATAGTATTGAGCATTGTCTTGTTTGGGTGATCGTTTGTTTTAAAAGGTATAATTAATAATTTTTTGCGGTGATTTTTCTTCAAGTGTAAGTTATTGGGTTCTTGGGATGTTTTAGGGTGATTTTAAAACTTTTGAGTATTTATCATGCCCCCTTGGATTAGATTGATACTTTTTTATTTTTTGTGTTTCCATGGTTAGGTTTTTATTCCTTAATTATGGGGGAAGATATTGTGTGTGATTTGGATACCTAAGAAAGATTCTGAACTAGTTGATATAATGAAATGAGTCTTATCCATTTGGTCAAATGGAATAAAAATGATCAGTGTTATATATATAAGGTCATAGTTCATCACTTCATTCTTCTGTTCGGTCCCATTCCATTGTAGAGGAATGTTTTTGCTTTATTCCTTGTTACTTTTGATCATAGTTGATAGAAATTGAAGGAGCTTGTGTTTTTTTTGGAAATTTTTAGTGTACTATAACATGAAATTTTCATTAGGTATTGTTTTAGTGGGGTTTTAGTGCCTCATTTTCTCTTTCACATTGATGACCAATTGTGGGAATTTAGATGGATCTTTTAGATTAATTGTATTTGGACCGATGGGAGTGTAGATAGTTATTTCATTAAGTACAATATTGTCCTCCTGATTGTGGGGTTTTATGAGTCCCTTAAGATGAGGTTTAGGTTATTTTCTCCAAGAAATATTTGTTAATGATTTTATTATTATTGAAATTTTATGCTAGTTGAGTTATTAAAAGGAGAGGAGACCCACTGTGCGTCTCCATTTCATGATTTACCCATTAGTGATTTAGTTTTAGTTTTTCCTTAAAGATTTATATATTATTCGATATTTTAGATTAAATTAAAGTGCATTGGTTCATATTTGATTTCTGGTTTATCATTTCAAAGATACTCCTCCATTTTTATTTTATATTCTTCTTGGATTATTCTCTTTGAGTTCGATGTCTTTATGGGGGAAGAAATAATTATGGTGGGTTGATTGTGACACCCTTATTTTATTACCATTATTTATAGATTTTTAAATAAATTTTCTCTTGATTTTGGGGTCTGATCGTTTAAAATACATGAAGTTGTATGAAACTTGGATTTCCACATGGTTAATGTATGGTTAGTGAAAACTATGCAGAAATCATGAAAATGTGGCCTAAAATTTATATTTTCATTTTTCATGGTTAGTGTAATATTTTTATAACCATGCGAGCCAATGGTACTGGTGCCCAAGTGTTCCTAGTTAAGTGTGTATGGTTGTCACACTATTAAGATAAACCATGTGATAACCTTGTGAGGAACCAGGTTTTATAAAAAAATTTTAAATTAAGAAACTTACACTCCCACTTTCCCCCTAACTCACATAACCCCCAAACCCTCTTGCTAGTGAAACAACTAGGGGCCTACCTCACACGATTCCTCATATATCCTCCTATCCTTAGATATTCATTATTAAATTTTAGTGGATCTCTATCTTGGTAAGGTTCCTCTCTCTCTTCCTCAACTTTCTCCTTATTCTTCCTCAATTCTATATTTTCCCTATAAGTGTGTTTTCCATGGATTAACCATAGATGTCTCTCTAGGTTTGGAATCTTAATGGAATATGATTCTAGGGTGTTTGATGAGTTTCTCAGGTCCTCCTCTTCCTTGTTTTCATGCTTACCATGAAAGGTGACACAATCTTTCTTATTGTGAAGGGCTTCTACATCCTTTATAAAAGGTTCTTCAATGCATTGGCTTTCTCTTAACATTACATGGATCCCGTAGTGATTTAAATTAGTATTTATTTACAATTTAGGTATTCTAGTTAGATTAAAATATTTTATAACTATATTTATCAAGGATTTAAATATGTTATAGTTTATTTAAAAAGGGGTTCTTATGATTTCCTCTATAATTCATGAACACACTTGAGGAATAAATATATTTATAATCTATTAAATATTTATTCTATTTTTTTGTATAAAATAATAATATCTTATAACTATTTGATAACTATTTAGGATTTTGGGATGGATTTTATATATTTAAAAGTAAAATTAGGTTGGATTTCTTGGCTTGATCATTTTTATTAAGTTTATTTTTTTATCCTCATGTTCTTCATTTATGTCCAATGTTATAGATGTATCAAGTTTATTTTGGTTCTTAAAAAAAATATACATGGGTAAATAAATAAAGAAATAAATGTATGTATTCATATATACAAATTCATAAATCTATATTATAATAGATGAATATTTTCATTGATATATATATATATAATTGCATATCTATATAGAATTAGGAAGGCAAGTTTCAAAATTTATCTTTAGTTTTGGATTTATATTTTAAATATATTTCAACGGAGGTGTTTTTAAATGTTTTTAATCTCATTTAAAAATTTATTTATTATTTTGGAGTGTTTTTGAAATGAATTCAAAGAGAGTTTTTTGTTTCAATTGAGTTTTCTTTTTAAAAAATGGGGTTCAGAAAGGTGGCTTGGCATCAATTTGTTTTTTGATTTTTGGTAAAATTTTAAATGTGATTGTGTTTGTTATATATTTTAGTTATATGATGGGTTTTTATTGAACATGTGTGACCATTGGTATGAGTGTGAGAGGAAGGTTAGTGCTCTAGCTTTAGGCATGATACTAGACAGTGGTCCTTTTGAGTTAGACTATGGGAGATACTATATTTATTACTTGTCTATGATCCCATAAAATGACTAGTGTTTCATGAATGAGTACTAGTTCTTTTTGAATGTATAGTTTAGAGATCCCCCATATTTATTTCACTATGATGATGATGATGTGAATTTAGTTTCTAGTTGTGATATTATATAGCTTATTTCCCACAATTATATATTCTATATTTCCCTACCCATCACTTATACTTAAATTTTGATTTATATTTATAGTTGTTCCATTATAAAATGGCTTATTATTATTATTATTATTATTTTTTACTTAAATTATTTTTCATGGATTTGAGATATTATTTTTTCTAAAATTGTTTAAAAAGTGGTTTACAAATGTGTATTTTTCAATAATGGTGGTGCAGGATGATAAAACATTTTATAAGTGATTATTTTTATTAAAAATGAAAAAGGAAGGGAAGTTATATATTTTTTATATGATCTTTCATTTTCATATAAAAATGGGATACATATTTTCTATTATTATTTCAAAACTAGATTGTATGGGTTGTTCTAGGAATGAAAATGCATGGATTATATAGCGATTTTCTACTTTACTATCGAGATCACACCCATTCAAACCAATCAGTCATTATTGACTAAGTGTACCACTTCAAGTTTTGTATTTGGTTCTTTATTTTTTTTGATTTTGGTTAGTGCGTGACTTTAGGTCAAACATGATATTTTGAACACATATTATGATGTTTATTTTACATTTTATAATATTATTAGTTTCAAATAAATATTCCATTTATCTACTTAATTGTGAACCTTTTTCATGAAAATTTACTTATTATTATTCATTTTAATTCATTTATTATATGTTTTCATTTATTTATAAATTCGGCATTGGTCCTTTTCTGGTTGTTCAATTCATCATCTTCATCATAGATTCAGTATTTTGTTAATAGTAAATAATACTTTTAAAATGGTTATATAAGCACCTTAAGTGACAAGGTATTTATTTTATATCATTTTATAAGTAAAGTAGTTTAATTGGTCATGAAATAGTTACTTTTCAAAGAATCTTCCTGGGTAATATTGTTTTTTATGGTTAAAAATAAAAATGATCATTTCCTTTCAATTCCATTATTATGATGAGTATTTAATTATTCCATAATCACAATAATCCAATTACTTGAACATTATTATTAATTCAATCCTAAAATTAGTTTTTAAGAATATTCGTAGATCACATAAATGTATGAAAACAACATTTTTCACTTTAATAGGGTAAAAAAACTACAATAAGTGATGTTTTCAAAAGTTTTAAAAGAAGGGTAAGCCATGAATATGTTTGAGTTTAATTGAAAATACTATATTGAATAAAAATATATTTTTATGGTAACTATTAAATATTACCTATGTTATTAAAAAGAGTAATAAAAGAGGTGAGGTGAAAGAATACATTTTTGGAAAACCTGTATTTTGATGTTGTAATAGCTTATGAAAAATAGTTACATGAGGGTTAATGGTTCATATTTCATCATTGATTGATCAAAAAAATTTAATTCCAAGGGAATATAATCATGGAATAAAAATAAGTCAAATTTGAATTTTATTTTAAGACACGTATCATAAATAATAAATGAAAAATAGTCTTAGAAACTGTCACCTTTCTCTTTGAATCACCTCCTTCACATTGAGTTTAAAGCCTTTGGAGAAAGGATTCTTGGAAGGATAATGGGTTTATAAATTTTTAAATAGATGTTTAGAGAGGTATTTGGCAATAGTGTGGAGATAAAACTAAACTTGAGAAGTCTTTGGAAAGGGTTAAAATGTGTCCCCTTTTATAGGCTAAATTCAATGGAGTTTTCGCAAATATCATGAATTTAAGTGTCAAGGAAGAATTTTTAAAAATTAAAGTAGTTAAAAAATAGAATATGGATCATATATTAGAATATTAAAATATAATTTAATCATTATATATATTTTTATGAATTTTTTTTGAGTTATAAAAAATATTGTAACATTAAATACCATATATAGTCATTTTAATGTTAATTTCATAATTTGAATTTATGAACTAATTTCTTAAATAAGGAGTTAAAAATTAAAAACTTTAAAAAAATTATCATATATTACTTTTGTCTAAAAAATCCTTTAAATTATCCATTTCTTCTAAATCTTGTCACTTTTAAATTTTTTTAAATCTATTTACTTTTAATTTTATATGTCTTGCGCATGTGATGTATCGACACTAGGAAAGTATTCCGGATAATTATACTATTATTTAAAAATAAAAAAATCACTAAAAAAATATATTTTTTTTATAAAAACTATCAAAGGTACAATTTCATAATTGTTTTATTCTTATCCTTATCATAACAACATATTTTTGACATTATGTGAGAGAGGGAATAATTTTTTGTAAATATTAATTTATTAATATATAAAAATTTCAAAATCAAATAAAGTGGACACAAAATTGGCTAAAAATTTACAATATATAATAGGAAGGTCAATAAAGATTCAATCTAGTAATTTAGGGGTAGTTTTTTTGATATTTTAATCATTTAACCCCTAATTTAACACATTTACCATATTTTAACCTTTACTATGGTGGATAAATCTTACTAGTGTGACTTATTTTTATGACTAGAAACAAAATATACCTTATTACCTAATTCTAACATGATGTTCCCAAATTTTAATTTTTTTATAATATTTAATTTTTATATGTGGAAGAAATTAATTTTAATAAAATTTAACTTAATACAATAAAAATAATTTTTAGAGAAACTTTTTATGCATAAAATGAATTCACATAATAATTATGTGAAATATTTATCACGATTACATTTATTAGTTTATGGATAATAAAAGTAGGGTTATGTTAATTTAAAATAATTAAACAAACAAATGGATCATAGTTAATAATTAATTAAAGAAAAAAACCAAAATAGTGTTTTTATTAGAATAAAAAATCACTTTGGTTCTAAAACGTTTAGTATAGATTTATAAATTCATAATATTAATTTAAATTTTTTTATTTTTCTACCTAAAAATTTTATATTTTGAAAAATTTTCCATATATTTTTAATTCATTCTTATATCTTAATAATTTCATAAAAGTTATAGCATTTGTAAAAACTGTTTTTTCATTATTCAGCTAAAAACAAACTATATCTGAAAAATCCAAAAACTTCATCCTATGTTATTCTTAATGTTATAAAACCAAAAAAAAATCATTTTTATAAAATTTTATATATAAATTTTAGACATTTAACTTTTAAATATAACTATATCATACATATAAGAAAATTATTTAAAATAAAAACTACATTTATTTTATCTATTGAAAAATCATCTTATTATTCCACAATGTGTTTATAATATAATAATATTTAATTTTAATTTTCATAATTAACCTAAATATATTTTTTATAAAATATCCAAAAATTAACCAATTCTTTGGATATATGAAAAATAAAAATTATGTTATGGAAATATATAAAAAACCTTTTCAATCACTTTATAAAAATGGGAATGTTTCCATAGTTTTTTTATATTGGTTTGTAGAAGTTAAAATATATAATTTTATATCTAATTTATCATATATTTTAAGAAACCATTGTGAGATATATGAAAAATTATAAATTTACACACTTTCCTCTTTCCCTTGAGCCCTCCTCATAACCTGACTCACAATCTTCCTGGCGACTCACAACCTTCCTTTCCTCCGAATCAACTTTCTCCATGGTGATGTGAGAGCTCTACAATAAGGTATGGTGTATCAAAAAATGTTTAATCCCAATAAGAATTTGTGACCATGCGAGTGAAAGGTAATAATTATGGGGACATTCTATATCTAGGATGGTTTAATGTATAATCTGTTTTAGAGACATGTGCCTAATATTATTGTTGTTTCTTTGAGAATTCAAAAATAGAACTCCTATGAGGAGGGTTTCTAATTTCTTTCTTATCATTATACATATATTGTTTTTTGAAATGAATATATTATGGTTTTATATATTCATGGTTTCAATTTAGAACATATTAGGTTATATTTTTTTGGTGGCTTCCATCGACTGATATCTAGAATAATTATAGGGTATTTTTTCTATTATTTTGGATAGGTTTAATTTAGGTTTTCTATAAGGTATTTTTTTCATTATTAATTGTTTAAAAATGAACATGGATATGGTTTTAAGGGATGGTATAAGAAATATCATTTAGGCTAAGTGTAAGTTAAGTGGTTTTTAGCTTTATGGAATTTCTTAAATCTTCCTCCATTTTTATGACCTTGATTTTTATTTAAAGAGTAAATAAAATTATATTAACTTTATTAAAGTATTAACCAATGGTTTTAAATTTAATTCCTTGGTTTTTTTAGGTAACTTCTCTTTGAAAACCCATATTTTATACTTTTGAAAAATTATGTGTTAGCTAATTTGGAAATTAAATCATAGTTTATGTGGTTTTTGAATAATAGACTAATCTTATAATATAAACCAAGTCAATCTAGGCATATATTGATATAAATATAATCTTTGATAAATTTTACCTTATTATATATGATTGATGTTTTTAATATATTCCCTTTTCATATATTAAATCATAAAATGTAAGATGGAAATCATGTCTCATAATCAACTTAATTAATTGATCATGAATATCTAGGGGAAACTTTGATCATAAAAGGGACCAATAATGTGATTATATAGTAATTTTATCTTAAATGAATTCTTATTTTTATTCCAATAACACATATCTAGTTAGTTATATTCACATAAAAGTTGGATCACATTACCTCAGAACACACCTTAGTATAGTAAGGGTTTGGATGGGTTTTTAGAATCTTCAATTTCATATTGATCTGTTGATGAGAGAATAATATGTTGTAACTTTTATGACATTTTGAAATATTGTTTTGTGGAATTAATGTGATGGTGGTTCTTGAGGGTAGTTTCAAGGGAGTTTATGATTTTATGTTGGATTTATAGATAAAATTTAAATTGGGGGAAGTATTATAAAACATGTAGTCTAATGCTATTCCATAAAGGGAATGTTTGTATCCTGGAAATATAAGTTGCTTTGTAGAGACTTATGGAGTGGGGGTTTTAGGGTTCTACCTTTTTCATCATAAATATAGTTTGGATTTTATATCCTATCATTTATTCTTGCAGTTATTTCAATTTAGAGGTAGATACACTAGATATCTAGGCTACAACACGACCTTCTTGTTGGAGATTGAATTATGTGATGTAGTGGTATCACATGCATCTTGTTCATTGTCCTAGTTATTGGATTCAGGTATTTGACCTCATAGTGTTTTTTGGATGCATTTTTGACCATCCCTTATTTGGTGTAGTATATTATTTATGTCGTACCCTTATCCCATTTTGACAACCTTGTACCACAATAAAGGATGTTACAACATAGTCTTCTCATTTCTATTTTTCCTATAAATTCGGAAACCCATTTTAACTCTTTTTTACTCTAGTATTTTATATGGGTTATAAGTTTAGTCCTTGGAGATTTTAGGTAGTATGTCAACCACTCATTTTGGGCTTTAACCCCTAACATCTGAATATCAATCATTGACAATTATAATTTGATCAAGGTTATTCCTTTCATTATAGTGAATGTTGGTTATCTTTATCTTGTTCCATCCTTGTATAGGTATTTGGAAGGCTTTATTTGAGGTAGGGGATCCTAGTTCTCAACCTTTTAAGTATATGTGTGGGAATTGCATTCATTCTTCTTCCTTTGGTTAGATAATGTGGCCATTATAAGAATATAATTAATCATATTGACTAAAATTGATGGGAAGGTATAAATTCCCCTTGTATTTTATGAGCCTGAAGATATTTATAATGGAATTATCCATTCTTGATTATGAGTATAAAGTTCATGGTTCATGAGAGCCTTTTTTTTCTAACTGTTATAATTGTGAGACCCTTGTTGTGTTGATTATTTTATTCCACCCGAATTAAAATTTTAAGAACTTATAATTGGATAATGAATTAGTTACCCATGGACATATGGAATTGAGTGGTATTACCCTTGATAAGAAATTAATGTGATGAAATCCCTCAATGTAGAATATGAATTTATGGTATTTTAAAGTTGTAATATAATATAGATTATTTTTGTGCTTTCTGTGTATCTTTTGTCATTATGTGAACTTAATTAGGGAATGTGTGGTGATGGTGTTGACTGACTTGGGTGAAAAATTTGTTGTGCAACAAAGTGATGTTGGTTGGCCTAAAATGTGATGAGGGATGGTGTGTAGTGGTTAGATTGTCATTGCTACAGTGATATGGTTGGGTTATAGAAATGGATTTTCTTAAATTGTATTTTGGTGGTAATTTATGTGAGATAGTGTGTTTCTGTTAGTTTCTTGATTACCCATGGAATTAATTAAAATGTCAAAACTGAATATAATGGGAAGAAATTAATCTCAATTAATTTGATTAAATGGATTTAATGAAATATGAATTTGGTAAATGTGTGAAAATGTGGGATTAAATATAATATGTGATAATTTAATTTGTTAATTTAATACCAATAAACTAAATTTTTCCTGAAAAAATATATTCTATAATATAGGAGATTATATAATTTGAAGTGGTAGTTGTGTGGATATATGTGGTGGTTGTGTGGTGTGATACATTCAGTGGCGCTAATAGTTCTAACTGGTGTCATAAGTTGTAGTGTTAGGGTTTTGGAGTATGTTAGTGTAGTTTATGTTAATCCACAATTTGGGGGTTGTGTTCGATATTGTTCTTTGTCTGAGGGTGGTGCGGGTGCATGGTTGAGAAAAATACAAAATGGTTCGATGAGTGACAAGCATTTGTCCATTATTATAGATACTTTTATGTATCCATATTTCATTCAACCCAATCCATGTCATTATCCTTTAAATGAGGATTGTATTAACCTCATGGGGACTAGGTAGTTTTATCCCTTTTGTATTGTGAGAGTGGTGCTATAGTCAAATGGTCCCATTGGGTGATTGTAGGGGGTTGAGTATTTGGGCAATCAATCCTCTTAGGATGTAAATTCCTTGGATGGCCTCCAACAGGTTTATTCGTGGAGCCAAAAACACCCAATGAACCTAGTATCCATGATTCATGGGTCTGCTTTCCAAAGTTAGGCACTCAATGGATGATAATTAGGCCAAAGAAACTTAAGGACTTCATTAGTTGAGAGGATGGGAGGTCGGGATCACCACACGCTCTGGTGGGGTGTATTATTACAATTCCAAGAAAATATTATAGATTTAAGTCACATTAATCTATTTTTGAATCCTTGGTTCATTCCCAAAGAGTGTGTCCATGGGCTACCCCTGTTTTTCTGGATCTTTATAGGTATGCCTGGATTTGATGCTACGGAGTTAATGCTCACTTAATCCATACAATAAGGCACTCTGGAGTTTATAGTCATCATAGGAGATGAAAGGTGACTTGATGTTGGGATCATACTGATAATATGGGTTTCCTACATATCATCAGGATAGGAATCAGATCCCATGTAGATCAGAAGAGTTGTGAATTATGCTAGGATGCTACCCATATGAGGAGACATGATTGGGTGAATCCTTTTGGAAGGGAACCCTTTTGAGCTCTGGCCGTCAAGAAGGCGTCCTACATATCCTGGTTTTATTAGGAATCTGAGTTCTCATAGTTTATAGTTGTTTGGATGTTGTAATTGTCAAAAATATCTAAGCCCACATGATTCATGATCAGTGTGAGAAACAAGAGGATGTGAGAGATCCAACCAACCATACACTTCATCTCCTGCTGATGGGAGAGGGAAGGCCTATGACGGAAGAGGTCAGGGTAGCCATGGGTAAGGGCACATAGCGATGAACATTTTAATGTGGGATGAAATTAGAGGTCATGAAGCTCGTCCCTTGGAAGATTGGGGACTTACCTCAATGAGAGAAACCCAACAAACTTTATTGGAAAGGGGAGGAATGTTGAATCTTATAAAAATGATGAGCGAACATGACTCATTCGATTGATCACCATTCCTCATTGAATGGAAAAGCAAGTGATCACCATAAATACCTAGAATAGGGAGTTTCACGTCAGCATCCCAAGGTTGGACTTTGATTTACCATGGGAATATTTCCTTACATACAACCCTGGAGTCCGAACTGTTGTGGTTAGAGCCTTCATGACTCTTCTTACCATGGGTATGTAGACTCAAAGGGGAACACTGATGCGTTTGATGATATGATCATATGGATCTGGTGACTTTAGAGGAGGCTTTGGCCCGATGCTGGGGGACTGGTTCATAAAGGGCCTATAGAGGACTTGATGGTAATAGAGGGACAATATTGGAGCTTGAAGAAATAATAACCTAGGACACCCCCTTCTGTGTACTATTTCATTTTAAAGGATTGGGGGAGTTCTGTATAGCATAGTGGTATGTGAGTAGAGGGGTCATCCACGTACCGAAGTAGTACGCGGTTAATGGTACATGGTTCTGAATGCAGTCTGTCATACCACTTTGGGATCCATCCACATACTGATGCAGTACGCGGTGCTGGGTTAAATCCTTATAGTGATACACTATGTAGAACACCATATCAAAGGAGGGTCCTAGGGACTATCATTCGTAGGGAGTTCATTCGCACAAAATATGTGGTTTGTAATTTCAATGATTAGGTTTGTGGTTATCCCATTGTTAATAAGTTCCTTCATTTTAGGGTTCATGATGGTTATACCTGCGAAAACATGGTTTGCAATTTGGGCTCTACTAATGATTCGAGAATGAAGCCGGATTCCTCTCCAAATTCTTACTTCCAACCTCTGGGGTCTCCTCCTTTCTTTATTCATCTATCCTTATCAATTCCTTCTATGATAATTTTTATAGATAAATGGGGAAATAATATCAATGGGAAAGCAAAACCTTTTTCAAAATCCCATGAAGCGATATATTGACCCATGTAATACTTAATCAATCAAGGTTTGCGGAGGACGTGGTTCACAAGTCATGGTTTGAAGAACCTTTCCAATTTTATTCGTCCACGATTACTAAGATCTCGAGACGATATGCATATGTCATTCATGTTACAGGTTTAGCCAGTGATGTGGTTCGCGGTCAACTAGGTTCATTGGCCATCGCCCCGCAAGCCAGTGCCTCGTAGGTAGTTCTGCATACTGGTTGTTCACGGTTCATGCGGTCCGCAGAGCCTTCCTAGTGATGTTACATAGGTCACTTAAAAAATCTTGAGAAATTTAATTCCTTCAAGTTTCGTCTGATGTTTTCAAATCAATTTGAGTCCATTATCTTTACTAGACTTGTAAGAATGATTTCTTACATTTTTAAAGTGATTGTGGGATTATTTTATTCCCTTGGTGATGTTTTTAGGACCCTAAAAATGTCCCCCATCCGAATGGGGTCCGTTTAGAATGAAGATGAGACTATTTTGATGTAGAAATGGTCTTGAAATGAAGTTGTTCATGGTATAATAGATGGGTCTGGCAGGAGGGGACCACACCTATATATATGGGCCGTTTTCATTTGTCTTTTATTGTTTCGCATGGAAAAAAGTTCTCTTGACTCTCCCTTTTCTCTATCTGCCTTCGTGTACCATCTCTTTTGCAAAAACCGTGCTCTCGAACAGCTTTGTACATGCTGTGAACCAATATTTTCACCATTTCTTCTATTGGAAAACCAGATTTTGGGTTTTGTGAATGGCATTGTGGAATTTAAAACTAAAATCTGTACCTCTGCATAGAAAAATGCTATGAAGTTTGCGTGTCCCACACACCGAGATTAAACTAACGAACTGAAATTTAAGCCTTAATAATATGGACTTAAACTTTTAAAAAACAACTTTGATCATGGAATTCACAAGGCCTTAGTTCATGTTATTTTCCATCCATGAACCCTTCTGTTCACTGGACAATGGTTCGACGACCATCATCTCACAAGTGTTTCTCCTACCATGGCTATACGCATTATAATGTTTCCTCATACCTCATCATTATTCGGGGATTATCTCCACATATCATGTTCCACAAAGGAAATGGTTGTTGTGTACCATTTCTGAGAATAGTATGTAGAGCTCCATAAGAACGCTCCTTGAGACCTTTAGCCATTTTTGTAGAATTTTCCCAATAATTTTTTATTGGACTATCTTTTTGTGGTATTTTTGGATATCTATGTGCATGCTAAAATGGATCATTCATAGGCTTTGACGAATTTGACGAACACCAGTGAAACAATGGTGGGGGATAGTGAGGACCATCTTCAATCCAAAATTTTTCCTCATGACATCTTTTTAAAAGATCTCCTCACACCATAGATCTTAGCTTTCACATTGTCTGTACTGTTGCCACTTTATGGATTTGGTCTTTTTGATGGCATTCCTCTACTATTAGTTGGCCCAAATACCCTATTCATTCTCTTAGAATCATCACAACGACATGACCGGGAAAATATTTCCCCATCAAGAGAAGTAATAACTACTACAATTAAAGAAAATGTGTTCATATTAGAAGGCTTGGCATGGAATCAGGGTGATCATAGGTGTTGCACCACACCTCGAGACTAGTCTCCCAAGAGCACCCGCCTATTATCAACATTTACCGAGAAAACCCTCACAATGGGTGGAGCACCAAGTGGGACCTGTGATCCATAGGATGATTCATCGACAAATGAGCTTGTGAATTCTAGGTACATCAAACCTGTTTGAAGTCCCTTAACTAGTTGAAGGTAGTGAACTTATATCAGGAACCCTAGGTTTCTCATTTCACAGCCTTATCCCCAGGAGGAATCCTTCCTGAGATGTTGATCCACTAGTGTTCAAGCACCAAAACCTTCCATTTTTCATAATGGGATGTGGGAATTATCTTATTATAAATCCACTATCTTATAGGACTCCCCATCCTCGATGAAATTTATGAAGAGTTTATCCAGACAGCCACTACTTGCAATAATATTGACCATGTGTCCTCATTGAAAAAGAGCCTACAGGGTATATGAGATGGACTAATTGGTTGTACCCTCTAGGATCGATCTCTTATCCCATTAGAGGCACATATAAGGTCATTTATATAGGTGAATGGGCCTAGACTGAGAGTTCTCCGTAGTCGAACTCATCCATCCCGCTAGTCTCGACAGATTCTAGGGTCATATTGTGCTATCCTCGAAGTGGGACGATAGAAAACCTAGGGACATGAGCTTCAACCAAACATGCCACCTATGCTTAGATTAGTAGGTTTCTTTTCCATGTTTTTGATTGGGTGGATATTCCCATCCCGCGATGTATATACCGGGGTCCGGGCCTGTACTTTGATGATGGCAGTTGTGCTGGAAGTGGGTCGACTAATCAATCTAGCCCCTCCTACTCTAGCTTGACTTTATGAGTTGTTGGGACAGATACAAGATGTTAGGACTCCACATCATCTCAGTGAACCGTTTCAATTTATGTACAGGTGGATCAAAGAACACTTCCATTGTTATGAATATTAACACACTGTAAGGGTTCCCCACACCGATTTTCAACCTTCCATTCTCAACATTTCCATTGTTTTTATCGGGACTTTAAGTGATACCAATGTAGTTGGGATACTGAATTATGATTCTTTCTTCTCATTTGAACCATAACCTATCCATCATGGACCATTAAGGGATGACAGGGGAAGTTATTTAGATAAATGCTCATACATTACCATGCATCGGGACATGACGTTCACTGCTCAGATAGTTTGGGTGGCCATTTGTTAGTCATACCTCCCTTACCGGTTCACCATGTAATTTGGTTGACTTTAATAAACTGTGCTTCTTCCTGTTTTTCAGTTAAGGGGAGAATCTCATCCCATAATTCTTCACCAGTTATGGATTATGATGATGTAGGAAGGTGCCACTATGGAAGTTATCATCCCAAATATGACGAGATTCACTTTTCTATCACAAGAATATTCCTAACTATGGGTGGTATGTTACCCTAACAAGGTTCTGATAGAATCATTTCATTGGGTCCAGAATCATTTAACCATTATATACCCCGATATGGCCCCGACGACAAGGCCGCACATTCCTTCTGTGAAGAGTGTGACATATACGTCTTCTAGTACTATTAATACAACAACCACGATGGCTATGCTATCTATTCCGGACCTTTTCTCAAGAATATGCTCAACTCCCCATCATAAGTTTCTGGAAGGGGCTTCATCGGTTTGATCTATCTCAATGGAGAGTGATTCAAACTACACCTTTCCTATGGATACTTCCCTTGACCCTGATGAGGTGGGCCCAAAAAAAATATCACTAGATACCCCAAAAGTCGCGACTGCTTCTCCACATCCATCTCCAATGGTAAAACCATCTATGGGTAAGGATATCCCCCCATCTTGGGTAACCTATCTTAGGTCCCTTATTAGTCCTATAATGAAACTTCTTGCCTATAGACCCATTGTGGTGGGGGAGGATCAAGGTACTGGTTCTGTGGGGAGACACCAGGAAGTACAAAAATAGGCATGGCATTAGTTATGTTTCCTTGACACAGAAACACATATGGATAGATTTACTGAAGATACTGACATCTTCTGGTGGTTATTCACTAAGTTGGGTTTCTGTGGATTTGATTACCGGCACTTACTTCTCTTTATCTACCAGATCATCATAGCCTGGGAAGACCTCTCTTCTTGAGGGGATAATCTCACCAAGTTCAATTCGTCCCATAATCAGGTGATGACCTTAAAAGATGTTTTGGAGGTTCTCAATCACCTAACAGCCAATGAGGTGAAGGCTCATGATTTGGTGATATCCCAAAAGGAAGAGATGAGGGACTGCGAGGCCCGCATAGAAAGGTTGAAGGATCAAATGGCCTCATTGTGTGCCAATTATGAAGCTATCCAGAAAAAAGGGAGATACCTTTAATCCGTTATGAAATGCCTACACCTAATAGTCAAGGATGAATAGGATGAGAGAGCTTATTTAGAACAAACTCATGATGGTTCGCGATAGTCAATTGCCATTTTTCTAGAAAGGGAGAGCCAGGTGTTATTGTAACTTTCCCTAAATCATGAAGTGTACTCATTTTCCTTTTGAATCTTTTGGAGAGACTCTAAACTGGGGATGGTCTTCCATTTTCTTGTTGAACCCAATGAAACTAATTTTCCTTCAAATGATTCTTCTTTTCCTTTACATGTCATGTCAATCGATCATAATCATTCATACAAACATCATTTCAGTAAGTTATTAATTTTAAACCATGATTTGAAACTATTATATTGAAATAATCAAATTGGGCTCTAATTTTTTCCTGATCCATAGGATTCAGGGAGCGTAGTTCAACTATTTTTGATGTTTTATCAAAACCCTCATGAACTTTTGTGTCTTTTTCATTATCACCCTAATTGTTTTTCTAATCCGACATGAAACTGGATTAATTGGTATAACTTGACATTTTCTTCGGCTACCCTTTGTGGGTTTTCAACCCAACAAGTTTTAAGCCTCTTTAGATAGCTCAAAACACATTTTTTTTTATTTTTATAAACCATACATATTATTGGTTTATTGAACTCATACTCAAATTTTACCTAGAGGTTCCCTTTTCAGATTTTTACTCTGGCGAGTGTGGCATATTTTTCCCCGGTAGTTCACAGTATTTCCAATAAAACTTATTACCGATGTTTTAGGTTGAAAAGTTTCGACCAAACATGATAAGGAATATGGCCCAATCTAGGTTTCATTAGTCAGGAACGTCTTAATAACTTTCATATATGAATGAAGGATTTTTCATGACAATAAATTTTTGAGTTTTGGACATGTATGAATCTAGGGAGGCATTTTAGGCATATAGAGGTTGGAGAGGACTCTCCTAATGATTAATTTGACTTTAGTTGATGGTTTTTTTTTCAGGTATTATATGCAGAGCCACTGGGGAATGATGTGCATAGTCAAACAAAGGTGTCTGTGAGACACTGGCCTTCCATCTCCAATAGCCTGGGAGGATTTACAACAATTTGAATTTATTTTAATTTTTGAGAGCCGAAGTGGGTGTTTTTTCTTGGTGATGTTAATCGAAAGTATTACAGACATTCATATCGTCTTGGAGTGGGAAACTTCTCCAACAAGATTCATACTTGTGTAAGGGAGAGCTGTTGAATGGTTAGTTCAATTAGAAATCTTTTTCATGCATGGGAATTTTAAAAGGAGAGGATATGTATGCCTTTTTCTAGAGGGGTTTTCCAAATCTAGGGGGTGATATGCGGTATGAATTCCATATGAGCGTACAAAAACATGAAAGGACTCTCCAAAGGATGAATTAGCTTTTATTGATGACCGTCTTGTAGGCATCATATGTAGAACCACTAGGGCATGATGTGCATTGTCAAACAATTGTGTCCATAGGAAACTGGCCTTCCTTCTTCGATGGCTATGAAGGATTATGAATATTGGGACCTTTCCGAACAAAGTATATGACCTCTGACAAGGGGTGCGCCTTAGCTTGAAAAGGGATATTTATTTTAGTTGAAATTCCTTAGGAAACCTAGAAATAAGTGGGGGAAATTTTCCCTCTAATATGAGGATCAAATTCACGCATATGAATGGGGGATATTTATTTTATAGAAACCGCAAGAGAGACTAGAGCTAAATTAGGCCAATGTGTTCTGATATATCTAGGACTTTAGTAGTAAAGATACTGTAAACCAAGGCTATTAGGGACCTTGAATCAGGACGGATGTCATGAGGCTTGGAATCCATTGGGCGTACTGAGGTAGGAGAGGACTCTCCTAGGGATTAATTTTCCTTTGATTGATGAACATCTTATAGGAATCATCTTCAGATCCATTAGGGAATGATGTGAATTGTCAAACCAAGGTGTCCATAGGACACTAGAATTCCATATTCAAAGTCTATGAAGGATTATGAGGATTAATGATTTCTCAGAGCACAGAGTTTGAAGTATGTATGATGTGTATCCAAATACTTTATAGACATTGAGGCTATGATCCACTCATTGAATTAGGTATCCAATAACTAGATCTAACTCCAACATAGGGTGAGGCATTCATCCCATCTTTGGGGTACTCTGTCGTTTAACTTATTATGACCTGGATGTGGGGTTCCTTACGGGGAAGGGAACCATGACATGCTTTTTAGGGTAATACTTCTAGGACCAAATCCTTGTACTTATTTTCCATGATGTCATGGTAGATCTATCACTGAAATCCCAAAGCTCATGTGAGTTATACTCAGTGTGAGAAACAAGGGATTAAGAGGATTCCAGATCGCCACTTAAGAGTAGAAAAATCCAAAATAGGGATAACTTTAGGCTTAAACCAATACTATGTAATTTAACATCATACATCAAGGATGATTCCGACCTTGCATTATAACATTGTGTGGTGAGGAAATTATGTTGTGCAGTTTAGAGTCATGTAGTGAGGATTTTATGCTATCAAAAATATCATTAATATCTTTTAGTTAATCATTATTGGGATGTTTTGACATTCCTTATACATGAGTAATGATATAAGGTGTAAACCATAGTCTCGAGGGGAAACTTGGATCGGGAGGAATGACATGGGTCCTATAAGCCATTGTAAATACTGAATTAGGATATGAATTTCTTGAGGAAATATTTTCCTTTGATCGAAAACCAATTTTTAGGCAACATATACAGATCCACCGGGGAAGGTTGTGCATATTGAAACAAAGGTATCCACAAACATTGTACTTCCATCTCAGATGGCCAAGAATGTTTATGGGGATCCAATTTTTCATAGAGTATGAAGTTTGAAAAACAAGAAATTTTTTCTAGGGAACATAATAAATACCCAAACCGAGATTATACATGAACTATGAGATCTTCCACATAGATTTGAATCATATGTATTGAGGGAATCATGATCTTTTGAATTCTTATGCGTGGGGGGGGGGGATGTGTGGGACCTCATAACATTGAAATTCAGGCCACAAATAACTCTTGTATAATCTCATAGTTTATTGTCACGAGGTTAGGACCTTTCATGAACCCCCAATGAGTCTGACCTATGAATTGAGGAAGGGACATTTTTTTAAATGATGGATGGTCTAGAATGCCAGATCTGAGCATCGATACGTATCATGCAAGGGAAGGAATCAAGTCGTACGTAGTTCTAAACATTCCCTACAAATGTTCATTCCATGTGTAGGGACATGAGAAGAAATAATATATATATATATATATATATATATATATATATATATATAATTTTGGTGGTGGGCCTGGGATTCCAAATTCGAGCATCACTACGTATCGTCTAAGGGTAGGAATCTAGCAACATGTTGTTTTGAACGTTCCCTACAAAGGTTCGGTCAATGCATTGGGACATGAGAGGGAATTATTATTATTATTTTAATATTTTATATACATACATACATACATACATATATATATTTTGGATGGTATGGGATGCCAAATACGAGCATCAATACATATCCTACAAGGGCAGGAATCAAACCACATGTAGTTCTGAATGTTCATTGTACCGATCTGACTCTGACATAAGAGTGTGATCATTTTTGTTTCATCCACTATGGATGTCAGGTCTACCATATTTCTCTATTTTTTTACCTAATGGAATCCTTACCACCATCACTAAGCTCACGCGAGTTATAATCGATGTGAGAAATAAGGACTGATAAAGGTTTTTCTTATATATGTGGGGAGATAGAGGGCATGATAGAAGATTTTTTTATATGGTGGGGTCTGGGATAAGATCAAGGATCAATGAATCGGTATGTATCCCACTAATGAATGGGAATAAAGACATACATTGTTCTGTAAGGGATTACATAGTTTATCATCATGTGATTAGGAAGATTTATGCTATGCAGTTTAACATCTCACAGCTTGGATGCTATGCCATTTAGTTTAGATTCCTATAGTGAGGAAAATATCATCACACTTTTAATGTCATGTTGCAGGAACTAATACTATACAACTTAACTTCATGTGGTCAGTATGATGAATCATAGTTTAGGGTGATAGATTTTGGGCCGTTTATGGGCATTAATATTACGCGAAGTACTTCATCAAAAACCTTTCATTTTTGGGAGCCATGATGATCTTTCTGTCCATTTATATCAAGGCATATGATTCATTAGAATAGACCCTGTGTATGTAATATGGTCCCTCCCACTTTGGTTCATGATTTAGGGGCTCCTTCCTGAGTAACATCAGGGTTCTGAGGACCAACACCATCTCTCCTTTGAGGAATGATCGAAGGAAAACCTTTTTGTTGAAGGCTCGTGCGATATGATTTTGGTATACCTACAAATGGTAAAAAGTGTGAAACCTTTTCTCATCTTGATTATTAAATTCATCAAACTGTCTCTGGGATAGATCATCCTTGGAAATTTGATCAAAAATGGCCACACCAAGTGATGGTACTTGAACTTCGAAAGGAAAAATTGCTTTTTCCCCATATAATAGTGAGTATGGGGTTTCATGGGTGGCAGTGGAGGTTGTGGTATAGTAAGCCAATAAATCATGAATTATCTGGTCTATCAACAATTTCTTATCCTTATCTACCATTATTTGGAGTATGTTGGATAGAGTTTTGTTGAAATCCTCTATCTTTCTATTAGCCACCGCATGGTAGCAGGATGAATAGTAGGATTTGATTCTATACTACTAGTATAATTTTTCCAACACAATAGAGTGGAATTTGGTGCCATTTTCCATCAGTATTGTATGAGAGAATCCAAATATAGTAATAATGTTTTCCTTCACAAAGATAATGATGATTTTCACCATGAATTTTTTATGGGGTATAGATTTGGCCCATTTGTAAAAGAAGTTGATTTCTCTGAGTATGAACTTGAATTTTCTTACTGTAGTGGGGGTATAATCCCACAACATTCATCCCCTAGGTGACAAATGGATAATAGTACCTATCTGTATGAAGTAAATTCTAGGGACAATGAATAAAATTGGCATTAACATAGAAGGAATGACAATTCTTGGAGAATATGGAATAGTCATGTATCATAGTAGGAAAATATTACCCAGGACATCAGATTTGATAAGAGATCTTGGTTGCCAATTGGTGCAATCCACAAGCTCTGAAGTTGCTGGGAAAAAAAATCCTTCAAGGTAACATTGTAGCATTTTAGGTTGCTTGTGTTTGTTGACAATGCAGGTTTCCTTGGTGAATTGTTTAGTTCTAGAGATGTTATTGACAATCCACGTTGAAAAAGAACCATGAAAAAGGAATGGGTGATTTGGAGGCGGTACAAAAGAACAGATACCAAGTGGTGCTATTTTCCAATGTTTGAAAAATTTATTGGGTCCAAAATTTGGAGTTTGGTGAGTATCGCGAAATATGGATTTCCTTGAAGATCTCATCAAAATATGGTAAAGGCATGAGTTTTGTGAATATGAGCTTCTTGATGTGTATTTCATGAAGACATGAAGAAAGTTGATGGTGTTCTTCATGATTACAACGAGATTCATGAGAAGACGCATTGGAGAGAATTGTGATGGTGAAGGGCATTGCGAGTGGAGCTTCGCGGTGAAGGTACGAAGGGATTGATAGAATGCTCTGTGATTATGATGAGATCCACGATCAGAACATTGCCGTGGTGCTTTGCAATTTAGAGATATTTTTTTTTCGGAAATTTTGGAGCTTCTTGATTTGTGATGAAGTGGTGCTGACTTCGAAAGAAAAGTTCGAGGTTCGGTGAAATTTTCTATAAATTTACCTTGACCCCCTCGAACAAAGTATAATGTTTTCGAAGAAAATATTTTTCTCTCAATTCGCAAAGGTGTTTCACGAAGGCAGTGTTCTTCATGGAAGGAAGGAGATTCACAGTGGCTAATATAGTGTTGCGAAACAGGCGTGCTCTGCATTGGCTCAGTGAGCTTTATGAAGGAAGTATCTCTACGATGACTTGAGCTCTGCAAATGCCTGAGCTCTACAAAGGTGTGAGATTTGTGAAAAGGAAGAAGATTCGCTAAGGTTTGTTTGAGCTTCGCGAAATTTGGACCTTCGTAGAGTAGGGTGCTTTGCGAAGGTACTTTCCAAAGGTTGGTGCCCAGTGGTCAGGGGTAAAGGGTTATTTATCAGTGGATGAGATTTAGAAATCCAAAGAGAATCTAGATACAGTGGAGGATACATTCATTATTGGTAATGAAGGGACCTACAGGTCTATAAACTATGAGTGGATCTTCTGAGGAAGCAGTGATCTCACTTCAATTGAGAGAGCAGCGAGTTCTCAAATTGTGACTGGTTTTAAACTAGGAGGGACAATGAGTCCGCTTCAAACTTGTAAACAACAGTGAACTTATAGTGGAATTGGTACATTGTAACACTACCGGTGTATGATCCTTGGATGTAGCCTAGTGAGGGTGAACCATGTAAAATTTTTTGTGTCATGTGTATTATTTATGGTTTATTCATACTCTGCAGTGGGAAGGAGAGAGAAGAGAGTTTTGTATAATAGTAAAACAAGATCAAACACAACAGTTGTTTTAATCCGTCATTCCCTGATTCACCCCCCCTCTCATGGTATCTAGCCTAGTGGACCTTATAGAAGTGAAATTATTTCATGATGACAACAATCCCTTCTCCATAAATGAACTTGAGAAGGACTCCTTCGAGGCCTTGTTTTTAGAGAACATTTTCTTGGTTTTACCATTGTACAAGAAAAAGTTGACTACCCATCTCCAGATCAGTTCCCTTCTACCCATATCTGGTGGGAGTTCCCCCCTCTAGAGGTAATTTTCAAGGGGATTCATTGAACTAATGGTATGAACATAAGGCTCATAAATGTGGAAAATATCATCAATACCCTTCATATTGTTTTGAATAAATTGAAAGACCATTTGAAAGTGGGAAATGCTAATAAATGTATCATCCCAGTCTGAATCAGCCAAGGCTGTGGCTATATTTTCCAAAGCATCGACCTGAGCATTTTGTGATCGGGGGACATAGGTCTGCATTGGTTCTGATGGGAATTTTTCCATTAGTTCTCAATCATGTTTCATTAAGTGGGCCAATACTTTTTTCTTTAATGCCATAGTAACCATTGACCTTCTTGATGACTATCTTCGAATCACCTTTTATCTTCAGGTTCTTGACTTGTGCATGAATTTCCAACTATAGGCCCATAATGAGCGCATTGTATTCTACTTCCTTATTTATATATTCCTTCAAAAGCATGAGGGAGTAAGGCAAGAAGGACCTTTCTTGGGATATGAGTATAACTCTAGCCCCTCTTTGTTGATCTTGGGATCCTCCATCCTTTTCCATATTGGGATTCTGGAATCACCATAAAAGTACATTTCCTATTCTTAGGGGTCCTCCTGGATAGAGAAAACTTCTTCATCCATAAGTTCAACATCCAACAAGGTTGTTTATTCTGAGGGGTGATCTACCTGGAAGCCTACTAACACCTGGACTTTGATGTCCTTCTAGGGTACGTACCGTATGTAAAATTTTTTTAGGATGACTTCCCACTGAGATAGGCATCCAGTTTTCATGGGACGGTTGAGAATATATTTGATAAGGTTGTAGTAGGAGACTAAGTGGACCTCATGGTGCTGTAGGTAATGTTTGATGTTCTAAACTATGATGATTAGGGCTAGGGAGTTCTTTTTTATTCATGAATATGATGTTTCAGCATTAATCATTGTTCGATTTAGGTAATAGAGGATGTTATCATTGCATGCATCATTATTCTATGCAAGAAAGGTGCCTAATTACCATTCCACCGTAGTTATGTTCAAAATAAGTGGTCACCACTCAACTGGAAGCACCAAAACCTATGGGCTTAGGAGATATCTTTTGAGATCGTCGAACGATTCTTAACAATCATTATCCAAATCATATATGACCTATTTCTTCATTAACCTAGTTAAAGGTAATCATTTACACTCAGGGTTGGATATGAAGAACCAATTTTAGTCCAAATGCCCATGTAGACCTCTCAACTCAGTGAGGTTGTACGATGGGGACATGCTAAGGATGGATTTTTTCTTTTAAGGGTCGACTTCGATGTCACGATGGCATACAACGAACCTGAGGAATTTCGCAGAGGTAACAACAAAGGCACACTTTAGGGGATTAATCTTTAAACTATGTTGTCACAGTTTGTTAAATAAGGTTTTGAGAACAATCAGGTGGTTTGATCACTTTCGTGATTTAACCACTAGATCATTGACAAAGCACTCAACAAATTTTTCTAGGAAGGGATTGATGATCTGGTGCATGGCGCACTGAGATGTGGTGCCAGAATTTTTTAGACCAAAGTGCATCACCTTATAACATAATATTCCATGAGGGGCCCTAAAAGAAGTAGATTATTCATCTAAATGGGACATTTGGATCTGTTTTAATACCAAATATCCATCCATGAAAGAGAGGGCCACATATATGATGGTTTCATAGATCAAAAATTCTATGATCAGGACTGAGAAATTATCTTTTGATCAGTTCTGATTAAGGTCCCTAAAGTCGATGTAGATCCTAATATGTCCATTCTTATTTTTTATAGGGACAATGTTTTCCAACCAGATCGGATATTGAACTTCTCGTATGAATATGGATTTGATCAACTGGTCAACTTCACTCTCTATTTCTATAGCATGTCTCAGGTGGGTCCTTTTGGCTGCCTGCTTATACCCCCAATGATCTTCTAGAAAACCCTAATGATGAGTGGTGACCTCAGGATTGAGGCCTAGAATTTCTGGGTATTTCCAGGAAAACACATCTTGATTATTCTTTATAAAGGATCCATAAGTTTCTTACTCATCAATTGGAATAGCCACACTAATCAGAGTGGGTTTCAGGTCATCATCAGTACCTAGGTTTGTCTCCCTCAGTTCATCAACTGTATATAGAAGGGGAGTATTTGAGTTATTCTTCTTCTTCTTCTTCTTCATTATCATCATATTTATCATCTTCTTCCTCTTCTAATGGAGAGAGGATTCACAAGATTAACTCTCCAATGTTGGGAGAGAAACCTTATTTTTCCTTAGTGAGTAAGGCAGGGACAGTTCGAGGACCTGAGGATGGGTTGGGAGTGTATTTGTTATGGATTTTCCTGAAATCATATGAGTCATCCTATTCCTATAAGTCTTTGGACATTGAGGACATAAATTAAATCATGTAGACAATTGAGTCTATCTCCGGGCTTGAACTGATGCATTCAACTTGTTTGTTGGATAATACATACTCCTCCCCAAGATGTTGGAGGGGGTTGGTAGGAGCCATTTCCAATCCATTCTGTGCAGTGATCCAGTCAACGTCATCGGCCAAAGGTTGCTTCTATGTTGGTATATAGAACCCTACATTGACTTAATGTGAATAAAAAAATTTGAACGGGTATTTATCGATGTGAAATGTTCTGTTTTTCCTATAAGGGAAATATTTAACGCACTGATGGTATGATGATGAAATTATAGTATGATGATGCATCTAGGGCCTCCTTAATGAAACATTTAAGGCCATAATTTTACACACAACTAGAAACTCAGAATCCAACATAAGGTTCCCAGGATAATTTTTAAGCTTGATTCGTCCCAATAGATTCTTCTCTATTTTATCATATCCCATTAGAGTTGTGGTGAAGGGTGTAAAATTGTCTTCATCATACCCCATCCAACAAAGTATTCAAAATGTGAGGAGGTTGACTCCAGATCCATTGTCGATGAAAATCCTCCATACATAAATTCCATTTATCTTGCAAGAATCATATAAGGGTTTGATGTTCCCTTTCATGATGGCATATTCATCCTTGTCTGTGAAGGAGATGATGGCATGACATTCTTCGGGATTGGTCTCCATCTAGTAGACTTCAGATGCTGCTACATTAGCCTCAAATTCCTGGGGACCTATTAGGGATTAATTTAGAGCCTCCCTAAGGTCTGAGGATAGACTCAAAGCACAGAAGATTGACAGATTTACTGGTACTAAATCTAGTTACTTTAAAATAATTTATTTCTGCTCTATAGGTAGCCACTTCCCGGATCTGGGTTTATCTTTCATAAAACCTTTAGGGGCTTGAGCTTTGAAATAGATGGCTCGACCTCTATTATAGGAGCTGGTTGAAATAAATTTCTTTTTGGGTTTGGAAAAACTGGTTATCTTGCATGCCTTGGATGATTTGATATTTTATCTTCCTCTGATGGATACTCCAAGATAACTGGGCTCAAATTTATTCTTTCAGGGGTGGAGAAACATTCTGGTTCTCGTTGTGTCTTTCGGAGGGTCCGTCCACGAGTTTCTATGATGTAGACAGTTTTAGTTAAGGCATGGATAGAAAATTTACTCCTTCCATGATCATTCCTTCCATGAAAACCTTGGCCTCTCTGGCCTCTTCCTCCAGCTCTCTGATTGGGCACGAGGACTTCATGTTTGTGGCCATAGTCTCAATCAGAGAAGGGTCCCATAAAGTGAATGACATTAATGGAGCTGAATATTAGTTATTGATCCGAAAATGTTTCTGTATGATTGTATCCTTCTGATGGTGCCGTTTGGTGTGACGGTACCCGTTGTACCGTTTGGCAGGGTGACGCTCGTTGTGCTAAGTCTTTTGGCATGAAGTCCAATCGTGTCAATACTGGATTTAGATTTGGTGTCATCCTATCTTCTTACTCATTCCTTCTACCCTTCTTGCCCTTAGAGGACTACAAGGCCAAAGATAATGGTTGTGTTGCATCAGAAGCTATTGAGGGCATGAAAGGTTTCTTGAACTACCCCTGGAGGATGCATTGAGTTCAGTTTACTGTTTTACGAGTTATCCAACTGTCAAAATTTTTTCCCTCTTACTAGAAACTATTTTTCATTCATCTTCCTCTCTTGAGTATAATGTGGAAACATAGGACACTTGGGATGGTGGTGGGATAAACTTGACTTTATAGGAATCCACCATCTTTTTTCTGGAGATCATTGAAGATGAAACATTCCTGAATGGTGTGTTCCAGTATTCGATGATAGGGAAAATAATTTGGACGGTCATTGAGACCCACTTCATCAGTTTTATTTGGCTCTGGTAGCCAAAGAAAGTAGAAATTCATGGATTCTATGAAGTAGCCACAGACCTAGTCATCTAGTAAATAATAAACTATACCTCATCTCTCCTCAAACTAATTTCATTTAGCGCCCTTTCACTCATCGTTCCATGGTGGGGGTGGTTGTTGGTGCCTAGGGGTCCCACATGATTTGGAAGAGGCCACACAACTAAAGCTGGTGTTGGGGTTGTCATAAGCGTGAAAAAAATCACTTCATCTTTCCCACTCTTTTTTCTAGGGCTGATGGGACCACTTGGGACTTGATATTGTTCTACTACAAGGAGTTTTTTATCCTTTGGGAAATGGTAGAGAAATCTCATAACCCACTTTTGTACTTCACCAGGATGAGTGATGTTCACAATTCATCATGAAGGTTGTCGAATCACATAACAAGCATTTTATCTTGGGGGAGTGGCCAGTTCATGGAATAAGTTAGGCCTTTCCATCTTGCAATGAAGTCTAAAATCCATTCATTCTCTCACTGTTTTAATATCATGAGATCACTGACCATTGTCTTAGGCAATGTCGAACTAAAATGGAAGAGAAACTATCACCGGAGGTCCTCCCAACCTATGATTGAGTTAGCTGGAAATATAGTATACCATACGAAGGCTGAACCTTACAGGGTCTGCACAAAGAATATGAGTTTTACTGCTTCTTGGTACCCCGGAGTTCCTATCATGGGGTCATAGTAAAAGGCGTAGTGAATTATATTTTGTTCCTGGTCTCCCAAGCCATTTAATAATAAGAATATAGGGTTTTTGAAGTTTGGTTTTGGTAGAACATTTCTCACCCAATCGGGGTAGGGTTTGTGCTCTGGTTGTATTGGAGCGCGCCACCATTCCATGGCTTCTAGTCGAGATATTAGTTGCTCGATGGTATTCAAGATCCCTTGATACATATCTTTCCAAGATTGAGCTTATTCTGGTGCAGCGACAGCCAAAGTTGGGCGTGTCTGTCTTACTGGAATTTGGGGTGGGTACCTAATCGGGGATATGCTTTGTGGGTTCACTTGAATATACTATGGCTTCCTTCCCAGTGGGGGAAAGTCTTGATGTCTTTACGGGGTCAGATTTAAGTAGGATAATGGTCCCGGTGCCATATTGGAGAAGAATTCGAGCGTGACTTCATTTACCAGGATTAGGGCATGTGGAAAGGGAACCTCTTCTAGGAATACCTATTAACTTTCCATAGGGGGGACACATCCAGCAAGATAGCTCCCATGACTCAGCTCGACATTAATTTTCCCAAGCTCTTTCATTTCTTTGTCCTACTTGGAGAATCTTTCCTCGAGAGTGAGGGGCACATTCTCAAGTGTAGGAGGAGGTGGGTCATAGATGAACTAGGATTTATTTTTCTCTTTTTTGGGGTTTTTTGAGGAAGGTAATGGAATATTAACTTAGGGGGAGCCTAAATTTAGAACCACTCTCTTGTTCCGGGTATGCACACCATCAGGATCGGTGTGGGATGGCTCTGGTAGGGAACAATATTCTCTTGATTCCTCTTCCATTGTATCATTTTTTGTGACATCCTTGTGGTTTACATTTACCACATTCACTGATTCATACCACATTGGGGGTGGTGTACCTAGTTCCGAATGGAAGGAAGGATTTCTGCATCATTATTTTGAATTTGTCCTCTCATTTTTCATTATTGTTTTTGTTTCTTAGTGAAAATTGACCCGAAGGATGCCCTGTTCTAACCTCGTAATGTGCCTCCATCTCAGAGGGTGCGAACAATGAGACAGTGTGGAACATGTGACTTCTCTTCTCATCATTATTCTAAGACAAGATAATACATACGTTCAATGTATGGGAACATGAAGTAAAAATTCCCTAAGCCCTGTGGATTGGGGTTGTTCACATTCTTCCATTGAGGTACTACAACCTGGATTTTCACTTCATAGGGGAGAATTTTGAGTTAAAAACACCCCCAGACTTGCGGGCTGGGGCTGTTCCCGTATTGCGGTGGTTGCCGCCACTATTGTCACCTTTTTGATTTCATTCAATCCTACAATGGTCTGAGCCGAGTATGGAATTGGGAATGTACAAGATTTATGGGCTTTTGAAGACTTGAGAACTAATTTTTGGTTGTATTTTTTAGGTGGGAAGCCTGCTAGATGTTCTCGGTTACCTAGCTCAGAATATTTTCAATGGCTTGATTTATTCGGTCCTGACACTTTTGTGACTTACTCCGAGTGGGTTTTTGTTGAGTATTCCATATTTCTTGAGAAGGGATTTCATTTGATTCCTGCCTATGGGTAATGGAATTGAACGATGTCATCTCCAATGAGGAATAATGGGAAGGACACAAAGTGATGTGTAGAGATCCATGTTCTCCCCATCCCCAAATATAAAATCCAGTTGTGGCATCACCAATGAGCCAACAAAACTTGTGCAGTGCATGGAGGCAATCTAGTTCAAGGTTTTTCTATCGCCTTTATGATTGTGGATTCCGTGTGGATGGGAGGGATTCTAGGTCGATTAGACGGAGAAACGCCCCTAACATGTTGACATGGTTTGCATACCCTTCTTAGGGCATGAACTTATCATTTTGCTAGCAAGGATTTGTCCATATATTGAGGTGAATTTCATGCATACATTCCTAATAAAACACTCCTGGTATGTTGAACTGAGATGTGGACATATGAAAATACATCACTGGTATACTATCCTTAGCTATTTGTCTTCTCAAAAGCAACATATCATTCTGTTATTCTTTTGGGGACTCCTCTACTTGATACTCCCAACTCTACTACTTCTTAATAATTTTGTTTCAAGACGCAAGGTTGGTGGGAAAATAATTTATACATGAACTACCTGGGGGTGCCTTAGAAGATAAGCATGGCCCCGAACCATCATCTGGTTAAGAAAGGATATCACATATCATATAAGGAGTTTCTGATATGTATGACTCCATATTTCAAATCATCTCATAATAAGAGGTCTTCCTTACATTAGTTCCAGCAAGGGGAGGGCCTTCTTACCAGTATGAATTTTTATTTCAAGGAGGAACTCTGCAATCAGTTCCGCAATGGAGAGGGCTACCACTGCAACATGATTCCCAACCACGAGGGGGTGTACCTGTGACATATTCCCTAGGGAGGATCTTCAGGGATAGCTATAGTGAGGGGAGGACCTTCTTGCTGCTTGATGTCTCCAAGGGGAGGACCTTCTCGATGACTGCTATAATGGCGAGGACTACTATCACATCTTGATACCTGACTGTAGGGAGAATTTGTGTAGTGTACATCCTAGGGAGGACCTGCAGGATGTACTGCACTGAGGGGAGGACCTTCTTGTTTCTTGATGTTACTATCGGGAGGGCCTTCACAGTAACTACCATTGTGGGGAGGGCCTTCACAATGACTATCATTAAGGAATAGAATACCATCATGACTCATCATCCGACTATAGGGAGAAACATATCTACAATGTATTACCTAGGTAGGACCATCAGGGAGGATAACAGAAGGGGGGGGGGGGGGGTGGGACCTTATGGCTCTCAGAACTTTAGGTAATGGGGAGGACTACCCTGACATGCATCAAGAGATAGGCTCCCACGATTGAACATTCCAAGCCCGTGGAGTAAGCCCCCATGGGTGCTCTGGGTAGGACCTTCAGAGCAGCTGGTAGAGACATTGCGGGGAGGGACTTCACAGCAATGACAATTGCGGGGAGGGCCTTTGCAATGACTATCATCAAGGCAGAGAATTCCATCATGACTCATAATCCAACTACAGAGAGAAGCATATCTACAACATATTCCCTAGGGAGGACCATCAGGGAGGATAACAGAAGGGAGGGGGGCTTCTGTCTCTCAGAAATTTAGGTAAAGGGGAGGACTACCCTGACATGCATCAGGAGATAGGCTCCCACGATTGATCATTCCAAGCCCATGGAGTAATCCCCCATGGGTGCTCTGGGTAGGACCTTTAGAGCTGCTGGTAGCGACATTTCGAGGAGGGCCTTCGCAACTGCTAATATTAATTCCATAATTTGGTAAATTAATGATAGGGTATTTAGCCTTTATTGATATTTGTTCGAGGTCATCAAAGACCCCAACTTCCAGCGGAGCAGGATCATGTATGTGCTATTCATTTTCTAGTTTCCTTTGGCACATTTCATTTTTGGGCACTCTCCTGCAGGTAACCAGTGCTGCCTACTATTGGTAATGATTTTCATATATGGGTATATATCTTGTTGGGTATTGTGAAGTCTTCGGGATATGCCGATGGGAATATTGAGTTTTAAAAGGGATATATTCCTACCATAGAGCGGCCACCACATTGGGTTGATATCCCCCAATTTGAATGAATATTTTTTCCCAATTCATTAGTCCATGTATCGCAGAATATAGTTGTCAAACCTCCTAGAATTGAGCAGGGATGCATAACTGCTCCAGAGTGACTAACCCATTTTTTGTGTAAGTCATTCCATTCATGGAAAATGGGTCGTGGGCCTGATTGCTTACCTTTTCCACTGATGCAATTATATCATGAAATGTTTGGTGGATATATTATGGAATCAATGACTGATCATAAATCATGTCCAGGATGTGCTGAGATACATCTTTGGATGGAACTGGTATGAAGTCCCATTTCGATGTCGGAGCAGGAGTTTGTGCCTACTTCGGTCCCCCATGGGTTTCTAGTAGATACTGGTAGTTCTCCTATACCAGGACAATGGAATGAGTCTGCCACTAGTTATCTTCTCCAGTTTCCACTGTATTTAACTCATGGGATTCATATTCATGAGAATGGATTTTAATATTCTCTCTTGTTGTTCTATTTGACTCACGGGATTTGTATGCGTCTGTAGGAATTTGAATCTATTTATATTTTATTGATTCCCTATTTGGATGGTGGGGTTGATATGAATCAGAAGGTATTTGTGCCCATGTGTAGCTAGATGCCACCCTATTTGGATGATGGGGTTCTTGTGAACTAAAAGATATTTGCATCTGCCTATAGTTTGATGCTCTGTCTGCGTGGTGAGACTGGTGATCACTAGGAAGAACGTGCACATGCTCATATTGTGCCACCATATTTCTATGGTGGGACTGAGTGGAGGGGGTAGGGTTGTATTTATTCCTGTTGAATGCTGCCACATTTGTACAAAGGAGTTTCTCCTCAGTAACTCAGGTGATAGCATGTTCCTAATTATATATTCCACACCCTTGGTAGGCAGCTTGGGGGCTTGGGTCTTCTGGACTTTAGTAGGTGCCCTCGACAAAAGGTCCTCTTCAGCGTAAGGATACTTGGTTTATGGGTGTTGGTGGTGACGCTGGGGACTTGTGGGTAGTACCCCATGTGCAATCGAGATGAAGTTTTCAGTTTCGACTTCATCTGCCTCCCTATGATAAGGGAGGTACTCATTGTCACGTTCTGGGGATAGGCTTCTAAAACGGTCTAAGACGACAGCTGGGGATGCCTTGCGTTGGGGCACCAGTCAAAGATGAGGAGGTGACTGGTGAGCTCTTGAAGACAGGAGGGCTTGTCTCATTGCCTCCACCATGGGGAGAGTACCATATTGGTGGTACTTTTTAATCAGCATGTTAGATACCCAGCATTGAAGACACTGGGTAGGAGAGGGGGTCCTACTCTTCATTGGGGCCCCATCCACCTACGAGATCACTAAGTCACGTGTCTACATTGGTTGTAAGGATGTAATTTGGACTGAAGGTCACTCTACGGGAAACTGCAATATATATTTATATATATGACATATACAAACCAAAAAACCTAGTTAAAGTAGAATCTCTTGATCATATAAATATTTGGAAATTAAGCTTTCCCCCTTCCCTTTTTTAGTTGTGAGGTGAAGTAGATTGAGTGGGGTAAAACCACCACCTTGGTTAAGGATTCACGTCGGGTTCACCATTTTTGTTTCGCCACTGTGGGTGGTGTGGGTGCTTTGTTGAGAAAAGTGAAAAATGGTCCAATGGGTGATAAGAATTTGTCCGTTATTATAGAAACTTTCATGTAGCTGTCTTTATTTCAACCCAATATGATTCATCATCAATTAAATGAGGATTGGATTAACCCCATAGGGAATGGAAAGTTTTATCCCTTCTGTATTGTGAGGTAGGTGCTACAGTCAGATGGTCCAAGCGAGCGATTACAGAGGGTCGATTATTTGTGAAATCGGTCCTCTCAAGATGTAACTTCTTCAGATGGTCTCTAATGGGTTTATTCTTGGAGACAAAAACACCCAATGACCCTAGTATCCATGATTCATGGGCTTGGTTTTCAAAGGTAGGTTCTCATTGGATAATAATTCATCCAATGACACTTAAGGACTACATTGGTCAAGAAGATGGCAGTTCGGGCCCACTGTACCCTGGGGGGGGGGGGGGTTATTGCCTATTCTAAGACTCTATTATAAATATAAGTCATGTTAATATGTTCATGAATCATTGGTTCATTCCCAAAGAGTGTGTCCATAGGCTACTTCTGGTTTACAGGATCATTATAGGCATTCATGGACTTGATGCTATAGAGGTAATGATCACTTAATCCATACAATAAGGCACACTAGAGTTTATCGTCATCCAGGGGGTTAGAAGGTGACTTGATATTGTGATCGGAACCATAATATGGGCTTTCTGGGTATCCTTAGGAGAGGAATCAGAGCCCGCATAGTTCGAGATAGCTGGGGATTACACTTGGTAGGTTCCCATTTGAGGGAACATGATTAGGAGAACCCTTTTGGAAGGGCACCCTTTTGTGCTTGGGCCTTCATGTAGGCATACTATGTATCTTGGGTTGATCAGGATTCATAGTTATTGTTTTTCATAATTGTGTGGATGTGGTAATCACCACTAATCTCTAAGACCACATGTGTCATGTTTGGTTTGAGAAACAAGAGGATGTGATATATCCAACCAACCACACACCTCATCTCCTATTGATGGGAGAGGGTGGGCCTATGGTTGAAGAGGCTAGTGCGACCATGTTGGATGGCACAAAGCAATTAACCTTTTAATTTGGGATGACATTAGTGGTCATGCAACATAGACCTTGGAAGATTGGGGCATTACCTCAATGGGAGCTCCCTAGAAAACATTCAGGGAAAGGGTAGGAATGTAGAATATCATCAAAAGGAGGAGTCAACATGACTCCTTTGACTGATCACCATTCCTTATTTACTGGTAAAGAAAGTGATCACCCACAATCCCTAGAATAGGGAGGTTCATGTTAGCATCCCAAGGTTGGACTCTGGGTTAAAATGGGAATGTAGACTTACATACATACATGGAGTCCAAAACGTTGTGGGGAGAGCCTTGAATGAGTATGTAGACTAAAAGGGGCACACTGATGCCCCTGGTGATCTAATCATATGGGTCCGGTGGCTTTGGAGGAGGATTTGGCCTGATATCAGGGGACTGCTTCGCGGAAGGGCTATGGAGGGTTGGATGGTAATGGAGGGGTGATATTGGATCTAGAGGAAAGAATAGTCAAAGACTACCCATTCCACATACTAATTTCTTATGTGGAATGGGGGGATTTCGAAATACCATAGTGGTATGCTGGTAGAGGAGTCATCCTCATACCTAAGTGGTATGTAGGATTGGGAACGAACCACCACACACCACAATGGTACGTGGTCCTAAATGTGGTCAACTAGGTTGCTTTGGGTTCCATCTATATACTGATGCTGTATGCGGCACCGAGATAAATCCAAATAGTGATACACTATGCAGAACACCATATCAAGGGAGGGTACTGGGGACTATTATTTTTGGGGAGTTCATCCTCATGGAATATGTGGTTTTATATTTCAACGATTTGGTTTGCAGTTCTATAATTATTATTAAGTTCATTCTTTTATGGTTCATGACTGGTTATACCTACGGAAACATGGTTTGAAATTTGGGCTCCATGATGATTCGATACTAAAGCCAGAATCCCCTCTGAATTCTTACCTCCAACCTCTGGGGTCTCCTCCAAGATTTATTCATTTGTCCTTCTCAATTCCTTTTATACTCCTTTTTATAGATTAATGGGGAAATCATATCAATGATAATTCAGATCCTTTTTCAGAAGACCATGAAGAGATATCTTGATCCACAGAAGACTCGATCAACCGGGGTTTGCAGAGGTTATGGTTTGCAAATCATGGTTCGTGGAATGTTTCCACTTTTCTTCGTCCACAAACTGTTGTGTTCACGAGATGGTATGAATATGTCATTCGAGTGCTTGGTTTAGCCATCGATGTGTTTCACGGTCAACTGGGTTCGCTGGCCATCGCTTCATGGGAAAGCACCTCATAGGTCATTCCGCGTACTGGTGATTTGCGGTTCATGTGGTCCATGGACCCTTCCTAGTGATGGTTTGTGGGTCATATAAAAACTCTTTTGAAATTTAATTCCTTCAAGTTTATTTTAAAATTTTCAACTCAATTTGAGTCCATTCGCTTTACTAGACTTGTTGGAATGATTTCTTCCTTCATCAAAGTGATTGTGGGAGTATTTTCTTCCATTGGAGAAGTTTTTAGGACCCTAAAAATATATACACTTTGTAATTTTATGCTATATTATATACACACCACCCAAGTTGGATAACCTTACCAACTCCCAAATGTTTTATGTTCTATTCATTTTACCCAACATCTAGGTTGGTGGTGAATTAGTTGGATAAATGCATCGTCTTCCTTTCTATTCCATTAGGTATAGAAATATTGACATAGATTGATATTGGATATTACATAGGTGATGATATAGGTTGGTGTTATAGATGGACCAAGTGGTGAAATGGGTTGGTGTTGTAGAATAACAGGAGACGGGGAATATATAAAATGTGGTAGGGGTCATGAATGGTAGGATGTGGGAATATGGTGACCCAATCATTTTATACATATTAGTATATGATTCTTCAATATAAATATCCATTTATAAAACACTAGGATCATAAATTCCTAGTTTATTTGTAATACTAGGTTCATAATACATCAAAGTGAGACAAAAATAATACTTTTATTTTTATTTTCCATAATGATCTCCTAAATCCTTACAAACTCAAAGACTACATGTGAAAACCCAGGGAAATACATAAAAGAAAAGGTTGATCTGAAAATCCCAGTAATGGAATAATCATGAAAAGGAATCATAACATGTTATTCAAATGTATAACATGATATCATCAATAGATGTCTCAAGAGTAGTCACATGAGATCATAATAAAAGTAACATGGTATCATAAGATCATGGAATTATAATAAATTTCGTAGCTACATAAAGCCTGACATAAGGATAAGGAAAGTCTAACTACCATGACAAAGTCACATAGTACAAATAGTCCCATAATGGATTAGGTTTACTCCCTAATCCCACACATGAAGTCTCATGAGAATAAAACATTACCCAATGCAATATACGGATATATAATTTCAATCCCACCCATAAAATTAATTTCATGTACATGATTTTTTGTGCCACATTAGGTTATCAATCATAATGAATAAACATAAGAATTACCCTATAAAATAAATTAGTTTCATATTATTTTTTCATAACTTGATCTAAAGATATTTTCATAATGAAGGAATTTTAAGGATGAACATAAGGCTTTTATGACCCCATAAAAGGAAGATACAATAAGCTAGGTATACAGGTGAGAGACATATATAAAAAATTTATAATCAATCCATTACATCAAAGTTTTTATTCATTAATGAATAGAAAATATATAAAAATACAAAAAATTCTTGAGAAAAATAATCTTTTCTCTTAGAGTAACATCAAAGTATTTCATATTAGATGAAAAATTATTTTGAATGATCACATTGAAAATTCTATAGAATAATATCCTTCCTTTTTTGAAAACATTTATTTAAAACCTAAAAAATTCTCAAACATGAATGTTTTTTTTGAAAATAACCTTCAAATATTTAATAGTAATCTTTAGAATATTGATTGTTCATGATGGTGGAAGAGTTATGTTTGTGCCAAATATGTTAAAAAATAATTATTCCATTCAAATTTCTATAAGAAAAGTAAAAAATTACCTAGTTAGGAAAATGATAGGAAGATTACTTTTAAAAAATTGTTGTAGAAATATAACTAAGGATAAAAATTAATTCAAAAAATCATAGTAAAATATATTTGAAAACATATTTAGAAAATATGTATTTAGAAGAAAAAGGATTTTTGACTCAAGAGATAAATTAATTAAAATTTTCATAGAATAATTTATCGATAATTTTAAGTACCAAAGAGAGGAAAATGGTATTATTAATTGAAAAATTCATGAATTAACATAGGAGAATAATTTTAAATGGATTCATTAAAAAATTATCAAATAAGTTCCTTCAATAATAATTTAATCTTAATAAATCCCAATTAAAATGAGATTGAAACATAAAATCTTACCTCTATTGTAACATTTGAATCATAACATCCCATAATTTATATAGATGAATTATAACATAAAATATAATGATTTAGGAAGTGTTCGTGATATAGTATGTAAATTAGTGGTATATACACCATTCAAAAGAAATTAAGAATGTAAAAGGGAATGTGTCTCAAAGAAGGAAGTTTGAGACAAAAACCTTAAAAAGTTCATATCATAGAGGTGAGAGTTAATAAATGGGAAGGATTTTAAGACCCCATTGTTCTATAAAGCTATGTTATTTTTTTATATTTTATTTAAAACCCCTTTGTGAAGATTAATGAATTGGTTCTTGGGTTCATGAGAAGTCATAGGTGTGTCCTAGGAGTTAGAGGCGCAAAAAGGGGGAAAAGGTATATCTAGTGCATGATGGATGGTTTGTGTAAAATTATTAGTTACTAAACTCCATAAAAATGTGGTCCAAGGGAGGAAGACACACAATTAAGGAACTATGCAAGGGGGAATCTTGAAACTTTATAGGATTGGGAAAAGCCATTTTGCAGGATCACCACATGGTTTTTCAAACCAGACAAGATTCCAAGGAGGCCATGTGACCTAACCCCTTCTTGGATAGAGGGTGACTCATGGTTGGAGCACAATTAGGCCATCCATGAAGCAAAAACCACGTACCTCATTAAAGAGAGAAAATTTCCCATTTCCCTCCTCAGGCTTTCAGGGTTCTAAAATAAATTTCTCTCCCATTTTCCTTTCAGTGATCTAGCTGACTAACTACTTTCTCCCAAGCATCCAAGGGAATATCCTCCTTCAATTATTGGACATTTGGAGTGTGTTAGTGTGAAAATTAAATATCCTAGGGAGTCTAACACTCCTCTTTCATAATTTTTTTTATAAAAGGGAATGTGTGGTTTCTATTTTCCATCTGATGACCTAACAATTTATTTTTATAGTAGATTGAATGTTGTGGACTTGAAAGGGGGTTGGGTTCGAATCAAGACCTAATTTTAAGAGAGAATTCATCTACTCACTTGAGGTATGTGGTCTATAAGTTATATCTTGTCATCTTGATACCCTAATTATTGTGTATGTGGTTATATTGTGGTACCTAATTGCTTTTTATTTGGTTCCCTTGGTAAGGATTGGAAAATTGGTTAATCTAATGATGCATTGGGCCCCTCATGATCCCCATGGTATCCATTGAGGTTGAATAGACTAGGCTAAAGGATATACATGGGGTGTGCCACTCCTTTGAACATGGAATTGGATTTTTAAATAAGGAATTGATTGGTATATGAGATATAACATATGATATTTATGTTTAACATTTTATCATGGGTTATGGAATAGAACCAGGGATTTGGGATTAGTTTGTTATAATGGAATAAGGGGGTGTTTGGCCTATATTGAGGGTGAGATGAGTTATAAAAAGTAAATGGTAAATGTTTTAATAGTTAAATAAGCATGATTACATTAATTAATGGTAAATATTATATTTTATACTAAGGATATACACCAATCGGGTGTCTATACTAGTGCTCTAGTCCCTATAGAGATGTTTCATCGGTTATGAGGTCAGACAGATGCTTTATTTCCATAATGAATTCACATGATGTGAATTCATGGAATTATTCTCTAGGGAAAGTAAATATATTAATTCTTTCATGAAATAGAATGTCCCTATGATATATAGATATTTCCTCCCCTTATTCATTGTTAAAAATACATTTGTTTTTAGTTGACCATCATATACTGAAGCATGATTGATGAATTTGGGAAACACATGGAACTAAGGATGAAAGGGGATAATGAAAATAATTTAAATTAATTGAAGTAGTTTATAATCTTATTTAACATAATCCTACATACACTATCATATTGGACGTGATAACTTGTAGACACCCTTGGTGGTGGCCTACTCAGTTTACCTAAAACCCTACCCGAGCCACCTTCAGGTACCCGATAAGACATCATGGTTGCAGTCTACAACAACAGAAAAGGCCCTATTATAGGAGACTAAATTGGGTATCATGAATGTTCATATATTAGGGGACTAGACTTGATTATTGGATCCATTTTTGGGTTTTTAAGCTAGTCTTTATTTTGGGTTTCTCCTTTGCACTTAGTACTGTACGAAATGATATGGAATATTTACTGTTGGTTCTGGGAATTTACCCTATTTTGGGAAATATATTTTAATGAATGTTTATTATTTATTCTATTTCATTTATTTATAATTCTATCTTTTATGACTGATCATGTTGTTGAGCGCGTCAAATCAGTTGTTTAGTTTTTACGAGAATTTCTGCAGTATAACAACAAACCTAGTTCATCTTTCGATGGAGCCTTAGATCATTAGTTGAAAAAGAGGGTTTTGATTATGATTATGGAAGGGGAATGGGATTTAATAAAACATGGGGTTTGATTATTAAAAATTATAATAGAAAAAATAATGTGATAAAACAAGGTAGAAATGAACAAGATTAATTAAACATGATCAACCTAGGGGAGTATCATGATGCTCATCCTTCATCACTTCTAGATAATGGGTATATATATTTTAATATATTCATTGTAATTCCTATTACCATAATTTGATGGATTTTATACTCAGATACCTCCTAGGATTCATTCAAAATCACACAATGATTCACCAGACACCACCAATGATTTGGTGATTTGTGTTCGACTTCATAACCGAAACTCAATAAGGAAACACACAAAGAACATGATGTGCTGTCTAGGTTTGTATGTTGTTTCTTTGTGATAACATAGAATAAATATAAATGTCCTCAAAAGTGAATATGTGAGTTCAATTGACCAATATGAACCACACAAACACTATAATTTAATGAGGGAGGAGAAGGGATGAACGATGTGTGAAACATCACATGAAAGGGTACCCCCCAAACATGATCATTTGAGTTTTAGTATAACATACCTATATATAACTCAATTATATAAAAATATAGGATGAATAAAAACAACATACAACTTGTAATTAAAAATATCATTCATAATAATACAAATATGATGCTCAAGATTACATCACGGTCTTTCTCAAGTGATCACAAGGGGTTTAGAAACCCATTGGAGGGGAGGAAGAAAATGATGTTGAAGTAGCACTTCCAATAGACTACAATTTTTTTTGGAATAATGGGGAGACACCTTGGGGACTCAAAAATGGAAGCACCTTTCCTCCTGGTTGAACTCCCAAATGGGGATCCTAAGGTGCCATTTTATAGAAAAATTGGATGATGGTTTTGGGTACACCGATTTCTTCAATCCACTTGTACAATGTGTTTCAACCATTAGACAACCGAATCAATCTTTTGACAAAACAGGAAAGTTGTAGAACCACTTCCAAACTATCTCCACCAAATGTTTGGAATCTATAGGACAAGTGGATACATACATAAGGACAAATTATAGAATTCCACTTTTGACTTCTCACAAATTCGGTGTTCTGGACAGATCATGTCAATTGGGCCCCTTACTGGTAGAATTGGGATTGGGTTTCTTCAAAAAAAAATTATAACATTAAATTGTGGACCAGAATACAAAATATGAGCTCATTTTGATGGCCATAAATTTTTAATAGGAAAAATAGTGGACAGGTCTTCATGAATACATGCAATTTTTGCCCATTTTTCTCCACTTCATCATGGTCCCTCCGAATCATATTATCCTACATTGAAATTATCAAAAAAAGTAACATTGGCCATTTTAATAATTATAAATAAAAAATAATTGAATTAAATATGAAGTTTAATGTATTATTATTTTTATGATTTTCAAAACAATATAAGTTTAGCATAGTGGTGTAAGGGTGAAAATGAAACAGTGAATCGTGGTATGATCACACCCCCACTTCTAAAAAATTGCACTCTTGGGAAAAGTATAATATCCTAATCATGTATCATTCCTAAACAAAATGTGTAAAAACATCCAAGATTCATTTGAAATGAAATTCTTCATGTCTCGTTTATGTAATCAATTTTCTTATCATTTTTCTTTTCTCACATTCAAATTTGTTCAACCTCATTTGTACACCCATGAAACATGTCACAACCTACCTCACCTAAAAATTTTCTCTCTTCACTCAAAGAAAAAATGAAAGTGTATTTATGCACTTTTCCTAGACTTCATGTGATCTTACTATATGCTTTCTAAGATTCACATTTCTCTACCGGCAGAAACTAGTGTGCTACTCAAGAGGACTTCCAACAGGCTATTCTGAGGTTCAGGGGTTTGTAGGATTTAATGTTTAAAAATATGAGGGATAAGAGGAGTGTTTAATCTCTTATTTACAAAAAATGTAAAAATTCAGCAATTTTTCACAATGAATGTACACACTCAACCCCTCACAAAGTGCATAACCTCCAACTCACTCTCCCCATTGTTTATTTTTGTGGGTCACAACCAAGGAGTGACTAATAATGAGTAAAAATCCTCTTTTCTCCATTTTTTTTTCTTTTGTCCTATTTTGTTCCAATGTACAAAACTATTTTTTAATTTATAGTTTTTTGAAGATAAAGAGGGAAACATGTGTAAAACAATGATTTAATATGGCTTATGAACCCATTTCCCAAGGAAAATGTAGGAACCCTTTATATCAACCCATAACAATGATTCTCTCCCCATAATTGCCATGGAAACCCCATCTCTCCCACACTTTTTGAAACTAAAATAAGAATATACACAAGATATGGGTAGGTAGGGATAAATTTTATTGTAACGTGGCTACCTAACAGGAATTTCATGGCCTCTATGTCTTTATAAGGATTAAATGTAAAGGTGGCCGAAAATAGAGGATAATTTGAAAAAGGGATTTCAAATGAATGCTTGCCTCTATCATCAATGTATCATACTTGAATATTATGGATTCAAACTGAATGAAGGCAAGTTCTAGTTTCTCTAAATGACCTGAGACTCTCAATAAAGTGATTAAAAGGAAGAATATGCATTAAAGGGATTAGAATGTATCTCACGTAATGGATTAAAATATTGGTCAGTGCTAATGAGGAATGTGATTCAAAAATCCATTAAACACCTAAGAATGATTTGGAAATAAAAAATTGTAGAAAAAGATTCATAGGAACATTCATTTTAAAAACATTTTTCCATAAACAATGTAATTTTCTACACAATTGACTCAAGCATGAAAAATGATTTTGGATATTCTTTTTAAGATAAATTTTTATCTAAAAACCGAAAATAAAGAAATAAAAAACAAAAACACATTTTTATTTTTTTATTTTTTTTATTTTTTTGGTTTTGTTTAATCCTAACAATGACCTGTCACCCTCCCCCACACCTAAAAGTTACTTTGTACTCAATGACAATATTTTAAATAAATAGACAAGAAATAAAGGTAGGGAGAAGGGAAAACCTACTAAGTGGTGTCATATGCATCATATATTAGTTGGATTTCCTCTACGATATGCTTTGGAAAATCCTCATAGAAGTGTTTGAGACTTGTCCCACTAATAGTAATCCAATTTACACTCTTCTTATGCAAAACTTGTATAGCCCCAAAAGGGTAAACATCAGTAATAGTATAAAGACTGAGCCAGCGGGAACGAAGCTTACCTAGGTGGAGCTTTATCCTAGAATTGTACATGAGGACCTTCTCACCAATATGGAACATCCACTGATGAATCATGCTATCATGGATAGCCTTTGTCTTCTCTTTATATATCCAAGAGTTCTCATATGCATCACGTCGAATTTCGTCTAATTCTTGAATATGCAGCTTCCTATGCTCAACTGCATCTGAATGATTCATATTACATTGTTTGACATCCCAATATTCATGGTGTTCTACCTCCACTAGGAGGTGATAGTCCTTTCCAAACACAATTATGTATGGTGACATTCTAATTCGGGTTTTAAAAGCTGTACGGTACACCCAAAGTGCATCATCCAAGCACAAACACCAATATTTCCGGTTAGGTTGTACTATTTTTTCCAAGATTCTATTAACTTATTGATTTTAGATTTTTGCTTGTCCATTAGTTTGGGGTGATATTCAATAGAGACTTTATGAAAAACCCCATAATTGTGAAGCAAAATCTTCATGTTGCGATTACAAAAATGTGAACCCTGATCACTAATGATGAATCTCAGTAAACCAAACCTACTAAAAACCTGAGGCCTCACAAAATCAACAACCACTCGAGAGTCATTAGTCCTAGTGGAATTTTATTTCACCCATTTAGATACATAGTCAATAACCAATAAGATGTACAAAAATCCAAATGAATTTCGAAAAGGCCCTATGAAGTCAATGCCCCATGCATCAAAAATATCATAGAATAACATGGGTCATTGGGGCATTTCACTCCCCCTGGAGGTATTCCCAGTGAATTTACAAAAACTACATGACTTGAAAAATATAAGGGCATCCCTATACAATCTTGGACAACAATTTCCTAAGGCAAAGACCTTTCGAGCTATACGTTGAGAGCCAAAGTGGCCCTGACAGGCCAAAGTGTGGGAGAAGGTATAAACAGAGGTGAACCCATGGTCAGGGACACACTGAAAAACTACTTGGTCACCACAAATTGACCACAAATATAGGTCATCCAAAATATACCACCGAAAATCATGCTTATGTATATGGTATGTTGAAGTGCTGAAATTAGTGGGGACCCTATATGTTGCTAGAAAATTCAAAATTTCCACATACCAGGGGGTAAGGTCCACAACCTCACATAGGCTATCATGAGGGAAGAATTTTCCAATGAGGTGGTGTGATTAAACATGACGGTCCAATGGTGGGGAAATCCTACAAATGTGGGCAGCTAACACATTTTACACTCCTCTCTAATCTCTAATATCAAGGTCAAACTCCTAGAAGAGGATCATCCACCGAATGAGGTGGGGTTTGGATTTAGGTTTCTTTTGGTGGAAACGAAGGGAATCATGATCAGAGAAGATGATGATTTTTGACCCGATAAGATATGAATTGATTTTTTCCAAGGCAAACACAATAGAAAAAGTTCTCTTTCAGTGGTTGTGTAGTTTTCATGGGCATGGTCAATGGTACGTGAAGCATACTCAATGACATGAGAATCCTTCTCAACCCTTTGTGATAAAACTGCCCAACTAAAAAGTTAGAGGCATCACACGTAAGTTAAAAGCAGAGATCCCACCTTATAGGTTGGATTATGGGAGGTGATTTGAGACTCCTTTTAGTGAATTGAATGAATCCTCACAATTTTTATCAAACAGAAACTCAAAATCCTTTTGTAATAACTGGGACAAGGGAAGTGCGATCTCAATGAAGTATTTAATGATTCAACAGTAAAAACCTTCATGACCCAAGAAAGATCTCACCTCACGAACACATTTTGGATATGGAAGGGTTTAAATTAATTTAATATTTGATTTATCCACTTGAATTCCCTTTCTTGAAATAACATGCCCAAGAACTATCACCCATTCAACCATGAAATGTAATTTCTCATAATTTAATACAAGATATTTTTCTATGGAACGATGGAGGATAGAACCTAGGTGAGACAAACAATCATAAAATGAAGTTCCATAAACCAAGAAATAATCCATAAAAACTTCCATACAATTCTCTAGGTACTCATAAAAAATAGTCAACATAGTACTAAGAGTATTACAAGGACCAAAAGGCATCCTTCTGTATGAAAATGTGCCAAATGAATAGGTACATGTTGTCTTTTCTTGATCTTTAGGGGATATATGGATTTGAAAATAACCTGAATAGCCATCAAGGAGAAAATAATGGGACTTACCAACCAATATTTATAGTATTTTATCAATGAAACGTAGAGGAAAGTGGTCCTTCTGTGTGGATTGATTCAGTCGATGGTATTCAATATAGACTAGCCAACTATTTTTCACCCGTGTTGGAACCAATTCATTCCTTTAATTTGACACAACTGTTATTCATATTTTTTTAGGAACAACTTGCACTGGTCTAACCCATTTACTATCAGATATAGGATAAATGATCCACATAGTAAGTAATTTACTAACTTCCAATTTTTCCACTTCAAGGAGAGTGGGATTCAACTGGAATTGAGATTGTCTTACGAGTTTAGCCTCATCATCTAGAAGTATATAGTGTATACAAATAAATAGGCTAATCCTGAGAATATCAGCCAATGTACATCCTATTGACTTTCTACACTCTCTTAAAAGGTTGAGTAGTTTTGATTCCTGATTTTGAGAGAGTTTATTGGAAATAATGATGAGAAATTAGTCAATAACCTCAAGATAGGCATATTTTAAATTAGATGTAACTGGTTTTAATTCCAACACCAGGGGTTTTTGGACTAAGGGAGGGGATTTAGGGGGAGTGAGGTCCATGAAACTGTCTATCTAGTCGTGTTTATTCTCTAAAGATAGATAATATATTGAAATGAGATTTTAAGAATCATCGATGGTCATGGGTACCTCAGAATGAACCCAATAATCAATTAAAGCACAAAATTTACACTTTTCAGAACCCACAAAACACTCAAAACATGAATCAAAACTCAAATCATCCAAGGGTGAAGAAGAGAAAAATGAATCAGATTATGGGTTGAAGAGATAATTTTGTATGCGTGCATTGTCTGAGAGAACTTCCATCGAATAGATAGGAAGAGTGGAGTGCTCTTCAATGGGATGTTTCATAGCCTCAAGGATGTTAAAACATACCTTTTCTCCACCAAAATCCATGGACATCATATCATTGTTAACATTGATGATCGTATATGTTGTTTTAAGGAATGACCTCCCAAGTATGAGAGGGGACTGTCCTTGGGTTCAAGTATCTTCCATCTCAAGAATGTAGAAATCTGTAGGGAAGATGAGATTCTTCACTCTTACAAGGATATTCTCAATCACTCCTGTTGGATTCATAGTACTCTAGTTTGTAAGTTGCATGACAATTATAGTTGGTTGAAGCTCTCTAAATTGTAGAGGAGTACACATGGAGTGAGGCATTACATTAATGTAAGAACCTATATCTAACATAACATCTGAAAAGAATGTCTCCCCTACGGTACACGGTATTATGAATGTGCCTGAATCCTTTCATTAGGTTGGCATTGATAGTTCAATCAAGGAAAAGACATTCCTTACCAAGTTGACTCTCTCATTCCCATTTATAATCCTTCTGTGGGTGCAATTCTCTTTAAGAAATTTGGAATAATGGGGAATTTTATTGATTACATATAGTAAAGGAATATTAACATTAACATTTTTAAATGTATCCATTATTTCAGTATCAATCTCATTATTAGAATTTTTCCTAGATTTAGAGAGTCTTTGGGGGAAAGGAAGAGGAATGGATGGTTCATTTTAATCATTAATGATAATTTTATTATTCTTTTTATTTTGTTTTTCTTCATTGGAATCTTTTATGGGTGGATAAAGAGTGTTTTCAAGAGGGGGACATACCTGTTGTGTAGAATCAGTAGAAGGAGAAAATTATTTACCACTGCAAAGTGTAACTACACATACATTACCTTTTTTCCTTCAGATTAGAAATGGGTTGGGATGGTAGTTGTCCAAAACCTTGCATCTTAAGCTCACCAATGGTGTTCTCCAATTGTCCCACTTGAGTTCGTTGGTCTTGAATTACTGATTTTGTGGTCTGTTGGAACTGGAGGTTATTGGTTACCATTTATTTCACCATGTCTTTGAGGCTTGGTTCAAATTTTGGAGGAGGAGGATGCTTATTTTGAGAATTTGAAGGATAATAAGGTTTCATACCTTGGCATTGTTGATACCAAATTTACTTGGGGTATCTTGAGTTTCCTTTTTTTGGTACAAGGGATGTGCCTACCACCCGAGGTTTGGATTTGGACTGAATGGTTCTTGCTTGAAGGGAGGTGCTTGTTAGAATGGATTCCCTGGGAACACGGCTTCACAACACTCAGGTGAATCTTAATGTTGTGGTAACTAGTCAGAAAAATTAGTATTTTCAGAACAAATACCACAATATAATGGAACTGGATGAGATTTTGAGTTACCTTGTGCTAGAGATAATTACCTTAGAAGGGTATAAATCTCATCAAGATTTTTATCTAAATTTTATTCTAGATATGAATGACTTACCTCATGAACTCCAAGGGTTGGTGCGATTTCCTATCTACCAAATTGTTCTGTAATTTGAGCCATGTTGGCTATTAAGTGACGATCTGCGGAATGAGTTTTATCAATTAGGTCACCATAAGCTGCAAAATCAATCATTCCAAGATCCATGGGGATAAGTCCTTCATATAAAATTGAATTAAAAGTTTTTCACTAATATGGTGGTGGGGGTAGCTTGTGAAAAGTCTTTTGAATCTCTCCAAGTATTCATGAAGGGTCTCTCTTTGTGATTGCCTAATTCCACAGATTTATTTCCCAATTGATGAAATTCGGGAGGCAGAGAGGAAATTATCTAAAAATTATCTTTTAATGTCATTCCACCCCCTCTATCATGGAAGGAAAATAGTATAGCCAATCTTTGGATACACCAAAAATGGAGAAAGAGAAGTCCTTAAACCTAATTAAGTCTTCAGACACAATTTGGGGTTTCATGGTGGAGCTTACTATGTAAAACTTCTTAAGGTGTTTATGATGGTCCTCACTGAGAAGACCAGGTAATTATGGAAGAAGGTGGATAAGGCCTGATCTATGCTCAATGTTGGTTTCTTCCTCAGGATATTGGAAGCATGCAGGTTGGTAGTCCATATCAGCGACAATTAGTTCTTTTAATGTTCGATTATTTGTAGCCATGTTTTCTCGGGTTTGATTGGGTTCAATTTTTGATTGGTTTATAGATACTTTAGGTTCTAAAAGGGGTTCCTCAGTGTTATTTGATTGAACTTATATATATTCCTTTCTTTTTGAATGGATTCATTTTTCAATTTCATGGTCAAATTCAAGTAGTGTTTCTTTACCTGATCTTGTCGTGCAACAATGATGTCCAGTTTGATTGATTGATTGATTGTTGTTTTTTTATTTTTTATTTTTTTATATGGAATATGAATGAAATAAAAATACTTAATAAATTAAAGGCATAAATAAAAGATAATTTTATACTACAAAATTATATAGAGATATGGAGAAGAAGAATAAAGAGAGAGAGAGATGAAGAACACACAAAAACACCCAAAAATAGAAACGAAAAACCAAAACAAAAACAATCGAATGGGGGTGGGTTATTGAAAGGGGTACTAATTAAGAAGTAAAATAAATAAATAAAAGGAAATAAAGAAAAAAAATGATATTGGCTCCCCATTAAAGGTGCCAAAACTTGATCACATTGTCAAGCATCTCAAATTAGGTGATAGTTTTTACTAGGATTTCTGTAGTATAACAGCAACCCTAGGTCGTATCTCGACAGAGTATTAGATAATTAATTGAAAAGTAGGGTTTGGATTATAAAGATATAATGGGAATGGGAATTAATAAAACTTTGGGTTTTATTATTAAATAATATAATAGAAAAACTAAATCGATAAAACAAGGTAGAAATGAATAAGAATAATTAAATGTGATCAACCCGGGGGAGTATCGTGATGATCATACTTCATCACTTCAAGAGAAATAGTATAGATATATTAATCCCTGGTTTGTAACAGCAATTAACATAATGTTACTGAGTTTATACTAGGATACCTCATAGGGTTTAGTCGAAAGCACACAATGATTCATCGAACACCGCTGATGATTGAGTGATTTGTGTTCGACTTCATAACTGAAACTCACCAAGGAAACACACAAAGAACTCTATGTGCTATAAAAGTTTGTATTTTTTTTACTTGTGATACCATGAAATAAATGTTCATGGCCTTAAAAGTGAATATGTGAGTTCAATTAACCAATATGAACCACAAACACCACAATTGAATGATGTAGGAAAAAGAGATGAACGATGTGTGAAACGTCACATGAAAGTGTACCCTCAAACACGATAATTTGAGTTTTAGTATAACATAACAGTATATAAATCAATTAAATAAAAAGATCAGATGAAGAAAAAAATCATACACCATGGAATTAAAAATACCATTCAAAATAATATAAGTATGAAGCTTGGGATTACATCACGTTCCTTCCAGGGTGATCACAAGGGGTTTAGAAACCCATGGGAGGGGAGGTAGAAGAAGATGTTGAAGTAGAACTTCCCATAGCCTATAGAACCTTTAGGAATTATGTGGAGACACCATTACGAATCCAAAATGGTATCACCTTACCTCCGGGAAGAACTCCAAAATGGGGAGCCCAAGGTGTCAATTTGTAGAAAAATTGGAAGGTTGTTTTGGGCACACAGATTTTGTCAAACCACTTGTACATCATGTTTCGACCATTAAAAAATTGAATATCTATTTTGAAAAAACTAGAAATTTCTATCCCAACTTCCTGAATATCGCCAACAAATTTTTGAATCAATTGGACAAGTGGATTCAGAGATAAGGTCAGATTAAAGAACGCCACTTTTGACTTCTCACAAATTCAGTATTCTAGATAGATCAGGTCGGTGGGCCCCTTGATGACAGAATTGGGATTGGGTTTCTTCATTATAGTTGTATCCCATTAAAATTTGGACCAGAATACAAAATATGTTCCCATTTGGATTCATATAATTTTTAAAACTGAAAAAATAGTGTAAATATCTTCATGGTTCAAAGAAATTTTGGCCCATTTTTCTTCCACTTCATCATGGGCCCTCCAAATCATCTTCTCCTACATTGAAATTTTCACAGAAAGTAACATTTCCCATTATAATAATGATAAAAAAATAATGGAATCAAATATGATGTTAAATTTATTATTATTTATATAATTTTCAATACCAAACAAGTTTAGAACAATGGTGTAAGGGTGAAAATGAAATAATGAATCATGGTACGATCACTGACTTACTATGATAAAGAGGGAATAGTCTTCCTAATCATCTCATTAGATCCTCACTACTAGTAGGAATTCTCTGGTGTATAGGTAGGCATGCATGAGGTCATGTAACATACTATCTCAAGACATATGTCATAGTGGTATTGTGATGGGGAATTAAATTTTTTTACCATGGGGTTATTTTATATGATTTATTTTATTTTGGGAAGTTAGACATAAAATTATGATTTTCTAGTCTTTGTTAATGAGCTCGTTCGTGGGAGTAGCAACCCATATATGAGAGAAAACCTAAGTATCCATGGTGTGATTATTGTTCTTGGAAGTTTTTGTTATAGTTTAATGTTATTTCTCCTTGGGTGATGCACTTGATATGTGGTGTTATCATTTTATGGAATTTTTCTTGTGGGATGAAATGGAATAATATTTTCATATACATGAAACATTTTAGGTAATTAGGAATACATGTGACTATTTAAGATGAATATCATTGTTCCTGATTATTGATTTAAGGGGGTTGAGTTTTGTGAAATAATTTATATATGGTTCACTACTGCCAAATGGTATCCAAAGGGGTTTTTCATGGATATGGAAATACCCAAGAGTTCTATATCCATGAAAACTCGTGGAACTACTTTCTAAAGGTGGGTTCTCATTTAGAAATTAGGCCAATGATACTTAATACCTCACATTGGTCGAGATGATGGGAGGTCGGGATCATCCCAAAATTTTCAGGGAAATTATTACCTATTAAAGGAATCTCTTATAGATTTACGATATGTTCAAAAATCCTTAATTAAATCCCAAGTTTTATGTGGGTCACCCATGGATTAATAATCGATTATTATCATGTAAATAATTTAGAATAATATGCATGTATAAAAGGTTCTTAATCAATAGAGAAGTTTATATGTATTCTAGGTTCTAAATTAATGTCTCCCTTTTATGTCTTGATTAGATATTCTTTTGTTATTTATTATAACAATGAAGGTTTTGATCCACATAGTGGGGTGCTCTCGAGTGAATCACCATACATGGTGATGGGAGTTGCTTTGATTTTGGGATCAGACACATAAGATTGGATTCTTATGTAACATGGTGAAAGGAATCAGAAACAACATAGTTCAGTTATGATTTATAGGACACATCATAACATTTAAGGCTATGTGGTAAGGAACATGTCATGCAGTTTAACGTCACATGACAAGGATGTCTAAAAAAAAGGTTCTCTGTCAATGTTTGGTGTAGGACTTATGCTGAAGAAACACATGGAACATGTGAGGGACCTAGATTCCTAGGTTGGATAAGACCCTGCTATGAATGTGACTGAGAGAAAATTAGGGCTGATTTTGGGTGTTGAACTTGAACCTTGGTAAGGATTCCAATATATCCCATTTAGATTGGAATCAAAGCCCGCATATTTTTGCTATGAGGACCCAAGCCAATTTAGGCCCTCTAAAAGTATGTCTCGTAGAGGATTATGTCCTATTTAGAGGGTTGATTTGGGGATTAATCCTAAGAAGGATTCTCTGGTGAATGATTATGGTGATGTAGTTGGGGCCTATACCAAGTAGTAGGACCATAAGATTTAATGTGACTGGGGCTTATACCAAATAGAAGGCTCATTGTTCAGTTGGGGATAATACCTGGAATGATGTCCAATAGGTTTTTTATGAGTCTTATACCATATTTATGGATGACCCAATTTTGGAAAAATATCTTTGAGGGATCGCACCTATGGATTCCCATTGAAGGAAGGAAAAAGGAAGATCCAGAAAAATATTTTCTTCCATGATAATCATAATACCATGTGGATGTCAAGATATTACCTAACATTTATGCCCACATGATCTATTCTTGGTCTGAGAAAAAAGAGGAAGTCAATGATCTATAAAACCAAACAATCCATCACACACTAGTGGAAGAGGCTTGTGATACAAGAAGAGAAAAAAAGGGATTTGATGTTCCACCTTCATCACATTATTGTATCTAGGGTAGTTATATTTTACTACCCATATAGAAACAACCCTCATGTAGGGAGAAGTAGGAAGTAATGAAGCCTGATAGGTCTTTCAAGAAAGGATTTGGTCATACTTCAAGAAGGATTCTATAAAATTGGTTCTAGTGGAAGAAAGAAAATTAATCCACTATCCTATAAAAGAAAATAAATCATTATCCTCACCTTCCATGCTTGGAACTGTAGTTACCTGTTAATAGAGATGATGTGGGAAGCATTAGGCTCTAACACTTTTCACTACGACCAGGGGATCCCTAACATTGCCCCCAGGTTCTGGGTCCTCGGGACTAAAGGGATGCACACTAACATTCTCCTTGAGGACACTACATGTAAGGTAAGAGAAGTGTGTGAAACCTCTGGAAGAATAAATTCAAACCCAAATGTGAGACAATCTTCTATAGATGCTAGAAAGGTTTTAGAAATATATAGGCTTCACTGTAGGTTTTAATTTTACCCCCATTGGACGAGGGATCCAAAGGAAGAGGATCCCTTACATTGTTGGATTGAAATAGGGATCGAAATATGGCTCACATAGTGTAATACCCCGACCCTAGTTACCCAGAGTCAGTGCATTATTACGTATAATTGGCATGATCACAAAAGATCATGTCTCGAGAAAACGATTATTTTAGTAGACCTGGAAATACTAGATACATTCATAATGTTTACATTACATCATAAAATGTAAAACAACAACAAAATTGTTTACATAGACAACACTAAGATTCTGTAGAGTATCCCTATAGGTCATTCATAATATATGTCTTCGCATCTTGGGAAAAATAAAACATAGAAAGGGGTGAGATCAGATGCTCAGTAAGGATAAATATATAACAGAAACATTCATAAATAATTCTGAACATTTAAGGAAATGTATAAAACTAAAAGAAAATCCTTTTCAACATAAAATTCATCATAATATGGATAATTAAATCCAAATAATTCCATTTACTTACTTACATGGATATTCTACAAGTCGAATAATCACATGCAATATCAATAGCTACTTTCATAATGATGGAATATGTAATACCAGACTTCATAACCACATAGTCAAGGCCTTGTGCCAAGACTAAAAATAAGATTTTGTCAAGGACTTATTCCAAGACACTAGTTTGTCTCATGAGACCTACTGATGCATCGTGGAGCTATACCGGGCTCCAACCATCACTTAATAGGTCCAATACATTCCTCATATGAAAAGTTTTAAACATAACATAAACATTCATATTAAAACAAGCATATGAAATGTCAATAATTTATCCATAAACCATGAATGTTAGAAAAATAACACATCCATAGTCAAACATATCACAAAACCTTCAATAAAAAATGGAAGATTTGTATCATAATAAATCAAATTCAAACAATATTAAAATCCATTAAAGGATGTTGATATAGATGAAATCAAAACTGTTTGAGAGAAATATCTCACCCATATTTTGAAATCATTTAAAGTTACATATTTAGAAAAGAAATCATTTATTTTGAAAATATTCTTATAACCTTGTAGGGAATATTCTACAATGTTATAATGGAAAAATATAGCCTCACCCACTATATAAGTTAAAAAAACATTCTTACCTTAATTTTTTCGAAAAGGTCATAAAGTAACTTGTTTGGAAAACGACGAAATGATTACTTACAAAACGTATAAGGTAAAATAAGGGTATAAATGACTTTAAAACATAGTATAGTAAGTAGTAAAAATTATTTGGAAAACATTTTTAGGAAAACCTGGATGGGGATGATAAAGAGGTCCCAGTAGATAATTACATATAAACAACCTTGAATAATGAAGAAGTTTTAGAATTAACCCTTACCATTTACTTTTACTTGCTCAAGGGTAGGTTAAACTCCTTTATAATGGTGAAATAATAATTATCAAATTATACAAGAATCATATACATTAATATGATATCATATATGATCTTTTAATATTTCTTTGTTAATAATATTTTAGTATTATCGTCATTTTGGGTGTTAACAGATTCGTTTTCCATTATATGATTTGTTACATAAGTAATGTTTGTTATGGATATAATGTATCTTATTAATATTAATAATGATATTAAGCCTTTAAACATTATTTTTAATCATCAAATTAAAATTATTCTTGAATGGATACGATGGGGAATGAGTCTCATCGTGTTCGTGGAGACGGTAATCCGTACGTATGCACGAGCGACAATATCAATCTTTTGATATTAAAATCATATATAATTAGATGGTATATAATATATAAAGAATAATTATCATGTTATATTTATTATTTAAATTATTTATACATCATTATTATACCCATCCAAATAGTAATGTATTGAATAACAACTACACCACGACGTGGAGACAGTAAGCCGTACGTACGCACGTATGGTGACATGTCATTAAAAGGATGGATAGAATAATGAATATGGTTGTACCATATTTATAATAACATCATAGTATATAGAATATACTGGATTTATTATTTTAGAATGGAAACAACAATGAAAAAATAAGTGGAAGAAGAAAAAATCATGAAAGAGGTGGTGAGATATTTACCTCTTCTTCGGGTTCATCATTTTGATTTGATCAAAAGGGCTCCATAAGTTGAATTTATGACTAAAGGAAGGTCTCTAGGATTATGGTAGGATAGTTGAGAGTATTTGGGCTGGGGTTGGCAGAGCCAAATCACTTTTACGGTGTGAATTAAAGAGAAGGGGAAGTTCCCCTTTATAGGAGGGGTGAGGGGCACCATAGGAAAAGCAAGAAATATTATTTTATAATAAAATAATTTTCTGTTAATAATTGATAATAAATGAATTATTTAAAGTATAAGGTGGGTATGGGTCTAAAAAATCCCAACCAATAGGTTTTATATAGGTTTGTATCACTATATTATCTTTATCTTTTAGATTTAACTATTAGTTAAATAGTTTGACATTTACCATATCTCTTTGTATTTTTATATTATATGGTTGATAAACTTAATATAAACTTCCCAGAAAACCCCAAGTGGTTCCTTAATGATAAACCTATCATTTTATATGTCTTTTTTCCGAAACTTATATCTTTAGGATTATTATATCAACCAATAATATTGTATTTGTTTTAAAAACTCATTTATGTCAATTTTGACATTATTTAATAATTGATTTTTTTAAATTCCTAAAAACTTTATTACTTCAAAATAAATAAATTTAGTGAACCCTAAAATTTCATAGTCACCTATAAAATTTTTTATGGCCTAAAAACATTCAAATTATATTTATTTTAGTATTTATAATATCATTTATTTGATTGTTTCATTAATAAGGAAAATAATGCATCATTATTGTGTCATATATAAATATATTTATTTTATGTCTAAAAATTATAAATAAAATTACTATGGTAGGAAATCGTTTTAGCTTTCTAATTACTATTTATAGTCGAATAGATCAATTATATAACCTCATATAAAAATTAGTTTATTAAAAGATATTTGCTTTTGTTATTTTTGTCTTTACTTTAAATTATTTAATATATAATGTCATTATCACTCCCAAGTGGATCCATGGGGTCCCAAAATAGACCCAAGGATTCCCATGGTCGGCCATGTATCATCCAATATGGTTAGGACACGTGTTAGGGTAATTTAATATTATTATAATATTATTTTTAACCTTATTTACTGGATTTACCTCTTTAACCACGGTAAATAAAATATTTACTGAAGTAAATATTCCTAATTTATAAAAATAAAAGTTACCTATATACAATATTTGGATCAAATGATTCCAAATATTGAATCTATTTTTCTAAATTTAAAACATAGAAGTGGCAGAAATTAATTTAAAATTAATTCCCGTTGTCAAAACAAAAAGTATGTTTTTAAGAAATAGTAACTATCAAAAGATTGACACTGGCTTATGTCCAGTTTAAATGTCAAATTATGTCCAATGACCAAAATTGGATTAAATGGTAAAAATATAATCTAATTATAATTAAAAACCACTCAATAGTATAATTTATCACTATAAATTATTTTGATTAAAAATGTTTTTTTTAATTAAAATTTAGTATTTTTCACTATTCATCAAAAACTGAATGTTTTCAGAAAAATACCAAAAATTTACCCTAATATAATTTTGATATTCCAAACCAAAAAATGAATTCCATTTTGAAAGATAAAAATTATAAAATTTCAAAAAGTGGGTATTACTATTCATAATGGCTAGTTTGATTGGTTGCGGTGTGTTAGAACTCGAAGTTGTGTACAACACATGCTATTGTATTATTCAAAGAGAAGTGTACCATGGAAGCTTGAGGTGTTACAATCTCCCCTCATTCAAATAATTTTTTCCTCAAAATTTCTAGAATATTACAACATTAAATGACTCGGGTGGTTCTTCATCATTTGTTCCTCGGGTTCCCACATTGCCTCTTCCATTTTATGGTTTCTCCATAGAGATTTTACCGGATGAGTCGTCTAGTTTCTTAACATTTGTTCTCTTGTATCAAGAACCTTGACAGGCTCTTCATAATAAGAGATATCAGGTTCCAGTTCTAATTCCTCATAGGTAAATACAGGCATTGGGTCAGGCATGCATTTTCTAAATAGTGATACGTGGAACACATCGTGTAGTTTAGAGAGACTTGGAGGAATTTCCAAGTGGTAATCTACATCCCCAATTTGTTCTAGAATTTCGAAAGGTCTGATGTACTTGGGACTTAATTTTCCATTCTTACTGAAACATATAACACCCTTCCATGGAGATACCTTCAAGAAAACATGATATCATACCAGAAATTACAAATCCTTCCTTCGATTATCAGCATAACTCTTCTGCCTACATTGAGCTGCTTCGACGAGGGTTTGGATTACCTTCACCTTTTTCATCGTTTCCTCCACAAGTTCTGGGAATACGAGTTTTATGCCCCCAACATCATCCCAACAGGTTGGTGTGCGACATCTCTTTCTATATAACGCTTAAAATGGTTCCATCTGAATACTTTAATGAAAGTTATTGTTATAGGAAAATTCTACCAGAGGTAAATATTGATCTCACATACCTTGAATGTCATGTGAGCATGATCTCAATATGTCTTCTAAGGTTTGAATAGTCAGTTCTGATTGTCCATCAGTTTGGGGGTGGTAGGCAGTGCTTAAATGAATTTCAGTATCTAGGGATTTCTGAAGCATTTTCCAGAATATTGATGTAAAACGTGGATCACAATAAAAAACAATCGATAGGGGTACTCCATGAAGTCTCACAACTTCATTAATATATAGTATTTTCAGACGTTCAAGTGGTAAAACATCTCTTATAGTAAGAAAATGTGAAGACTTGGTCAGATGATCAACGATTACCCATATTTCATCATGTCTTCTAGGATTCTTTGGTAGTCGCATGACAAAGTCCATCATAATATTATCCCATTTCCACCCAGGTATGGGAATAGGTTTCATGACTCCTCCAGTCCATTGCCTTCCATATTTCACTTGTTAACAAATCATACATCTTGACACAAAATCAGAAATCTCCCTCTTCATGTTGTCCCATCAAAAATGTTCCTTAAAATCTCTATACATCTTAATGCTAACAGGGTGTATAGAGAAATTGGAGCTATGAGCATCATCTAACAATTCCTTTTCAGACCAGGTATATTGGGAACACAAAGCCTCTTCCCAAATTTCAAAATCCCATTTTTATATACGAAGTCGATCAATCTCCCATCATTTACTGATCTAATATTCTTTTGAAATTCCTCATCATCATCCTGAGAAATTTATATCCTTTATAGTAATGATGGGATGGAAACCATTTAAAAAAGCATTGATGTTTCACCTTCCATGGTTATTACCATTTCCATCTTTACCAAATCCATGAAAATAGGATATCTTTAAACTCTCATATTGTTAAAAAATCTATGATCCTTTCTGCTCAAGGCACCTGCCACCTTATTTTCCTTCCCCGGGTGGTAGTGTATTGTGCAATCATAATACTTGAGTAGTTCAAGTCATCGCCTTTGCCTCATGTTGAGTTATTTCTGTGAGAAAATATACTTCAAACTCTTGTGATCAGTATATATCTCACATTTTCACCATAGAGATAATGTCTTCATATCTTCAAAGCAAAGATTACAGCTGGTAACTCAAGATCATGAGTAGGATAGTATTGATCATGAATTTTTAGCTGTCTTGATGTATAGGAAATAACCCTATCATTCTGCATTAGGACACAACTATGTCCTTTCTTTGATGAATCACTATAAATAACAAACCCATAATTCCCCAATGGTAGAGTCAAGATAGGAGCATTTACTAATATTATCTTCAGTTCTTCAAAAAAAATTTCACACTCTTTTGTATAAACAAATTTAACCCCTTTTCGTGTGAGCTTTGTTAATGGGTTCGCCTACCGGGAAAAATTCTGGACAAAATGTTGATAATAACCTATTAAACTAATAAAACTACATACCTTGGTTATACTCATTGGTTCTAGCCATTCTTGGATTGCCTTGGTCTTAAAAGGATCAACAGAGATTCCATCCTTAGAGACAATATGACCAAGAAAAGATATCTCCTGAAGCCAGAATTCACACTTTCTAAACTTCCCTTATAATTCATGTATTCTAAGAGTCTTTAGAATAATGAAAAAGTTATTTTCATGATATTCATAGATTTTATAGTATACCAAAATATCATCAATAAATACCACTACAAAGTCTTCAAGATATTTCTTGAAAACTCTATTCATTAGATCCATGAAGACAAAGGGTGCATTAGTCAATCCAAAAGGCATTACTATAAACTCGTAATGCATGTACCTAGTTCGAAATTCTATTTTCGGAATGTCTTCCTTCTTCACACACGACTAATGATATCCAGATCGAAGGTCAATCTTTGAAAAGTATTGAGATCCATGAAGTTGGTCGAACAAATCATCAATGCTAGGTAGGGGATACTTGTTCTTTATTGTTATAGCATTGATCTCCTTGTAGTCAATGCACAACCTCATAGATCCATCTTTATTCTTAACAACAATAATAGGGGCTCCCCATAGAGAAAAACTAGGTCGAATAAATCCCTTATTATTCAATTCTTCTAGTTGTTTCTTTAGTTCCACTAATTCCACAATAGCCATCCTATAAGGGGTCTTTGATATGGTCCTTGAACCTGGAATTTAGTCAATGGAAAACTCAATTTCTTGTTCTGGAGGAAGTCCAGGTAAATCCTCTAGAAACACATCAACATATTCTTTCACAATAGGTACATGCTCTATTTGAACATTACTTTCCTCACCCAAAATTATTTAATTCTCTTACCCCACAATAATTGAATTTAGTTGAGCTACTAGGGGTGGATCTAGATAAGAATTAGGTGGTGACGTTTCTGCTCTAAAGTTAAGGTACTCCTTATCATCATCAACAATTGTAACCTTATTCTTCTTACAATAAATTTTCTCATCACGGTCCAAAATCCAATCCATACCGTGGATTATATCAAATTCAATCATGGGTATGATGATGAGATTGGAAGATGAATAACATTTATATGCCTTAATGGGAACTGATTCACAAAACTTTGATGCAATGATACTTCCCTTAGGAGTTTTGACAGAAAACTCCCTTGTTAAATAAAATTGGAAATTTCTAATTTTTTAGCAAACTGGGAAGATATGAAAGAATGCGATGATCCAAAATCAAATAAAGAATTGGCTAAACTTGAGGAAACCATTAAATTACGTGCCACCGCGTCTTTTGGAGATTCAACCTCAGCAGTAGTGATATCATAATCATGACCTTGATCCGTTGGACTTTTATGAGGTAAGTTCCATTGATTCTTAGGACATTCAGTTGAATAATGTCTCTTTTCTCTATAATTGTAGCATTCAACATTAACAACCCCTTTCTTCCCCTTGCAATCACGAGCTTGGTGGCCTTTTTCACTACACTTTCAATAGACTCCCATTCCCTTGAGACAAGTATCAGGGTGTTTCTTCCCACATTTACTACAGGATGGATATTCATCATTTCCCTTATTCCCCTTATTTCCATTTCTAGAGTGTTCAACAGATCTATTCTTATCTTTCTTTGCTTTAAAGTCATAAGACTTAGAGAATTTTTTTCTATCTTGATAGCACATGAGACAATATCTTTGTACGATGAGAAGGATTTTAAAACTAAATCTCGATGAAGAAATGGTTTTAACCAATAAAAGAAATGATCAATATTACTTCTTGGGTTACGTATATAATCTGCAACATGCCTCGCTAACCTTTTAAAGTTAGCTTCATACTTTGCGACATTCTCATCCTCCTTTTTCCTTAGACTCAAGAATTGTCTTTCCATATCTACTTGATGGTATTAAGGAAAGTATTTTTCTAAAAAAAATTATTTAAACTCCCTCCATTCCGTATTTGATAATTCATCATCTTCCTTTGTGTTTTGAATGAATGACCACCATTGATCAACATCTTTAGTGAGGCGGTAAACTGCCATGAAACATTTTCCCTTTCGCTACTCCACAAGGCATGGAATATTTTCTCTACAAAATTATCCATTTCTCAGCTACTAATGGATTTTTACCCCCATTTAATGTTGGTGGTTTTTTTTTCATGAAGTGATCTAATATTATTCCTCCATGCTGAGGATCAGGGTGCTTTATACAGGTAAGGTTAATATTCATAACCTGAGTGAGTTGTCCCAGTATAGTGATAAGCTGATCAGCACCAGTTGTATCACCAGCTGCACTATAATTATCTTTAGCAGAAGGGAAATCCCTACATGGAGTGAGTTCATTGATATGGGTTCCATTCCTTCCACAAGGAACCATTTCTAAACAATGGAATACACTAGATTAGTTTATGAATCGAAATACATAAATCCAAACTTATAAAACACTTAACATAAATTAAATAGTTTATAGATATAATCAATAATCATAAAAATGTTTTGCTTAAGGAAGTATATAATCATAAACCCTTCATAATTTTTTACAAATAAAATGAGAATTATCCTAATCATATCCCCCGGGAGTTTCGCAACAAAGAGTGCAGCAAGGACCGTTGTTGTGCACCAGTTCCAGTTTGAGTCTAGCTTAAAGCGGTGTTTTCGGGTTTTACCCCTAGGTAAATCTATGCCAGGGCTACCTATACCTACTCATATCCAGATAGAGATGTATTTCATAGAAAAATCACAAAATCTCTACCATACCAAAATTCTAGGATGCTCTTCTATACAAATCCTCAATGATTATCTTAGGGATATGTGCTCTAATCAGAGTTTATCTAAATCTAGTTTCCAAGGTTTATACTAAACTTCCTCTAATACCAATTGTAATGCCCTGAACCTAGTTACCTAGATTCAATGCATTATTATGTATCATTGTCATGATCAAAAAAGATCAATTCTCGAAATACTGATTAGTTTAGTAGCCTTGGAAGTACTAGATAAATTCATAAGGTTTGCATTACATCATAAAATGGAAAACTAAAACAACATTATTTCCATTGAAAACACTGAGATCTCATCGACTATCCCTGCAGGTCAGTCATAATATACATCTTCGAATCTTGGAAAAAATAAAACATAGAAAGGGTGGAGCTAATATGCTCAGTATGGATAACAATATAGTATAGACTTTCATAAATAATCCTGAACATTTAAGGAAATGTATAAAACTAAAAAAAAAGAATTTTCAAAATAAACTTCATAATAATATGGAAAATTAAATATAAATAATGCAATTTACTTACTCACATGGATATTCTACTAGTCGAATAATCACATGCAATATCAATAGTCACTTTCATAATGATGGAATACATAATTCCAGACTTCATAACCACATAGTCAAGGCCTTGTGCCAAGACAAAAAATAAGATTTTGTCAAGGCCTTGTTCTAAGACACTAGTTTGTCTCATGAGACCTACCGATGCACCAAGGAGCTATAGTAGGCTCCACCTATCACTTACTAAGTCTAATACATTCCTCATATGAAAATTTTTAAACATAACGTAAACATTCATATTAAAACTAGCATACATAATGTGAATACATTATCCATAAACCATGAATGGTAGAAAAATAACACATCCACAGTAAAAAAATCACAAAACCTTCAATACAAAATGGATGATTTTTATCGTAATAAATCAACTTAAAACAATATTAAAATCCATTAAAGGATGTTGACATAGATGAAATAAAAACTATTTGAGAGAGATATCTCATTATTTTTTTGAAATCATTTAAAGTTACAAAATTATAAAAGAAAACATTTATTTTGAAAATATTATTATAAGCTTGTAAGGGAAGCTTCAACGATGTTATAATGGTTGAATATAGCCTCACCTGCCGTATAAGTTAAAATAACATTCCTACCTTAATTTTGTTGAAAAGGTCATAAAGTAACTTTTTTGGAAAATGATAGAAAGATTCCTTTCAAAACATATAAGGTCAAATAAGGGTATAAATGACTTTAAACCATATTCTAGTAAGTAGAAAAAATTATTTGGATTACATTTTTAGGAAAACATGGATGTGGATGATAAAGAGGTCCTCGTAGATAATTACATATAAATAACCTTGAATAATGCAGAGGTTGTAGAATTAGTCCTTACCTTATACTTTTCCTTGGTCAAGGGTAGGTTAACCTCTTGTATAATGGTGAAATAATAGTTATTAAATTATACAAGAATCATATACATTAATATGATATCATATATGATATTTTAATATTTCTTTGTTAATAATATTTTAGTATTATCGTCGTTTTGGGTGTTAACTGATTCATTTTCCATTATATGATTTGTTACATAAGTAATGATTGCTGTGGGTGTAATGTATATTATTTATATTTAGAATGATATTAATTATTTAAACATTATTTTTAATCATCAAATGAAAATTAGTCTTGAATGGATACGATGGGGGATGAATCTCATCGTGTTCGTAGAGACTGTAATCCATACGTATGCACGAGAAAAAATATCAATCCTTTGATATTGAAATCATATATAATTGGATGTTATATCATATATACATAATCAGTTTCATGTTATATTTAATATTTACATCATTTATACATCATTATTATACCCATCCAAATAATAATGTATTGAATAACAACTACACCACGACTTGGAGACGGTAAGCCGTACGTACGCACGTATGGGGACGTGTCATTCAAAGGATGGATAGAATAATGAATATGGTTGTACCATATTTATAATAATATCACAGTATATAGAATATACTGGAGTTATTATTTTATAATGTAAACAACAAGGAAAGAAGAAGTGGAAGAATAAAAAAACATGAAAGAGGTGGTGAGATATTTACCTCTTCTTCGTGTTCTTCCTTTTTATTTGATCAAAAGTGATACTTAGGATTGATTTATGACTGAAATAAGGCCTCTAAGATGAAGGGAGGACAATTGAGAGGTTATTTGGTTAGGGTTTGGCTGAGCCAAATGGCTTTGAAGGTGTGTATTAGAGAGAAGGGGAAGTTCCCTTTTATAAGAGGGGTGATGAGAACCTTAGGAAAAGCTAGAAATATTATTTTATAATAAAATAATATTCGATTTGTAATGGCTAAAAAATGAATTATTTAAATTTTATGGTGGGGATGGGTCGAAAACCTCTCAAAAAATAGGTTTTAGACAGGTTTGGGTCACTATATTAACCTTATCTTTTAGATTTAACTCTTAGTTAAATAGTTTGACAACTACCATGTCTCTTTGTATTTTTACATTATATGGTTAATAAACTTACTATAAAATTCTAGGAAAACCCCAAGTAGTTCATTAATGATACACCTATAATTTTATATGTCTTTTGGCTGAACTTTAGATTTTTATGATTATTATATCAACCAATAATATTGTATTTGTTTTAAAAAATCATTTATTCCAATTTGGACATTATTTAATAATTGGTTTTTGTTAAAGTATTAAAAACTTTATTACATAGAAATAAATACATTTAATCAACCCTAATATGGCATAGTCACCTATAAAATTTATGGATGTCATCAAAACTTTCTAATTATATTAATTTTAGTATTTATAATATCATTTATTTGATTGTTTCATTAATAAGGAAAATACTTCATCATTATTGTGTCATATATATATATATATTTATTTTATGTCTAAAAATTATAAATAACATATCCAGACGTAGGAAATCGTTTTACCTTTCTAATGAATATTTATAGTTGAATAGATCAATTATATAACCTCATATAAAATTTGTTTTACTAAAAGATATTTTCTTTTGTTATGGTTTTCTTTACTTTAAATTATTTAATATATAATGTCATTATCACTCCCAAGTGGCTCTATGGGGTCCCAAAATCGACCCAAGGATGCCCATGGTCGGACATGTGTCCACCAATAGGGTTAAGACATGTGTTAGGGTAATTTAATATTATTATAATATTACTTTTTAACCTTATTTTCTGGATTTACCCCTTTAACCATGGTAAATAAAATATTTATTGAAGTAAATATTCCTAATGTCTAATTTTTTTTACCTATTTACCCAATCTAGACCTCCTGATTCCAAATATGAAATAAATTTTTCTAAATTCAAAACACAAAGTGGTAGAAATTAATTTAAAATTAATTCCCGTTGTCAAAACAAATACCGTGTTTTTAAGAAATAATAACTATCAAAAGATTGACACTTGCTTATGTCCAGTTTAAATGTGAAATTATGTCCAATGACCAACATTGGATTAAATGGTATGAATATAACCTAATTATTCTTAAAAACCACTCAATAGTATAATTTAGAACTTTAAATTATTTTGATTAAAAAAAGTTTTTTTTAATTAAAATTTAGTATTTTTCACTATTCATAAAAAAATGAATGTTTTTAGAAAAATACAAAAAATTCACCATAATCTAATTTTTTATTCTGAACCCAAAAATGAAGTCCATTTTGAACGTTAAAATTTATAAAATTTCAAAAAGTGGGTATTACTATTCATAACAGCTAGTTTGATTGGTTGTGGTGTGTTAGAACTCGAAGTTGCGTACAACACATGATATTGTATTATTCAAAGAGAAGCATACCGTAGAAGCTTGGGGTGTTTTACACAAGTCATGGATTGGTGAGAAAAGGTGCTCCAGGCTGGGAATGGTAGGAGTTGTAATTGATTTGAAAAGGGGGAGTCCTGTTCAAGATAGATATTTTTTTTTGAATTGGACCACCTAGGAAACAATACATTGGTGAAGATTTATCCTAAGAACTGTAGGTCTCATCAGGTGTCCCTGGATGGGTCTCACATAGGTCCCTGATTAGGTATGTTTCCTCTTACAAGTGGTTTTCCATTAGGGGAAATAGGGTCCTTATACAGGTGTCTTTTATTTCCTACCTTTTAGGTAATTTGATCCCAATACCCCCCCTAATTACCTATTTTATCAGGTTGTAGAGGGCTATTTGAGGGATTTTGGAGGACTTGGGTATTGTAGCTTCATGACCAGATATTCAGGGTTTCTTTATATTTTCTATTTGTGAAAATGAGGATACCAAGGGACTTATTTATTGGAAAATAGGGAACCATGATCAAAGGAGATACCCCATGTAGTTCCATGTGAGAGGTACCTAGAATAGTTACCCCCACGCTGGGGTGGTCGGAGCTTCAGTGCATTGTAGTGGGGCTGTACAACCCTTCTGATGCGTAGGGTTGTGCATGCAGGCTAGCTTGGGAAAGTTCCATTGATTATTATTATGGGCCTTCACCCATATAACCTAATTGAGGTTATTTGCATAATATTTTCTTCCAACTTGGAAAAAATGAATTTCAACAAAATTCCCCTCTTTAGTATTGGACCTAATCAGAAGAAGAGGACTGGGTCCTGAGGTAAAATAAGTAAAAAATTACGAAGGTGGTGCAGGTCTGCCGCGTAGGGTACCCATCAAGGCCAGTGGTGTATTCCTTGTGAATAGATCTAGTGTTTAGGATGATGGTGTAGATCTTTTTCTTAGTCCCTACACACAGTCCAATGGTGTATATAAATATAACTAACCCCTTTGCTAATTTCATCCATTCCATACTTGTTCCCCTTAGTATCATCGCACTACTCGTACACCAAGATGTGTCACTATTGTTGTTTTCATAGGTCTTATGAAGAATATTTACTATTCTATTACATTGTAAAAACACCTGAGTGACAAATATATGTAAATTAACCTCATTTAGGAGCCTTTGTGAGGCATATTGTTGAGGGTTCTACACAAGAAACATGTTTTAGAGGGTTGTGTGAGGCACCGGATCGAAGAAAATACATGAGCCTTTTCCTTTAACAGAATTTTGAATTCTTCAAAGTTAAGATAATTAATTAAATTAAATAAATCTTGATTTATTATTTCAGGTTTTATATGGGTTCCCTCATGACTTATATTGAAAAAGATACTACATGTTCCTCCAAAATGATTAAAGTTGTCAGGCTAGATTACTACGGAATGCTTGAATCTACTCTTCTGATTCTAGTGAAGAAGCTGGAAAATTATCAATGGGAGTATCCAAAAAGTGATTATATTCCCCTGTAAAAAAATATACTTCTGAGGGACACGTTCATCACTAGGGCTTGATTTTACTTCATGAATTCCTTGTTTATTAAGCACACCAATTGCCCTTCAACCAATGATTCTACCAAGGGTGCTTATATTCAGCAAGGAATGGTTCCCACTATTTGTTTCATGAACCACAACTACTACAATCCAGATCTAAATCCATTTATATAGGAATAAAAGCCTCACCATTAGTGTAAACTTTTAGTACTTTATGGATAGAACAAAATCAAGGATAGAAGGAAGATTGAGATTTCCATTCTGGAGGAGGGGTAAGACCTGTGTGCATGTGGGCATTTTGGGTGTACAAGACTTATGTAGAATTTAAAAAGGAACTTCAAGAAATCAACATCAATGAATCTTTTTGGAAAGGAAAAAATTACTTTTATATGAAACTATATATTAACCACGAGTTTCTACGCCGATGGAGTCATTATAAAAATTTCTTCCACCCAACACATGGTGAATTTGGTATTATTTTATGGGATTTGTAAAAAATTTCTAGAGACCCAATTGTCTTCGATATGTATGATGGATTTATCCCACTAAAAGTAATGTGGGATGATGCTGAAAGGACACCACACTTAGACCGCGAGATTTTTAAGGTGGTAGAGAAAGTACGAAATAAAGATCCTCAACCTAGGTGTGACATCTATCCCAGAACATGGATGAAGGCTTTCCTAGAGCTATAAGGAGAAGGTCCCACTTGAAAGATCCCTACAAGATGACCCACTTTAGAGAATTGGGGTGCTCCTCACATATTCTGGCCTATGTTGGAGAAGGTGTAATATACCCATATGGGTTACAAGGTCAATTATGAAGTTTCAATGAAGAATTGTCTAGTCTACTTCCTCGCAATGTGGTTGAATATCTACCTACTTCTAGTCTATGAATACAATAGTAGAGTTAGTCCATGAGATTTTTTTGTAGCCAAAAATAGAAAAAGGAACGTATATAGGGTTCGATTCCCTTATCCTGGAAAGAATATACTAGTTATTTCTACATACATACAATGAGAGGGACCCATTTGTAATTTAATGTCCATTTCAGGTGATATGGGGGCGTATTTTAGCACACTTCAGTTCCAATGTTTTGTTAAGTTCATTTAAAGTCCCTGATATATGATTTTGTCAAATCGTTCAAGATATTTTCAGAATCCAACCTTTGTATCTAAATAATGAATAAGTGATGAATATTCTGAACATGTTAAGATAATTCAACTTCTTCCCATCTAGTGATCCATGTATGTTTGGATTGAGAAACATCAAATTTCTACAACAATGAACTTTATTTCCTCATATGGATGTTTGGATTGAGAAACATCAAATGGCATCTCAATAGTTTTGGATCTTTATGGCCATGGAGGTGTCAAAATTGTAAATAATTATGCGTCCATCAGATGAATCAATCGGGATGGAGGCTGGGTATGCCAATGCATGGTTCTCTTCATATCCTCAAGGGGTATTAATGAAAGGTGTTTACTGGGTTGTGGCCATGATAACTGTTGGTTGTGGAATGTGAGGTAGAAAGATTTGATCATAGGATGATGATGCTGAATCTCTAAAGCCTTTAAGGAGATCACTAGTAAAGACCACCGAGCTGGCCAGTGCTAATAAAAAAATAACTTCTGAGCCAAGGTGGTCCATATATCATATCTAGTAGGAGACTCATGTTCCAGTCACCAATTATTCTGTGAGAGAAGAGAGACCTGAAAAGTATTTGATGTAAAATTATGTGTGACCTGTAGTGATCTGAGCTTGGCAGAGAATATCTGGTTATATCATAGATGCATAGGTATTTCTACAAGATAGATTACTGATCCCAAAGTTATTATATATCTAACCACACTCTACTATTCACCCTAACAAAGATCTAGCTGAGGTGGAATAATATATGAATGATCTAGAGGCATTAATATATGAAATAGATGACCATATCCCAAAATATTTGTGAGTATTAAACATTCTAACTGAAGGAATACTTGAGGGGGTATATGGTGATATCAGAGTGGAATACAACAACTAACTTGACCATGTTGACTTATTTATCTAATTTCCTTTCCATTTTCTACTCCTTTAACATCCATCATTAATTTTGGTAAGATCTATTTTACAGTTTGGAGGAGAAGAGGAAGAATAAGAACCAGTTGAAAAGGTGACATAATCCGTGAAATATGGGCCAACAACACCCCCATTGGGGTAGTGGATGAGCATCTTGAATTCAGATATTAATCCTTTTGTTAGAAAATGATGGTGGAAGATATGGTGTGGGGAACTTCTCAATTTCCACTTCAAGTGTCTATTTCCAGGACTAGTATGGGCCCTTCTCCATCTCAAGGGAGGAAACGAAGGAGGGAAATAAAGTTAGTCCAGTATATGTGTTGTTTTAAGTCTTTATGATTTCATTCGATATGATGAATTTGTTGATGTAATCTTTTTTCCATGATTTCATTTTACATAATCTTTATCGCATTAATCCTTTATGTGATTTGTAACTGGTCCTTAAATGACTAAGGAGGATGCTCTCAGGGGAGTCACAAACCCATGATGATGAATCCATCATCATGAAGGTTAATGCATCAAGAGATGTATCCATGTTATAACCTTATTCATACAGAGGGGGAAATAATATTAGATGCACACCATAAGGTGTCGTGTGATGTTTGGACTTTCCTCTCTTTATGATATTTCTGATCAATTTCATACATCATAGGACTTCACATCAGTCATTGTCGGCCCCATTATCACTCCAGAAGGTGACGATAGAGATCTCAGATGGTCTGATGAAGGTGTCGATGCTAACCCTAATTCCATGGGTCTTGAAGTTTCTATGCCTACTAAGATGTTGGATGAGGTTATCGATGATAGAGGCTATTTGGCTTATGAGATATGCGTCTCTAATACCCCTACTAGTGAGGATGCTATGATACTTGATTTCATGTATCATGAATTGATAAAACTATTTAATCAATGTATTTATATCTCATGTTTCCTCAAGGATTTTAAGAATGTCAATAGGGTTTAAAGGATAAGATTATTCTCATTCTCTCATTTTTGATACACATTTGACCTTCTTTCATTTGATGTTTTAAATCAAATATCATTTTGTGAAGATTTTTATATGGAGAAAATTTACAAGGAACTACATGTACAAAGTATATAAGTTCACCCTAATTCCATTACATAGGGAGTGACAGTTGAAAATCCTAATGTGGTATATACTAGAGACACCTTGATACAATTCATTGAGAAAAATAAGGAGGATTATCTTTATCAGGAGGTACTTTCTCTACAAAATGAGGCTGGGAGTACTAGGGAGATGTCAATCCTAATGCTTGATCCAACAACGAGTATGTTTTATTATCAACTTTAGTTTCTTCACTGCCTTTGTCGTCTATTGACCTCCTGATGTGGATGAGAGGTGTCACTTTCTATTTAGGGCCATCAACTTTTCTGACTAAGCATGAGAGAGGGGATTATTTGATAGTTCCACCAACATTGGTATGTGAAACTACAACTATTTCAGAGGGAGAAGAATAAGGTGATTCGCTGAGATATGTAATCCTAGAATACATCAATCCCTCCAAAAGTAACTTTGAATTTGAAATGGAGATATAGTAGGCTCTTCACACCATGCATCACATTGTCTGGTAGGATATCTATAAGATAGTAAGGTAGAATCCTCTTTAAGAACTTCCATCATGAATTCATCAACTTCCTTTCGAATTTGGCATATTAGAATATTGAGTATTTGATTACCATGAGATCACTCATGCGTTGAAGTCAGTTTTTCCACAAAGGGAAGATACGTAAAGATCCCAATGGGCTGAGTCATATTTAGAGATCCAATTTTAAAATCTCAGTGTTGCTATATCCTAATATGAACTCATCCATACCTAGAAGGTTGATGAGTATCAAGATCTCCTTGATGATAAATATCTCCAAATGGTGCATCTTCAAGAAGAATTAAATTTCTTGAATAAATAGATAGTTTAACTCCAATGATCATTGGATAGGGATTTTGAAAAATTAGAGATTATATTACTACATAAAAGAATAATCTTCACAATGTTGTAATGGTTACTACTAAACAATCAGATGGGATCTGGAAATCTATGGAAAATGTTCTAGCTATAGTTCAACTCATAAAATCCTATAGTGTGGAAAAACTATAAATTTTGGTAGAGAATCTATAGTATGTTGATGTTCTTTTGTTCTTTGGAATATAAAAGAAATGTTTTTCTTCTAATCACTTGGTCTTGAATTATCTTCCTCATCATAATCAAAACACAACATTGAAAATAAATCTATTGATTGAATTTCATCATGTAAAAATTACCATGACAAGGTTGTGGGATATCTCTTATTTTTTTCTAATCTATTAGGTCTAATGAGCATAGTTAGAATATTATTTTGGTTATATGGAAACCCATAAAAACTTTGTGTCTTTTTGTTTCATTAACTAACTTTTTTCTAAGACCAATATGGAGAAGACTTAGCTGGTGGGACTTTTATTTTTCTTAGGCCCCCTTTTCATGTTTTAATACTAACATGTTTTGTGCCTTTGATATTTTTATTACGGATTTTTTCCTACACCAAATGCAGTGTAGGTCTAGTGTTCTATGACTTGAATTTTATCTAGAATTACCTTTGTGGGGTTTCAACATATTGAGTACTTTGTCTCTTTTTGTGGTCAGTTTGAAGTCACAAAAGATAAAATAAAGGGACTGGTGTTTAAGGTTGAAGAAATTTTAATATCAGTTTCTAAATGATGAACCAAAAAATGATTATTAGCTGAGAATGTTCAGAGATTCTTCAGATATCTGAAGGCAAATTTTGAGTCACAATTTTGTGATTTCCAAATATAAAACATGCTATTCGAGAATATAAGAGGTCTCTATTGGGGATTAAGTTACCACTGTTTGACTAACCCGTTTTTAGGAAATGATATGAAAATAAAACTCAGAGGTGTTACATCATATTCCAAAAGAAGCATTGTCTGGAGGGCATGCCCTTTATGAGGGAGAATTATGAAAATAAAACTAGAGTTTCTTACAATATATTTATGAAAATGAGTTCTCAAGATTTTCAACATTCTATTGTTAATGTCCAAATAATGTTTATGGAGATTCAAATTTCTCAAAACCATGATGGGTGGATTTCATAGGGATGATGTCTAATAATGATGGTAATATTTGTATTGGCATTGGATATGAATGGGAGGCCACTCTTATATTATTTTTTATTATGCGAAGGAGGGAACATTTTGTTAAATGACTGATTCTAGGGGTAAGGACCCTTTCTAATAAGGGTTGAAGCGTCATGTATTTTAATTTCATGTGACTAGGACACTGAACATGGAATTCAACATCTTACGGTGAGTAAGTTTCTTCATAGTTTAATGTTTTGTGACTAGTACATTATTCTAAAAAGTTTAATGTTATAAAATAGGATATTATGGGGTATATAATTTATGGTCATTATCTTTGACTGAAAGATTGGTGATTCTCCCATTTTTAGTCATCTGTCTGGTAATGTAGTATCATATTTAGGTGTAAAGGGAGGAAAGTGTATGTTGTACTCTAGGGAACTCTGAATTTGAAGTGTGGTATGGGGAAAAAGGCTTATGGTAATAGAGGAGGTATCTCCTGAGGAAGAAATTACCACTAGTTCACAAACCTTATTTATTGGTGATTTTATTCATAACCAATTGGTGTGTGTTACAATATATTAAAATAGAAGAGTACTCTAGTTGAAATTTCTTTTATGGGGATGACTTATGAAAATTCAACTAGAGCGTATTATAGTATAGTTAGGAAACATAGTTATTATGAATTATGACATTCTATTTATGATGGACGAAGTAAGTTTATGGAGATTTAGACCTCCACGAGCATAATTTTTGGTTTGTAGAAGGAATGTACCCGAATATTGGAGAATCATTTCAAGTAAAAATTACTCAAGAATGGGGGAAAAGGTATCTTATGTAGGTCTAACTAAAACACATGTAATATGCTGCCTATAGTTTGAGGTTATACAACTTGAACCATATAATTAAGAAAATGACGGGTAATATGTGTCATACTAGACCAAGGTGATTCCTAAATAATTTAGAAATGAGGGAGGAAATTATAAATATTGATCTTGGGGGTTCCTAGACCATGATCAATGGCATGGTAAAAGTATGTGGGGATGATCACATACCAAATTTGAGTAGCAGGTTCCAACATAATGTCATCAATGTTTACAGAGACATAATAGGCTTCTCCCAAGTGTGGAGTTACCACTGGTTGAAAAACCTATTTTATGGGTGACTTTACTAAAATCTAACTATGGTGTGTTACAACACAATCAAATAGTGTCATCCCATGGCTGATAATTTCTATTTATTAGAGTCTTATGTAATTCCAATAAGGTAATGTTACTTCATAGTGAGGTAGAGGATTCCTCATCTATTAGAAATTCTATTATCTATAGCTAGAGAATGATTATGAAGATCTAAAAGTGTCCAAGATTAGTAGTATGAATTGTATATGGGATATTTCATAACAAAATGAAAGTACTTAGACTGATATCAACCATGGAGTGCAGATTCCCTTGCATAGTACGACTCATATGTAGGAGGGGACATCTCTTCTTCCTTAGTAACCCCTCTAATGAGGGAACTAAAATTAATATATCACGCATAGATCATTATTAGTATTCACGGGGGGGGGGGGGGGGAATTTATTTACCCCATGGTTGAGACTAATAAATAATGTTTAAGAGTCCCTATGTATCTCATTGGGCTTATAATGAATCCACTCATTGTTATTAGAGAACCATACAGTTTAAAGTCATGTGGTAAGGACATCAACCATGCAGTTTAATTTTAGGCTATGAGGACGAAAGTGATTCAATGTAAAAAAGGAATAGTGTAGTTGGACTAGGGTATAAGACCCATGAATCACTATATATATTGTTGGAACAAGAATAAATCCATACATAGTTCTAAAAATTATTCCCAATACTGATTGGATTTATGTGTGGAGAGAAAGGGTTTTTTTGAATACAGGATCACACATGGTGTGAGACACCATATGGAATCCTATTATGTAGATATAACTAATACATAAAAAAATGGTGGGAATTGTAACACCCGAGAATTTTATGTTATATAAATCATCAAAGGAATCTTTTTCTACACAACACTTGCTTGGATTGTTTTACACGAAATCGCGACCTTCCTCGATAGCTTGCGTCGTACGCAATACCGAGTTTCACTAAACAACGATATGCTATTAAAATATTATTAAAACTAGCCGTTATGAATAGTAATAACCACTTTATGAAATTTTATAAATTTTATTTTTCAAAATGGACTTAATTTTTGGATTCGGAATATCGAAATTAGCCTAGGGTGAAATTTTGGTATTTTTCTGAAAACTTTCAATTTTTGATGAATAGTTAAACCACAAAGTGGTAGGTTAAAAACTGAATTTTGCATAAAACTTAATTTTACCGCTTCTGTGAATGGAATTTCGAAAATCCGACAGACACGGTTGATATCAGTAAGTAAAATGTGGTTCAATGAGATAAAAATAATTTTTTGGTGAATAGTAACTTTTTACTTTTTTTACCGCGATTAATAGTAAATAGGGTAACTAAGGGTAAAAATGATATTACTATTACCCTAACACATGTACTAATTCTATTGGATAAGTTTAATTCGACCAAAAACAACCTTATGAATATAATATGACCATTTAGGTCCACTTGGATTAGATTATGACATTTAATATTATTTTATTTAATGAATAGTTAAAATAGTTAAAATCAACGTTTAATAACTAAAACATTTTTAATATGGGGTTATACATAAGATAAATTCTACTATAAATATTCATTAGAAAGATAAAAAGATTTCCTACATAATGATATTTTATTTATAATTTTTATACTTTAAATAAATTAATTTATTTATGACACAACGATGATGCAGTAATTACCCTTTTAAGGAAATGTTAACATAATTGATGTTATAAATGCTCAAATAAATGTAATTTGAGACTTTTTATGAATTCCACTAATTTTATAGGTTACTATGATATATTAGTGTTGATTTAATCAACTTGGTTTGAACATATAATTCTGTTATGACTTTAAAAAAAATCATATATCAAATAGTGTCAAAATTGACACAAAATAGTTTTTAAATCAAATATTATATTATTAATTGTTATTTTATTCCTAAAAATATAAGGTTCGGACAAATGACTTAGATAAGGATATATATATTAATAATAAACAACTTGGGGTTCGTTTGGCATGTTATAGTAAGTGTATTAACCATATAGTGTAAGAAAACAAAAAGTCACGGTAAAAGTTAAATTATTTAACTTAGAGTTAAATCTAATTGATAAGGTTAAAATAATAACCTAAACTTGTCTAAATCCTATTGGTTGATAGTATTGCGACCCATAACAACTTTTCTTTCGAAATAAGACCCTTTGGAACCATTATAAACCGATTTTGACTTTAATATAAAATAATATTTTGAGACATTCCTAAGGTGCCCCTCTCCCCCCTTATAAAAGGGCACCTCCTCCCCCTCCTCCTCACACCAATTTGAGAACTCAAGCTCGGCCAACCCATGACAAAATCCCTTCTCCACTTCCCTAGAATAATCCTATAGGTCCTGGTCATCTTCAGAGACCAATCATAGTTCCCTAAGTGGGGGATTCAAAGAGGCGTTTCAAAGAAGAGGTAATATCCATTACCGATCTTTTCAATTTCATTCTTCTTCAACTTATTCTTATTTAGTTGTTTCATGATAAAGTAATAACATCAGTATTACTTACATACTGATATGTTATTATAAATATTAAACAACCCTAATTCACCTTCTATCCATCCTACGGAAAAATGAAATCACCGCGCGTGCGTACGTACGGAATACCGTCTCCACGTCGTGGTGTAATCTATTTTCCACCATCACCTTAAAAGGATGGGTATAATGGTGTAATGAGTAACTATATATGATTATTATAAAGTTATATTGATATTGAAATAGTATAAATATATTTAATACAATTCCACGATCATTGGAACAATATCATCGCTCGTGCGTACGTATGGAATACCGTCTCCACGATGTGATGCGACTCGTTCTACATGATCATCATTACATAGTAATTATATAAATGAATTGAATGAATAAATATGATATATGTTACACTAATACCATTCTGTATATAAGTTATCTATAACCTTAAAAGAAGAATAAGAATTTATTCGGCAAAACTCGCATAAGAACAAAAGGCAATAAAGACCCGAGTAACAAGTAACAATGAAATATTACTAATAAGAAGCTAAGAATATCACAATATATGATATAATATCAATATGTATTATTCTGGAATAAGTCAATAACATTATTTAAACCATTATACAGGAGCTTCGGACACGTACAAAGCAAATCGGACCTAAGGTAAGGGAAAATATCACAATCTCATTTTTATCCGAGATTGTTTATACTTTGGTATTTACTGGGGTGTATTTTATCATCCACATCCATGTTCCCTCAAGATGTAATATTGTTTCCATCCACTTACAATAGTTTAAATCCAATTTTATCCTTTGGTGAGTTTTTAGTAAAGAATATTAAAGGAATCTTTTGTCGTTTTTTCGTACGAGGTACTTTTTTGACTTTTCTGACAAAAGTACGAAGAATGTTTTTTTTAACTTATACGGCATGAATGGATTTCTAAAACACTATTTCCAAGAAGATTCCTTTACAAATTTTCAAGTTTATTTTTAATCAACTTCTTTTAGTTTAAAGTTGTATGAAATGTTAAGAAAGGAAAAATGTTTTTGAAGAAGAAAGGATATTTTCCTCAAGAATGGAGTTCAAGTGTTTTATCAAAATTATTTTCCATCTAAGATAATAAAGGGTTCTGTTTTTATCCCTATTATTACATTGATTTGATTATGTTTTGAGGGAATTATTTTTATGAAGTCATTTACCTTATATGATTTGGTTTATGATGTCATGATGTTTCAAGAATCCCATTTTTGTTACATGTGTTATGCGATGATGTATGATTTATGATTATGTGGCACACATAAGAAAGGATTCATTATAAGATGGGTGGGACCTATATCTCCCTCCAATGCATTGGGTAAATATTTATATCTCATGAGATAGACATGGCTGGAACGGAAGGTTATTTCGGTTCAGTGATACAGGACTGAAACGAGGAGTGAACTCGGTTCAGAAATGGACTTTGTCCGCTAAGATAGTCTTGGAAATGAGTCATGACTAACAAGAAATGATTTTCCCTGATTATGTGTGCATGCCACAAAGTTTCAAGTTTTATGTTATGATTATGGGGATCTCATTTTCACTTCTATGATTTATTCCATGTTAAGATATTATGATCTCTTTTGCATGTTATGATTTTCAAAAAGATATGATATGATTTTTATTTCCTTTATTTGCCCTTGCTGAGCATTTGAGCTCACCCTTTTTTGTATGTTTTCTTTTCCCCAGGTCAGGAAGATGGATATTAAGTAGAATATGCTAAAAGGGACCCTAGATATGATGAAATAAATGGGAGACACTGTAGAAGATTTATGAACCAGTTGTTTATGTTTCCCAGTTTCTAAAGACACTATACCTATACGGTCCTTTGTGGTTTTGTCATATGTTGTAATTAGTGTGCTTCAATTTTGAAGTATTAACAATGTATGTAAAGTATGGGTCGTTATAGTTGGTATCAGAGGAAAGGTATAGTCAACCTTTGGAAACTAGGATGTGAAAGCCTTAGTAAGAACCCTAAGGATAAGTCTAATCATAGAACACAATCTTAGTGTTTTAGAAATGGCCATGAATAACCTAAGATAAGACCTTAAGCGTGAAAATTTTATTCTTGATTATGTGGTTTTCCTATTATAATTAGTGTTGCTCACACTATTCTTCTTGGTTTTAGTCAATGGCTGGAACCCGAAGGAACTGTGTTAATGCGGAATGCGATGGGAAATGCAATGATTGTCCCCCTGAGCAACCAAACGATATGGGAGCTGGAATGAAAAATCTTGTAGCCATGCTCACACAACTTTCTCAAGCTATGAATCATGCAGGATTTCTAAACGAGCAAAGGAAGGAGAAACATTCTGTTGAATCCTTCATGAGGCAGCGTCCACCTTCTTTCAGTGGGTCTACTGATCCATTAGTTGCTGAACAATGGATTAGTACTACTGAAAAGATATTTTCAGTTCTTCAATGTTCTGAACATGATAAAGTCATCATAGCAGTGTATCGTTTGGAAGGAGATGCTGATCAATGGTGGAATCTTATTAAGAATACGAGGCAAAGGGATGAAATTGAGTCCATGGAATGGGACGAGTTCAAGAACTTATTTTTCAATAAGTACTTCCCTCGTATTCTCCGAAGAAAGATGGAGAAAGAGTTTCTTGAACTAAAGAAAAAGAATGATGAATCTGTTGGTACCTATGAAGCAAATTTTACAAGACTTGCAAGGTACGCTTTTGGTATTATTATCCAACCTGAGAGTAAGATCGATCGATTCTTTAGTGGCTTAAAACCAAGTCTTCGAAGGGCGTTATCCATAAGGGACTTCAATAGCTATGAGGAAATCGTTCGATGTGCTCTCAAAGTCGAGATGGAGATTGGAGTAACCCATCAGTCATATGGGTTTGATATGAAGAGGAAAATGGAATTCAAAGGAAAATCTAAAGAGCACACTGAAAAGAAGATGAGCTTTCCTTTATGCTCAAAGTGTGGAAAGAAACATGGAGGGAGTTGTCTTAAAGGGACAAGTAAATGTTTCAAATGTGGAAAGGAAGGTCATCGGGCATTTGAATGCCGCGATAATGGGAAGAAGATGTCTAATGATGCAAACAAAGGAAGGGATACACAGAATGAACCTACTACACTTCAATGTTTCAAGTGAAAGGAGATGGGGCATTATGCCAATCAATGCCCAAATCCAAGGGTTGATGATGATGGTCGACGTCGACCAACTCTTAAGGCTAAAGACAAAGGAAAGTCACATGCAATTTCTATCAGCAATGTGGAGTACGATAACGAAGTGGTGAAAGGTACACTTACCATCCACTCTAAAGTAGAAAATGTTTTATTTGATTCTGGATCCACCCACTCTTTTATTTCTGAAGAATTTTCTAAGGGTATCACCGTATTACCTCAACAATTAGATGTTGAGTTAGCTGTGACAACACCTAATGGAACATTAATCGCATCAAAAGTTTATAATTCTTCTCCAATTGATGTTTGTGGGAAAGTGCTTCCTGCAAATCTTGTGATCCTTCCTTTAGTGGAATTCGATGTGATTCTTGGTATGGATTGGCTTTCTTTATACGGAGCTCATATCAATTTCCAAAGAAGGGAAGTCACATTTCATATTCCAGATCAATCTATGATCGTCTATCAATGCAAGGATGAACATAACCTTCCAGTGGAAATTTCTTCCATTTTATGGGTATTGATTCCACTAAATGAAGGTTATTTATCTCAAATGGTTGGTGAGAAACTAGCGATTAAGAATATTCCCATCGTACGAGAGTTTGATGATGTCTTTCCGGAGGAATTACCGGGTCTTCCACCAAATCGTGAAGTTGAGTTTTCAATAGAACTCGTACCGGGTGCTTTTCTTATTTCAAAGACACCTTATAGAATGGCCCCAATTGAGTTGCAGGAATTGAAGAAGCAACTCCAAGAGAATCTTGATAAGGGATTCATACGCCCTAGTGCGTCACCTTGGGGAGCACCTGTTCTATTTGTTAAGAAGAAAGATGGATCAATGAGACTCTGTATTGATTATCAAGAACTTAACAAGATCACTATCAAGAACAAATATCCTCTCCCACGCATTGATGACTTATTTGACCAACTACGCAGAGCTCAATACTTTTCCAAGATTGATCTTCGTTCAGGGTATCATCAATTAAGGGTCAAAAGGGAGGATATACCAAAGACGACTTTCCGTACAAGGTATGGACACTATGAATTTATAGTGATTCCATTTGGTCTTACTAATTCCCCTGCTATCTTCATGGATATAATGAATAGAGTCTTTAGAGACTATCTTGATCAATTTGTGGTAGTCTTTATAGACGATATTCTTGTTTATTCAAAGAGAAAGGAAGAACATGAAGATCACTTGAGAATTATATTGAAGTCCCTTAGAAAGGAGAAGCTTTATGCCAAATTTACCAAGTGTGAATTTTGGCTTCAAAAAGTTGCATTTTTGGGTCACATAATCTCAAAAGAGGGGATATCTGTGGATCCAGCAAAAATAGAGGTTATCGAAAGATGGTCGAGACCAACAACAGTAACTGAGATCCGAAGTTTTCTTGGTTTGGCTGGATATTATCGCCGTTTTGTGAAATATTTTTCACGATTATCTAATCCACTCACCAAGTTGACTCGGAAAGGAGTTAAGTTTGTTTGGACAGAGGAATGTGAAGAGAATTTCAAGGAGTTGAAAAGAAGGTTATCCAGTGCACCTGTGCTCACAATACCTTGTAGTGGAGAAAGGTTTGTGATCTACAGTGATGCATCCTAGAAGGGATTGGGGTGTGTTCTTATGCAAAATGATATGGTGATAGCTTATGCCTCACGACAGTTGAAAATCCATGATCAAAATTACCCAACACATGATTTGGAGTTAGCTGCGGTAATCTTTGCATTAAAGATTTGGAGGCATTACCTTTATGGTGAAAGGTGTGATATTTATACTGATCATAAAAGTTTAAAGTATATTTTCACACAAAAGGATCTGAATATACGTCAAAGAAGATGGTTAGAGCTGATTAAGGATTATGACTGCTCAATCCATTACCACCCTGGGAAAGCAAACAAGGTGGCAGATGCATTAAGTCGATAAGACCATGCCAGTTTATCAATGATGAGGATCACAAAAGATCCAATATTTATGGATTTACAAAGAATGGATCTTGGAATTATAATAGGGGAAAAATATTATCTTTCTCAAATGAATGTTCAACCATCTATACATGTGAAGATTAAAGAGGCACAGAAAGAAGATGTCGAGTTACAAAAGAAGGTGAGAAATGTTCCTGAATTCAACCTTGATTGTGATGGGATAATAAAGTTCAGGAATCGGGTTTGTGTTCCTCCCATCCCCGAATTAAAGAAGGAACTGATGGATGAAGCTCATAGTTCTTCATTCTCTATTCATCCTGGAAGCACGAAGATGTATAGGGACCTGAAAGAGTACTTCTAGTGGGATGGCATGAAAAGAGATGTTGCTGAATATGTCTCTCGATGCTTGGTTTGTCAACAAGTTAAAGCTGAGAGACAGTAGTCTAAGGGGATGTTACAGCCATTACCCATACCCGAATGGAAATGGGAAAACATCACTATGGACTTTGTCACAGGACTTCCTAAAACATCCAAAGGCAATAATGCTATCTGGGTCATAGTTGATCGTCTTACAAAGTCTGCACATTTCATTGATATTAGAGAGGATTTCTCTATGGATCAGCTTTCCAGGATATATGTAAAGGAAGTGGTAAGATTGCATGGAGTACCACTTTCTATTATCTCTGATCGGGATCCGAGATTTACCTTGAAGTTCTGGCGAAGTCTTCAGCATACTCTGGATACAGAGTTGAGTTTCAGCACTGCTTATCATCCTCAGACAGATGGTCAGTCTGAGAGAACAATTCAAACTCTAGAAGATATGTTGAGAGCTTTCTCTATGGATTTCAAAGGTGGTTGGGATCAACACCTACCTTTGGTGGAATTTTCTTATAATAATAGCTTTCACTCCAGTATTCAGATGGCTCCTTATGAAGCTCTCTATGGAAAGAAATGCAGGACTCCAACTTTCTGGGATGAAGTTGGGGAAAGAAAGCTATTAGGACCTGATCTCGTTGATGAAATGGCAGAAAAGGTCAGATCTCTTCAAAAACACATAAGAGCAGCTCAGAGTCGACAGAAAAGTTATGCCGACAACCGAAGAAAAGACCTAGAGTTTGAAGTGGGTGATAAAGTGTTCTTACAAATATCTCCCTGGAAGAGGGTTATGAGATTTGGAAAGAAGGGGAAGTTGAGCCCTAGATATATCGGTCCTTTCGAAATACTGGATCGTGTTGGGAAGGTAGCTTACCAATTGGCGCTTCCACCGAATCTCTCCCAAGTTCACGATGTGTTCCATATATCTCTCCTGAGAAAGTACATACCTGATCCTTCACATGTACTCAGCTCAGAAGTTGTACCGCTGGAGCAAGATCTTTCTTATGAAGAATAGCCGATAGAGATTCTGAATCGTAGAGAAAAAGTACTACGAAACAAGAACAATCGCTTGGTGAAAGTTTTATGGAGGAACCACCAATTAGAAGAAGCTACTTGGGAACTTGAGGATATGATGAGGGAGAGGTATCCTCATATGTTTGTTACAAAGTGACGAATTTCGAGGGTGAAATTCATTTTAAGGGGGGTAGAATGTAACACCCGAGAATTTTATGTTATATAAATCATCAAAGGAATCTTTTTCTACACAACACTTTCTTGACTTGTTTTACACGAAATCGCGACCTTCCTCGATAGCTTGCGTCGTACGCAATACCGAGTTTCACTAAACAACGATATGCTCTTAAAATATTATTAAAACTAGCCGTTATGAATAGTAATAAACACTTTATGAAATTTTATAAATTTTATTTTTCAAAATGGACTTCATTTTTAGATTCGGAATATCGAAATTATCCTAGGGTGAAATTTTGGTATTTTTCTGAAAACTTTCAGTTTTTGAATAATAGTGAAACCACTAAGTGGTAGGTTAAAAACTGAATTTTGCATAAAACATAATTTTACCGCTTCTGTGAATGGAATTTCGAAAATCTGACAGACACGGTTGATATCAGTAAGTAAAATTTGGTTCAATGAGATAAAAATAATTTTTTGGTGAATAGTAACTTTTTACTTTTTTTACCGCGGTTAATAGTAAATAGGGTAACTAAGGGTAAAAATGATATTACTATTACCCTAACACATGTCCTAATTCTATTGGATAAGTGTAATTCGACCAAAAACAACCTTATGAATATAATATGACCATTTAGGTCCACTTGGATTAGATTATGACATTTAATATTATTTTATTTAATGAATAGTTAAAATAGTTAAAATCAAAGTTTAATAACTAAAACATTTTTAATATGGGGTTATACATAAGATAAATTCGACTATAAATATTCATTAGAAAGATAAAAATATTTCCTACATAATGATATTTTATTTATAATTTTTAGACATTAAATAAATTAATTTATTTATGACGCAACGATGATGCAGTAATTACCCTTTTAAGGAAATGTTAACATAATTGATGTTATAAATGATCAAATAAATGTAATTTGAGACTTTTTATGAATTAATCTAATTTTCTAGGTTACTATGATATATTAGTGTTGATTTAATCAACTTTTTTCGAACATATAATTCTGTTATGACTTTCACAAAAATTATATATCAAATAGTGTCAAAATTGACACAAAATAGTTTTTAAATCAAATATTATATTATTAATTGTTATTTTATTCCTAAAAATCTAAATTTATGCCAAATGACTTATATAAGGATATATATATTAATAATAAACAACTTGGGGTTCGTTTGGCATGTTATAGTAAGTGTATTAACCATACAGTGTAAGAAAACAAAAAGTCACGGTAAAAGTTAAATTATTTAACTTAGAGTTAAATCTAATTGATAAGGTTAAAATAATAACCTAAACTTGTCTAAATCCTATTGGTTGATATGATTTCGACCCATACCCACTTTAACTTCAAAATAAGACCCTTTGGAACTATTATAAACCGATTTTGACTTTAATATATAATAATATTTTGAGATATTCCTAAGGTGCCCCTCTCCTCCCTTATAAAAGGGCACCTCCTCCCCCTCCTCCTCACACCAATTTGAGCACTCAAGCTCGGCCAACCCCTTCCAAAATCCCTTATCCAATTCCCTAAAATAATCCTATAGGTCCTGGTCTTCTTCAAAGACCAATCTTAGTTCCCTAAGTGGAGGATTCAAAGAGGCATTTCAAAGAAGAGGTAATATCCATTACCGATCTTTTCAATTTCTTTCTTCTTCAACTTCTTATTCTTTATTTGTTTCATGATAAAGTAATAACATAAGTATTACTTACATACTGATATGTTATTATAAATATGAAACAACCCTAATTCTCCTTCTATCCATCCTACGGAAAAATGAAATCACCGCGCGTGCGTACGTACGGAATACCGTCTCCACGCCGTGGTGTAATCTATTTTCCACCATCACCTTACAAGGATGGGTATAATGGTGTAATGAGTAACTATATATGATTATTATAAAGTGATATTGATACTGAAATAGTATAAATACACTTAAATACAATTCCACGATCATGGGAACAATATCATCGCTCGTGCGTACGTACGGAATACCGTCTCCACGATGTGATGCGACTCGTTCTACATGATCATCATTACATAGTAATTATATAAATGAATTGAATGAATAAATATGATATATGTTATACTAATAACATTCTGGATATAAGGTATCTATAACCTTAAAAGAAGAATAAGAATTTATTCGGCAAAACTCGCATAAGAACAAAAGGCAATAAAGACCCGAGTAACAAGTAACAATGAAATATTACTAATAAGAAGCTAAGAATATGACCATATATGATATCATATCAATATGTATGACTCTGGAATAATTCAATAACATTATTTAAACCATTATATAGGAGCTTCGGACACGTACAAAGCAAATCGGACCTAAGGTAAGGGAAAATATCACAATCTCATTTTTATCCGAGATTGTTTATACTTTGGTATTTACTGGGGTGTATTTTATCATCCAAATCCATGTTCCCTCAATATGTAATATTGTTTCCATCCACTTACAATAGTTTAAATCCAATTTTACCCTTCGGTGAGTTTTTAGTAAAGAATATGAAAGGAATATTTTGTCGTTTTTTCATACGAGGTACTTTTTTGACTTTTCCGACAAAAGTATGAAGAATGTTTTTTTAACTTATACGGCATGAATGGATTTTTAAAACATTATTTCCAAGAATCTTCCTTTACAAGTTTTCAAGTTTATTTTTAATCAACTTCTTTTAGTTTAAAGTTGTATGACATGTTAAGAAAGGAAAAATGTTTTTGAAGAATAAAGGATATTTTCCTCAAGAATGGAGTTCAAGTGTTTTATCAAAATTATTTTCCATCTAAGATAATAAAGGGTTCTGTTTTTATCCCTATTATTACATTGATTTGATTATGTTTTGAGGGAATTATTTTTATGAAGTCATTTACCTTATATGATTTGTTTTATGATGTCATGATGTTTCAAGAATCCCATTTTTGTTACATGTGTTATGCGATGATGTATGATTTATGATTATGTGGCACACATAAGAAAGGATTCATTATAAGATGGGTGGGACCTATATCTCCCTCCAATGCATTGGGTAAAGATTTATATATCATGAGATAGACATGGATGGAAGGGAAGGTTATTTCGGTTCAGTGATACAGGACTGAAACGAGGAGTGAACTTGGTTCAGAAATGGACATTGTCCGCTAAGATAGTCTTGGAAATGAGTCATGACTAACAAGAAATGATTTTCCATGATTATGTGTGCATGCCACAAAGTTTCAAGTTTTATGTTATGATTATGGGGATCTCATTTTCACTTCTATGATTTATTCCATGTTAATATATTATGATCTATTTTGCAGGTTATGATTTTCACAAAGATATGATATGATTTTTATTTCCTTTATTTGCCCTTGCTGAGCATTTGAGCTCACCCTTTTTTGTATGTTTTCTTTTCCCCAGGTCAGGAAGATGGATATTAAGTAGAATATGCTAAAAGGGACCCTAGATATGATGAAATAAATGGGAGACACTGTAGAAGATTTATGAACCAGTTGTTTATGTTTCCCAGTTTCTAAAGAAACTATACCTATACAGTCCTTTGTGGTTTTTTCATATGTTGTAATAAGTGTGCTTCAATTTTGAAGTATTAAAAATGTATGTACAGTATCGGTCATTATAAGAATTTCCTGTATTGTGTTGTGGCTGGGCCCATGATTCATTATCTATACGAAACTACATATTTCAATGGGATGAGAAACCTTCCACCCGTAATTCATGATGAATCCATGTTGTTTAAAGTTATGAGGAAATGACATCTAGTGTTCCTTTTAATCTCTTTCATCTAGGACCATGATAAATCTAATGTGAATTGATACACCTCACTTGTGTAGGAAAATTCTTTACCAATGCTTCTAAGGCCATGTGAGATATTCTCAGTGTGAGAAATAATGAGTGGTAAAATATTATTCTATAAAATAAAGGCAACAGAAATAAATTATAGGGACATTTAAGTTCTATGGAGGCTTGGCAAGGATTTATAATCTAAGAATCCCTACATATATCATTAGGATGATAATAAAGTAGTATGTAGTTCTAAAATCCCATGAATTTTAACATCATGAAGTGAGGATGAAAATTACCCGATGTTAAAGAGGGTAAAATTTAAGACTAGGCCCAAGAATGTAAATCTGGGGATTAATATGTATCCTATGATTGTAGGAATAAAGACAAAAAAAGTTCTTAAAAGGTTTCCCATGCAGGTATGAATCATACATAGGGATTGGGGAATTTTTTTATTGTGTATGGACCCATGCTTGGAAATAAATGTTTCACTATGTTTCTCATTGAAATTATAATCAAACCCCACGTAGTTCTCAAAAACATCGTTCAGTTTATCTTCATTCAATGATGAAATTATACATATAGTTTAACATCTTGAGGTAAGGACATGGTTCACCTGGTGTGGGAAGAAATATTGTAGCTACACCAAGGGATAGGACCGGGTGTCATTTCATATCTTGTTAGAGAAAGAATCAAGTCACACATATTCTTGAAAAGAGTTCCCAACATTAATAATGTTTTGACATGTGAAAAAGGGATATTTTATATTTTCTCTAATGATGGATAGGACCAAGAAATAAGTTCTAGTTATCACTAAATATCTCATTGGAATGAGAATCAAGATACATGTAGTTCTTAAAAATTTATTTGTGTATGTTTGATTCGTAAATAGGGAAAGGGGGATTTTTTAGGGAAACTCAACCGGTATGGGTGGTCTGGGAATCACTACATATCACATTTGAATTTGAATCAAGAAATACATTGTTCTTGATTAAAGGTGTGGTGGGGTACCAGTATTGAATATTTTGATCTGCCCAAACACAGATTGAAATGTTACATATTTTTACTTCATGCAACAAGGACATGAACTGTATAGTTTAATGTCATAAATTTAGGATGATATTCTATAGACATTAGACTCTTATATATTGAACTATGTAGTGTTGTGAAATTTAATGTCCTCCTATTAGGATGGATATATTGAATTTTAAGGTCCTGCGACAAAGACTAACTATGATGTTTAACTTCATGCAACTGAGACATATTGGATTTTGTTACATGAAGAAATTTTTGATAAACCAAATTTTTTGGGGCCACAATGAGTTCTCCATCCATCAAGATGAAGAATTAAGATACGTTAGAGTAGACCATGTTAATAGAATAAGGTCCTTCCCACTTTAGATCAAGCATTAGAGGCTTCTTCCCTAGTATCATTGTAGTATTCAAGACCAACAACAGTTCCACTTAGAAGAACAAACAAAGGTGAAAATTCTTGTTAAAATATCATGCTATCAAAATATGGTGGAACATCAAATGATTCAATGTATGAAACCTTATTTTATTGATTCTCTCTAGTTAATATAGTCATTTCCATGATTTTTCATCCATGGATAACTGATCACATATAGGAATTTTGAGCGATGTCAATTGAACCTCAATGGGATAAACTGCATCTATCGTGTACACCTGTGAATATGGGGTTTCCCGTGTGGTGGTATAGGTTGTAGTATTTTAATCCCACAAGGAATGAAAGAGTTTACCATGAAAATAATTATTGTATTTATCCACCATCTTATGAAGTATTTTTGATATTATATTGTTAAAGGCCTCTATCTATCCATTAGCCACTTCATGATAGTGGATTGAGTGATTTTATTTGATATTGTAATTTTGATACTGGTTTTCCACCTCAAAAAAATAAAAATCAGTGTCCTTGTTTATAAATATTGTATGAGGGACATAAAATCTGGTAATGATGCTAGATTTCAGGAAGTTAACTGTACTTTTGGCCTTGAATTATTTGAGGGGTATTATCCTATCCCATTTGGAGAAGGATTTAGATTTAGTAAGAATATATTTGATCTTCTGGGTTTTAGATAGATGGTATGGTCCCAAAACTTCCATTTCCCATATGAAAAATGGATAGGAGTGTTTGTATATATGTAGAAACTACGGGGGTTGATAGGGGAAAATGGAATGCAGTTGGTAGGAATAACACTTCGTGGTGAATTCGGTGAAACCCCACATCATCGAAGGCCATAAGTATCCAAGCCTTCGAATTTGGTTGGAAAGTCTATATCCTGACTAGTGGGAAGCATAGGATATTGACTGTACGTATTTAATGACATTTGTGGTCTCTTATCCATTAATACACCTAAGAAGGACTCCATCAAAGCCTCTTTATAGAGGATTGTTTTGGTAATTTGGTCCACCATAAATAGTAATGTTGGTTTCTCACCATCAAATTTTATATTTCCCAGCTCTGTCAAATGGGAGTACTCTATTCTAGAGGTACCCAATGATAGGTATCATGCCACAAGTGGTATGACCAAATGATTTAGTGAGAGAGATGATTTCATTAATCTCTTCCATTCTAACTTGAACAAAATGTGAGACTATTCGGTGACGGAAAATACTAAGAACCATTTTGTCCCAATTTAGATCCACCAGATATATGGATTCATTAACCAATGCATCTTCCTGGTCATTCTGCGATCATTGGATGTGATTCAATATTGGTTCTGAAAGGAAATCTACCATTAACCCTCACACAAAATCAAGAATGGGGTTATATATTATTTTTAGATGGCATATTCTCTATTGACATGTTTCATTACCAAATCTTAATGGCCATTCACCTCTAGGTGATCCATTGGTATTTGGAGAACTAGTTCCAGGACCATAATGAGGGACTGATATCCAACCTCATTATTTGTATATTTTTTTATAGTAGGAAGGAGTAAGGAAAAACTGCATTCACTGGGGAAATTATAATGATCCCTAACCCAACATTGTTAAGCTTGGGTGTTCCATTATTTTCCCTAGGTCCTAGATGCACTATAAAAATATATCTCCCCCATTTTAGATCCATCTTCAATAGAAGATATATCTTCATTAGGAATTTAAATATTCAATGACATTGATTCTCTAGATGAGTGTTCTGTATTAAAATCTGTAAAATCCTATCCTTTTAAAACATTTTGAGGAAAAAACTCTATATCGAATATCTATAGGATAACTGATCACTGTGAAAAAATGGCATGTCTACATAGGATTACTGAGGATATGTTTGTGTGGGTTATTGAGAGAGATAAAATATACCTCATGGATATGAAATTAGTGCCTAGATTTCTAAACCATGATGATTAATGGCAAGTAGGTCTTCTTGATATTTTAATAATGATTCTCAATGTTGAGCGTGGTTCAACTGAGATAATAAAGGCTGTTTTTTATTCCTATAAACATTTTTTTCATATGGAAATCACATAATGATCACTCTGAGTTTTTCAAATATAAAATGAGAGGATTTAACTCAGTAGGTGTCACTAATACTGGTGGGCTCAAGAGATATTTCTTGAGACTGTTAAATGATTCCTAACAGTCATCGATCTATTGATATGTCACCACTTTCTTAATAAATTTGGTGAAGGGAAAACACCTACCTGTGAGGTTTGGTATACATATATTTATGTAGGAATTTTTTTTGAAGTCCTCTCAACACTTTAATATTTTTATAAGGTGAAAATATAAGGATAAAATTTTTATTCTCAGCAGTTACTTTGATGTTGTGATGGAATACGATAAACCTGATAAACCTTCCTGAGGTTACCCTAAAATCACATTTTAGGGGTTTATTTTTAGGATATTATATCATATCTTATGGAATAAGGTATCAATATTATATAAGTTGTTAAAATTTTATGGACTTAACCACTATATCATCAACTTAACATTCAAAAAACATCACCATGGAGGGTTTAAAGATGTAGTGCATGGAATATCAGTATGTGACATTGGTGTTCTTCAATCCAAAGGGAATTAAAGGATAGTATAATACTCTATGGGGTCCCTAAAATTAGTGGATTATTCATCTTATAGTGCCATAAATTTTTTTTTACCCTAAATAGTTATCTATGAAGGATAGGTCTTGATAACTAGCCATCCCATCAATCAGTAATTCTATGATTAAAATCCGGAATTTATCTTTCAAAATGTACAACTTGAGTCTCTAAAGTCAATTAGGAACCTAAATTTACAATTTTTCCTCTTTTTTAGGATGATATTGGTTATACATTTCAAATACTGAACTTCCAGGATAAATTCATCCTTGATGATTTTGTCAACCTCAACCTCAATTTTGGAGGTGTGAGTATGGTGTGTCCTTTGGGATGCCAGTTTATACCCTTGATAATATTCTGGAAAGCTCAAGTGGAAGGTGGCCACCTTAGGATAATGGAAAATAATCTATATATTATTATAAGAAAAAATTTATGGTTTTCATCAGGAAAGAAGTATATACATATTGTTCTTCATAATTCATGGATGTACTGATCATTGGGTGTCCTACATCTTCTTATGTGCCCAAATTTATTTCCTTGAGCTAAAAAAGAGTTGTTGAGACACCTTCCTCAAATGATTTAGGGGCATCCCTTAGGTTTTTTTCTTCTTCCTCTAACACATGATTTATCTTTTACACCTCTACTTGGGAAGTAGGTGATGAATAAATTTTCCTAGAGTTAGGGGAGGTGTCTATATTTGGAAATTCGGAAGAAGAAGTGACTTCTTTCATCTTAGTTGATAATGTGGGGATTTTTGGAGATTTGAAGGGGAGATGAGGGACCAAGATTGAGTATCTTCATTTTACCCCATTTTCCTGACAACATCTTCCATCCTAGCTGAAAACATTGATTTTTTTAATCTTAGGTGATGTAATAATGAGATTTTCATCTGGGATTTAATTATTACTTAGGGAGTGTATTACTTATTCAATGCTTATAGATTTAGTTGTCATGACTAACATCATATACATTGATGGATTTGTGCTCAAATTCATACCCAACTCTTCAATTTTGTTTATGGGAAGAAAATACTCTACATTGAGCTGCTTGAAAGGAACATATGTAATAATCTATAGACCAGTTAGGGTTATTTATTCAAGTGATATCTTCATTAATAGATTGTTTCCCTTCCCTTATGATAGAATCCCAAATCAATGTACTATGACTCATAGGATTTGAATGGGGATTTTTCACCATGAAATGTTCCAATATAGTAATTGATTCAATATTTGAGACATTTTTTGTATGATGAGGGAATAAATGCAAACTAATATAGATAAGGTCTTCCAAGAAGAATGTTAAAGTACATATATTTCCAAATGACCATGAATTCTATGTTAGAAACAAGATACCTGAACTAAGTCCTAAGTTTTATTTCGCCAAGATGATTTTTCAAGTCATTATTATAACCCTATAACATTAGAGTATATGGGAAAAAATTAGATTCATTGAAACCCAATTAACGAAGTGTTCAGATCGGAATTAGGTTAACTCCCGATCCTTTGTCACTAAAGATTTTTCAGATATAAATTTTATTTATCCATCCAGATATATAAAAGGGTTTAATGTGTCCCCTGGTTAAAAAATATTTGTTCTAGTCTATGAAATAAATTAATTAATGTAATTTCATAGTGTTATTATCTACACGATATAATTCAGTAGTAGCAACCTTGACTATGAATTCATGAGGTCTTGACAAGGCCTCTATGAGTTCTCCCTGGATGTCTTTTTATTGGCTCAAAGCACCCAAGATTCATAACTTCGTCGGTAATAGGGATAATTTATTTAAAATATTATCCCTCTGGTCCAAAGGTCTATGATTCCTAGTATGGGGATTCTATTTTGTAGGTTATTTAAGAACTGAAGTAGTTTATGTGGATGGATCATCCCTTAAAATATGATATGAAGGTGATTCTTCCCTTGGTGGATTATATCGACTAGGTTTACATGCATGCCAAGGCTAATTAGGTGATGACATATACTCTATCCAATCTTCTAGGATAATCATGTTAGGGTAGACCCTATATTATTTTGGGGTACTTCCATGATTCTGCTGAGTTTTCTGGAGAGATAACCCTTGAGTTTCAACCACATATATGGTTCGAGTTGGGACGTGTTTAGAGTAGTGAATCATGACATGACCACATCTTCCCCTATCTTCTATACTTTTTCAACCTCATACTCTAGTCCCCCGATCATGTGTTTTAAATTAGGGTTCATAATCACACTAATCATCTAAGAAGGGATCCATTAAGTGTATAACATTAAATAAACTGAAGATCAAATCCTTATTTGATGAATATTTCATCTGGAGAGTAAATGTTTGTGGTACCATTTAGCAGGGTGATTCTCATGCTTCAGGGACTATAGGAATGAAGTCTAATAAAGTTAAATACCAATTATAATTTGGAATAATATGATCATACTATGTTTTCTTATTTTTCTTACGACCATGTCATTTTTTGAAAGGCAAGATTTTAGAGGACTGAGTTACCGATTCAGTCAGCTGTGTTGTAGAAGAAGCAGGAGAGGTCATAGTGAGCTATTGTAACTATCCTCAGAGGATATAATGAGTCTGTTTGATCATATTTATGACCATAAAATCACTAAAATTATAAATCCCCTTTATGTTAACTTCCTACCATTTATTCTCATCCTATGAATCAGTGACAGAAACAGATGCCACTTGCGCAAGTGTCTTGATCAGCTTCCCTTGCCTGATGTCCACCATCTTCCACCATATGTTTTTAAAATGAAACATTCCAAGGTGTTGTCTCACAATTTTTGATGGAAGGAATAATAGTTTTAGAGATATTATTTTCTATCCTAGTTGGGATTCATGGGATTTAGAAACGTGATCAAGTTTTCCTTCACTACTAAGATAAAATAGACTGCAACATAGTCATTTTGAAAAGTATAAACCTTATTCTTTATCTCCTCAAACTTTTTTTCCACTACTCTATTTGATCATCATGATAATGTGGGCATTGTTAGTAATACTCAGGAGGTAGAACCACATGATATAGTGTAGGATTTGGAGTGGGTTTAGGGGAATGCTTAAGTGTAATAGTGGCGGCCTCATCTTACCACATTATCTTTCCTTGAGCTGAAGGAATTACTCAGGACATAGCCTTGGATTATGAAATGGATTCTTTCACTCTTTGGGGAATCATGAAAAATTCAAAAAACCTTATTTTGTTTTTCAAATGGACAAGTGTCATTCTAAAATCATTTTGAATATTCTATATACATATGGGAAATAAGTCTTTTTGAGGAAGCTATAGGTGTAATAAGTATTTCCACCCTTTCCACCAATCTATGAAACCAGAGACTCTCTCATTCTCTACCTATTTTTAGTTTGAGAGGTCATGGACTATTGCCTTCTATAATATAATTGGAATTGGAAAAATAAACTTCAGAATAATATCTTACCACCCTGTAATTGAAAAAGTTGGAAAATGATTATACTACATAAAGGCCGAGTGATTGTATGAAGAACCTGATTTTCACTACTTCTCTTTACTATTGGGTCCCCATCATTGGATCATAGTGGGACATAAACTATTTCAAGTGTTGCTCTAGGTCCCTAAAACTATTTAAAATTAAAAAGTTATGATTCCAAAAATTTAGTGGGAGATGAGTGGGATGAACCCATTTGAGGTAAGGATTATTCCATGGATGTACTGACACACACATTTCCTCTATGGATTCCCAAAAATCAATTAGTGACTCAATAGTATTGAAGATCCCTTGAGTTATTTATTAATGTGTAGGATCTTGAATAGGGGAAGAAATTTTTAGGGCCATATGCTGTGGCACTGCTGATTTCCAAAATGGGTAGCCTATAGGGGAAGGCATGCAATGATACTCCTAGACCAATTTTAGCTATATAACCAATATAGGGAACTCCTGATCTATTCCTATGAGATCCATGTATATTGGTTGTTTCTACCCTACATTGATTGGATGTTCTGAATCCACTTTAGTGGTTATGGTGAGACCTATTCATTGAGGTAAATCAGTTGGGAGTGAAAGTTAAGGATCTTCTTGTAGAATATATCCACCCAGAAGGCTAACTTGGAGTATTTATGCCTTGAGTTTCCTCCTTTATTTCATATCTTCATATTTTTTAGAAACTATTTACTCAAGTGTGATGGGTCCAAAATTTCATGGAGTAGGTGAGGCACAAACATACCTTTTCCCTTTTCTTTATTGGGTGAACTCTAAGGAGGTATTGGTAGGGTGGTTAAGGGAACTCTTAGATTTAGGGAGAGCCTCTAGTTTTAGGTATGCACACCTATTTCAATGATTGTAGTGTGTACTATATTTTGAACTGAAACTTCCTCCAAAAACTCTGTTATATTTGTCTCACATTCTAAAGGGTCTTTATGGAGAGTGCTAATGAAATTTACTAACACAAAATGCATTGCATGTATTTTATTAGTGCTTTTGCGAGACTGACTTTTTTCACAACCTCCACGAGGCCCTTACCACTCATTCATTGATTATATGGGATCCATTTTTAGATGGTAATCCAAATTTAATATTTAGAAAATTAAATCATGCATTTTTCTAAATAGGAGATCATATCATAGGATTGGAAAAATTGGTAGGATTTATCCTGCGGTGTTCCTCAGAATTGAGAGAAAACATGATTCTACTAAGGAAGAGGTTGCTGAGGTGAAAAATCCCCCATCCCTGTGGGTTGGGGATATTCCTATTTCACTTTAACAACACTTCAATCATGGTTTTATTTCCTCAAAGGTTGTGTTAAAAAATCACACAACCCTACATCAGGGGTTATTCTAGAATCAATGCGGCTTCTTCTGTCATCGATCCCCTTATGATTTTATAGAGTTATTTGAACATGATATGGGTGAATCATTTTTTATACACCCGAATCATTTACTTCTAAATATCAGTACAATATTTCTAGAATTTATGTTATTTTATGACTAACTTCTCTTAAGAGGGTTGCGTGCTCGATAATTTTAGATGCCTAAAACAAAAGTATTTTAATATCGAGATCACTTTTGGGCTGACATTGGTGAGAGTCAGTCGGGGCCTATTTTTGCTGAGAATATCATCAGTTGTGAATAGAGTCTATTTTTTGAATCCAGCAAGAATTTATTACATTTGAAAATACCACCTTCATTGGGATTTATAGTTTGGGGAGCGTGGTGAAATGAAATTCTCTATGTTCTCCCCATCCACATATATAAACACTTGATAGGAAATATTTGATCAGATATCATAATATTTTTAATGAGATGAGGCATGTGTACAATAGGGATACTTACAATTTAAGAAACATTGGATGTCCTTCATCTAGGAGAGACAAGTGAATTTTGAGTTTCATCCCTTCTATTACCTTGGTGTGACTTTGATACTCATCATAGAGTAATACCTTTTTTGAAGTGACGAATTTTGTTCCATATTTTGAGGCAGATTCCATGCACCCAATCATCCAAAAACACCTCTGGAATGTTATATTGATGGTAGATAAAGGCTATAAGATGAATGGTATTCCATCATTAGCTAGCTGGTTCCTCATGTTTACCATTTATTCTGCATATTTTTCTTGAATTTACTCAACTTATTCTGAATAATGTATAAGTTTTCCTACATCTTTCTCTTTAATAAAAAGATTGGTAGGTACTTCATATATCATATTGGATGACAAGTGATCCATGGAGTTTTAAATAATGAACATTTCATTGGGATTTTTTTTGACTGAGAAATGATTTCACTTGACAATGACATAAAATCAGTCATGACTGACCAAGTTTTTTCAAGTGACTCACGGTAGGATGGATTTATCTTAATTTTATCACCAAAGAGGAGGCCTTTTTTTAATAAATTGAAACAATAATAGAGAGATTAGTTTTATAAAAAATTCTATTATGGGATGGAATACCATGGTGTATTATAATAAGGGGAAATCCATCTTTCACTTTCATACTGTATCCATACGGAGGGTGACAGTAAATCTAATCGAGATATGGGAACTCGAGATCAAACATATTATGAACATTAAGAAAGAATTCATGAAGAATTTTCTAGTGAGGACGATCATATTTACTACTATAATCCCCATAAATTGGTAATGGGGGATTAGGATCATGAGATTCCATATATAAATGTCCGAGGGCATAAAAAACCTTTTATCAAGTAGAGTGGGGTCAAAAATTAGCTCTTAATCTTCCAGTCTTCAATGGTAATGTTTATTTGTTGGATGACTTCTTGAAAGTGATTTGGGACACTTGTTAGTGGATTTGGTTTTTAAGTATATATGCTTGTTTGAATATCTCCCATATTTCTGCCTTAATTTGGAATCAAATATCTAGAATTTTGATAGGGGTTTGTGTCTGGCTCGGATTGGCCATTGGAATAGGATGATTACCTCATGTTGGAATGAGTGTATGTTCACGATCTAGTTTTTTGTATATCATGGGGGGGGGGGGGGTATTAACCACAACCCTACTGGATGGGATAAGTTGTATTTTTCTACTTTGGGGTGACATGTTGATGAGTTACCACAGTTGTGGGTACAGATCTATGTGTATGTCCCTCTGTCACTACTATTGTTTCCGTTGTGATGTCTTGGTATGTATTTCAGATGTGGGAAGGGATTTTTGTATTTCCTTTCACCAGTTTCATGATATTATTGGTTACTTTAGTTATTGTAACATGAATATATTCCCATTACATATATATATCAGAAGTATATGATTTAGCTTATATTCCATTTCTTGACAGTGGATACTAACAATACTCAAGTGTGGGAGTAGAGAGTTGGGTCTTCCCCTATTTTTCCCTAGATCTTTCTGAATGACTTCTCCAAGTGATTCTAGCTGGAAATGATAGAATAATTGATAAATATGAGAAGGTGTGTGTGCTTTCTCACCATTTACTACCAAATTTGACTGGTGAGCTTATTCAAACACTGTTAGAAGAATCTACTGGTGGACTTGGTTGGTTCGGGTAGGTGTATATTCTTACACAATATGTGCCACCAGATTTTAATGGTGGGATTACATTGATGTTTCCATTTGAATCTTCAAGATATCTTAATTAGGGTTGGTGGGCTTATGTTCCCACTCACATTTTCCACCAAATTTTATTGGTGGGATTCGTGACCTTCTCCCTGTTGACCATTTTTTACCCCTAAAGGTCCATCTTGCATAACCAGGTTTGTAAAACCTGGACTAGGATGTGAGGATGGAACCCTCATCATAGTAAGGATTCAGTGTGGGGGGGGGGACTGCAAGAAGGAAACCTTTGGAAAACCCCTTGTGTCATCTAAACACTGTTATCCATGGCATCCTGATTGACCTCATTAAGCTAAGGGAAGGAATGGTTATTGCATTTTGGGGATAAGAACCCAAAATGGTTGAAGATAGGGGTTGGTTTCATTTACATATAGATTCCCTTTAATTGCTGGTTGGATTACTGGTGTGTCTTTTCATGTTGGTGGGACTTTGGAGAGACCTCCGGGGTCGGGATGGTACCATTATGGCGGTACTCTTGAACCAATGTGTTCAAGACCCAACGTTGAAGGCACTAGGTTGGCGACACCATCCTCTGCCTAGGTGATAACCCAACATGAATGATGGTAGGGGAAACCATCTATGATAGTCGGTATGATTCCATTTGTATGGAAGGGAGATCTTGTTGGATGTACCTAGAAGTTATGTGATAAACACAAATAAGAAAAACATGTGAAATCTGTATCTAATTAAGTGAACACATTCAAGATTGATTGTGTTGTCTAGACCTCTTTCATTTTGAGAGTGAAAGGGGGATTCTAGAAGGGTGACACCATTATCTTGGTTAAGGATTCATGTTAGGTTCACCATTTTTCTATCTAATGAAAATAACTTCACCTGATGATTGATTATAGGGGGTTGAGTTTTGTGCAATCCTCCACATTGGGTTCACTACATCTGAATGGTCTCCAATAGGTTTTGTTTGTGGAGCTAGAAAAACCCAACAGTTCTATATCTATGATTACTCAAGGACATGACTTCCAAAGGAAAGTGATCATTTTGACACTAGTACAACAATACTTAAGAAATCGAATTGGCCTAGAGGATGGGAGGGAAGGATCATCACACATTTTTGGGGAATTATTATATATCACCTATCTCAATTAAATATTTATGATATGTTTTTCAATCCTTCATTAAATCACTAGTAAGATGTAGTCCACCCTTAGATTAGAAATTAATAATTGTCATGTATGGTATTTAGAATCATCTGTATGTATCCATGGTTCTTCATCAATGGAGATATCTATATGTATTTTATGTCCTCCATCAATTGTTTCCTTTTCTGTACTGATCATAGATTATTTTTTCATTTATTATTACGAAAATGGTTTTGAGCCACAGAATGGACCACTTTGGAGTGAATGATCATCCAATGAGATTGGATTTTTTATGTCAGTATTATACCCATGAAATGGTATTCTTAAAAATCCTTTTGAAATGAATCATAACCCACATAGTTTGGTTCCACTTAACAGGGAACATCCTAACTTTTATGGTCATGTGATAAGGACCAAACCTTGCAGTTTAATGTCATGTTGAAAGGATTTCAAGATAAAATATTTCTAGAAAATGTATGGTGTGGGACTTATGAAGAAGTGGCCCAAGGAACCTAGGAGGGATATGAATTTTTATGTTGGATACGACCCTACTAGGAATGTGATATAGATAGAATTATGGATAATTTGGGGTTTTGTACATGATCCTTAAGGAGGCTTCCTATGTATCCAATTTGGATGAGAATCAAATCCAACATAGTACTATTGTAGGGATTCACACCTATGGAGTCACTATGATGGGTTTTATAATAGGGGAGTAAGTCCCTTTCAGAGGGTTGAGTTAGGGATTAAATCTATGGAGGATGCTTAGGTGAATGAGTATGGTGATGTAATTGGGTTCTATACCAAGTAGATGGCCTATAATTTTTAATGTGATTGGGTATTATACAAAATAGGAGGGCCATGGTTGTCTTTGGGATTAGACATGGAATAACTTCCAAAAAGTTGGATTTCAAAATATATAACATATAACAGGATACCTTAGGTTGGTCTGTTAGAGACAAAATTTCTTATGAGGAAAAAAAACAAACTTTGGGTGGACAAAATCCATCCCATGACTATAAAAATCATATCAAGAATACCATGTAAGGTGGGAAAACGTTTTAGGGGGGGTGTGTACAAGATTATAAAACTCTTGAAAGATCCTTTCATTATAGATAGGATGACAATTCCTTCCCCTTTTACAAAGGATTCTGGAATGACCAAGGTAATATCACACAAGATAGTGATGTTGCTTCCAAGAAACCCAATCCGTGTGCAACCATATTGCATTCCATATATGATTTTTATCTGTCCTTTGTGTGACTATTCACTCTGGAAGAGGGTAGATTTTCACAGAATATGTCTTCCATGACCAGGATCATTCACACCCTTGCATATGGAATTAAGCTATAAATAGACACTCACCTCCATTGTTATGGGTAATCCTTCGGAAGTTGACCCATCTATCTGCTGATTGAAAGACCAATATATTGCAACATCATGAAGGAATGGAACACTCAAGGTATAATTTCTTTCATGACGAGTTCACTGTAGAACCCTCCCTTTAGTGGGAAGACAATTGTGTAACCCTTTCCCAACCTCTTTCGACCTAATTCAGGTATGCAGAATGTACCCTCTTATACACAAACTCAAACTTGTTTGAAAAACTCCAATATTTCATGAAACCCCTCTTTTAAAATTCATGGAAATACCTTATATTAGGGAACCATATTCAATCAAATTTTTCCTGAAACCCCCATGTCTTGAATGCAAAACTTATGAACAATCATACAAGCTTGGATGAAAAAATTTCATGGTCTCTCACAAGACGTCCTCTATTCTCCAAGTGCATGTATTGTCATACCTTTTGCTTCTCTGAATTGGTATGATAATTACATTTTCTTCTTAGTAAAGGCATGTTAACATGGGCCTCGTGATTGAACACTCCTTTATTCTATTAATACATGGAATTTCTAAAGTCATTTCCCTTATAAAGGCACATGATTATCAGTTATATAAGACCAAGGGGTGAGGAGTGAGTCCCCCATGTCTGTGATGCATGACGTAAAGCTTCTTATCACCAACATCATCATCACATGATTTAAAACTATAATCTTAACTCATGAAATTCACATAGGGTTCCACATGTATGGTCATCATGGGATGCAACATCCTCTCCCCCATAGGGTGATGTCCAACTAAATGTGGTGTGTGTGGGGTGGGGTGGGGTGGGGTGGGGTTCTATGCTCAATGCATAAGCCTCAAGCACCTTGTGCTTCAAGAATAAGTTTCTCAATGTATAACACACATGTAATGAGATCTTCCTCATATGGAATGATATCCTACCCACATGTAATAACAGTTTTATAGAAAGGATTACAAGCATAATCCCCACACCATCTCTCATTGGTACTTCTTCGGTCACCCTAGCGTTAGGTCTATTGCTACCACTTATTTCTCAGACTGAGCATAACTCATGTGGACATAGAGGTTAGTAGTGACTATGAAATCAACCAGCTCCATTACCATGGGACACTTCTACTTATAATACCTAATCATGTCCCCTATATGGGACTCCATTTAAGTATAATTTCCAATAAAAATCATATACAAGGCCATCCTCTAGAGTGTAATCCCCAAAAAAAATTTCTCATGATCCATGGGTCACTTCAATGCATAACAACCAACCACAGGCTCCTTGGGCCTCATCCAAAGTTATAAGACCCATACCTTTCTAAACTGCATGAGTTTTTATTCCCAAACAACTCAGATATGTAGAAAGCCTCCCTGAGGTTCAAACCCAACATCTGCATCTATCCCAGTCTTCTCCGGACCACATCCCTGATAAGAACATTCCAATCACCTGGGAGACCACATCTACTACAGGTCAGTTAGGAATCTCAATGTATAATCCACACACCATCCAAACAAGATAAATCCCCTAGAGAAGGGTAGATTACATTCATAATCCCTATAACATCGCTCACAGATGCTCCTTTTGTAGAACACACATCCTCACCACATGATGCTAAGATGCATGGACCGGTCCTATCAAACAACCTTAAACTACGATGTCGAACTATATGGGTTTTTTTCTTACTCTAAAAAGGTTATATAGGAAACCTATATGATGTTAAATCCTGACCAATAGTAATCCTAGGTCCCCCCTTCTAGCGGTGTACCTCCATGATCCACCTCCAATGGTGTCTAGATCAACCTTAACAGTGAGAAATCTTCAATTTAGGGTAAACACCTCCTCAATAAACTCCCACAGGGAGTTCGGATCCATCCTCCTTCACAGTGGGACACCTTCCCTTTTTGGGATAGACCTCTTGGATCCGCCTCCAAGGGGAGATCTAATCCATCCATTGATAAACCTCTAGGTGTGACATCTACCATCTTAGGGACACAATTCCTTGATCTAGATCCATGGGGTGTCTTGATTAGTCAATGACATATCCATAGTACTTTAAATTCATGCCTCTATATATCTATGTATGATGTTCCAATATGTCCCCACAAGAAATCAAACTTTTGACCATAAATAGATACCTCATGCTAAAACTGGGATGCCAGAGGTGAATGCCTTGAAAGATATGGACCTATGGAATCAGATACATAATGATAAACATGGGATGACTCAGGTGAAATCATTGGATGATATACAACTTTGGAGTTAGGTACCATATGACCGATATGGGATGCCTTAGGTTCCACACCTAATATGCCTCCAAAAGATGCCCTATTATGAGGAGTATTACAGGTGACCAACGTTCCCAGTGCCTAGACATGCCAAAAATTCCCAACATGAATACTTGCCTAACTGAAGATTCCTTCCCTATGAAGAACCACCTGAATGTCAGGACATAAGTAGTATAATTAATTGACATCCACAAAAATATGGAACTAGGAATGAGTTCCAAGAACATGGATTAACTATATGAGGGAGACCCGAACTTTTCATTAAGTTCCAAAGAGTAATTCATCGAAGGAGGAACCAACATCCCATAATCCAATATCAATAAAGGAGGACATATTTCTTTTCAAAATGATGAAATATTACCACCTTTAGAAAGAAGGAATATTGGGAAACAATTGTGATTCCATCATATGTCAACATGCTAGGCTAAATGTCTGAGAAAATCATTAAAAATAGAAATAGTGAACCCGATGTGAATCTATTCCCCTCAACATGAGGACTAGTAGTGTTATAGAAATTAGAATATTATCATGTAATTAGATCCAAAAATACAGTTCCTAGACCCACCAAGAAAATTGTTGGCCTACCATTGAACTCACCAGAAATTGGGGTAGTTAAACATTGGGAATTCTGGTTTGCAACATCATCAACATTGATCTCTCTCTCAGACCATAGAAGATTGGATGATATTGGGGCATTGGTCATTGATTTTCATATATCCATAATTATTGTTGAATCATAATTCCTTGTAGGACCCAAGCTATAGGAATCCAACCACCCCGCACCTGTAGAAATAGGTATAGAAGAAATGTTAACATGGTAATCCCACATGACACCACCTGCACCACAACTTCTACTATGACATCAAATTCTGGGATCCCATGCCCCATATCACCTTCTAAATTCATCTAGAGGAGGGTAAAAAATAAACTCATACACCATTAATAGTAGGAGATTGTCATTACCACAAGGGAAATGGACCTTCAGGACCTCGAGGCTTTAACACCTCATCAATACCACTATCCTCAAAGGAGGAATAGGTATCCATGCTCCAACTTTAACACTGAACTGCTTCAGGATCCTCTCCCTTGAGAGATCCTTAGAATCGTTCCCCTACATCGAGGAAGTGGGGGATGTATGAGTCACCATAGAAGAAACTAATTCCTAGGACCAACCAAGGATAGACCGCACCAGGTCTCATCAGTGCCAGTAATGAATGAGCCTCTAGGCCTAAGATTAGGTGGACTATTCTCCTGCTTCGCCGACCCTAGTCTGAATCACCCAACCTCAACATTGAGTTAAAGACCAAGAAAAATCTCAATAAGGGGAGTCACCTACCATTATCTAGTGGTTATTTCTACCATCAGTTAATTCTTCCAGATTTCTATGATATACGAGAAAGGAACCATCCACTCTCAATTAGGATCGATACCTCAACTGCCCTACAGGTAGAATGGGTTGACACTGTCAATCACTGGCGCCACCAACAACCATTATGGGCCAGCCCATGATAATGATATAAAGTGATATGGTCCTCCATATGCCTTCACCAATCCAAGAAGAAGTCCAGACCTCTCTTACAATATGTAAAGAGGTCCTCCCAATGCTACTACCACCAGTCAACATGTAGGCCCTCCCTGTGTCACTACCACTCAACATGAAGGTCCTCCTCACATTATTCGTAGCTCAAGTGGAGGTCTTACTCACTCTAAAATTGATAAAGGGATAGGTCATCTACTCTTCATCACCCACTAACATAGAGGTCCTCCCCTTGTTGTGGCTGATCAGAGTGGAGTTACTCCCCATACCTTTAATAGTTAGCAAAGATGCCCCCCATGTTTCTACCAGCCCGAGCATAGGTCCTCCCCATCCCTCTACCTTCCAGTATAGAGTTTCTACACATTCCCTTTCTATAATTCATCATGTAGGTCCTCCAAATGCTCCCACTAACCAAATAATAGGTCCTATCTACTTCACCAATAGCCATATTGGAGGTTCACTCTACTCTTACATAATTCTAAGCATTGTTCTCCCTACTCCAACAAAAATTGATACAGAGGCCCTCCACATACCCCATCATGTCAAGGTGGAGGTCCTCCAAAATTCATCATCCACTAGGATGGAGGTCCTCACCATGAAAAATAAAATCTTTCTCCTGAAGAGTTGTCCCATGACAAAAAGACGAACCGTCATTGACGAAGGAAAAATTTGTAAATTTCTATGTAATTTTCAACCCTATTCACCTCTTAGATTCTAAGGTAGAATGTGATTAAATTCTTGGTCCTTCACCACAGTTGTCAGCATCAAAGTCTAAGTCAAGAGACTGGAAGGTGAAGTTAATCACCCTAGAAGTTGAAATTCACATGATCCCTAAATCCATCTATAGGTACATGAAGGTGGAGGAAGATTTTTCTCCCTTCTAGGGGCTAATGGTGAAACTATATCTATCATCACCAAATTACTTCTCTACTTCTACATGAGATAATAAAGAGTTATAATGGAATGAGATAGATGAATAGTACCCATATGAGTTACCAATGAGATCCACTTCCCTTCAAACATGAGGTTGTGGTGAACACACAGTCCTATCAAGATATAATGATGTGGTTGGTACTACCCTCGAGAGATAAACCATCATGTAATGAAAAATCTACTCATGATGTGTCCCCTATACTAGTCAGACCACCACAACACCAATTCACATAAATACCACCACCATTATCTCAGTAAGTTCCAACCAAAGATTGTGGTAACCTAGAATAGGGCCCCACTTTTGAGCATGAAATGATGTGGGAGACTCTGGCTTCCAATGAGCCATCATTCATGTTCTTGCTAAATAAATGTTACAACATTAATATCATAGTGTCCCTCACTGATGTCTAGGTCACATGTTTCCATCAAAATACTGGATGATTCTTTTTCATCTTCAGGGATATCAGTTGGTCTGCCCTGGAAGCTGAGGGAACTTTAACAAAATTAATAAGTAGTGCCTCATGGTTTAATTGGAAGCACTACTAGTAGATCAACACCCTCTGTTGACACACTACCACAAGAACATCCAAGAGAGATGCATCAATATCCTCATAGTTCTCCACAGAATCATGGAAGATAAATCTCTACACATTTTGATATGTGGTTGGTGATAGTATGTTTCTCTCGACTTCAACCCCATTATGTGACAACCTAACGTACCCATTAATATTGAGTATTTACCTCCAGGTATTTTTAAGTTAAATATGTTTTTTCTGGAGATATCCAAGTATGGAGGAGCCTACATAGTTTCTAATAGAGAAAAACATCCCACTAGGGATGTGTAGTATCAAATATAACCTCATATAGGTGTTCATACTATTCAACCAAGGTAAAAAAATTTCCTTAGAGATACCTCTACAAATTTCCCCACTGATCAGAAGAAAAGTAAGGGAAAGGGGCATATCAATCCCTCCAATCCAGCTAGTATTGTGAAAATAAAAAAGGTCAATCTTGGGAATTTATCCTTGATTCATTATGTCATAGATTAAAAGAGGATCATTGATGCACTTATTACTGAGGAAAGATCAGATTACGGTGCTCCTTGACAGGATCATATTCCTCCTACACTAGGGTAGAAGGGGAATCCATAAGTCTTCTTCGACTCATTAGTTCTAGTTGAGCTTAGTGACCTCACAGATCTCAACAGAGCATAGGTGATAGTGTATAGAAACTAACCATGATATTAGTATGCACACCCACTTGAGCTGCATCAAAATATTTCTCTGGAGAGCCGCTCCATGAATCAATAGGCCAACCTATTATGCTGATGAGTGTTTCAATGCACAAGTTGTTAGGTATCCTCATCACGACAAGAAAATCCTCCATGAATATTTGATATCCTATTTCACTGCTCGTCTCAAAGCCCTGGAGAGATAAAAGGTCAAAATTACATGTGAAAATAGGCTGTATCTGGCATGGGTGGACGATATTCGAGCACCCCTAGATTTTGGGAACACTATCATCCCCCCATTCAATGGGATGGGAAACCTACTGCAGTATTTTACCCACTTTATCTCAAGGTGTGGGACCTTGTTGGGATCCTCAAAGCATCAAGAGGCCACACATCTTGGATTTTTTCCATAAATTGTGAATACATTTATTATTTTAGTACAACTAGTTACCCAATGGGTCTATTACTCATTTGGAAGACCTATGCAGGTATTTTCATTACTAATTCATCTCCACCATAGATATGAAAAGAATTTATAACCTCTTAATGTTCAAGAAACTATTTGATGAGAATTTTTCATACTTCATCTCCTGGAGGAAGGGTCTCACATATTACCTCGATATGCAACCGACTCAAGAGTAGCTGCTAACGACATGTAGAGGGAGTATCAATACTTAGATGATCCCTACCCTCATCACTTATTATTTTCTAGGAAGGTTCACAGATTTATCTAAAAAGGACCAACACCTATAGGAAGTCTTACAGACAGCCAAAAAGGCACGTTCAATGCCTGTCCCGACTCCTACAAGAAGAACCTATAATGCATATATTTCTTCTATAGTATTGTTAGAGGCCACAGAGCTACTGGAGTTGTTGGACCCTCTACCATAAGAACCTCATTGAGTGTATTAGCCTCATAAATATCTCCCACACCTAGCGTAGAATTAGAATTTACCCCCTTTCCAAGAATTCTCACCTCATCGAGAGAATGTGGCTCCAGATCCTCATCAGGATCCCACCCCTCGTTAGGGCCAAGCCACCATATTTCCTTTCAGAGACAAGAATAAACTCATATAATACTTAAAGGATTCAACGGCTACCATATATTTATTTAGTGCCCTATAACATGGGATTCTAAAGCTGAAAGGGAGCATGAAGCTCCATTAATCCAATCACACTAATCACCCAGACCATTTCCCTTACCATAGGTTCCTTTGACATACCATTAAGTTATGATATGTGTTCAAGGACTGGTTATGGAACTAGTTGGAAAATAGTTTAGTCAAGTTGTGAAATGTTCTCGAACAATTGGCACACATATTCCCTTAGCCTGATAGTGATCATGAAGGTGATTAATATTAGGTTTCCAACTATGGGAATCAGAAGTATGAAAACTGGTTGTCCTGAAAGGTAGTCACTCACCCCCATGACATCATCTACTCTATCATATTATTGAATAAATCTCCAGAAGTCTTTGTGTCTTCCCTATCTACCACTTCTACATCCACCCCACATCCTTATACATATTAGAAGAGTAGGCACCAAAAACACAATGGAATGTAAAGTACCCCTCCAGTGTTGAAATCATGTCGTACTCTCAGAAATTTCATGCCTCTAGAGATGGGGATCATCCCCAAGGTCCACCTAGCACTGGAAGACCCCTTTTATGGAGAGAATAAGTATTCCTCTATGAACACCATCAAGTTCGTGGACCCCTTCATAGTTTCTAACAATGAGGAATACCAGGAAATCCCTCCATGTGCCTCCAGACGATTCCATCAATGGAATAGTCAAGGAAATTCGAACCACCATAATGCTAATTCTAGTGCTTCAAAACAAGTCATTAATGCTACCTAGACATTACAAAATGTTATTTACAGATCTCAACAGGTACAATCCTCCCACTTACCTCACCAGAGACACTTCTATAACTGATCATTCTAGTTGATCAGGTAGAGTAGCCAAAACCACACTCTGATCAGCCACATCCAACCAAGGCTAAGAATATTATAGATGATAGTAAACTATTGGTATTTTTTGGTGAGTTTTCTGATGAGCATCAAGACATCTTTGAAATCATCAGGAATCTAGTGGTTCATCCAGTAGTTTTCTCCATGTGTCCTACCAAAGAGTGACCACCTATTGGAAGAAACATACATTTTACAGTGAAGTATGACATGATAAAGAACATTTATAAAATACCTTCAAGGATATCGATCCTCAATCCACTTTAACTATATGAAGAGATGTGAGAGGCTTTTGCAGTATCCTGGGAAATTCCCAACTAGTTTTAAATAGTGGTTTCAGTTGAAAATGCATTCTATGTTGAGGAGGTTGAGAAAGCATAATTCTAACCCATCATCTCATTCTCCTAAGAAGATGATGGATCCATCGTACTGGGGAACATTCTACCATTGAACATCATAGTCCTGTTCAATGGCATAAATATCATTCATTCTCTAGTAGACATTGGATCCATGTTCAATCTCATCCTGACCCAGACGATCCAAATGATGTGACTCACTAAAGTAGATTAAAGTCCCTCTAACCTGAATATTTAATGTTATGACAGGATTGATTAGAGGTCATGTGACAAAATATAGTTGAAGATGATTTTTGGTGGATTGATAGAAAATAATGAATTCATGGTTATATCATAGGATACCACCTACAATGTATGTATGGTTAGGTCCTGACTCCATATAAATGAAAAATTCCCTTTATCATATCACAAACACCTCAAGTACTCCCTTAATGGTCGAGGGGGCATGGTTTAGGGCGATGCATCTCCATTCGAATCATGTGAATCCCTCTATTTTAATGGTGTCTATTACATGATCAAAGATACATTTGTTCATACCAACATAATTGAGCACACCACTATTTGAACCAGTCCTTGGATAGATTTGGATGATGATTTCCTTCTCCTAAATCACCAGTTGGATGAAACGAATCCATATTTTAGAGGTTTCTTCATCTTTTCTGAGAGAAAAGGGAACCATATCCCTTGCTACATGGAACTTTCAAATATTACCTCACAATTCTATATAGGCCATGCTTGGGTGATACGATAAACCCATATCCTTGTAAAGTACATACATGTTTTCCCCATCACTACTATTGTACGTCATACCCACATATTCCACTAATCCAAGTTGAATCTTTAGAAACCAACCTACCACTATTTCATTGATATTAACCATGGACCCCATGATCAATGATCTTATTTAATTGGCCAAAAAACTGTTATTGTTATGGTTTTAGTAGAGAAGGAGTCTCCCATTAAGGATTCCACATCCTCCCAAGTGGCATCAACATTCCCTTGCAATCTGTCAACCCGAATGAACCATCTCTAACCACTGATTCTCCTATATCATACAATGTAAAGGATTTTGAATATTTTCTTCCTATATTTAAAGACAGTTCATAAAACTCAATATATGTGTTGGTATAGGTGAGCCTTGGTACCATGGAATATCCAAGGCCAATGCTGATCAATATAGATATTCCTCTGAATGAATATATAAAATATGTGGATTTTATGAAGCAATACTATGATGTATTTTCCTAGAGCTATGATGAGATTCTAGGACTAGACCCTTAGGTCATCATCCACTCTCTTGATCTCCAATAAAGTCATCGTGGGTTCAAGAAACCTACTATAAAAAATAAACCTTGTCATGGTTCCATATTCAAGGTCAAGGTTGATAAGATTATTAAACCCAACATCATCATGAAAGCTCAGTACCCTAAGTGGATAGACAACATTGTCCTTATTAGAAAAAATAACGGGTATATCAGATTATATATTGAATTATTGGATCTTAACCACCACTTTCCAAAGAATGATTTTACACTTATAGTGATAGAGAAACTGATTGATTCTACAACTAGGATCCAAGATCTCTCCTATAGGGATGGGTACACTAGATACACGTAGATTCAGATTCCCCCCAAAAGATAAGGAGTCTACTTTTTGAGAGCACCATAAGGAAATTTACTGTATCAGGTAATTTATTTTAGTATAAAAAAAACAGGAGCCACTTATCAGTGATCCATGCACCTCATATTCAAACCAATCCTCAAGACACTAATGGAATTCTATGTAGACTATTTGGTGGTAAAATTCGGCTAATGTCATGACCATATCAGAGATCATGAGAAAATGTTCATCTTCCTATGACTATGGAAGTAAAAGATAAACCCCTTGAAATGTGATTTCAGGGTTACCTCTTAGAAGTTACTCATATTTTTTTAGATATAGTGGCATTGAGATAGATCAAGAGAAGGTAAAGGCCTTAATTTAGATACCTCCTCCAAAAAACCTTCAGTAGCTCCGAGGACTTTAAAACCACTTATCCTAGATAAATTGACTAATCATGAATATTTAAAGAAAGTGTAATACCATTCATAGGATCATGAATAAAGGTATCCCATACCAATAAGAAGAAGAGTATCATAAAGCATTTTAGGAAATTTAGAAGTATTTTCTATATCATCTGGTTCTAATTGCACCCATCTCTTGAAGAATATTGTCCTTTATGTGACCACCCTGGATTGATCCCATGGTTCCTTTATTTCTCAAATTAATTATAAAGGTAGATATAATATTGTATACAATATCAGTTTCATGCTCCTCGATACGGTGGCCAGATAATCTCATATCAAGAAGTGTATCCTCACACTTGTTTTCATAGTGAAGAAGTTGTGGAATTATCTTTAGAAAAATGATATACATTTAGTGGTCCACGCCGACCTGATAAATTATATCCTAAACACCACATGTTGAAATGATGGTTGTCTAGATGTGTAGTAATTCTTCAGCAATTCTACATTATGTTCATTCAGCAGAAATCCACCACGGTTTAGGCATTGGAAGGCTTTCTAGCCACCCATTCAGCCACAAAGAGCTTCCCCTAGATGTAGAGTTCCTATAAGAGGATATCATTTTTTAGGATCAAGATATTACATGATGGAAAATTCATTTATATGGTGCCTCATGGATTCTAATCGTTAAAATTCTCAATGATACAAGTCTAAAAAGAGTAGGCTTGGGGATCATATTCATCACCCAGACACAGGCTATTCTTCCCTACTCATTCATGTTGTTAGAAAGATACCTCAAAAATGAGGAAGATTTTCAAGCTATCATTATAGGACTTACGATGGCTCTCAAGATTTATGTTCCCCACTTTCATGTGATAGGAGACTATGAGCTTGCCATCATAAAAATAAATGGTGACTACATCGTCATAAATACAAAACTCATGCACTTTCTAGAACACACTCACTAGATAATCTCCCAGTTACCTTCTCTTTCAGAAGTGACTCATGTACCCTGGTCATAAAATGGTTAATATGATGCCTTTTCCGGTCTAGCTTCCCTTCTTATAGATCCTAACTAGGATGATGTGTTCATTCATGAGGAACATTAAAGGGTCATTTCTAATATAATCCCTGATGATGATGAAAACCAATAGGTGAACCAACTGACCACTGGTGCTTCTATATCAGGACTTTAATACCCCCCCATAGAAGAGGAAACCTTAGAATAGAAAAATCCTTTTTTAGTATCTCTAGTACATCTCACTCCTCCTAGATCAAGCTGAACATGAAAGAATCCATATACATGGAGTGTTGTACACCCTATAGAGTGGGTATAAACTTAAGAATACTCTCTATAGGTGTGGGTTTTATGGAATTATCCTTAATTTTATCCAAGGAGAATTGATTCCCTAGGTCATGAAAAAAGTTCGATCTGAGTCCCGTGGGGATCATTTGGTAGGGTTGAAGCTCTCCCACCATATTCCATGGATATGTTACTTATGTCCCATCATGGTACACAACTACATTGTGTTTTCCAAGACGTTTCATGAATGTCATATCCATGACAAAATTATGCATAAATCTCTAAATCCCCTCCATACTACTAATTATTCTGGGACCTTTCCAGTCCGTATAATTGATTTTGTGGGACCATATCCAAAAGCAAATGCTCTCCAAGAAAGATTCATTCTAACCATGACAGATTTATTCTCCAAGTGGGAAAGATAAATTCCTCTTAAGGAAGTCAAGTACCACTAAGTGATTGAATTAATGAGCTCCCACATCATCCACTAATTAGGAGTTCCTCATGCCATTCTCATAAACAATGACAACAACCTTTGGACTGCTTAACTAATGAAGCTGTATGCCAAGTGAAACATCTGGTCCAACCATAATTCTTACTACCATGTAAAAGAAAATTTATAGATCAAGGAATATAATAGAACCCTATATAATATTTTGAAGATGATGGTGTGTTATAATAATAAAATTGACTTGAAAATATCCCAATTCCCTTTGGAACTATTTAATAATGAATTGAAATTCTTCTAAGGTGACTCCATATTACTTTGTATAAAAAAAAGGAAATCCTTCCTATAGAGATTCAATTTACATCACTCCAAACAACTATATATGACCAGAATATTCCATAAAGAATATTAGTAGTCCACATTGATGGTTTGGAATCCATTGAAGTGAACATGCTCTAGGCCTTTCATAGTCTAGAGAGTCACCATAATAAGATATTCATACCATTCAATAAGAAGGTTCTTCTCCACTCCTTCATCCAAGGTGACACAATATGGGATCTCAGAATGTCAATGATACCTGAAAAGAATTCACCAATGTTGGATCCCAATTGGGAAGGAACTTATATTATTCACAAGGTATATCTCAATGGTTCATACTCATTGATCACCATGCATGGAGTATGCATTAATTCTTCTACCAACACCAAGTTTTTTCAGTAGTACATCACATGAGGATCTATAATCATCTATACAACATGACATTAAATTTTTTCCTAGCATCCTAGACACATGGAAATAAACTATATAGAACTAGTATCCTAGTTTCATGACGTTAAAATACGTAACAACCATCGTCCTAGCTGAATGATGATAAATGACACAAAACCATAATTTTATCATTCAAGAGGATGTATCCATAAACATCAGTCATATACCATGTCTTAATCAATAACTTCATATAGATTAATTCTTGTTCACATGGGATACATAACTATTCAAGGATTTTACAACTTGGCCTATCCACCCTAATGGTAAAGAATTCCCCCTCTCTGTTTATGGGTTAGACCTATATTGGGAGATTTATATCAAGAACTATTTACCACTTGATTCCTTCCCTTACAGGATATGTAGTGACTCTCATAATTCTTTTCACCAGGTCCAACAAAAATTCATCAACCCCCTTCACCCTGATTCCCCATTTATGGAACACTAGGCCTAATTGGTACTCTTTCATGTCAGGTATTTATCTTATCTGTTCTATATATGTTCATATAGAGCTTTTATCAGTCCAAGAATCGCAAATTTAGACTGTGTGAAAGTCACCTAAAAAATATGTGGTGTGGAATTGGGATTTTTTGTCCCTTGTTCATGTTAGTTTCTTAATCCACTACACTAAATATATTCCTTAAATAACTCCATAGTCCGAATTCTATGACCTTAAACTAATAAACATATGGTCCAAATTCTATGACCATAAACTGGGAGCCCAAGTCTAAGCATTGAAACAAAAAATAGTATTAAATTCTACTTAGGAATGTGTAGGTGGTGTGTGGTACTCCTTGGTCCTCAGTCACATTAGGATTATTATCACACCACATTACACATATCGTTTTGGAGTGCCTACTCCATGTCCTAAGCATCATGAACCTAAACTAATAGCCACCCTTTATTCCAAGCATAAAAACTTTAAACTTCATGTGGGAATGACCATGAGAATGTGTTGTGCGATGTAGTCCTCCTTGATCCCTCATTCACATTGGGTTTTTCATAACACTACACTGCACATACCAATTAGAAACATTCTCCCATAATGGTCTGAACTATATGATCATAAACAAGGTTTTAAAAACCTCAATGAAGGACATTAAACTTTGACCCTACATTGAACAAGTTATACCTCACTATAATCTTGGGATACCTCAGTTCCCTCACTATAGAGGATTTCCCCCACCGTTCTTGTTCTCTCACCACTCCATTCTCTAGAACTGCATATTGCTTGAATCGCATCCTTATGGGATACATAGCGATGCCTGGACATTTTTTCATTAGGAAAAACTGCAAAATTATCTATCCTTTAGCCCCTTGGACTTAGTCTTATTCCAAGCATCATGATGTTAAAATGTGTGCAGGCCTTCTTGGTAAAGTGTGGTGCCACACATAACCTCCATGTTCATCATTCACGTCACTTTTGTTACTCCCCCACACAACATATGCCATTTTTTAGGAGTATTCCTTCCTTAGGAATGAACTTCATGGCTATAAACTGATATTTCAAGTACAACCATCATTAATATAACCTATATGAAAGTTGTATTACTAGGGATATGTTGTGGGGAATTTGGGTCTTCTCATTTTCCCCAATTTACGTAAGTTTACCACTATATCACACTACACATGTATGTTTGAGATATTGAACCCTTGGTCTAGAAATTACAACCTTAAACTGTGTGCAACATCCTGGTCACATGACGTTAAACAATGAGATATAGTCTGATCACATGATTTTAAACTGTACAATGCTCTATCCTCACCGTATGATGTTTAAATACATGTCCAATTTCCTCCCCATACAATGTAAAACTACATTCCCATAATCCTTTTTATATGACCTAAAATTATAGGGTATCTTATTCCCTTCCCTAAGGCCCCTTCTTTTGGTGCTGATAATCTGTTGCATCAACCATGTTCTTTCATCCCTCACTTGACATCCGAGAAATCACCCCCTTGGAATATGGGTTTAACCTTTTTTCAGACCAATGTGCATACACCAATGTGCTTTAAGCCACAATAGAATAATTCTAGGAGTTTTGGACTCCATTAGAACATTCCATGACTCCATTCCTATGCTTCACATGCCCCTTATTTTGATCCTCATCCTATTCCATATATGAAGGGAACCCCTAATGGTTTGGACTCATACCATTTTGTCTTACCTATCATCTTGGACCAATGAATTGGAATACTTTGTATGAAATTCTGAGATAGGTTCCGTGTTTGGAACATATTTAATGGCCAACCCTCATTTGTATTTCGCCATTATTGGCATATGGTACGTATGTTGTGTTTTTGAACAAGGTTAGTAGTTATCCTATATCTCCATGCCACTCTCCTTAAGTTCCATATTTTGGGAATTTTGATTCAAAATATCCATTTCCCCTAGTTTAGATAGAGTTCATCACCCTTGGAGTTACCCCATTTGTTCACTAGTGCATGTTGGAAAATAATGTTGGATATTTTGAGAGCTTTGTTCTTCATCCACAACCTCTCTCATCCCAAACACTCTCTGTTGAAAATAAAAAATATTATACCTTGTGTGTTCCATGATTATCTGACACTATCATAAAAATTAGAAATCATGTGGTCATCCCTTGTTTCTCACACAAATCATGACCCATGTGACCTTAGGGATTGGTCAGTGGTTGTATCCAAAATATTATCGAAGTGTGATAATTATAGTAGGAAAGTAAATGTGTCTATTCACAAAAAAGATTCATAATAGAAATAGAAATTTATGGAATTAGAAAGGGTCATCCACCTATAAGAGCCTCTCATGATTCTTGGAAAAATATCCCCTATAGCTATTCTCTAGTGATCGAACTATCCAACTCATCCAACATGTAGAACGTGGACTCCAAGGTCTTCTTCTACCTTCTATTCCTCGTTTCCTCCTCATCCTCTACCCGACAAAGATCATTGGATCTACTTTTTTCTCAGTCCCACTTATCCTGGAGGTTGGATGCATGAAATGATGCCTGCCTCATCTACCTATCAGTCTCCTCCATCTCATCCCTAAGTCTTTTTATGGTCTCTGATTTAGTTTTGATGAAATAAGGACACTCGTTTATGGTCTCTTATTGAGTGATTTCTTCCTTATATACCTCTCATCCACCTCCTCTTATTTATATGTTAGGACCTAGTATTTTATATGTATATAAGTTCCTTAATTTATAATTGTAAATTTTTTCATGGATCCATGGGAATCAATCCCTTTATTCAGAATTTACCTTGGAACCTGAACTTCTGATACCCTTTCTTCTTAGGTTCAGGGAGTGGGGGGGGGGGGATTTTGGTGCCAAAATTTCTTCTGAGTAGGCTAATGACCAACTTTTGTTGAACTGAATCCATCATCTAACTCAAAAAATCTTCCTGAGAATACCAAGGAATTTGAGAGAAAGTTTCAGGGGTTTCATGAGAGATATAAAATTTCACACAAGATTCTTTCACACCAGATACGAATACAATTATTTCCCATTCTGTGAAGGCCACTCAAATGGACAAGGTAATCTCACCCAATGTAGTGATGTTGAAGGAATGAAACTTAATCCATGATAAACCCTATCAAAATCAATATACGATGTCAAGATATCCTTTGTGAGATCATTCATTTCAGTATATGGTAGAGTTACATGGAAGAAATATTATATGACTGAGATATTTCACTCCCTTGACCAAGGAATTTGGTTGTAAATGGAATTTCAACACCATTATCCAGGGCAATCCCTTGGAAGTCAAAAGGTCACTCTACAACATGTATGAATGATCTTATGTGACTTTATAAAAGCTTGGAACCCTAATCATATAAGATATTTCATGACAGGTTCCCTATGGGCTCTTTTTGGTGGGGGAACATAGTTCTATAATCCTTTGCCGATCACTTTTGACTTATGTTAGGTGTGAAAAAACAAGACCTTGTTTATGAAACTCCAATATTATGTGTAACACCTATTTGAAGATCCATATAAATCCATTATATTGAAGAACCATGTATGGGAACCTTTTGAATAAAACCCCCCATGTCTTGCACATGCCTCTTTCACCCAACCCTACAAGATTTCACACACCAATTTCATAGTCCCTCGTGAGACGTACCCTATAGCCATAGTGCATGTATTGCCATAAATATTTGTTCACATCATCAATAAAATAATTCCGTTTTCTTTTAAGCATAGGAATGATAATGTGGACCTCATTATTGGACACTTCTACATGCAATTAAAACTAGAAATTTCTAAAACCATGCCCTCCCAAAGGTTTATGAGCAGTGGTTATGTAATCCCAAAGGGTGTGGAGTGATTCCCCCATGTCTACGCTACATGACCTTGAACTGCCAAGCACTAACATCCCCAAAGCACGAAATAAAATTTTAGTCTTACCCCATGAAATTTACACATGATACACCATGTATGATCATTAGTGAATTCCACTTCCCCTCCCCTGTGGGATGATTTCCATCTAGAGAGGGTGGATTCTATGCTCAATGTGTGATCCCCAAGCACCTTGTGCCACAAGAATAAGATGATCCATGTATGACTCATAGGGAATGAGATCCTCCCCCATATAATTACATACTCCTTGGGAAGCATACATGTATAAGCCCTGTACCATCTCTTTTTGGGGATTCATCCATGGAAAGAGTGTTAGGTCTACTGTTTTCTCTTGTTTCTCACACCAAGCATGAATCGTGTGGCCTTAGAGATTAGTAGGGACTATTAAATAAACCACATCTATTCTCATGGTCCTCTCCTATATGTAATCCTCAATCATGTCACGTATATGGTCCTCCATTTAGGTATACTTTCTAATCAAAATCATATCCATGGGCATCCTCCCAAGTCTATTCCCTAAGAAATGTACTCATCCCAACCACATAATTGTTGATCATATTCATTATGTACAAGACATATCCCTTTCCAAACTTCATGGGATTTGATTCCAAACCATATGAAATACGTAGGATTCCTCCATAAGGACCAAACCCACCATCTATATCTATCATGGTCTTCTCCAGACTAGATCCCTAGTATGATCATGCCACTCACTTGGGAGACCACCTATCGTCCAATTATTTCAGGAAACCAACTCATAATCCCCACACTATCTAACCAAGAGAACTATAGTGACCCCTCTTTTCATATATAGACACTACATAATTTTTTTTGGGATACTTAAAAAATTATAAAAACAGATGCCCAAAGAATTTGTTAGTGTAGTGTCATTGGAGAAATTGAAATATAAAAAATGGAACATAATTGAGCTACACTATCTCCAAATTGGTTCTTATTGAATAAAATCATTATTAGAAACAAAAAAATTAATAAATATCTTCATAACATGGGGAAGGAAACATAAAAAAGGGTGAGATCAAATGATCAGTAATGATAAATAAAGGAGATATGTAAGCATAATTTTGAGCATAAGGGTATGAGAACATGATCATGAAAATATAATATCATACCATACATATCAAAGATTATATACATGAATCATGGAATAAAGATTAGTAGTTCATAATACACGAGTCATAAATAAATAAGAAACAAACTCCATGAAACCATAACATAGGAATAAAACATAGAATTTTGGAAAACACATAATCGTATAATATTATTTCCTTAGAAGTTAAGGAACTACTACCAAGGAAATATTATTGAATAAATTACTTTATTAAATTAGGTTGGAACCTCATTCAAAAACTGTATTAATAAACCAAGTTCTCTACTTATTCCAGTTCTGTATTATTGATCCGAGTTCACTCATCATTCTAACCCAATATTACTAAACTGATTTCTTTTCATGTTCCATCCCAGTAAAAATTTACTGAGTGAATTTCTTATTCCAACCCTGTAATACTGAACCAATTTAATTTCTCATTTCATCCATCTCTATCTCATGATATATAAATCTTTAACCAATGAATTTTATGGAGATATAGGTTCCACCCATATCATAATGAAATCATTCATATATGTGCCATAGAATCATAATCAATCATATCATAACCCACGAAATAAAATGGGAACTATAAACATTTAATGATATCATAACATATGGAAAATATAGATTTCATAATTATATCATCATAAAAATAACCAATGAAAAGAAGTGGGTTTCAAAATCATATAACTCATGAATGAGAAATGGGTTTCATAAACATCTCTCCATCAAAACATAATCCATTCTGAGAACGCATATAAAAGAAAAAATTGAATAATTTCCCCATAAAGGCATGATTAACACCAAAATATGTTATATTAGATGTGAAATAATTTTTAAATATATTTTAAAAACATTTATTTAGGAAAATTTTCTTTCTCCTTTGAAAAATACTTTTTAAAAAATAAAACCTTTTGTAAACATTTATATTTGTAAATCACTTTGAAAAATTATAAATGAATATTTTAAAATAATAAAAAAAATATAAAATACTTTTTTCCATAAAAATTATCTTCCAAGATCATTTGAAAACATTTTTGAAAACATTATTTTTGAAATAAAATAGGTTTCCGACTGAAGAGAGAGATACTATTAGAATATTCTTAATTTTTTTTTCTCAATTATGTTAAGTAACAAAGAGTTATGAATTGTACTAATACATGGATATATTTTGAATAAATGTAGGATAAGTAAATCCATGATTTTTCTTGAGATATGGATCATAATATTTCATCAATAGGAAGATAAACATAAACAATATTGAAAAGTGATGAGATTGTTTCAATAAACTCTTATGTCCTTGAAACTTGGGATCAAAATATCCATGTAAGAAAATAAAAGTAAATGAAGCTTATAATATCATGAAAATATGTATATTCATGATATATCATGTAAAAATTAAGTATATACACCTCAAAAGTTTTTTTGGCACATAACAAAACATTTGTCTCAGTGAAGGAAAATTGAGACAAAACTATTTTACCAATTGGAAACTTTTCAGACATATACCCTAGGAAATAAAGGTCATATAATGGATATTTAAATACACATAAATTTAACTATAATAATAATTTAATACATACATGGGAAGTATACACACTACAAAAAGTAATGGGTGGTGAATAAATCATGTATCTCACGAAAATAAAAAGTGAGATAAATCCCCTTACCTTATGTCTTAACTCTCTTCTTAATCGTACAAAAAAATATATAATAAATATAAATTTATTATAAATCTTTTAAATAACCATATTATTATATCTAATACCATATGTGGTTTTATTATGACATTATATTACCCCCTTATTAACAATCCAATATTAAGGTTCCACTTCAAGTAATATTCACTTTATTCTTCACATGTGTTTGAATTTGTTATATCTTTGGTCCTTAAACTTATATCATTATTTTTGTAATGTACAAAGTGATAAAAATATCATTGAATATTAATTTTATATGTGTTATAATAATCTATCAAATTTTGATGTATGAAATGGAATACACCATATATGGAGAGGGTAAGCCGTACATACGGATGCACGTTCTTTCTGTTTTTATTTTCATACTAAAAAAAAGAAAGAAAATGATATGTATATATATTATAATTAAAATGGCATTATTATTTCATATATATCATATAATTGTACTGAACAAATCCTTAATACATTCCATGTAGTTTGTGAATGAATCATATATAAAGATATTACACATCCTCAAACAAAATTATTATATTTACCCTGAGTGGAAGGTATAAAGATATTTATTCTAAAATAATTAAATAGGATTAAATAAATAAATAATATAATATATAACATATATAAACACAGTTTCTATCATAATTTCTACTATGATAGGAAGTAAAGGAAAAATGAACAATCATCGTTTTGTGAGGCTGTAGTTCACTATACACATAATCACTATGTTGATTTCCCATTCGATCAAAGTGTGTATAAGTGTATGTTTAAATCATAACATAAAAACATCCTATTATATTTACTATAATTTTTTTTACACAATCATGGAATAATAATATTTTATGGAGTTTAGAAAGAAAATAAAATACAGGAGTTTGAGAGAAGATGTTACCACTTAACCGTGTAACTCCTTTTAGTTTGTGCCAAAATTCGTCCTTGGATATCTTTATTACAAAGGGGAGGCTTATAGAAGGAATGGATGGATTTTTTTAAGTGTATTAGGTAGATATTGGCTGAACCTAATTGGTTTTAAAGGTGCGAGGAAGAGGGAGAGGTGGTAGCCTTTTATATAAAAGGGAAACGACACACTTGGAATTTTTGAAAATAAGTTAGGTTTACCCACGTTTTTAGATAAAAAATGTCATAAAAAACCAACCAAAATACAAAAATGGAAGTTTCATGGCCGAACTATGGCTATAAAATGGGCGTTGGACAAGTTTCTAAGTTGTTTTGGGTCTTAAATATTAAGATTATTTCTTTGTTAACCTAATTTTTATCTTAACCATTGTAATTAATTTTAATCACTTTCTCTAATATTTTTGGTAACAAAATAAATTTGACCTTATTATAAATTATAAATTATTTTTATTAAAAATATGGAATCCATGTTACCAAATTATAATAACATTTTTGGCTAAAATTAATTTAAAATTAATCCCACTGATGGGACGACACTATGGGGTTTGAAAGTAAAAACATCCAAAACATTGCTATGTTTTTATACCCAATTTCAAAGTGAAATTAATTAAAATTAAATAATTGTATTAATTGATAAAAATATTATCTAATTAAACTTTTAAACAAAATTGAAATATAATTTAACCTTATAAATAAATGAGATGAAATTGATGTTTTGAATTAAAATCCGTTATTTTTCACTATTCATCTAGAAAAGATGTTTTCCAAAAGAATTACCAAAATTTGCATTAATGTAATGTTAAAATCATAAAATAAAAAATTATTTATATTTTATAAAATTAAATTTCAAAATGTGTCTAAAATTATTATTTTTTCACAGAATGACATGAAAAGTTGATTATTTGTAGATTTTTAAACATATAATTACGTTTCCAAAAATTATATCTTTCATTATAATATGTTTTATTTATATAAAACCATTATAAAAAATATACTAAAATTATTTATCACTATTAATATTACTATATTTAATGTCTAGTTTATAATAATATCATTTAAATAATTTTAACAATAAAATACATTTCATAGAAACTTAGAGTTGCATGTAATGTACACGAAGTTGGTGTTGTGTGTTTTATACACTAAGTAGGTGTTGTGTGTAATGTACACCAAGTTGAAATCTAACATTGGCGTTCTATGTAGATAAAGTTAAAATTATTTCTATGTGTAGTGCATGATTAACTTAGTGTTGTATATTACGAAAGCTAAATATAGTGCTTTAATAAAAAATAAAATATCTTTAGTGTTACATGAAATGAAAAATATCGCAAAGGTTAAATTTATTCAAAAAAAATTCACAAAATCTCGAGGTGTCACATTCTACACCCCTTAAAATTAATTTCTCCATTAAAATTCATATATGTTATCAAATGTTTAATACTTGAAATTTTTATTTATAGAAACCCACATCGTAAAAATTGATATTAAAACTTCCCATAAAAAGGGAAAGTAGGATGAAAAATGGTTACCTAAAGTAAAATATTACTAGGTTTCCACATATGAGAACATTTTTTGGGAGTGAATGTTAGATATGGAGGGAAGGCATAAATATTTATAGGGAGTGAATGAGGTCATAAATAAAAAACACACAAATGATCAAAGAAAAGTATAGGAACTCAAAGCTATAAATCTATGATGATTTATTATTCCATTGGTTTAAAAAATATTAAGGTATTAGGAAAACCTATTTTTTATCATTATAGTATATTTGAATAATTATTTTATTGACTAATAAAATAATTAAATATACTTACTTGATATATTTTTATAAACAATTTTTCATTCTTTGGTTGTGATTTTAACTATTTCTAATTCATCCAGTACATCAATAAATAGATGCCCAAAAATTAACTTTGATGTCCAAAACAGTAAAATACACCTTTAGAAGATATTAAGGCCCTTAAAATAATGAAAATTATAACTATTTATCTATAAATATTATTAAAAATCAATATGGCCAATACATTAATATCCAAAAATAAAAATCAACACTACTGTTTCATTATAAATAATTATTCATAAAAAATAATTATACATTAATTTGGACATCACATAGGCTAGTGGTAGGAGTGAAACCCTTATTATCCTTAAATCATGGGTTCAAGACCCATGGACCTGCTAGAATTGATTGGTTGTCACCCAACATACATGATGTATTTTTCTAAAAACACACTAATATTTTTTCCAAAATTGATGGACATCCTTGAAATAAGGTTAATCACTAAATATACTTTTATCAAAGGATTTTAATATAATATAAATACATAAATACTTCCTCTGATGTTTAAAATAAAATTTTCATGAATGGTTAACCTTATAACCCCTCTAAAAGATGAAAATCCTAAAGTTTTAAAGAATGTCGCGAAATCATCTTAACATTGGTCCCCACTTATATCACAAAATTTCTCTTGGTTGTCACATTTGAAATATATGAACACCCTTGTGGTATAGTCTATTAGAACTTGGTAACAACCTTAATTACCATAAATAACTTTGGAAAACATGAATTATTATTTATTCTATAGATTACTATATATATTACATAAATCCAATAAGTTTTTGACTTCTTTCATGATAGCATGAACTACTTGTACCCAAGTCTTTAATTAGTTCCAAGGTAATCAATACCGTTAATTATACTTATTCATATCCCACATATCTTTTTACAAAAAACATTATCATAAGATAAGGAACATGTTTTGGTTTATCATTACCTTAATCTTTTGTTTTAAATGGACATCACCTTGAAATTATATCACTTTTCTATTCCATCAGAACCATTCAACGTGTTCTTGTAAATCTGTAGATAAAACATCATCTGGACAATCCTTATATATTTCAACATTAAAATAACATAATTCTTGATTCTAAATATATAAAAAAAATTATTATTCCTCTTCATCCTTATGCCCTTAACATTTCTACCACATCCTATTATTCAATACATATTTCCTTACATATTTTATTTGTAGTATTTTCATCATCAACAATATAAACACTACTATTAACACCTAATTGATCAACTTCATGAGCTTTCCTATTGGGGCATTGAGTTTCAAAATATCTATTTATTATAAACTTAAAATAGTTAACCTTCGATAATTTCGTAGGGAGTATAATATTCTCATCCTTTTCTATAACCAAAATCATCATATTCCCCTTATAATCACTTTCTTTGTGTTCTTATTTTCCACAGTCAAAACAATTTCTTGTTCCTCAAAGACATTAACTTAGGTGATTATTTCCCATTCCTTGACACAAATTAGACCAAATATTCTTTCCTCCATGGTCTCAATTACCCAAAAACTCAATAAAATCATTTTTCTCTTCCATGGGGAGTCTGAGAGTTGGTTAAGGTACATGTTGTCAATCATGTTCTATGAAAACTAATTATCCATGACCACAAAATCTTTCACAGCAGTGATAATCCCACATGAATACTCATCAGTGAATCATCCATCACATTCAATATTGATCCAATTCCTTTTGGTTCCCACCATTGACTAAAACCAGAAGCCTAGTTTTGTCACAACTTATCAGAGTAGAAAATCACATATTCATGGAACGAATCACTTATAGGATGTTTATATAATGTCACCTTCATTAATCTATGAAACCCTAGGTTATAATAGGTTATTCACAGCCAACTTATATTTAAATCCTTCATGATGGTTCATGAAGAGTTTTTGAATTACCAAAGTATATCCCTAGAGAGTGTCAAACCAGGTATGTAACATTGATCATTTTCGTGTACCAGATTACCCCAAGTTATGCCCATAACATCTTGTTAGAGTTGTTACTAGTAGGAATATGTTTTCCAGATCCACATCCAATTATAGTATCCTGATAAGGATGTATTTATAGGACACCTCTCAGTCTACCCTTTACAAAAATTATAGGAATTTTTCCTATACTTTTCCTTATCCTTAAACTTATCCGTAGGCATATCTATAGGGTTCTAACTAGGATTTTATCATCCTATAATTCAAAGGATAACTAAAACATTTCTCTAATACCAACTATAGAGACCCTCTATTTTCATACATATACATTATATAAATTTTGTAGAACACTTAAAACATTATAAAAAATAATTCCCAAAGACCTTAATTGTCTGTTGATTTTGTAAACATAGAAACATAAACAATGATACATAAATGAGCTACATTATCTCCCACTAGGTTCTTCTTGACTATCACCCTTCTTAGACACATCAAACATAATACATATCTTTATAACCTAGGGATAGAAACATAAAAATGGGTGATCTCAAATGCTCTATAAGGGTAAATAATGCTAATATGTAAGAATAATAATAAGGGCATGAGAACATGATAATGAATATAGAATATCATACCATACATATCAATGATCATATACATGAATCATGGAATAAATCATGGTAGTTCATAAGACATGAATCATAAAGAAATAAGGATCATAATCCATAAAATCATAACATAGGAGTAAGACATGGAATTGTAGAAATCATATAAGAATATAATATGCATTCATTATTAGTCAATGAAATGATTCTGATGAAATCTTAGCATAAAAACTCCATTATTGATCTAGGGTGACACCTTGTTCTAGCCCTGTATTACTTAACAGAGTTCACTCCTCATTCTAGACCTGTATTACTGAACCTAGTTAAGTCCTTGTTCCATCCTTGTATTACTGAACTGAGTTATTTCCTCACTATAGCCCTGTAAAACCAAATTGATCTCATTTATTGTTATAGACCTATTATACTAAATCAAGTTCATTTCTCATTCCATCCTGGTCTATCTCATGAGATATAAATCTTTAAACAATTCATTGGTGGGAGATATACATGCCACCCATCTCATAATGAAACCATAAGTACATGTGCCAAAAAATCATAAAAAATCATATCATAACCCATTAAACGAAATGAGTATTATAAAAATGTAATCATATCATTAAAAATGGAAAATACAGGTTTCATAATCATTTCATCATAAAAATAACTTGTGAAAATAAGTGGGTTTCGAAAGCACATAACCCTTGAAATAGAAATGAGTTTCATAAAAATCATGAAATAAAAACCTAATTCATCCAGAGAAATAATATGAATGAAAAAATTGAAAACTTTCCTCATAAATTCATGAGTAACACCAAAGTATTTTATCTTATATCAGAGATAATTTTTAAATATCTTTTATAAACATTTATTTTTGAAAATATCATATCTTCTTTGAAAAATATTTTTTAGAACATAAAATCTTTTGAAAACAGTTTTCTTTGAAAAGTTATTTGAAAACTTATAAACGAGTCATTATAAATTATAAATCAATTTTTAAATCCTTTTTCATTGGAAATTATCTTCCAAGATCATTGTAAATCATGGTTTTTGAAATAAAATAGGTTGCTGACCAAAGAAAGAGATAATATCATGTTTTTTCTTAAAAACATTTTCTTAATTCTATTAATTACCAAAGTGTGTAAAAATAGTAATAATAGATGGATATATCTTGAATAAATATAGGATAAGGAAATCATGAGTATTATTGATTTATGGATTATAAAATTTCATCAACGAGAGTATAAACATAAATAATATTGAAAAGCAAAGAGATTGTTTAAATAAATTATTATCACTTGGTAACTTGGGATCATACAACCAATGTAAGAAAATAAAAATAAATTAATCTTATAATGTCATTAAAATATTGATATTCATGATATAACTTGTAAAATGGATGTATATACACTTAAAAATGAATTTAGGTTCCTAACAAACATGAGTATTAAAGAAGTCAATTTGAAACAAAACTATTTTACCAATTTGGTAACTTTTGAGACTTAAAACACATGAAAAAATTTCATATAATGGATATTTAAATACAAATAAATTTAACTATATGAATCATTGAATACATCCATGGGAATATTACACACCACACAAAAGGAATGGGTGGTGAATAAAGAATGTGTCTCCCAGAAAAAAAAAGTGAGATGGAATCCCCTTACCCTGTGTATTGAATGTCTTTGTACTCATAAAAACCACCTATATAATAAATATAAATTTATTATACATATTTTATGGAATAATATTCTAATATCTAATATAATTTGTGGTTTTATAATGTCATTATAGTATTCTATTGTTAACAATCTTATGTTAAGGCTTCACTTCGAGTAATATTCATTTTATTCCTCGCATGTGTCTTAATTTGTTATATCTTGGTACTCATACTTACATAATGATTTATATATTATAACACATGATAAAAATATAATTAATATTCAGTATATTTGTATTATAATAATCTATATATTATATAATTATGAAATGTATTACTCCATTCGTGGAGATGGTAAGCGATACGTACACATGAACATTGTTTCTGCTTTTATTGTCATATTAAAATAATGAAAGAAAATTACATATATATATATATATATTATAATTTCATTAGATTTATTATATCATATATATAAAATAATTTCACTCTAATAATACTTAATACCATCCATGTAGCGTGTTAACGAATCACATCACTTTGATGGGGGGGGGGGTAGTCCACACTTCCTTAAACTAAATTATAGTGTTTACACTGAGTGGAAAGTTAAAAGATATTTTTTAAAAGGATTAAATATGTTTAATTAAATAATAAATGAAATATATAACATATATATATAGATATTCCATCATAATTTCCACCATGATAGGTGGTTAAGGAAAATGAATAATAATCATTTAATGAGGAGGTAGTTCGCCATACATGTAAACAATATGTTCGTTACTCATTAGATGAAGGTGTGTTTAAGTTTAGGTATAAACCATGGCATAAAAACATACTAGTTTATTAAGGATAATATTTTTTTATAATAATATATAATAAAAAAATTTAGGGAGTGGATAACAAAAATAAAAGAAAGGATCTTGAGAGAAATCATTACATCTTAACCAGGTAACTCCTTTTGGTATGGGATGAAGGCATACATGGATATATTTTCTCCCAAGGGGAGGATTATAGGATTAAGGTAGGTATTTGAGGAAGGGTACGGGGAAGATATTGGTAGATACTATGTGGTTTGATAAGTTTGAAGAAGAGAAAGAGGTGGTGGACTTTTATAGGGAAGGGAAATGACACACTAGGCATTTTTGAAAACAAGATAGGTGTACACATATTTATACATAAAAAAAGTAATAAAAACACAATAATGGAAAGTAAATGGTAGAATAATTTCTAGAAAATGGGGGTTGGACAAGTGTCTAATTAGTTTCGGGTCATAAATTTATTATTTAGTACTTTATTAACCTAATTTTTCAATTAACCGTTGTACTTAATTTCAATCACTTTCACTAATATTTTTGGTCAAAAATGTTTAAATTATTAGACATTATAAATTATTGTGATTTTATACATAGAATCCTTTTTTAAAATTTCTAATCTTAGAAGTGGTAGAAATTAATTTTAAATTAGTCTCGATGATGGGATTACACTAAGAGTTTATAAAGTGAAAATGTTCAAATGCTTGCTAATTTTTTTTACCCAATTTCAAAGTGAAATGGATTCCAATGACATAAATTGGATTAATTTATAAAAATATTATCTGATTAAACATTTAAACAAAATTAAATAAAAATTTAACCTTATAAATAAATTGTGCAAAAATGCATTTTTGAATTAAAATTCGGTATATTTTACTATTTATCCAAAAAATGATTTTTTTAGAAAAATACCAAAATATGTCCTTAAGATGATTTAGAATTTATAAATTAAAAAATTAGGTTTATTTTTTAAAATTAAAATTCAAAATTTTTCTAAAATTAATTTTAACCTTTTCACATATGGATAAGAAAAGTAGTTTATTTGAGAAAAAGTATTTTAAAACATATAAGGACTTATACAAAAATTATAGATTTAATTATAAATATGTTTTATTTATATAAAACCATTATAAATAATATTTTAAAAGTATTTATCACTATAAATATTACCATTCTTAATGACAATATTATAATTATATCATTTAAATAATTATAAAAATAAAAATAAATTTCATAGAAACTCAGTGTTGCGTGTAACATACTCTATGTTGTTGTTGTGTGCTGTGTATGACAAGTTAGTGTTTAGTGTAACATATTTCAAGTTGTAATCTAATATCGGTGTTCTATGTAGGGAAAACTAAAATTTATGTTGTGTTTAGTTCATGATTAAATTAGTGTTATGTATTACGCTAGACAAACATAATTATTTAATATAAAATCAACTATTTTCAGTGTTACGTGAAATAAAAAATATTGAAAAGGTTAAATTACTTCAATAAAAAATAATTCAAAAAAGCTCAGGGTGTTACAAGCAATCCTCACACAAAGGGAATATTACATGCATAAGCACCATACCGTCCCTTTCCGATGTTCCATTCACAGCGCGATCATCATTACTACATGATGACAAATTGAATTAACCATTGATATCATGATAAATTAAGCTAAAAAATCTAACTAGGTGGGATTTTATTCTTGTCTTCTAGATAGGGTATCTGGAATGCCTCTGTATGGTTAAATCCTAACCAATGGTTAATATAGGTGCCGCCTTCCAAGGGTTCACCTCTTTAATCCATCTCTAATGGTGTCCATATCAACCTTAACAATGTTAAATATTCCCTTTATGAGAAACACATCTTATATCCAATCCCACATGTCATTATTATCCATCCTCCTTCACAATGCGACATATTCCCGTTTTGGGACACACTTCTTGGATCCACCCTGATTAGGTATTCTGATCTATCCATTAGTAATCCTCCATGTGTGACATCTCTCCTTCTATGGAAACACTTATTTAATCTACATCCATGGGGTGTATTGATAAGTAAATTTTTTCTCCCCAAGAATTTAAACTCATGTCCCCATCCATCCCTACAAGACGTTCTAATATGTCTCCATAAGATGTTAAACTAGTGACCGTAAATAGATATTCCATGGTAAACATGATATTCCTAAGGAGAAAGCCTTGTATGATATGATCCCAGGGTGTCATATTCTTCATGCTAGACATGGGATGAATGAGGTGAAATCCTTGGAAGATATGAACCTTCAAACTTGGGTTCCATACCTAATATTCCTCTATGATATGCCCTCTTTTGAGGAAGAATATAGGTGACCAATGTTCCTAGTGTCCAAACATGGCACTGATACGCAATGTGACTACTCCCCTAACCGAAGGGTGATGGATTTTCTAGACACACCAGAATATCCAGACAAATGCAATGTAATTAACCAGTGTCCATAAAGAGATGACACCTAGAATGAGATCATTGAACATGACATAACTCTAAGATGGAGACTCAAACTAGGTGATGATTTCCATGTAGGAATCCATGTAAGGAGGAACTGACATCCCATCATCTTTTTTTTTCTAAAGGAAAAGGCATCACCATAGAAAGTGATGAAATCCACCCACCTTTGGAAATTAGGATGGGGGTAAACAAGTGGGATAGCACCGTGCGTCAACACGCAAGGCATAGTATCCTGGTGAATGTGTAAAAAAAATGGAAAAATGGTTTTGAGGCCCATGATTATGATGTCCCTCATAAAGAAGGTGAGAGGAAGATACAGGAAAAGATTCTCAAGAAATGAATCTGACCAAGTGGATGTAAAGATCATAGATAACCACTAATCCCACATGATTTATTCTTGGTGTGAGAAACAATAGAAATTCAATGATATGTAAAACCACACAATCCTTCTCCAACTAGTGGTAGAGGTCACGGATACGAGAGAATAAGAAAGGGGTTTTATGTTTCCATTTTGTTCCATCATTGCATCCAAGGTAGTTAGATCTGACTACCCTAATGGAAACATTATATTAGGGTCTTGTACGAATGGAGGCTTTAGTGGATGTTTTAATTTATTCCCTCAGACAAGGTATCCAATGTAAGATGAGAATTTTTATTGGTGGCTTGAAATAGGGCTCAAAAGGAGGCTTGAGAAGGTTAAATATTGGTGATCAATAGTGCTTTACACAGGGACTGGGAGGAGTGGAAATGCTTTAATTTTGGGTAAGTCCTCTAAAATATAAATATTCCTTCGGAAATAGATGATCTGGGCAACAAACATTGGTCGAGGCTTTATCCTATGCATTTCTGGTCTCCTTTAGTGTCCGTGGACGAGTATCACATAGGTCCCTCATTAGGGAAGGGGCCATGTTCTAGTGGGTTTCCACTATAGGGAATAGGGTCCTCACGATGGTTTCATGTATTTTATACCCTAGAGGGACCTTTATACCAACATCACCCTTAATTACCTTATTTCTCGGGTTGGAGAGGTCCACATGAGGGATTCTGGAGGACTTGAAAAAAGGGGCTATGTGGTCGTAGCTTTAGGGTTTCTTCTGATTTTATAGTTGCACAAATGAAGAGGCTGGGGGTCTTATTTATTGGATAATAGGGAACAATGATGAAAGGAGTTACCCTACACAAGTCCTTGGTGCATGTACCTATCCCATATACCCCATGAAGGTGTGGTAGGTCCTTCAGTGATGCATAGGTGGGCTACACGACCCTTCTAATGAAAATGGGTGTGCGCATATACCAGCTTAAAAGATTCCTTTGATTTTTATTGGGGATCTTCATCTCTCTAGCCTACTTGATGTGCACTTTATAATATTTTCATCCAACTTTATAAAGTAGAGAGACAATAGTGACATGAATCATGTTATAAACACATAGGAATACACGGTATAAGGAGGTATAGAAATTAGAACTTCATTTCAATCTTATTATCATTTAAGGAAAAAGGTACCTAATAATGTTGTTAAAATTTTACAAAGAATTGAAATATCTGGTTTTATGGTTGAAAATAGTGCCTAATGATACAATTTTAATTGTATAAAACATTAATGGATGAAAGGTGAAAAAGTTTTATTATAGTGTTTAATGTGAATTTTGTAATGTGAAAATTTAGTTTCCCAATATTAGCCATGGCCTGATGTAGAGATGGTGGAGGGTAGAGTTAGAGATGAAGTTATGTTCATTGGGATGGTGTATGGAGAGCGAGTTATTCATTCCTAGTAGTGAGACCTCTTTTGTGTAAACTATGGAAATTTTTTGTTTTGGGGTTTGAAACATGTTTTTGGAATTTTATAGATATTCCGACATGATTATGCCTACCGGTTGGGATACATGAGGATATCATTGATAATGATACACCTGTAGTGGGAAAACCATCATTGGTTATAGGAAATAGAGGGGGGTGGGAGGGTTCATGAGAACATTGATCGTTTTATATTTATGAGGAATGATAACAAGGGAGGGTTGCTTCATGTATGTTTGAATATACTAGTGAGTTTTATTTGTTGCAGCCTTTGACATTTTTAAGAGAGGGTGGACCTGGGGAAGATGAGTTCTTGATAGAGTCTATACAATTGATTCTGGATCAGTTATATAATCCTTCTGAGAAGAGGTTAAAGTTGGAGTATTTTATGTTACAAGGGAAAAAAAGTGCTAGTGGGATATCGTAGTTTATACCGATCAGGAGGATGGTATGCATTGTAAATATTTATAGGATATGTTTCTAGACCATTCCTACTTGGAGAATCTGAGACATGAGAAGGATGCAGAGCTTATAAGATCAATTAAGGGGACTATATTTGTGATGGACTATGTTTTCTTCTTCACTAACTTGAATATTTTTCTCAATAATTGATAGGGGATGAGGAGACAACCCTGAGACATTTTCTGGATGGAATTAGATATGAAATGATGTCCTAGGAAAATATACATGCTTTAAAGAGGTACACTGAGGTGGTTGATTGGGTTCTCATTTTTGACGTAAACCTTAAAGGAGGATTATGGTGGTGGACTCGTGGTTTCAATTGGACAATCAGGTGGTGTGGATTTCGATAGTAGGAAGATCTATTTTAAATTTTTCTTCTATGTAAGTAGTGGATTGAACAACTAGGGAAGTAAATTGATCTGTCACGGTAGTTAATCGGTGTTGTGTTATTAGTGAAGCAGGCAGGTACATATTCATGGTAAGACTCACCAACCACCAATTCAGTTTTCAGTGTGTGGCTGGATGGTGACTGTACAATGTGTTTTTAGGAATCCTCGATTGGTGTGTACTTTTGGAGGGTCAAGACATATAAAGAATCATGGAAGGGACACTACTACCTTATACTAGGAAGGCAATGAGAGTTCTACTGTCTGTACCAGTTGGGGCAGTGGGCATGGATGACTTATCTTATGGCGATGGCAGTCTCCCATGGTGTCTCTCAATGATGATTCTTGTGTTTCTGTACAGTGATGACGCCGATGATCTCGACGACGACAGGGGTCTATGGTGGAGAAAGCGATCTGATGGTTTGGTGTTAGTGTACACATTTCGAGGTGATGGTGACTAAGGCGCGATGATGTCCTGACTACTTTTTGGCTTTCAATTTTTGAAATGGTGACTTTAGTGGTGGCATCCAGTTTTTCTATAATTAGTTTTTCATGAATGTTGAATCAGGATGCTGTGATGGTCTTGGCGCGATGTTTGGTTCTGTTTTGTTTTTTGAAATTCGAACTCCGTAATGGGTGTTTTGGGAGGGTGTGTTTTTCTATTGTAGAAGTGGTTTTATTGGTTCCCACTTAACCTAAAAGTGGTTTTTCAATAAAATAAAATAAAAGGATTGTTGTGGTGGTGGGAAGGGGGCACGGATCTTTAGTATAAGAGAATCCTTATCATTAGGGTAGTGAATCACTAAGAGGGATGAATGGAGTTTAGGGAATAAGGGTAGATAAGATTCTTGTCGTTCAACCTACACCAGATGGTGGGGATTCTAGATCATCAACTGTTCAATATATGATTCTTGTATCTTCCATACTTTCTAGATATTTATTTAATAAATGGGACTGACATTATCTTATATCCACACAGTTTGTGTATGTGATGGGTCTATTAGTTTAATGTCTATTTGTGGTTATTTTGATCGATAAACCATTAGGACTATGAGAAAAGAATATCCCACGTTGTAAGGAGTGTGACCTTGAGGTTGGTGGGTACCACTTCGTTTTGGACATGTTCATGCTTGAGATGTTAGGTTTTGACCTGATATTGGTGATATATTTTCTAGTGAGGTATCAATACCATATTTACTATTATCTTAGAATAGTGACGTTCAAATCTCTCGAAGGTGACACTTATGATCACCGAGGGTAATGGAATATCCATGAAGGCTTTTCAGGTTCAGTTATTCAGTAGTTGGGTGTGATTACAACCCATGTTGCATGTATCATGCTTGAAAATGTGGGAGCTGACCTGGATGTCCTTCCTCCTATTTTTTATCTGTTTCAAAATGTATTTCCTTAGTATTTCTTGGGTTTCTACTTGTGAGAGATTTGAAGTTTATGTTTGAGTTATTACTTGAAGATGAGCCGATAGCCATTCCACTATATGGGATGTTTCCAACACAACTATAGATACTTGAGACTCAGTTGGAAGAATTGGGAACTCAAATTTTTATTCACCAATGTACTTCACCTTGGGGATGTCCAGTTTTTTTTCTAAGAATGATGTTGGTATGTTGTGGATGTGTGTCGATTACCAGAATTTTAATCAGATGATAGTAAATAATTGATATTATATTCCATGCATCGATGATAATTTTCCAAGATAAAGGGTTATTTTCTTTTACATAAAATTTATTAGATGGTAGGCTATCATTAGCTGAGGGTAGGACCTTTTGATATATTGGGGACTGCTTTTAGGATTGGTTGTGGTTTTTATGAGTTTTTTATAATGCCTTTCAGGATAAAAAACAATCCTTCCATGTGTATGGCCTTAGTGAACCAAATATTTCACCTGTACCTAGATCAGTTTTTGGTTGTTTTTGTATATTACATATTTGTGTACTCAAAGACTCATGACAATCATTCCACACAACATAAAAAATTCATTAGTACACTAAGAGATCTTAGGATGTACGCCATGATATATAAGTGTATGTTATGGATCAATAAGAATCTTTTATTGGGTTACAAAATCTTGTAGGAAGGTTTATTAGTAGACCTAAAAAATGATAAAACAACTTTATCTTGGGAGAATCCCAATATTTATTTTGAAATTTGAATTTATATAGTTTTTTTCCTATTTACAAAGGTTCATTAATGACTTTTCTCAATTGAAAACACAAATTTCAGGCTTAACCATGAAAGGTGTTAAGTTTGAATAGTATAGAGCATCTGAGGATTCATTATAGGAATTGAATAATCATTTTACTACTGCACCAATTTTGATCCTACGTGATCTAGGTAAGGTGTATACTATGTCTTGTGATGCATCTGGTGTTGGGCTTGGGGTAATGTTGATGCATGGAGATTAAGTTATGGCATATGGGTCACGATAGTTGAGGACACTTGAATGAAATTACCATACACATAATCTTAAGTTAGAAACATTGGTTTATGCCTTGAAATATTGGTAACAATATCTTTTGGGTAAAATATTTTCTGTGAATACATTCCATAATAGTCTAAAGTATATCTTTTATTAGTGAGATTTAAATATCTAGTAGTAGAGATGTGTTGAGTACATGAAGTCATTTAATCTTGAGTTGGCCTATAATCCAAAGAAATGGAACATTGTTTTAAATGATTTAAGATGAAAGACACAGACTCAGGCATTTAAAGAATCTAGTTTTGTGTGGAAGATGATGGAATTGTTTATTGAGATGAAAATATAAGTTTATGTGATCCAAGGATAGATAAACATTGAATCATTGTCTATTAAATCTACACTTTTGATCTTGAGCAAGGAGAGGATGTATTTGTGTCTAGTGTATTTTTCCATGAGGAATTACATTGAATGTGGAGAGTCACCTTCCAACTAAACATATGATGAGGATAATATGATTTACATTCATGGTCATCTTGTTGTTCCTACTTATATTCAAGAATAATTGACGTGTGAATTCCATGCCTCAAAGTGGGAGGTGCATCCTGATTAACAAAAATGTATCATGATTGTTGTATATAGTAATGGTGTCCAGGGAAGAAGAGAGAGGTTGCCTATTTTAGGATGTGGTGCTACACCTAGTAGCATATGCAGTTTGAGCATCAATTACTAGGTTGTTTCTATATTCATTTCCCATTATATAATGAAAGTGGAATAATTTCACCAAGGGTTTTTTGGTAGTTCTCCCAAGGATGCTTCAGAAGAATGATAATATTTGGGTTATTATGGATCAATTGGAAAAGGTATAACATTTATTACATATTTGAGATAATTTTACCATTGACCAGTTGGGTGACATGTATATTTGGGAGATACTATGTTTTCATAGGGTACCTTATAGTATTGTTTCAGATCGTGATCCATGTTTTACTTCACAGTTTTAGAGAGGGTTACAGAAGTATCTTAGTACCCAAGTGTTTCTACGTGAAAATTTTCACTCATAGAAGGACATGAAACCAAAATGTACTGATCAGGTTCTAGAGGAAACATTGATGCAATGTGTCCTAGACTGGTGGATCTTGAAAAAATACCTTGGCATTTTTTGAGTTATCCTATAACAACAATTATCAGGTGACTATTTAGATGGAACCATATGAGGAACTCTATAGTAGGCCATGTATATAATTTTTATGTTTGATTGAGTCTTGGGAATTAGTGTTTTTGGGGTTGAGTATCATTCATGAGACATCAAAGAAGCTTCAGTTGATTCAGAAGGTTATGGCTGTAACCTAGTGTAAAAATAATTCATATGTTGATTAGCATCGCCGACCTATGGAGTGTACATTGGGTGATCGTGTGTTCCTTTAAGTATCACCAAGGTTGGTTCACCGTTATATTTGAAAATAGGTCAAGTTCATGAACACATTTTTAGGTATGTTCATGATTTTGGAGAGGATTAGATAGATGGCATACCAATTGGATCTTCCCCATCTATATAGTGGCATGCACATTGTTTTTCAAAATTTACATCTTTTGTGGTATCACCCTGACCATTCTAATGTGATAGATGTGGATTATAATGATATTGAATTTGATGTATCCTCTGAGGAGCATCCAATTCATATCATAGATCATAGTGAGAATGTTTTATGTGGTAAGGTTGTGTCGTTAATCTGAGTGTTGTGAAAGAATTGTGCTGTTTAATAGGAATCCTAGGAATGGGAGATAGTTATGTTAGATCAATTAAAAAATATTTTTTCCTCATATTGTTTTTCATGATTGGGAGTGTGGTTCGAGAATGAGAGCTTATAATATGAAGAGTTTTTAACACAATAGAATAATACTATGGTACATTCATTTTTAAATTTCATTTAAACTCCATTTTTTATTAATGAAATGGTTCTTGGGTGTATGAGGAGTGTCAAGGGTGTCTCAGAAGTTTGAGGCATGAAAAGGAGGGAAAATATCATCCAATTAATTTTTCCAGGTTGGTATATTTTTAGTAGTTACTATGTACCATAACCATGCTGGCCCTAGAGGGTAGGTGCACAGTTGAAGAACCATTCAAGGGGGAATACTGAAACCACATGGGCTTAGACAGAGCCATCCTGAATAGCCACTTAATAGTAATTCGAACCATATAGGTGACCTTAGAGACCATTTGACATATCCCCCTCTTGGATAGAGGGTGGTGTATAATTGGCATATAGTTTGGCCAACCAGGTGGCCAAACTATGCACCTCATTAAAGAGGGGGGATTTCTCATCCCCCCTCATGATTTATGGGTTCTACCTCAAATTTCACTTTCATTTTCCTTCTATAAACCTAGGTGATGAAATCATTCCTCCCAATATTTAAGGGGATGATCCTACTTCTATTCTGGGCTATTTTTAGTATGGTTGGATGTGAATCAATGATCCATGGGAGTCTGACTCTAATGTTTTTTCTATTTTCTATAAAAGGACTTATGTCGTTTATCTTCTCAATCCAAATACCTAAAAACATATTTCAATATTCGATTCTATGTTGGGTATTTGAATGTGTTTTGATTTTGAGTCAAGGGATAATGATAATAGCGTGTTCATCTATAAACTTGAGGTAGGTGGTCTACATGTTTTATCCCATAGACTAAATACCCTAATAATTGTTTATGTTTTTTGTATAATGGAACCTAGTTTCTATCCATTTGGTTTCATTGGTAGGTATGTTCAAATTGGTTAATCGAATTACAATCCCCTCATGATCCCCATGGGATCCATGGAGGTTGAAAAAACCGAGCCAAAGTCCACCCATGGGGCGTGACACTCATTTGAAAAAGAAATTAGATTATTAAATAATCAATTGATGGGTTTATAAGATATAACATATTATAGTAATGTTTAACATGATAGAATCGGTTATGGAATGAAATTAATGATTTTTCTTTAGTTTGTTAACATGGAATAAGAGGGCGTTTGGCCTAACATGACAGTGAAATGAGTTATGACATGAAAACTATAAATGTGTTAATGGTTAAATAAACCTGATTAAATGAATGAATGGTATGGATAGGGTGTTAAATAGAGGATATACTACCATGGGGTGTCTATATTGATTCTCTAGGACCCAAACAAAGGTTTCATGGGATAGGGGGTTAGACTGAGGCACTATTACCCAAATGAATGCACATTTTTTGAATGCCTAGAATGGGGATCTAGGGTATGTTTATATATAATTTGTTTCATGAAATGGAATTTACCTATGAAGTGAGGAATGTGAATCCCATTATGAATAGTTTAAAATACTTATGTTGTTTAGTTTACTGGAATGGGACAAAGAATGATAGGTGAATATGTGTAACACATGGAACTATGGATGAAAGTGGACAATGCAAATAGAGCCAATTAATCGAAATGGTTATATTTTTTATTGTGTTTTTTACCATGATCCTGTATACACTACCTTGTTGGACTGGATATTTTGTAAACACCATGGGAGGTGACCTACAGATTGTTACTCTCACCAACTTAGTCATTCATTGGGTACCTAAGAAGAATTCATGATTTCAGGTAAGGAAAATGAGAAAAGGCTTATGCTAGATGATTTACTTTGGTATTAAGAATGTGTATATAGGAGGGGACCGAACATGGTACTGGGACCCATTTTGGGGATTTTTTTGGATTGTGTTTATTCTAGATTTACCCTTTTCACTTGGAACCATATTAACTGACATGAAATATTTATTATTGGTTGTAGGCATGTACCTAGTTTTGGGAAATGGATTTTTGAAGCATGTTTGTGGTTTATAATGTTTCCATTTTTTCATATAATATATATCATGATGTAATATGTTAAATAGGGTACAGTCTCAAAATATGTCTCATTAGACCATCATTGTTAGTTAGAAACCTCTAGCATATGGGGAGGTGTTCCAGAGTTCATGTAACTAACAAGATCAGGGCACCAACCATAGTGGCATGGGGTTTAGGATTTAAAAATATGTGTAAAAAATATAGATCCAAACAATCAAAAGATAAAATAAAACATAGTTAAATCAAAAGTAATTTCAAACATAATATTATCATAATATAATCAACTAAGTTGACGTATAACCCAATAAATGAAAACCAAGTAAAGAAACACCATACCTCTTGCTTCCCTTTAGTAGATAACTCCTTAACCTTAGGTATAATAATTCTAAACATGTTATTAACTTATAAAATAATAATACAATTATATATAATTTTATATTTGATACTTTATAACATATTATTACCTGTTCATTAATAATCATTCATTATCACTATTGTTTTAGGTGTTAGTTTCCTTGTTTTCTCCAACACATTTTATCAAGATAGTTATAGATATTGAAAATAGGTTATAGTTACATCATATATAGAATAATATTAATGTTATAACTACATTTTTTTTCATTTTATTCCTCTATAGATTTATTTTTATTTTATAACTTAGAGAATGAATCACATCATTTTATAGAGATGGTGGGTCGTACGTATGCACGAGAAACATTATAATTTCTTTAACGGGTGAAATAGAAACTAAGTGGATTGTATATTAATATTAAATAATTAACATCATGTCATATATATCAAATATATTCATTAATGTTTTCCTTTGTAACCTAAAAAAAAATCTCTAGTGGAAAACTAATCATACAACTTCACGAGGTGGTAGTCCCCCATATACATGAAGGATGATATAATTTATTAAATGGATGGTACGGTGATAAATTATATTATATATTTATTTTATAGAACCATTAATATTTCATTAATATAATATATCAACATAAAATCAATCCTTATTATCTTCCATGTAAAGCGTAAGTGAAAAAACGAATCACATCACTTCGTAAGGCGGAATTCTTCCATACACACGAGATACATTATAATATTCTCTACAAAATAGTTAATAAGAATGTATATATAAGGTATTAACATTCAATAAGTATAATTATATAATAAATATCATATATAAACATTATATACATAATTGTATCATTCATTGAGAAGTAGCATTGGAAAACAAATAATGATGGTTCACGAGGCGATAGTCCATAGTACACACTTCGTTTACCTTTTGAGGGAGGATGATATGGTTTTAGGGCATGGAAATTAACAAAAAAATCTCAGTATATTTAAAAAAAAGATTTTTGATATCATTATCTTTTAAAATTATTTTAAGGAGGTGTAGGAATAAATAAAATAAAACACGCGTTTTAGGATGTTACATATTCTTCAGAAATATTATTTTGGTTTTTACCGAAAACCTTCCTAGGTTGGATTTCTAACAAAATAAATGAATTCTAGGATGAGGGGAGGTAATTAGGGAAGTAATATGGGAAGTTACTTGACGAACCAATAAATTTTTTAAGTGTTGAAATGATAGGATAAGGGTGACCTTTTATAAGATGGGGGAGCAGACAAACATGGAATATTTTAAAACTAAATAATTCCACCCATATTTCCCTCATAAAATGGCCCCAAAATGGATAATTTTTGAATTTTATAAGCTATAAAGTTTAAATATTATAATAAAATATTAATTATATATTTTTTAGTTCATTTTTAACAATTATATGTTTAATTCTCCCCCGATAAACCTGTTTTTCCCTAATCTAGGTAAATATTTTTTTTCACGATTCATTATGTTAAAAAAATTATTTAACCTTATTAGATAATATAAATTATTATGATTACAAATATGGAATCCAATTTTAAAAATTATACTTAATGAATTGGTATAATAGAATTTATAATTAAACCCACATATGTGTTGAAAAAAAAAATTTCCAAAGAAAAACATTCAAAAGATCAAAAACATTTATATTATAATTAAATAAAAAATTGATTCCAATGAAATAAATTAGAAAAACTGTAATAAAATTTAACTAATATTACGTTAAAAACGATTTAAAAAATAAGTTATCATTATTAATAATTTAAAGGGAATGGAAATTTTAAAAAAATTAGTGATTGTCACTATTTGTCAAAAAATTATCCTTTTCATTAAATTATAAAAAAAGATCACCTAAAGATAATTTTGACATGAATATTTTAAAAATGGTGTTTTTTATTAAATTTCATAAATGTTTAAAAATTAATTTTAAATTTGTGCGTAAAGTGCACCAGAATAGTGTTTTTGAAAAATGTAGTTTTTTATAGGAAATTTATTTTTCATTAAAACTAGTCTTATATTATTTATAATAAATATATATAAATTAAATTTAATATAAAAATTTATAAAACAGAAGTTTATTATTATTATTATTTCCATTCATACCCAACAATTTAATGGATAAGTTGTAATGGTCATATTTAAATAATAATATTCTAATAGATTATTATAGTTTGTTTAAACATGTTATTGTGTGCATCATAATTTGTTAAAGAGATTGAATTAATTTAAAAATAAAAACATCATAAAGTTTTAGGGTGTTTCATTCTCTTCTAATATTGGTGTTTTTTGCAATATAAACTATACAATATGATGTTCCTACTTTAAAATATTATGATGTTACATTCAACCCCCTTAAATAAATTACATCCTCAAAATTAAATCTTGATGTCAATAATTAAATGTTTGATACTTTAATATAAATTGGTTGTGAACCCACATCGTTAAAAGGGTTAATAAAATATTCTATTTATATAAGATATTGGTATGTAAAAAGGTCATATCCAATATAATTGACTAGGTTTTTAAGTAAGGTAACATTGGTGGCAAGTGAATATATAAACATGGAAGAAAAACAAAAATAATTATGGAGTGTGATAAAAATAAATTTTCATATGGAAATGAATGAAAATTATAATGTTAAGGACCTAAAAACCATAAATTTTTGATGTCGTAAATGGCCATTGATTCCTTAGAAATGAAGGTTACAAGATTCTATTTTTTGTGTCAGGATCCTTTTCCTAGATATGAAGAATTATTTTTCCATTTAGGCTATGAAAATAAAAAGATACACTTACTTGAAAATTAAAATTTCATCCTTTAATCAATTTTACGAAAATATTTTATGTTTCTCTAAATGATAATTATTAAATATTTTTTTGCTTGAAGCACTAAAATTAACTTATAAAGGATCATATAATCCCAAAATTAATAACAAAATATCCCTCTTATCTTTACTAAAACCAAAGTGGTTAGAACAAGATATCCAATACAATAAATTAATCTCCAATACATTAATAGTAACTACAAAAGTTCATCTTAATCAACTCTCTAAGTTTATATCCATAAAACCAACAATATCACAACTCCATAAACATAATAACATTCTTATCAAATAATATTTTACATAAAACAAAAAAGTATTATATACATCCACCCAATAATATATCTCATGAAATATCATTAGTCACCATGAAATCAAATTAATTAAAACATAAAAAGGAGTTTATAAGAATTTAGAATTATGAAGAAACTTAATCTCATAAACCATGATCATATCAATTAATCATAATTTTATCTAACATGAAAAAATATATGTTTCCAAGTCAACAAAATCCTTAGATTTTTTATTTTTATTATAACCGAAATACCATTTATAAAAATAATTCTATAGTGTAATTATTGAATCCCAATACATAAATTCTTCAAACATTTTACTTAAATGATTTTGTACAACATAAGTAATTTCTTATTCTAGGTGGTAAAACATACTTTTGGGCATTGGATCAAATAATTCCCATGTTCCCTATATATAAGATAAAAAATTTATTTTAAATTCATTTGTATATGAACCCCATTTCCAAATAGAAAAAATATTACCCTCCATTTGAGATATTCTTTTAGGTGCTTCTTCCCACATTATTGACATATAATAAGATTAATACCTTTTCCTCAATGTTCATTACAAAATAAATATTCATAAAATTCCATTATAATCTTATTTTACTTGTTAGTAATATCACTTATGTTTGCATCGTTAATCATATATCATGATAATTGATTAGGAAAAATAACAATATCTTTATCTCCAATAATCATCAAACTTGGTTTCTCATAATCACCAAAGTGTTTTTCAGATTTATTATTAAAATAATTCCCCTACTTCCATCTATTGACTAAAACCAAAAAGGATACTATAATAAATAATAATTATAGTGGGAAACCACACAATAATGAAAATCCATTATGGGATATGTAAATCATGACACCTTAATTTTAGTCTAAAAACATTAGGTTTATCCCAGGTCATTTATGGTCATCATCAATTATAATCCTTGATGATGGTTTATAAAGAGTTTTTGAATTTCTAAAGCATATCCCCCATGATTATCAATCTAGGTGCACAGTAAGGACTGTTTTCATGTACCGAGTAATGCTCAAGACAATCCTGATTCATTTTTTCAGAGTTATTAACCCTAGGTACATCTATTCTAGAACAATGTCGACTTGTAGTATCCAGACAGAGATATAATTTCTCTAAAACCACTCTCCCTATACTTTAACAATTTGACAAGTTATTTTTCAATACTTAGTCTTATTCTTATACTTCTCACTATGGTTCCCACTATTGTATTACCATCATCATCCCAATGGTTAACTAAACCATTCCTCTTATACCAAATATGGTGACCCATGCATTTGACACATATTATTACATGATTCTTAAGGATAAATATCAATTAATAAAAAACAATGATGTTAATGTCCTGGTTTAATTAAAAGACTAGGTTCATATTACATCAAAGTAAGAAAAAAAATTTACTTTATTTTAAATAATTAGCTCTTAAATCCTTTTGAGGTCAAATAATTCATGAGATAAAATGTGGAAATACATTAACAAAAGGGGTGAGCTAAAAATACCAATAAGGGAATAAACATGATATGGAAGAATAAATTGTGATTCGAAAACATTAAATGATATCATAAAGATAAGGCCAAAAGTAATCACATGGGAACATAACATAATAAAATTTTTATCATAAGATAATTTCAGTAACATTAAACATGAAATAAGCATATATAAATGTTAATTTCAAATAAAACGTCACATAGTGGATAGATTACCAAAATAGATTAAGATAACTCACTAAAACCATATATTATGTATCATGATACCAAAATATTGCCCAATGAATTTGAGGGATATATAATTTCATTCCCACCTATCACATTCATTCCATGTAGATGCATATGTGTTCCAAAAAAGGATATATATCATAAAGAATAAACATAATAATTACACATGAAATTAAATGGGATTCAAAGTCTTGCCTCATAACATGATCCAAAGATATTTTCATAATGAAGGAATTTGATAGATTAGTGTAGTAAATTTATTATCCCATCCAAGGGAGATATAATAAGCCAGGTATATATGTGAGATACTTGTAGATAGAGTTTAGAATAAATCCAATACATCAAAGGTTGTTTCCATTGATGCATAGAAATACTATAAAATGATTAAAAATATCATATAGGAAGTTAAACTTTTATCTTTGAGTAACATTGAAGGATGTAATCTTGAGTATAAAATGATTTTGAAGGATCACTTTGAACATCTCTTGAGATAAATATTCTTTTTATTTTGAAAAAACTAATTTAAAATATAAAATAATCCTAAACATTAAAGAATTTCTTCTTGAAAAAACTTTTGAATATTAAAAACAAATATTTAAAATTTTGAGTGGCCATGTTGATTTAGAATTTCAATTAATTTTAAATATGTTAATAAAATAAATATTCCTTTAACATTTTTGTATGAAAATCCAGAAAGTAACTTGTTTGAGAAAACACGGTAATAATCCTTTTATTTTTTATTATAGAAATACAATTAAGGATAATATTTTTAATTTTCAAAATATTTTTAAAACCATATTTAAAAAATATCTATAAAACATGGATTTGGATGAAAATGTATTTTTAACAAAAGATAGAAATGAAGTTGGATTTTCATAAAATCATTTTCTCAAAAACAAATCTCAATATTTATAAGTACGAAAGAGTGTAAAATTGTAATATTACATGAAAAATTCATGAATAATTATATGAGAATAAAATTTAATGGGTTTACTAGACAATGATCAAATAATTTAATTTAATTTAAGATCATGAAAAAGCAATCCTGATTAAATTGAGATTGAAACATAAACCCTTATCGCTTTGGTAAATTTTGAATTATAACTTCCCATTAATATATTATATGAATTTTAACATAAAATATCATTATATATGAAGGATTAATGACATAATATGTAGATGGATAGTATAAGAACCATTATAATTAAATTAGGTCCATAAAAGAACATGCGTCTCAAAGAAGGTAGTTTGAGATGAAACCCTTACAATGTTTGTATCATTGTGCTGAGAGTTGATAAATGTGGTGATTATGTGTAAAAAATGTAGATCCAAATATAGAAACATTTATATACAAAATAAATAAATAAAAATTTATTTTACATGTAATTTTGGCATAATATAATCAAGGAAGTATACGTATAACCCGATGAATGAAAATTGAATTAAGAAACACCATACACCACACTTCCCTTTAGTTGACAACTATTTAAACTCATGTATAGTGGTTTAAAACATTTCATTTACTTATAAATTATTATTATTATTATTTTAAATATCACATGTGATCTATTATAACATCTTATTACCAATTCATTAATAATATTTCTTTATCACTATTGGCTTGGGTGTTAATGACCTTGTTTTCTCCTGCATATTTTATCATGAATGTTACAGATCTTGAAAATAGGTTACAGAAAAATAATATCCATAATGATATTAATTTTATAAAAATATATTTTTTCATTTTATATATACTTATAATAATAATTTAATTTTTAACATGAAGAATGAATCACATTGCTTCGTGGAGGTGGTAGAATGCAGGTTTCACGAGAAACATTATCATTTCATTAACAGGTGAAAGGTTATGAATGAGGATTGTATATTATTTTTCAATAATTAGTATAATGTCATATATATCTCATATATTCCTTAAATTTATCATTTTTATCTTCCATATAAATCTTTAGTGAAAATCAAATCACCTTTCTTCACGAGGTGGTAATACACCCTACACATAAAAGATTTATCATTCAATGGATGATTAGGTAAGAAAGTATATTATATAATGATTTTTTGAGATTTTTAGCATTTAATTAATATCATACATAAAAATAAATTTAATCCATATTACCTTTCATGTAAATATTAAGTGAAAAACATATAACATCACTTCATATGGCAGTTGTCCTTCACACACAAAAGCGACATAATCGTATTCTCTACTAAATAGGAAGTAAGATGGTATATATGATATTATAATTCAAAAGGATTAATTATATAATAAATTTTAAATATATAAAGTATAAAAATATTTATTTACAACCATGAGAATAGGTGATGGGAAATGAAATACATTGGTTCATGAGGGGGTAGTTCATCGTACACAAGATCGACAATTTTGATACCCATTTGAGGGAAGAGGAGATGGTTTTAGGTAATGAAATAAAAAAAAACATATCCATATATGTAATATAATAGGTTAATATATCATAATGGTTTAAAAATATTTTAAGGAGGTGGAGGAAAAAATAATACACTTTGTTAAGGATGTTACCTATTTCCGGACAACTTCATTTGGCTTCCTACAAAATCCTTCATAAGTTGGTTTTATGACCAAAATAATTATTATAGGATGATATAAGGTAAGTATAAAATTTATTTGGGTATTTTTTCCCAAACAGAAGGGTTTTTGATGCATGAAAAGGAGAGGAGTCAAGGTGTCATTTTATAAGTGGTGGAGAAGGCACAAATGAAGTATTTTGAAAGGAAAGAAATAAACCAACATTTTGTTTCATTATGAAATACTCCAAAGTGGACTATTTTTAAAAAATATAAGATATAGGGTAAAAATATGAACAAAAAATAGTAAAAAAACTAACTTTTTTTCCTTTTTAACACACATATTTTTTTTGTTTAACACCAGGAAACCTTGTTTTTACCTTAACCATGGTAAATATTTTTTACTATTTTTTCTATTAATTATTGTCAAAAATTAATTTGATAGAATTAGATAATATAAATTATGATCATTAAAAAAATGGTATTTATAAATAAAAATTTACCTCACATATTTGGTAGAATTTAATTTAAAATTAAATCTATATATTTGTAAAAAAGGGGTTTCCAAAGAAAAACATTAAAAAGTTTAAAAAGTTTTCATATTATAATTCAACATAAAATCAATTTAAATAAACTATATTAGTTGAATTATAATATAATTGAAATAATTTTACTTTAAAAATAATTTAAAATATAGTACATCTTTTTTAGTAATTCAAATGAAATGTCACTTTTCAATAAAAATCATTATTTTTAACTATTAATTATAAAATTATTATTTCTTAAAAAATCCCCAAAATTTACCCAAATATAATTTTTAAATCTAGATTTAAAAATTATGTTTTTTAAAATAAAGTTTTTACGTGTGGTAAAAAGTAATTATAAAATATATGTACAAAAAAGTCATAAACCACCTTTTAAGAGAAATGGAGTTTTTCACAACACTTTTTCTTTAAAATTCTTGTTATTTTATTTATAATAAATAGATAACAATTGAATTTATTTTATGAATGTTTGAAAAAGTGGTTTCAAAACATAGTTATTTCTATCCATACCTTCCAATTTAATATCTTGGTTGCAATGGTCATGTTTAATTAATAATATTTCAATAGAGGATCATGTTTCATTTAAAATAGGTGTTGTGTACATCAAAATATATTGCAGAGAACAAATTGATAAAAAAATTAATATATCATAAATTATTAAGGGGTTACATTCTATTCCACATTCAGTGTTTTGTGTCATATATGCTATCCACCATAGTTTTATTATTTTAAAATCTCATGGTGCTATAGGGAACAAGGTTGATTTCATTGACATTCATAATACCCTACTACCCAGGGTATGTAGATGATATTGTGTTGTGATAGGGAATGAATCTAGAACCAGATGATAGACCTCGTGTGAGGTTGGTATAGGTAGGGTTACATACTAACTCAAATAAATCATGGATGGACATGTAATGAGATTTTCATAGAAGGAATGGAAGAATAATATGTTTGATATTAGGGTGTGAGAGCCGTAAATCAGTGAGGAAGTGGTTTCAAGTTACCCCTGTTTTACACTATTTTTATAGAATGATACTATTTTGGATTCATTATTTATTGAGTGTATCCTCGTGTGGTTGGTATTGGTTAGTTGACCTAATTAGGTGCATGTTGGTCCTACTATTTATTACCTAGTGAATTAGTTTTCTCTATTGACATGTATATGAGAGGCTTTGAGAATGATCATACTCAGTATACATGTTATTATCATCCTGCATATGTAAAATGTTTTTCAGTTTTCCAGTAGGAGTTTAGGGATCGATCTAGAAATTATTGGCTTGAACTTTGGAGATTCATTAAGTTTAAGTAGTAATAATTTTACTTTGGGTATTTATTTAGATACTTTTATATGTGTTTTTTACATTGTTCTGGTATTTTAGGATAATATTGGTTTACTTTTATATTTTATTTTTGAGTTTTTTGATGGTTGATTTATCCTATATCTCGATACTTATGTTATTGAGTGTAATTCCTTTTATTTGTGATATATTTATACCCTCAGTGTTATTCACTAACCTGGGGCCTACTAAAGGTGGTAATTGGGGGTTATTATATATCATCTTTTATTACTAGCCTATAAGGGGTACCTTTGTAAGGCTGGGGTTCTGACATAGTAAAATTAGTGGTTTAGGTTGAGATATAGTATGAATTACGAAGTTAATAATTGTGAGGATTTCATGGGTTGGTAGGAAAACCATGCTAGTCAATATTTCTATCTGACATAGTCCATAGAGACTGAAAAAGGATAAGGGATTTTATCCCCCACCATGATCCATTGTGAGGACCCTTAGTGTACCAAACAACCAATTGAAATGGCCCAGTTTACATAGTAGAGATCAATAAAATGTACATGCATCATGATTATTTGCATTCATATATAAAATTGGTGATATCTAAGAAGTTAAATGAAAATTATTAAATAAACTATAAAACCCTTATATTTTATTATATATTTCTTTTGAAAAACATTTAATCTATTTTATATCTTACGATACACGCACCAACGAGTTTAAAAAAATGTAATATACTATTGAAATATTATTATTTATTATGATAATTAATGCTTATCCATTGTATTTGTGGTATGAATATGACTAACTAAATTAATATTTTTTTGATTGATTTTTTTTAAAATGAAATAATTGGTTGTTAATTGAATAGAAATGGAATGAAAAATCATTTTAATGTGAGAAGATGTTTTTCTGAAAAAATTATTTTTATCCATAAAAAGTTTTTTAATCTTAATAAATTAAATTAATCATTTTTAGTGAATTATTTTATTGATATATATATATATATTATAATAAATATAATATTTTAAAAATTATATAATTTTTTTCTTGGAATGTGATAAGAATAAATAATATTTCATTCTTAAAAATTAATTTTCCACAAAGATGAGTTTCATCACGTTATTTGTAGTTATTTTAAAATTAGTTTCTACCACTTATAAAAATTCAATCTTGAAAAATGGATCCCATATTTTAAAATAGGATATTCATATTTGGTAAATAGTTATCTATTATTTTTGTTCAACATTAATAGTAACCTTGGTAAATTTTTGTCACATCGGTATTGGTAAAACGGGTAAAATAGGGTTAAAACATAGGGATGAGACTTTAAGTTTTATATAAAAATTTCCTTGCCATATTTTATGCGTATATTTCTTCCATTTACATAAAATTATAGAATATATAGCCACTTGGTTCCATTTATCTTTGATTATGACTGTTATATTAATTTATGAAAATAATAAATACAAAATCTCATTATCTTGACTTTAATATATCCAATATTTTTACATCAAGATAAGAAAAGGATAAGTTATATTATATTTCTTTTAAAGTAAGAATTAATTTTTTATCATGGATATTTAATTTTAAATTTTAGTGATTGAATAATTAACTTAAATGTGTTTGCAACACTAACATAGTATTTATTCAATTAATAGAAAAATAAAATAAATGATTTTAAAAATATTAAAAGAAATACTATTGGGAGTAATTATTGCATTAATATACTTTTATATATACATATAAAATATAAGGTAATTGTTAATGGTTTGTATTTGAATTAATTTATTTTCAATTTTTTCTCAAAGTCAAATTAAATGAATAGTTCTAAAATGGAATTAATGATTTAAAAAAAATAATAGTCAATTAAATAATATAAATTTTATAAAAAACATATCTTCATAAAAGTGAATAATATATTGTCTAAAATATCCACAATGGTTCATTTATGTCACACATTTTTTAAGGTAACATTAATGACCCTTAAAGAGAAGAAAACTTTTATTTTGTGGTAGTTGTAAAAAGGGTTAATGGGGGGGGGGGGGGGGTTAAAACAAGAAGATTAGGGTGAAAAAATCACCTAAAAATGTTTAATTTTTTTAAGATGGGATTTCAATTCACAAGATTATTATATTTTAATTATATCATTTTGAATTCCTTTTTACATGAAAAATAATTTATATTAATTTAATAGTTTAAGTAATTCCAAGAGTGCCCCTCCCCTCACATATAAAAGAGAACCTACAATCATTAATTATTCAAATTTTTGAGCCTTATATATTTGAAAATACTATACATAAAACCACATTAAATTCCTTTAAAAAATCCTAAAGCATATATTCTTTCCAAGAGTTAATCCTTTCACGGTCTAAGTTGTAAGCTAATAATGTTTCTCAATAAAGAGGTACAACTCTTAACCGATCATTTTAAATTTTATTTCTTATTATACTCCCATTACATACATGGTATACATTATAAAATAATTAATTCATTATATTAAGTATAATTAATTTCTATTATTTTCATGAAACTATGACTACCAACTTTCTTTTAATCCATTTGAAAAAGATAACGTCGCTTGTGTATACCTATGGACTACCACCTCCATGGAATGATGTGATTAATTTTTCATTTATTATTCACGTGGATGGTAAAAAATATTTATCCTGTGAATTTAAAAAAAATGATATAAAAATGATTTTCCATAGGTGAATTGTTATTTATCGATATATTGTTCCATCAGTAGAAAAGTGAAAACATCGTTCATGCATACACACTTCCTATTATCTCCATGAATAGTGTAACTATTTTTTATACCTATATAAATTATGGATGAATTTATATATTTATATATATTGATTATATAAGATATTTATATCAATATTACCATTCTGGAGATGATGGGATGATGATCAATGTATAAGGACTGAAACTACCGAACCAAAATGCTATTGATAAATGAAACCATTTACACCTAAAAACCACAACTTTAATAAGTAATTATTAATAAAACGGTGTTGAAATATTTTAAGTGGACAAAATATAATCTTATAATTATGTAAATTAATATTTAATATAAGTATAATAAATTTTTTATTTATTATACATTTTTTATTCTATTATTTAAACAAGTGATACTCAAGGTAATGGATTTATATTATAATCTAATTGTTTATCGATATTGCTTATGATTATGTATCTAATCAATAAATTTTAGGACATAGATCTCATAAATTAATTAGTTTTTATTTTTAAAAGTTTATTTACAGAGAATACATTTTAAATTACATTTTCCTTCTTTTAATAACTCAACAGATCAAAAGAATATTTTTATAAAAAAATGTACTTTATTTATCTATTTGGTTGAAAATAATTATTAATCCAAGAACATGTATTCTAAGAAAGGGTTTCAATACTGTTTTAAAATTGTACAATTTTTTTAGAAGATTAATTTTAACTCATGATTTAATATTTACAAAATAGTTTCAAAGGAATCCCCTTATCATTTTTTGAACGTGTTACTTTTGACTTTTTTCCAAAAATTTGAAAAGATATTTTTTAATGTAAAAGACATAAAACTAATTTTCCACCATCATGACTATTAAAATATTTGAATATTACTTTACATGTTTCTAATTACCTTTTAAATGAAAATATTTTCCTTACTATTTTTGGAAATTATAATATTTTAAGGATTTGATTCCAAAAATGAATATGTTATTATCCTTAAAAAATATTCAAAGTTATCTTTTAAAGGAATTTTCATTTATAATAACATTAATTGATGTTATATATACTTTAATAGTGATTTTATTCTTGGATATCAACAATGTTATCTTTTTATATGTTTTATGATTATTATGATGAGACATTTTTATTTTTAATGGGTAATGCTATGATGAAATGTTGAATTGTTTATGAAACCATTTACCTTTCCACGAGTTTTGATATTTGATGAGTTATTTATGATAATTTGGGATACATATGAATGTATTCTAATTATATTATTGGTAGGTCCATAATTATATATCCCTCCAATTCATTGGGTAAATATGGATATCTCATGAGATATTATGGACTAAAATGGGGTGTTTACCCAGTTTAATAAGGGACTTTGTACACTATTATTGTCTTGGGTGTGATCCCTGACTAATGATTTTATGGAATGGAGAGTGAATAAAATCCACTATGATAGTTTTGGAAATGATCCTTGATAAAGGAAATGTTTTTTTCATTCTTTTTTCATGACCCAAAATTATGTCTTATTCCAATGTTATGCTCTCATGGATCATATTCAATGATTCTTTTATGGTTAATGTATTATGAATTTCAAAACATTATTCCATTATTCATGAATAAAGTATATGATATGAAAGGTATGAATTTAAAATTTTATTATCATATTCTGATACCCTTGTACCCATTCTATGTTTAAGAGATCATCGATATCTCCATTTTCCCCCTTTCTGAGGATCAAAGATCACTAATTCATTTGTTTTTATTCCCCATGTTATAAATAAATGTTTAAAGTATGATATGTATAATAAGGGTTATAGTTATAAAGAACACAATTATAAATGATGTAGTTCAGTTATGAAACATTCATTTAGGTAACACCGCAGGATTTATATGAAATCTATTTTTAAATAATATCATTTCTTCAATAGCCTGCAAAACATGCTACACAATGTTAAGATTGCACTATACAGAAAACCATCTTAACTTGAATTAAAATGTAACAATAATTTTATATGAAATATAATTTTATTATTATAATTATTTAAACAATAAAATTATAACATATCCATTAGAATTATGTGTAAAAAAATAATTTAAAAAATTATGAATGTATGGTTTACAATTAAAAAGAAATATTTTTCTAAAAAACTATTTGAATATGAACAAGTGGTTTTTATAATAAAAACTAAAAAATAACTCTTATTGGATTATAATAATGAAATATATATATATATAATACTGGAATGGGATGTGAACTCAGTGGAGTAACACATAAATTTAATGAGAAGTGAACTCGGTTCAGTAACATAAGACTGGAATGAGAGTAAACTAGATTTAGTAATACAGGGCTAGAATGTGAGTAAACATGGTTTCGTAATACACGTCTAGAATGGGGAGTGAACCTGGTTTAGTAAAGGACTTCATCTACTATGATGGTCTTGTAAATGTGTCTTGAAAAATATGGAAATGATTTTCTATGCTATGTTTATACCACAATTCCTTGTCTTATTCTCTCATATAATATGTTCTTTGATTATTTATGAACTTATATTATTTATTATATGAAATGATATCATGATCTTATATATACATGGTATTATTTAAAAATGTTTTGGATATGTAGTTATGATTTATGATTATCTTATGATTGATATCTACTTCGGTTACCCTTACTGGGCATCTGATCTCACCCTTTTCATATGTTTATTTTCGTCAGGTTATAAATAAAGGTTTTAGGTAGGAATTCTAAATAGAATGTTCTTTGTGGAAAAAATTGAATATCTTTCACCAGTTTAGAATAATGCATTCCATGTTTCCGAGGTTTCTAAACTATTATGGTCCTCCTGTATGTTTTTGTGTAATGTAATGAATATTTATCTAAAATGATGTAATATCTATGTACATTAAGCCTGGTTCGTCATAGTTGGCATCAGAGGAAATGTTTAGTCATCCTTTAGAAACTAGGATGATAAATATTTAGTGATACCCCATTATATATTTCTAATTATATTTTTTGGGATGTATCAAAGGATAAGTCTATGTATAGGGTACAATCATATTGATTTTATAATAATCATGAATATCCTAGGATTAAACCTAAGGTACCATAGATTGAAATATTATAAGTAATTTACCTTGGTTATTTGGTTTTTCACTATGACATGTGTTTCCAATTTTATTCTTTCTAGTTTGAGTCAACAGTGGGAATGAGAAAGAACTGGTTTAACGTTAAATGTGAAGACCAATTTGATGATGAGAAGTGAAATGGTATGATCACTATGGTGAATAAATTTTTGATCAAGCCTAATTTTTTTTCAAAGAACATGATTAACACTGTCTACATTAACCAACTATAAAACTCACCTAGGAAGAGAAGGATAAAAGTTTCTTAGAATTCTGGTAATGGATACCACATGGAAAAGAAGATCCAATTTCTTTTATGTCAGGAGTGTGGAAAGAAACACCTAAATGGATGTCTTAGTGGTAATAGAAGATATTTTGATTATGAAGAATAAGGAAACCAATAAAGTAACTTCAAAGTGAAAAATATAAGTTCTATTAATGAAAAGGATAGTTAAATTTTCTTTTATAAGGTAGTAACAATTGATGAATTCATTAAAAGTGGAAAGAATGGGAATTATGAAAATCGATGTCCTAAGTGGAAAGATCACAATGATGATTAGAAAGGTGGTACACGTAATGGTTGTATTATTGATTATACTGATACTATAGGTTAAATGTGAAAGTAAATAGTAATTATATAATAGGATGAGGTATCCTTGTTAATGGATTCTGGTTTAAGTGAAATAATCTAAGTGTTTATATATTTATACTCAAGAATTATGTTATATGAATTGTGAAATATATATGGATTGTTTAGTTTATGGTTTTTTCTAAGGATTTAAAATAACATGTTGAATAGTTCTAATGGACTATAGAAGTGATTTAATGGAAATGTGATATTCCGGGGAACACATGATTAAGGTAAATATTACCCTTAATATTATCTTGCTGTTAAAGTAATGATGTTTGGATAAAATAAATTGGAGGGTACATATTACCAGTGAATTGACTAATAAATTTTTGAAAAAGAGGATTATTTTATCATTTATGAATTTATAGCCTCTTTTTATTGAGTGAATATATCCAATAACCGTTATAATAAATAATAATCCATGTTTTAAATAATTATTCATTGTAATTCAAGTTATTACCATGTTTCAAGAGAGTACACAATGAAGGTATTCACACATTTGGTATGCGACAAACAAGAGAAAATTTATTATATACGTGGGATAAAATTTAAGCTATTTTTTTTGAAAATTAGTTACCTTATTTATATGTTCTTGGAATTTTATACTTCGTAATAGTTACAAGTTTAACAATTTATGAAATGGTTTATGTTAAAATTAAAATAAGGTTTTAGAGATTAATGTATTATATCTCCATATGAGGATTTATGAATATTGGATAACATGTGTTATACTATTTATTGTGATGTTAAGAATGATGTAATGACCTCCCATTCTACTGATCTCCTGACCTTTCAATTTTTCAGGAATGAAAATGTTTCTTTAATTTATTGAAATAAGAAATGAAATGAAAATTTATCAAATCACAATGAAATAATGAGCTTATTTTACTATAAAATGTAATGAAATCAAGTAAGTATTTATTCTCCAAAATATTATTCAACTATTGGGAAATGATCTTGAAACAAAAAAATTCCATTCAATTACCTTCTTTATCAATGAATCAAATATTCCCTTACATCATCGTATATTTATGGATTTGTGATTTCTAACTTTCTCCTGACTTTGTTCTCTATCAATATCCATCAGAACTTGACAGTTAGATTTATCTTCCAGGTCCATGTTTTCACTTTCCACCTATGTCCTCATATGTGGAATCCTATTTATGAGTTACTTTGGGTAACCATTAAATATCCAACATTTTTTAAAAGGATGTTTCAATATTCATTTTGATGATGTGGGTTTCGTTAAAGGATAATTTAAAGTATTAAATTTTTGAAGAACCCAATGAATTTAGAGGGAAACATTATTTATTAATAGGGAATAATGTAACACCTAGATATTTTTATGATGTATATTTTTAAATAATATGATTTATTTAATAATTTCATTGCATGTTACACCATGTTTATCTTGTGCTACACACAACACCCCCTTAGCTTGTATTGCACACAACACTGGGATTATATGTAACTTCACTTTATTATTTTAATAACTTAAACAATAATATTACGAAAAATATTTTATAATAGTTGGTATTTTCAAGATTAACTAAATTATGAAAGTATGTTTTATAATTATAAAGAAATTGTTTCCTAAAAAACCATTTAAATATAAACAAGTGTGTTTTATACCTATAAATAAAAAATTAATCTTGTTCGATTATATTTATGAAATATTCATATAACATATTCAATATAATTTTTGACATTCATGTTTTGTGTTTTCTATACATGATATAAGAAAAATCCAATTTTATGCATAAAACAAGTGTTTTTCTAAAAAGACAGTTTTGTCGCATTTTGATGAAGAACTTGTTAAAACTCAAGTTTTTGACAATTTTTTTGATTATATTTCAAAAAATAAACTCACTCTTTGGAATATGGATATAAAAATTTTCTTTGGGAGATCTGTTACTATTTTTCTAAGAAGCTTCATGTTTTGATGAGTAATGAAAATAATAATTTTTTATTGAAAGATATATTTTATTTTCATGAATTATCAAGGTCAAATTACAATATGGATTATTTTTAAATTTTATTTAGTTCTTTTTATTTTAAAATTATACAATTATTATTTGTGATAGTATTTTATACATGAATTTATTATTAAATCATTTTATTATTTCAAAGGATATTTTATTAAAAAAGAACTATTTTATATAATGTTTTACTAGTTTTATTTTAAATTAAATTCTATAAAATATTCATTTTGAATTATTTAAATTTGATCTTAAATTTAGATTCATATGTTAAAAATTTAGTGAATATTTCCCATTTATTTTTGGTCAATATGAATTGTTACTATGATTAATTATGTTACCACAGTAAAGTGTAAATTGAGTAATTTTGGTTAAAAGTAAAATAACAAAGACTATAAAATGACTATAACAGATGAAAAAATTTTATTGGATGAATTTAATTTTACAATTAATATATATTAATCTACATTATGTTTTTTAATGGACACTTTCACAAGAAAATGTCTTATATAATAGTGAAATCAATGAATGACAGAAAATGTCATTTTCTTTACCCTAAATATCTCTCATGTGTCCGTATAAGGACCAATTTAGATTACGAATGAATAAAAAAATTATATCAATATTTGTTTATTTATTTTTATTATAGTAATTTGTTTTTAGTTTTTATATGTGAAATAATCATATTTATGTCTTATTCAACACTAATGTCATGCTTGTGAAAGAAGATGAAAAATTAATAAAATGAAATTTATTAAAATGATAAGAACCATCAAAAGACCAAAATACATGTATCCATATTATTTTTTGAGTATATATATATATAATAAAATGAAATAATTAATGATCAATTTGAGACACATGGAATATATTATGACATTTATAATATTTTATTTAATGTAAATTCAATGTTGTCACATTCATGTTTTAATAACTATAACATTTTTCATATAGGGGTTTCAAAAATATATATTTGACTATAAATATTATTTAAAAATATAAATGATTTATATAAATCATACAAATTTATTTATAATTTTTAGTGAATAAATAATTGACTAAATAATTACACAATTATGATACAATAATTATTCAACTAATAAAAAAATTAAATAATTGATATTAAAAATTATAAAATATATATAATTTGAATTAATTAAGGTTATCCACTAATTTTATGGGGTAATATGACATATTCTGGTTTTATTAAATTATTTTTCTTGAATCTACCATGTTGTTTATAGTTTCTTAATGTTAATGTAATGAATAATATCCAAATTGACACTAATGATGTTTTATAAAAATACTATTTTATTAAAATATTTAAAAATAAAAAAAATATTTAAAAAATAAAAAATTACTATTTTAAGTTTCAAAATTCAATAAATTGACTATTTATTGGTATTTCAAACCATATACGTAAAAATTACAATGTTTTAATACTAAGGAATTTGTTACTATAATTAAAAGTAATATGGTTTAACTAAGTGTTAATTAAAATGAAAAGGTTTAGAAAAATAACAAAATACGTAAAAACTATATTGGTTGATGATATTACCACCTTATATCATATTATATTCAACTACATTTCATTTTGGAGGTATTTATATTGATATTAGATTTATTATGAATTAATTTTTTTTGAAATTCCAAAAGTACCCCTCAACTCAATTATAAAAGGGAACCTTATCCCTCACTTATTCACATCACATTGAGTATTCTAGGTTGACCAAAACCCTCAAAATTCTATTGCACAATTCCCTGTACACATTCTATAGGTTATAGTATTCTCAAAAGTCCAACTCTAGTGTCCTTTAGAGGAGATCTAAAGGATTTGTTTTGAAGAAGAGGTAATTGGTCTTAAAAGTCAATCTATTTTTATACTCTTCTATATCTCCTATAAATATATTATATATATTTGGAAATGGTAACTTCATCATCCTAAATATGCTGAAATGTTATTATGATTATGGACACACCACCATATATCCCCTTTCCCATCGAATAAGAAATGAATGTATCGATCTTCCTTATGTACGACTTACTGTCTCCATGTAGCAATACAATTAATTTTAGATAAAAATATTTATGAGTGGTAATTTTGATGGGATTAGTGTATATATATTATATTTATGACATTATTGTACTTCTGTATTGATAATATCAAATCTTTTTTTACCACATAATATTTTTGGAAATGATAACGATATTTATGCGTATGTATGGATTACTATCTACCTCATGAGATTCTATAATAATAATATATCATATAAATTTATTTCTTTTAAAGTGAAAAGATAATTAAAATAGTGTTCATGTGTACATATGGTCTACCATCTCCATAAATAGTGTATTTTATTTCAATATTTTATAGCTTATTATAAATAATTATGTACTGAATATATATGATATTTATATTATGGTTATCATTATAGAGACGAAGAAATCATGATATAACTTAGAGAAAAAAAATTATAAAAAATCAAAACAGATGCAAAAAATAAAGCAGTTATTACATGAAACATAACTTTAACATTAAAATTGTTAATAAAAAAGTAATAGAAGGCCATAAGTAAAGCATATATGGTATAATATAATTGAATATGACTATATAATATATTTATGACAAACATATATTTATTATCTAGGAGGTTTTCAAGAGTATGGAGAGAGTAAAGACATAAGGTAAGTGATTTATATCACACTTTAATTTCTAAGGGACACATTCCTTATATAGTACTTGTTTCTTATATGGGATATATAAATAGGTCATAAATGTATTTTATGATTCTTATCCAAAAAATTAGGATATTTTTATATTGATTTAGTTTTTTCTTTCATTGGGAATACAATTCATATGATTATAAAATGATAAGAATTTAATTCACAATCTTAACAATATTTGGGATTATTTCATTTTAATTACCAGTTAAGGAATATTTATCTTCCATGTCTATTTTTTATAAAATGTATTCAATAAAATGTTTTTTTACCATTCCCCTAAGGATGTTTAAGTCATTTGTACCCATTTTTGACTTTTTACTACATGGTTCCAACGGAATATTTTTGTTGTTTTCTAAATGAGGTACTTTGGGACTTTTTCAGTTAATGTAGAAATAAAATGTTTTTAAACATATATGACATGAATGGAATTTTTTTTAATGAAAACATAATTCTTTGAAGTTCACTTTATAATATTACAATTTAATTTTCAAATAATGTTTTTATATTAAAATTGTGTTTAATTTTAAGTAAAGAAAACCTTTTTAAAGAAGAAAAGATATTTTCCTCATGAAAATTTTCAAGTAATCCCCCAAATTTATTTTCTATCTAAGTTATCATTATTTGAATTTACTTATAGTTTAATGGGGATAATTTTAAAGGATACTTTACCTACTGTTCCAATGGCTAGTTTATATTTATTATAGAATGATATTTATGAAATCCATTTCCTTTCATGGGTTATATTATGATTGAATGATGTTTATGAAATCCATTTCATTCCATGGGTTCTAATATGATGAATTACTTAAGTCCCAATTTAACATATATATATAGTTTTCATTAATTAATGGTTGAGACCCATATCTCCCTCTAATTCATTGGATAAATGATTATATCTCATGATATAGACAAGATTAGAATTGTAAGTTAACTCAATTCAGTAACACATGAGTAGAATGAGAAGTGAAATTGGTTTAGTAACACAAGATTGGAATGGGAGTAAACTCAATTAAGTAATACATGAATGGTGAGATGACAAGGTTGGGATATACCTGACACTAAGATGGGGTGAATCAGTGTTGGGAAATTTTTTAAATAAGTCCAACTTTTTATTTACGTATCTCTTGACTTTTTAGGATATTTATTTTATTATTATCCTTTCCCTGTTTCATACAATAATAAAAAGTTGTAAAAATATGCACACGATATTTTTACATGGTTCACTATGCAATAAGTGAAGCTATATCATTTCCATGCATGGAAATGATTAGTTCATGGATTCTCCACTATATTTTAGTAACCATTATAGTTTTCTGGCTAGGAAAAATATCCCATGGCCAGTGTGAGTCCCTACACTATGGATGGGGAAGAGAAATAATCCTCTTCCTGAAATGGTGATGACCCAGTTCAACTTGCAACTTTTTTGCTGGTTCATTATACTACCTATGGAGATAGTCTTCTTACTAATTAAAAATTTATTCTCTTCTCTTGATATTCTTTAGTGATATTTACTTGATTACGTGAAAATTAGTAGGTAATTAAATCTCTTCATTTCTAGTGAAAAACCAACTACACTTCTTCTTCTTCTTTCTTCTTCTTTTAGTAATATAACTAAATGCACTAAAATGAGTTCTTATTTTATAGAAATAAGCACACACACACATACCTATGTGATTATTAAACAACTAAGGATAAACTTACCTGGAATCATTAGAATTCAAACCACCTTAAATGATTGTCAATAGATTTGGGCACACTCTTCCTTCTACTTCTTCTACTATTCTCTTCATCTTGGTGCAGTTAGTATTTGTTCAACTGGATTGAACCCTTTTTACACATGCATGAAAGTATACATATAATCATCACCTTCAAGTCTTATTTCTTCACAAGTGTAAACACATATGTCTTTGTATATATTCAAAAAAAAGTACATGTATGTAAATTCTCTTTGTCTTCTTTTCCCTCACTTTGTATTCACATGAATCATGCACAAAGAGACACCAACCTGAATGGGTGTAGTTCTTTGGACAAGTTATCCCACCTTCACATTGGAACACAAATCCATAGGTTTTTTAAAAGAAGTCACATTCATGATTTCATGTTCTTACTTCCGTTCAATGTCCAATCTCATTCTTCACTAAACATGAACCACTACAAACAACATAGTTTAAACATGAAAAAATGACGGTGTAACTATTCTTTTTCATGAAAGATATTCATGAGTCTTCTGTGAATAATATGTTCCACCCTATGCAAAGCTAGAGTATTCGACTCATAGGATGTGTTGTGCTATGCAAAGTGTAGTGGGAGTGTGTGACACAAGCACTGACTCACTTATCTCTAAAGATCTTCATGAACCAGAATGGTTTCTTAGATCTTATATCATCGCATAGGAAAGGGAGACCCAATGCACTGTCCCTTTGATTTGTGGAGTGTGGTTCTTCATGAAGAACAATAGAGAGTAAAAATAACTTATCTAAGGCCTGAGGAATACCTTATTCATGTATCCTTGATATCTTTCAGTTCTCTTTCCTTTCCCTTTGTGAAATAGAAACAAAAAGAGGCTCTGTTATGATAACACGAGCTCTTGGATAATGAATGGAACATACAAATTCTCAGTTAGAGAACTCTAACTTTATAGACGAGGGCCTCTCTATTTTCCATGTTCATATCCTCTAAGATATTCAATTGAATTAAATTCTTCAAATAGTCAAGATTCTATCTTTTAATAATTGAGATCTTTAGTTTTAAAGATCTTCAAACCCGCATGAGGATATTCCATGAGTTGCGGGTGTTTTCTTTTCATGTGCATGACCTTCTCCCTGATCATGTTCTTGCATTAATGATTTTTTTTATCTCATTTTGAATTCTCTCTCAAATACACCTAGACATTGGAAATAACGTTTGCCTTAACCTTCTTCAAATTTCACCATATCATTGGGTATATGCAAATGAAATTGCATGCATTTTCTTGTTTTGATTCTTCAATGAACATGATCCTCATATGCTGTCAAGTGGTCATCCATGGTGATCAAGTCATCTACTCTGGTGAGTAATAGCGGCACTGGAGTGCAGTGTCAGAGGAAGAAGATGAAGTGGTTAAGCTAGAATCTGCGTGAGTTCGAATGATCCTCATTTATATATGCACGACACAAGATGAATGAGCGGCCATGATTAGATCCATCTTCAGTAGGTGATAGGATGGTTGAGCTAGATGTGGGATGAGATGTGAGGCCGGTATTGCTCAGTTCATTAAAAACGCTGTCCCATATTGAAATAGAGACGTGGGTGAGGCATGGTTTGAGTATGAAGGCACTCCACCATTCAGTCAGAATTCTCCTCCCCTCTCCACGGTACAACCTTGTACCGTGTTTTGTGGGCACTCTATATGAGGGTGTTGGACCAGCTATGCACATCTCATTCCGTGTGCACTCTTAGAGGCCTATAAATAGCCCTGCATGTTGGCTCGCATGTTCCCAAACCATGAAACAATTGAGCTGGCCAGGGATAGTTCGCTCAGCATGGATGGACCTCAGGTCCCACATGCACTGGGGTTGAGATAGACATAGATGGATTGAGGGTTGGCCTGAATTCTTAGGAATTGCACCAAAAAATACTTGGTTAATTACATGGTCACCATTAATCTTAGTACTCTGAACCCTTGCATGGACACCTTAAAATTCCTAGACCATGCACACCATCTTTTCATTATTTCATGATCACATTAAAATCATCAAATATCTTCCACCATTTCTTTTTTGAACATGAATTCCAAAGAACTTGAATCATCTTTAAATGGATGATACTTAATTTTATTAAACACCATGTCACATTTGACACAAGTTATTTGAACTTAGAATCATTTCATTAATCGTCTTATTTGATCAACATAGAGAATTTCTCAATTGTTGAATCTAATGTAATGAATCCATAATAATTATCTAGGTATATTCACTTTAACTAATCTCCAATCTATTTGGAGTTACTTATTTATTTTGACCATTATTGACAACAGTTGACAACAACTACAACTTATACACAAAGTGGTACCAACAATATCCCCTATGTATTTGTTGGAAATACATAAAATTTATTTCTAAAATGAATGTGTCAAAATCAAAATGAGAATATTATCTCTCCACATACCTTTTCTTTCTCTCACTTTTTATCTTTCATTCACTTTCTATCCCCCATATTTATAAGAAATACAAATTTCATGGGAAACGGTTATCAATTCATACTTAAGTAATGTTCCATCCATCATTTCACTGTAAGTCTACTTGATCCATTCTTGGTGTAGAAAACAAGAGGATTTGATTTAGACAATAAAGTTATTCATTACCCATTGATCATGATACCTCATGAGATGAGAACTCATGTAATTTTATTCACGGGTTTTTTACATTCCTTTCATGGTGAGGACAAAAAATGTGATATAAAATAATATACCTGAAACTCATAGACTCACATAAACAAATTAATTAAAAAGATTCAAGTGCAATATGTAGGATGAATGACCTTGGGGAACTTCCATTCTTCTTATGTCACAAATTAATTCAGTTAATCCCCATTTGTAGAATGATCTTCATTTTGAGTAACCAAGGATGAGAGATATAGAAATTAAATACCTTTTCCAATGACATGATCTTCAAACAATCTTTAGAGTACTTGAATTTGATACCAACAGGTGTTGATACTAATTGAAATAATAACTCTGGTAGCTTCTTGATGTGTCTCCCCCTCAAGGGAACACTCCTCAAAGACTCTTAGGTTCTCCCCCTAATATTTTTCTTTGCCTTCAATTTCCTATTTTATAATAACAAATACAATAAAAAAATTTTAATGGAATATGGTGGATCCTCCTTGCTTCATCAATGTGAACAAAAATGTTGAGATGAGTTTATCAACAAAGTTGCTTCAGTCTTCTCACAGGCACATTTTATCATCAATTCTGATTGGGCTTTAGTGGATCTCAATACTTCTTCGATTTATTTGTGTGTGATACTTCTTTATTCAAGTGGTTTTAGAGTACTAGAATCTCCTAGTGAAATATTCATCTTTTTTAGGAATTCTTCTTGGGTAGGAATAAATGTAATGAAATTTTTAATAGTGTGTCCAGCCTTGTTGCACCTCACAAACATGACTTCTTTTTCATCATGTGGAATATTCCTTTTAGTTTTTACAATAGCCTTGGCTTGTGAATCTTCCATTTTATCATTCTTTCCCATTCTTCAATCCAGACATCAAATATATCTGAGGCATCAAGATTGGATCTTCCACATGGCTTCTTCTGAGTGACATCCTTCTTAGTAGTTCTTATGGATGGAACATTCATCAACTTTATTGATTTATAATTGAAGGAATTGTCTCCATTCCTTCTTGAAGTCTTCATAGTAGAAATAGTTTTTAGAAAATTATTATGGATACTTCCCAAGGATGCTTCTTCTGTCTTTTCCAGTTTCTATGATCTTATTTTCTTATCCTCTTTGAGTACCTATTGAGATGAACATGTACCAACCTTTTGAAAACTCCCACTGCATACCTCACATGTGTCGTCTAGAATTCCAAATCTATTTTTCATTTACATATTATTTGAGATTTATGGATGTTGATTCTTCTTTTTTAGCTTTCTCCCCCTTGTTATAGGCTTCCTCTATGCCTTTTTTATTTAAGGTATTATACCAAAAATCCAATGAACAATGCCCAAATCTATTACAGTACCAACATTGACCCAAAATCCTTTTCTTCTTGATATGTTTTGTATATAGTTGTTTATCAGTCCTCTAGATTTTTTGTTCTCTCTAGGTGTAATCATATTTGAACATATTCCACCCAACCAACTTAGCCATGGTGGGAGATATCTCATCACCTTTCCTCATCCATACTTTTTTAGAATTTTTCTTTCACCCTGTACTTTTTGTAGAAACAAATTTAGAAACATTAGTACAAGATGGTACAGATGGTACCTATTCATTCTCAGCTTCTTGTGATAGATCATTGAGTGAAGTCATGATCTTATTATTACATTTTTGAGTTATTTTACCCTTATAATTCTCCAATGAATATTAAGTAACAATAGAATCTTTTTCAAACGTTTTTGAACTCTCAATATGTGTCTTCTCAAGTTTGGCCAACTAAGCTTCCATAATTAAAATTTTCATATTGAGGATTATTTTTTGATCTTCAATAATAGTAATATTGTTTTCATAAGCTTTATTAAATATTTCAACTTCATCTTTATGCATCAAAACATCATTTTATAATTAAGAGTCATGTTACTTGATCTTCTTAGAATTTTATTCCAAATATAAACCCTTGACATCAGTGATCTTCTTCAGCTTATTTTCAACTGCATGGATATTCTCTTCCAGATTCTTCTTCACTCCATACATTTCTTCAAATTCTTTAAGAAAATTTGAGGAACACATTTCAGATTCCCTATTTGTTTCTTTATAGGATCCATCTTGTATGGAGAGCTTTAAACACTAACAATTTTTCTCTTGTAAACCCTTCTCCAAAACATCATTTTCTTCTTCCAACTGGGTGGTATCTTCTTGTATACATTGAAATACTCCACAAAAGTGGAATCAATTTATTACAGAATTATATAAAGAATAAATCTCAATCTATCAACTAAAAATCCCTAAGAGGCTGTAGATTGATCATCACCACTTGTTCTAGAATTTTAATCATTAGAATAATTTTCAAATGTACTAACACAAACCACTTGATCTCTTGAGGTAGGAAGGTTTTACATCTTCTTGGTGGTAACTTGATCCACCTGCTCATTACTTTCCAAGACTGATATGTCTTCACTTTTTAGTAAGATATATAGAACATGATACTTCCTCTTATTTAGATAAGAGGGACTTCTTATTCAACATTATCTTATAATTTTGTCCCTTTTCATCATGGTCTTGGTAGATATGGTCTTCTACTCAAAGACTATTAAATATTCACTAAATATTTACTTCATTTATTAATCAAGAAGGAAACTCAAGTCTTTAAAAGAGAATATATTTACTTTAAAGAATCCAAAAGAGGTGTGTTTGGCTATGATACCAATTGCGAGGACTAGTTTGAGATATACCTAAAACTGGGGGGGGGGGGTTGAATCAATGATGTGGAATTTTTAAACCAATTCAATATTTTTTATCCCTATACCTATTGACCTATTAGAATCCTAATTCTCTTATTCTATTTTCCCAATAGTATGAAATAATAGAAAGCATTAAAAATATTCACATGATATTTTTACAAAGTTCACTACTCAATAAGAGCACTTACATCCTTTACATACATAAAAATTACCATTCCATTGATTCTACACTATAATACAGTAACAGTTACAATGGTTTGTATATGGAAAAAATCCTCTGGCAAGTGTGAGTCCCTACACTTTGGAGGGGGAATGGAAGCAATCCACTTCCTAAACTGGTAATGACCAAGTTCAACTTGAAGATTCCTTTCTGGTTCATTATACTTCCTATGGAGATAATCATCTTCCTTCTTCAAAAGGTAAGTTCATATCTTGATATTCTTTAGTGATATTTACTTGGTTATATGAATAGAAGTAGGAAACTAACTCTCTTTATCTATAGTGAATAACGAACCACACTACTTATTTTTTTTATTCTTCATTTAGGGAAGTAAATGAATGCACTAAAACTCCTTCTTCTTTCATGGTTTAAAACAAATAAACTTATGAAGTTATTCAATAAATGAGGTTCACATTACATGGAATCATCTGAATTCAAACTTCCCTAAATGATTGTCAATAGAGTTGGGTACACTCTTCCTTCCCCTTCCTCTTCTCTTCTCTTTTTCTTGTCTTCTATTCTTCATGGTGCAGTTAGTATTTTTTTAACTAGATTGAACCCTTTTTACAGAATCCTGAATGTATGCATATACTCTTCACCTTCAACTCTTCTTTCATCCCAAGTGCACACACATATGACCTTATATATATTGAAACAACAAGTGAATGTATGCACCTATTCATTGCCTTCTTCTTTCTCTATTTTCATGAACACAAATCATGAACAAAGAATCACCCACCAGAATTGGTGTATCTCTTTGGAAAATCTCTTAATACTTCACATGCACACCCAAAGACTCATTATTATTCAAAAAAGTCACAATTATTCTTGCATGTGAGTACATCCCTTCAAAATTCTATATATTTCTTCACTAAACACGAACCCCTACAGACAATACAGTTTAAAAATGAAAACCTGAGGGAGTCACTATTATTCGTCATGTATGATATGAATGGGTGTTATATACATAGTATGTACCTCCCTTTGGGAGTATAGTTTATTCCATGTACCAGATGTGTGGTGCATTGTGAATTGTAGTGGGAGTGTGAGACTCAAGAATTTCCTCGTAGATCTCTGATAATCATCCTAAATCAGAATGGTTTCATAGATCTCAGATCATTGCATATTCAAGGGAGACAATGTGTGTTGTCCCTTTTCTCTGTGGAGTGTGGTTATTTGCAAAGCCCTTTTGAGAGTGAAAATCACTTATCAAAGGCCTACATAATCCTTTATTCATGAATCCTTGAAGGATTGTAGTTCTCTTTTCTAGCCTTTTGCAAAATGGAAACACAGAGTGACTTTGTTTTGAGAAAAAGAGATCTTGGATAATGATTGGTAGCTTCACATTCTTGGATTGGGAGATCTCCTTTTATAGGTATGGGTGTATCCCTTTTACACGTTCAAATCCTGTGAGAGATTCCCTTCAAAACACTTCTTCAAATAGCTGAGATTCTCTCTTTGATTAACTGGGATCTTCAGTTTTAAATATCTTCAAACCCACATGAGGATATGATGAGAAGTGCAGGTGTTTCCATTTAAGGTGCATGACCTTCTCCCTTATCACGTTCATGAATTATATATTTTCATTATTCTCATGTTGAATCCTCACTAAAACCCACATGGACTTCAGAAACTTCATTTTCCTCAACCTTCATCGAATTTCACCCTATATTTGCATGTATATAAAGGAAATTTCATGATTTTATTGTTTTGTTCCATCAACTAACATTCTCATCATATGATGTCCAATTGTTATCCATTGTGATAGGGTTATCTACTCTGATGAGTGACAGCAGCACTGGTGTGCATTAGCAGAGGAAGAAGATGACACAGTTAATCCAGAAGCCATGGGAGATTGGACGGTCCTCATTTATACATGCATGGTGTAGGATGAATGAGCATCCACAATTCGATCCATCTTCCATAGGTGATTAGACGGTCGAGTGGGACGTGGGATGAGATGAGCAACTAAGATCTCCCGGTTCATTAAACAAATCATCGCACATCGAAACCAATATAATGGTGAGGCATGGATTAAGTATCAAGGCACTCCTCCTTTCACTCTGAATTATCCTACCCTCTCCACAACACTACCTTATACCATGTTTTGCGGGCACGCTCTATACCCACCTTATCTACATGGGTTTCAGCCCAACTATGCACGACTCATCCCCCGTGCGCTTCTGTGGGCCTATACACTGACCTGCATGAGAGAGCGCTTGTGCCCAACCCATTCCACCTTCAGGATAGCAAGGGAAGGTTCCTTCAAAAAGGTTTACCCACAGGTCCCACACATGTTGGGGTCGAGCTGGCTCAACTATCTGAAGGGTTGGACCAAATTATTAAGTAATGCAGATAAAAATACTTGGTTATGTGATGACCACCTTCAATCATAGTACTCCAACCCCATGCACGAACACCTTAAAATTAAACTCCCATGCACACAATCTTTTAATTTTCTCATGATCACATTCAATTCTTAAAATATATTTCACCATTTATTTTTGGAAATTGAATTCCAATAAACATGAATCATCCTTAAATGAATGATACTTTATTGTTGTATACACTGCGTCACCTTTGAAAAAAATTCATTGAACTTAGGATCAGTGCATCAATCATTTTATTTTATCAGCATGGAGAACATCCCAAGCATCGAATCCAATGCTATGAATCCATAACAATTTTTCAAGAATCTTCACTACAGCTAATATTCAATCACATTAGAGTTCCTTATTCATTTAGATCATTATTGAAAACTTTTGACAACAAATAAAAATGATACACAAAGCGTCCCCAACAACTGGAATTGGAGTAAACTCAGTTCAATAATTCATGGATGGAATGGGGAGTGAAAATCATTCAATAAAGGACTTTTTCAAATTTGATGGTCTTTGAAATGAGCCTTGACTAATATGGAAATGATTTTCTATGCTTATGTGTATGACAAAATTCCATTTCTTATGCTCTCATATATCATGTTCTTTGATTCTTTATGAACTTATATGATTTATTACTTGAAAAAAATCATGATATTTTATATACAAGATATGATTAACAAATGTTTTATTTATGAACAGACCTTTTATGATTATGTTACGATTGATATCTTCTTTTTTTACCTTTTATAAGCATATAATCTCACCCTATTCATATGATTGTTTTACTCAGGTTATAAAAAATGTTTTAGGTAGGAATACTAAGTTAAAGATCTTTGTTGGAAATACTGAAGATCAAGCACTAGATTAGTTTGATGTGTTCCATGTTTCCAAAGGCACTAAATTATTATGATCCTCAGGCAGTTTTTTTGTAATTTAATGAATATTCATCTAAAAAGATTTAATATCCATGAATGTTAAGCCTGGTTCATTATTGTTTATGTATCAATGTTTCCAAATACGCAAAACTGTTTTGGTTATATCATTTATAGTAATGTTATTTAATGGATAATCATATAATAAAATGTGATATCTATGCATGAAACATTTTGGTGTCTTTATATACCTTAATAAAATTCTATGTTACCAAACATATTGTTTGTCCTTACCTTATTGTGAATGACTCTAGGTCACCATGAACATGTATCTCTAGAGGTAGAGAATCAGTGGGCATATTTGGTTGATAATTAGAGGATTTACCCAACAATGGGGTATAAGTCATGAAAGAGATACTTTCATACATTTTAGTGAACGTGATAAGGAAAGAATGGGGGTAACATCTCTATTCTGGAGACAAAATTTTAGAGGGAAGATCTTGAGATATCTTTTAGCCTAATTTGAGATTAGTATGAGTTTTAGGTGTTGCTGGTGGTTAGTTAAGTGTGGGGAACTACACATCAGTGGTGGATGTTTTATCATGGTTACTAGAAATAGGAATATTTATCATGGTCATGTTTTTAGGAGTTTTGTTTGGAGTTGTTATAAATGATGATGAATGTGACAATGAGGTATTACATACTCTCCATTTAGTAGGGAATCCCGAGTGTTAAGGAGCTTGGATTAAATTTCAAGGACTTTATTCATTTTTCTACTGATATATTTCTAGATGAGGAGTCCCAAGCATGGCATCCAGAGAAGACACTATGCATATTGATTTGATGTCTAGTTACCCCATTTACACTTTCAATGTATCTGAAATTTAAATAATGGAGGAGGTTATGGATATAATAAATTCATTTGAGGATTATCCTAAAGAGGGTGTCCATAATGGAATATATAACAGTATAAATTCGGTAGAGGATCATGGATGTCTAGAACGTTGAGTTTCAGACTGATGAGAAACTAATCTCGACATACCTTCCCATGTCGTTCAAGGGTTGGTGGCTACTGTGCATCTATCTAGGGATTTTAATTTTCATGAAACATATACATGGGTTATGGGGACTATCATATTCAATGTTTTCTACATAGGGAGGTATGTATCAGTTGGGTGGTCATGATATCTTTCCATAGTAGTAGTATTATCCCTTGAGGTTATATCAGTTGCATTGACCATCTGCAATTGTTTAGAATATGGGGAAAATAGATTTTATTTTACCGAGGGAAGATAGAGTTGGAATATGGTAGAATCATGATGGTAAACAATCCTATGGATCTAGGATAGAACATGAACATTTTTGTGGTTGATAGAAGAAAAAGAGTAGGGCATGGGTAGATGCCTGTGATAGAGGTTCCAGTGCCAATAGTGCCAGAGGTTGTCTGAGATATAACCAACATATAATCTACAATATTTTTTTAACATGTTTGATTCATGATCCTCACACTCCTTTGTGTTTGATAATTTTTTTAGATTATTTGGGACAGTTTGTGGAGATAGTTATCATTAACCTAGTTTTACCAAACTTGTTGGAGGTAATTTTACTTTGTTTGATGTGGATGAAGATGTATACTTGTGATGGGGACGCACCAGTCAGAGGGAAATTTCTTATTTATTTAAATACAACCATATGATGTTCTCCTTAGAATTTATTGGTTATATTCTATGAACATGGTAATTTATTTTTTCATAGGAGAGTTTCATTTTCTGATTGGGAGGGTAAGTGAGTTTCCTTCGTTAGTGAGAATATTTATCTGATGCATGACAGGAAATTAGAGACACTATTATCCAAGTTGGTGGAGTTATTAGTGGTATATTAAGAAAGGTATTTTTCAGTGTTATGAATGAGTTTCATGATGTCTTCTAGGATGATGTTGTGACCCCACCCCCTCAACACAACATCAAATTTGGGGTAGAGTTTAAAATGGGATCATCTTGGATTTCAATGGACCCCTATTAAATTACACATATAAATTTGTATTTGTAGAGGATACTTGTTAATGATCTGATCCAAATGGGTTTCATTCGATATAGTATGTATCGTTGAGTTTCTATAGTGTGATTCCCTAATAAGGTGGATGTTAGTCTATAGTTTTTCATAGAGTACAAGAGCTTTAATTTGGTGATGGTTAAGAATCGTTAGCCCTTATGAAGACAGATGATATTTTCATCTAGTTGGAGGGATAAAATTAATCTTTAGAGATTTAATTTTGCTCTAGATACCCTTAGATGATGGTAAAAGGAAAGGTTTTCCATAATACTACCTTTAAGTGCTTTTATGAGAACTTATATTTAATGGTTATTCTATTCTGCGTCATGAACGCACCAACAATGTTAATGGGGACCATGAAATATATGGTCCATGAGTACATGGACCAGATTATAGTAGTGTTTATCAACAAAATCCCGATATAATCAAAGTCAGCTTTAGAGTATTATGATAATCGCTAAGATATATTTAAGGTTATTTTAAAACCTCAACTCTATGGAAATATATGAATGTGAACGTTCTAGTAATGAGAGGTGAATTTCCTTCAGAATTTTGTGTCTTAGTAGGGTGTTTCCATGGACCCATCAAATACCAATGATGTTTTTTCTAGAGGCACCCAAGAATGTGGTAGATGTTTATAGTTTACAAGGTCTTATAGGTTATTAGCAAATGATTGTTTCAGATTTATCTTAGATTAAATCCCTAATAATGGATTTGACCAGGAAATTCCTATATTTAATCTAGGATAATTATCTTTAAATAAATTTCAACAACCTAAAAGAGAGAATGATTAGTTCCCTAGTGATTCAATTGCCCGAGGGGGGGGGGTGTGATGATTGAGGTATTTTACGAAGCATCATGTCTTAGTTTGGGTTGAATCTTGTTGCAATGTAGGGTGGTGATATTTTATGGATATAGGCATTTATTCCCCCATGAGTCTAAATAATCCTCCCTTTCTCTAGAGTTAGTAGTGGCTGTGTTTCAACTAAATATATGGAGATATAACCTCATCAATGTGTGATTTTTGGTTTTCATGCACCTTATTATCATGAAATATATTTTCTCTATTTGATATCTGAATTTTCTTGAACAGAAATGATTAAAGTATCTCTAGGATAACATTTTTTAGATATCCTACACTATACGGAAGGGGAATGCAAGTTCTGATGTGCTGAGTCATAATTCCGAAGGATATATGGTTTGGGAGTCCAAGTATATTTTTAGAGGAATACAAGATATTTTAGTGATGCATCTTGATGTTGAGGAAGTCTATGGTAGAGGTTTTCTTTATTATATGATATTGGAATCATAATTTATATAGAAGATGGAGGAGTCTTAGTAAGGAGAATTAGAGGCATAGGTTATGTGAGATCATGTTGGCCATGTAGATTTTTTAGAGGGATGATTAGAGGATGGTCAGAACAAGATTCTATTTCAAGGGAAGATATTTGTCCCATTGGTGATGTATGGTGGATTTTTCTATGAGTTTCACAACTCACCGTTAGTATTAAATCCATTTTTAGCTTACATGTACTATGTCTTGAGGAGATTACATTAATTTTCTAGAATGAAGTCGTTAGTGATGGAGTTCCTCACATGTTTTTTAGATAATAAACATGTGAAAGACAAAATATTTATTCATGGAGGGTGGTTATAGCCTTTAGATATACCTAAATGGAGATGAGAGGATATTTTGATAGATATTTTCACTAGGTTACCCCGATATGAAAGATTATGGGATCCAATTTTGGTGATTGTGGATAGATAGATGAAGCCAACTCACTTTAGATGAAATATATGAATTGAGTGATTTTCATGTTTTATAAATACAATTTGTGGATGATACAGTTAGGATATATGATGTACTAAATATCATATTTTCTACTAATAATCCTTATTTTACCTTGAAGATCTGGAGAGTACTGTAGCCTCCATTTGGATCGCAATTTCTCCTTATAACATCTTTTTATGATCAGATAGAATTAAAGATAGATTGGATGATCTAGAAACTAAAAGATATTCCACATTCTTTAATTCTTGATTTTGGTAGTTTATGGTATAAACACCTACCCCTGGTTGAGTGTACCAATAATTAATGTGATCAATCATACATTGAGATGACCCCATTTGAAAAATTTTATGGGTAATAGTGTCATTCTCTATTATACTGTATTGAGCTAGGGAAGTCAATAGTCCTTGGTCTAGATGGGATGCAGATCATGGATGATGATATGTAGATGGTCTAAGAGCATATTAAGGTTGTGTAGGACCTTCATAAGGCTTATAATTATTATATGTGGGTATCCCTAGAGTTTTAGGTGGGGGAACATGTGTTTTGGATGGTCTACCCTCATCGGAGTAAGTAGAGGTTCCATAGAGGGAGTATGATTTACCAATAGTTAAATATGCCTTTTGATGTGATGGAGCTTTTTGGTGGTGTGACATATCAGTTGGTGATCCCACCATGGTTTTACATGATCCATGATGTTTTACATGCATCCACACTTCATTGATATCTTCACGATGACTACCACATCATTGATTAGGGGGAGTTGATTATTGAAGATGACGTGACATTCATAGAGAGACAATTAGAGGTCCATGATCATCAAGAGAGGGTCAAGTGAGGGAAATACATTCCATTGGTGTGTTTTCTATTGATTAATAGTGTCTTAATAGATATTACTTGGGACCGAGAGACATATATGCTTTCCCTTTACCCTAATCTATTTTGAATTTTTTCAATTTTTTCAATTTTTTTTAATTAAGTAATTATTGAGAAGTTGTTAATTTAAGAGATGTGAATTTTCTGTTATTAGTGGTGTGTGTTATTATTGTAAGAATAAAAATAGGGTAAAATACCTTATGATAAATAATTTTTTGTATTTATGATGCATTTTAATACTATACGGGTGAGTCAGTTCCACCAATAAATGGGTAATATCTTGATTTGGAGGGTTAGTTTCCTTGATTTTTGTACTTGAGGTAGTGTTGTTTGATGAATGTGGTTGTTTTTCAATTTTACTAATGTGATTAATTGGGGGATCTATTTCATTTTTAATGACATACTTGAGAGGTATCTGATGTAGTGGCTATTCATACCCCTTCCTTTCCCCTTTTACTAGGTTTGATTATAATCATCAGGGGGTGGAATTATTTTAGAGGTTTCTAATGTAATGGTCTAGATTATCCAACATGATACATTATGAGAGTATAGGTGATGGTGGTGTTAGGGAGAATTTATGAGGGTTTTATTGATTTTATGTGGGAGTTGTAGATAAAAGTTGATGTGGGGAATGATTTGGTTGCATGAGGGATTATGCTTTTCCATAAATAGAGTGTTTACAGTGTGGAAAGATAAGTTACCCCATGGAAAATTAGTGAGTGTGTTTTTGGCGGTTCTTCCCTTTTTCTAATAACTATGGTTTAGATTAAATTCCTTTACATTGATCATTGGAGGAGGTATTCTTATGGTTCTATCGGTTTGGGGGTAACTATGTTGTACAGCCAGGACATGACATGACCTTTTTCTTGGTGATTGAATATCATAACATAGTAGTTTCTCATAAACTAAGGTATTTATCTTCGTTAATAAGTTTTGTGGTGTGGACCTATTCATGTTTCTAAAATGTGTTTTAACCATCCCTAATGTGGCATGGTCCCTTCATTTACAAGGTATCCTTTTCCAATATTAGAACCCTTATGTCCACTTGAAGGATATAACACTGTAGTCTTATAATTTCCAGTTTTCCTATAAATCCTCAAACCCCTTAGAACCATTCCTTCCTATATTATTTTCCTTAAATTAATGGGTGGATACTAGGATATTTTAGTAGACCTTTCACTATATCCTTGTGGGATTTGACCCTTAATATCTGAAGATCATTCCCAAATGACTATAATTTATTCAAGGAGCTTCCATACATTGTGGATCTTGGTGATTGTCTCCAATTGTTCCATGCTTACATAATGATTCAGAAATATTTTTTTATGGTAAGGGATCCACATTCTCTCCCTTTTTATGTGTATATAGGATAATTTCTTGTTCTTTAATTCCATTGAGTTGATATTATGGGTTCTTTTTAGAAGATAATTGATCATCTTAATTCAAATTTATTGTAAGGGAAGTATTGGAACATATTTAGTACTTTTTAATATATTGATAATGGAATTATGACTTGTTGATGATATTTTAGAAAATCATGATTGTTGGGAGACTTATTTTCTTTATAGCTATTATGGTTGTGAGACCCTTGTTTTTCAACACTTGTTGTGTTGATTGTTTTTTTACACATGGAACTAAACGTTCATATTTATATATATCTAATGAATTGGATACCCAAAAAAATCTAGAATTGTGTGATAATACAAATTCTATGTAATTAAGTAATGTGATGAAATCCTTCTTTATTGAATCTGAATTTACAGTTTTATAAACATAAAATGTGATATTCAGTATTGATGTGCTTCATGTGTGTCTATTGTTGTTTTTTGAACCTTGTTGAGGCTTCTGCAGTGATAATGGTGATTTTTTAGGTATAGAATGTGTTGGGAAATAAAGGGATGGTTGGTTGCCATGAGATGTGATGAAGGATTATGTGTGGTGGCTGGATTATGGTTGTTGTGTTAATATTGTTGGGTTATGGTTATAGAATTGAACAGATTATGTTATAGCAGGATATTATGTTATTTGTTTGTGATAGATTTGTGGTTATCAATGTTTTGAATTAAAATAAAGTAACTGAATATCATTAGATAAAATTGATATGTGGTAATTGGGTTAAATATATTTAATGATAGATGAAATCGATAAATGAATCAATTATGGGAAAAAATAAAATATTTGATAATTTAATTAATTACTTTAATAATAATGAACTGATGTTGGATTGAAATTAGAAATTATTTGAAATGGGAGAATATATAATTGGTAGTGTAAGTTATGTGTCTAATTTTGATGGTTTTATGGTGTTATGGATAAATTAGTCAATATAGTTGTAATGAATGTTTTATGGTGCATAGTGGTGTTATAGAGTATTGTAGTTCAATTAATGTTAACACATAGCTTGGGTGTTGTGTTCTCTCTACCAACAAATTTTTATATTATTTTATATAAACCCCACATGTGTTGTATAACCTTACTAATGAAAAATGTTTTGGGTTCTAGGTGTTTTTACAAAAATATAGGTATGTGGTGAAAAATATGGATGGTTATAAAATCTTCCCTCCCATTCCTTTAGAAGTAGTGATGATGACATGGATTGGTTTTGGATATTACCCATGTTATAAAATGGAGTAGTGTTATAAATTATTGAAGCAGTGACATGAGTTTGAGTTGGATATTACCTAGAGATGATGAGCTTGTGATATGTGTTAGGGGTCATGCATGGTAGGAGGATGGAATGAGGATAATTTACTTCAAATTAATAATACCCAATACAATGGTTATATGGATGAGATTGTGATGTGATGATGACTAATTCTAGGACATGATGATAGACCCCACATGTGGTTAGGATTGGTAGGGTTGCATCCTAACCCACATCAGATATGGGAAGATATGTTATGAGATAATAATGGAAGGAATGGGAGAAAATGATGTTTGACATTGGGGAATGATTGTATAAAATTAGTGGGGATGTTATTGTGGAGTTACTTATTTATATTATTTTGATACTACGTTACTACATTGGATTCATTATTTGGTAATCATGCCATAGTGAGGTTGGGATTGATTATTTGACATATTTAGGTGCATCTTTTTTTATATTTATTCACTGATGAATATCTATGATATTTTCGCATGTGTGTGAGGGAATATGGGTATGATCATACTAATTTTTCATGTATTTATCAATATATGTATATAAATGTTTTTAGACTTCAATGAATATTTTAGGGATTTATTTAGACATTAGATGCTTTGATGTTGGAGATTCTCTAAGTCACTACCATATTATTTGATCTTTGTGTATTTACATGGAAATTTTAATGTTTATTTTTTTACATAGTTAATGTATTGTGGAATAGTATTGGTTTACTATTATATAATTAGCTAGACTCTCTTGATTGTATATTTATCATATCTTCTAATCCTTATATTATTGATGGTAATTCATTCAATGTGTGGACTTTTGGACCCTCGATGCTTATCTCGAACCTGTGGCCTACTAAATGAAAGAATCAAAGGTTGTTTTATATCTTCATTCATTACCATACTAGGATGGGTACCTTAGGAGGCAGTGGGCCATGATAAATGTTTATGTCTAAAATGTAAATTCATAAGATGGTTGAACTGACATGAAATTTATGAACACTTTATAATTAATTAACCCTTGTCAATATGTGTGCTGAATTTAGAGTGGAGAAATGAAAATTGAATTATGTTTGAGTACTATTTTCAATCAATGAAATGAGTATCCTACTTCCTCAATAGTAGAAAATGAAATTTCAAACTTGATAAATAATTCTTTTCAAAATTTTAGGTAAACATCATCAATATGGAAAAATATCAATACAACAAGTCGAGGATGTTACAAATATCAACTTGAAAAATTATTTTTTTAGAACCTTTGGACAACAATATCATGATTGTATTTTTTTAGTGGATCCTATTCCTAATAATATAGATTCTAATGTAAGATAAAAAATTAATTATCAAAAAATAAAAATTTCAGGATTTATTTCAATATGGAAATAGAGAGCTATAAAGAGGATTTCTCAACTATTTATGAAAAAATTCGAGTGATGTTGTACCATATCAAGAGTCTATGTGGAATTAAAAATAAATTAATTTCCCTGTTATTGTAATTGTTCCAAGATTAATTTTAAATATTTATGATTCTTGTCTCTTTTTATGACATAAATATTGTTTCTATGAATATTGGGATTTATTTTTTAAAAGGACCTTCTTGTACCAATTATTTCATGCTATATTTGCGACAGTATTCAAGTAGACATGAGATAATTTTTTTATCTTCTATATGGAAGTCAAAAAGTAATATTGAATTTACGAATCAACAAAATACTAGGAAGAAATAGAAAAATAATACCCAGATAATGGATTTTCATTACTTACCTTTAAATCTTTGATCACAAATATTATTCATGTCATATAAAGTCAACTGGAAAATGGAGTTGAATGTTATGTAAAATAAAAAATGATGGGTTAATGAAACATCCAAAAGATTAAAAATAATTGAAAACATTGGATTTATAACATCCATATTTCCATTCTGATCCTAATAATGTGTGATTTTTATTGGTTACAAATGGATTAAATCCATTCAGGGGTTTGAGAACCAATTATTGAATTTTTCTGATTATTTTATTCCCTTATAATCTACCTTCATGGTTTTATGTACAAAAAGCATAATAAAAATATTTTATTATTATTCTTAGAAAAAAATACCTATAAATTAAATTGATGTATACTATAATCCTCTAATTTAAAAATAGAAGGATTTATGGGAAAATAGTGTTGATACATATGATTCATCTAATGTGGCGATGTTCAAAAAGAATGTTGTTCTAATGTTCACAATTAGTGATTTCCATGGACATGATGAATTATTTAGTTAGAAATAACAATCTTATTTTCATTATAAGATTTATAAATTTAATTTTAATTTTGGATTATTACCCTGTAATAATAAATGTTTCTTCATACATCATCATTGATTTATAGTTTAATATCATAGATTTTGGGTGAACAAGTCAAAATTCAATGGAATCATTGATTGCAGATAACCTCTAAAGTTACAGACATGTTCTGAATTATTGGCACAAATAGTAAATATTCATGGTGATTTTAGGATGACCCATTATGTGAATTAAGGTGGGAAATAAGTATATAGTATGTCATGACTTGAAATTGGAACAAGGGAATTGAAGAAAAAAGTATATTTCTAAAAATTCCATTTTGTGATTTTAATTTTTTGCATCATAATCTGAATGTTATGCATATTGAGGAGAATATTTACAATAATTATATATTAATATTTATGAATGAGAATAGAAAATAATAGGACCATCTATTTTTGAAAATTTTATATTCACATTATTTAATGAGATTGGAAAATTGAAGAGCCATATAATTACATAGAAGTACATAAAATAAATTAATATAAAGTGAGAGATATTGATAGATGAGAATGGAAATTATGAAAAATATTTTATTAAATAAAAAGGATAAATATATATTCCCTAAAATATTAAAACATATTAAATCACCTAATGTGTATTCACGTAACATTCCAAGATGTGTTTATTAAATAATCATAGGTTACATTGATTGAAAAGTAAAGATTAACATATTTTTATAAAGAAGTTACTAAATTTTTAAATTTTATAAAATAAAATAATAAAAGAAAAATATAGTTGTACTGAACTTATATATATATTCATAATACTTCATTGTGAGAAATCTATATAACCAATTATTGGAGAAAACATATAAGAATTTATTATATTGACACTTTGTTTAATAAGGATGATCTTTCCCTAATCATTTTTACCATGATGACACATTTAAATGTGTATTTTTCCGAGGAATGTAAATTAGGAGGTCCAATACATTATTATTGGATGTATCATAATGATATGAAAAATATTTATATGTTTTATTCTGAAATAAATAATTATTACTAATTTGTTACATATATAGTTAATTATGATTTAATCATTTTGTTTTATAGATGCCTGGGTCATTTGAAATCTTATATCAAAAATAAATCCCAACTAGAAGGCTATATTCCAATGGTTACCTCACATAAGAGTGTCTTAATTTTTTTATAGATACATGGATGGTATTGAGAAAATATTCAATAATTTTTTATATGTTGAAAATATCTTGACTCAATCTCAACAAAATCAATAACCTTTCTTTCAATAGGTTGTCCAATTGGGAAGACCACAAACACTACACTTATATAATTGGGATTCTTAGAAGAAAATAGATAAGTGATACTATATAGTAAAATTAAATATCTGTTAATTGAATATATACAGATAATAAAATATGTATGAGAAGTCAAACATTAAATGAGACAGATATAAAAAATGATGTTAATAACTAGATGGTGGAAGAGTTTTCACAACATGTATGTTCAAAAATACCATAATCCAATATATATATATATATATTATGATGATAAATATATTATTTAAATGAAATAATTTATGTTGACTTTTTATATCATGAAAATCAATATTTAAGAAGATTTCCAATAATATTTCATGTTTTTATCAAGGGAGTCATCTAAAGTAGGCCAAGAAATTAAATGACATCAATGTGAATGAAATCAAATTTTGTACAGTTAATCAATAATATGGTTTTAAAACAAAATAAGTGGTGTATAGATGGTTTAAAAATTTGTATACTATAAAAATTTGACTGATAATATCAAATAAAACTAGCATGGTCATTTTTTAGTTATTTTATTCATGTTAATGTGTGTTAATGTTACAATAGTATTAAAAGATATTTCCTATAATTTGATTATAATATTTTATTAGTTGATGGATGTTTGAGATCATAATGAACATGGCATTTATGTATTGTCATTATAAGAGAAAATAATATATTATGTTGAATGTGTAGTGGATATGGTAGGAGTGTAGTTTCACAAATGAAAAAACGAGACATGTATGATATGGGTGATGAAGTGGAATAATTAACTTATGACATTGAATCCCATAAATAATAAGAAGTTGACTTGTCTATCCATGATGATATTGAGAACATTGAATTTTCAAGGGAGGATAATTTTTAATATGTAACTACAGATCATGATAAAGATATTATTGAAGGAGAAATTGATTGTATATGTATTCATTATTTAATTTAATTTATTATTTATTTTCATTACTATATAATTTTTATTATATTAAAATTTCTTTTTTATGCACGAAGTGTTAAACTTTGAAAAATAAAATGTTATACTTTTTAAAAAATATAAGTTATGGTAATTTTTTACCTTTTGAAATTACAATAATGTCAAGGAAAAAAATCACTAATCCGAGTCGATTAATAATAAATTACACAATCTATAGATCTCTCCCAATGAAATTTTACAAACCCTTTAGATCCATCATAATTGAATTTGTCACACCTAATATCTCCCATTGAAAACATCTGGAACCCTATATATAGATACATATAGTTTTTAGGTGATTCTCATTCATCAAGGGAGCGTGTAGTCACTCCAGTAATCACAAGGCCACATTGGATGGTCATGATTATAGGTTTAGAATTTAATGGAAAATATTATTAATTTTTTTTTCCTAATTGAATATTATTTTTTGAAAAAAAAATGATAAAATAGTTCTAAATAGATATACATTGGTAGTTTGGAAGTGTGGAATATAAATGGAATGAATATATTTCTACCATTTGATATTTTTGAGGTAACCACCGAGGATTTTGTGAGTTAATTCAGTGAGTTCTATGACTAGTTGGCTTCTGAGCCAATGGCCCTTCCCTGAATTTTTTTTCTATATCTTGGAATAATGATGTGTTTTATTCCTACATAAAAGTAATTTTAATACATTAACCATCAATAATTTAGCAGAAAATTATTATTTCATTGAATTATGTCAATTTAAATGAATTTTTTTAAAGATGATTTACCACATTACTGTGGATGATGTGATCAAATTTCAATTGATGATAAGAAAATACGGTTATGAAATAATAGTATTATAAATAGATATTATGTCATGAGTTCAATATCATGCGGTTGACTACTCCACAGATGTACGATAAGGAACATTAATGTTATGCTAAATAGGAATATAATGTTTTTCTTAGTGGTCATCTCTATGAAAAGAAAATAGTATTTGTTGGGTCCTGAAAATTAGTTATAGAAGATGAATATTATTCTTTAAATTTAGAAAAGGGTGTAAATGAAATCCAAGAAGAAGAATGAAAAAAATGTCCAAAGGGGTGCGACCATGAAAGAAATAATCTATTCACAGACCACTACTCTGCATGGAGTTATGCTGCTTCATGAAGCACTCAAAAACAAAGATAGTTTCCAGAAAGGGTGCAATTGGCGACACCTGAAAATGAAGTAAAGATATTTTCCGGAATATTGGGTGATTTTCACTCTACGAAATGAACACTCCTGTCGAACTAAGTCATTCATGGGTAGAGGTTGTATTTATAGACTCCACAAATGAAATGATGTTGTTTATGGGGCTAGGCAGGGATTTCGTTGTCAACCAAGTCTCCCACCTATTAACTAAGTCCTTCATGGGATCCCAAAAAAAGATGCTCCTTAACCCATTTCCAATGACTGATGATGCCAATATCTGATCCCTATACAATTTTATAAATAGGACTTGAGGGGTACTTAAAAGAGTACAAGAAAAAACTGATAATAGATGATACTCAGATGAACAAAACTGAGGATAGCCTATGCGACACACCAGGAAAACTAGTGCCTATGGACAATTCCCTACAAGTAAAGCCCACAACATAGCATCATTTAAAAAAAATAATAAATGTTCTGATGGTTCGTAAACCCTAAAAACTTTACGGACATAATTACAATTAGGAATAAAATCAATGGACCCTTATCAAATAGGCATCACACATTGAAAAATTCTATGTGGGTGTAACCCTACCCCACATAGCTAGAATCTATAAAGAAGGATCTCGACCCCGTGTAGAAAAACAGTACACAGGAAGAACTTTTCCCTACATAAATTCTATGTAGGCATAACCCAAGTCCACATACCATATTGTAACAAATATAGTCTCCTTACATGTATAGAAATCCTCTATTTAGAGGGAACCCCATCCCACGTAAGAACATGCTACACGGAATGGGGAATCCTAGGTAATTCTACTCTCTAGATCCAACTATTATCTCATGTCTTGTCATCAGACCCCATATTGTTTCCTCCATGAACCAGTCTATTGACATAAGGATAAGGCCCATTCCAAATATACCTGACATGTATGATAAGATCATTGGGAACATCAATGTTCTCTTTTAGAGTTAACATACCCATGTTTTGTGGGATCACATAAGTAACCCCCGCAGTAAGGCATACCCTCAGAATGTTGTCAGGTTTACATCACCATGGTAAACTAGGTTCTAACATTGGGGAAATCACATGAACCTTCCAGTTATAGGGATTGAGGGTAACCAATATCATTTCCCTTTGATTAGGGCATGTTTTGAACATTCCCTTCTTTCTCAGGAACAATTTTAGGGAACTCCCACCTGAGATAATTACCTACCCTTTCTTATTAAAGGAGACACCATTGATTCTTACTAACACCACCTGATATGTATTCAGATAGTTTTCAAAATGTAACTATTCAGGATATGAAAACAAGAGAGGAAATTAGTACACTCAAAGACCATTTCTCTCACCCTTTGGGCTCCAGCACCATCAATAAACAGAAAGGGTAAGATCGTGTGATCATCAGATCAACTGCTTCCTCTTATTTCTCAAACCAATAAAGACTCACATGGGCTTAGAGTCTTGTTCAAATTATGAAATATGCCTGATCACATGCCCCAAAAAATGGGCATATCCCATACATAATCTCCAACCATGCCATCTAAATGGGAAGTTCCCATGCTTAAGCCCCAGAAACATTCCCCCAAATGGAAGATCCCATGCATAAGCTCCAACCATGCCCCTCAATTTGGAATCTCTCATGCGTAATTCCCAATCATGCCAAACTACATGGGATTTGATTCCCAACTGACTGGGATGCATAGGATTCCTCATTGAGTTCCAAAACCAATGAAAAAATTGCACAAATGTTATATGGGACACATTACTAGTAGGATCTTATCCACCCATGAGACCACATCTCTTTTGTCCCCCTCAGGCCACCACAATATAAGTCCAACAACATCATTTACTAGGCCCAATTTTTCTGGATTCCCTTATCATATTATGTTATGTTTTATGGTTGGGTCACTATCACATGACCTTACAAGGTGATGTATCCAGTTAAGCGACACTGAAATATGTGGGTTCTGATTCCTCTCCCAAGGATACATAGGAATCCCATCTTATGGGTTCAATACCAACATAAAAACAACTTTGATCACACTTAAATGATGATAAACTATATAATACCTAATGAAAAATATTAACTCCAATGTTGTCTTAGTAAACGACTAAGGAAACCCTGATTTTTTTAGAAAAGGGTAACATTGATGGAAACCCTCATATACATACCAATACTTCCATCAATGGAGAACCTTATATACATAAAGATGATTCTTAGCCAATGTGTGGTTATGAGAAATCATTACATAATAGAAATCTGAAGACACAAAATTAGGAATGAACCAAGTATTTTTGATCAAATCTTAAATCTATAAGAGTGTCTCAAAACAAGATTTAGTTCCTCAAAAGGGTGTGATGATCCCAAAATCACATTACCTCAACCAATGTGATTTATTAAGTGTTAATGGAAAAGATACCCAATGGCCACCTTCCTTTGGAAATTAGGTCCATGAATCTTGGATGTGAGATTCATTGGGTGTTTTGGGATCTTGGAACCAAACACATTAGAGACCATTTTTGAATATTGTACCCAATGTTAGTGATTGAACATAATTGAACCCCTTGTAATAAATCTTTCCACCCACAAACACACCTCCAAGGGAAATAAAAGGGTGAATATGACATGAATGATTTTTTTTGAAACCTATTTCACATATTAAAAAGGTTACAATTCCAATCATCATTAGAACCTTTCATTTCATACCCAAGAGAACTCTTCAGCAAAAAAGATGGTGTACCCGATGCGAACGACTAGAATACAACTGCTCCTTCTTAAGGTAAAAAAGATATACCAAGAAGACCCTATCAGAACATTTCATTCATGACCCTAGTTCAACTCTTTGGTGGAAAATAAATGGTGAAATTAATATGTATCCTTAACCATGGTGCTGGAATTACCCCACTTCAGGCACTTTTCACATCCAAAATGGAAGAGGGCGAAGAAAGAATTAATACCATGCATGTGGTAATGAGATGATACTTCAATGAGGTTTTTTTCCTATACTTGTCAAATACATTGCATTCACTCTTTAGAGCTTCCTTAAATAAAATTGAATTTTAGAGGTTTTCACAAACACACATGCCAACCATTAAAATGGTTGGGTCCTCTATGAAGAAGGGGATTCCATTTCCCTTTCAGAATATTCAACACCAGGTCTCGAATGAACTAGTTTAAGAGTACCTCCAAATGGATACTCTCACTTTTTAGGAGGCAGAAAAGCAGGCCCTCCAAGCCATGATTCTACACCAACTATCATCCCAGCGACCATTGGTGTTCCATAAACAGGTGGCTCTGCTATCCATCTCCAATCATTTTGAGAGACTATCCCTTGAAAACTATAATGAGTGACTCCCTTAACGTAGGGTGGTTGAGGAAGTCATCACCAACAATTTTGTCCCTACAACATAGGGGTCCCACTAAAGGGCCCCTACCAGAATCCATCATTGGATATTACATATGGTCTAGTATCCTGAAACTGAAGAGGATATCACCCTGAGGACCCATTCTAAATGAATACAGACATAGGTCCCCTAAGAAACCCACCAAGGGAGACGACCTGACTTTCATGAACAAGTAAAAAACCTCGTTACTTTGAAAGAAACATACCAAAAAATTTACAGGAACACCATATAATGACATATATTCTTGCCCTATTTGATGAATCCTTTCAATTAAATAAGACAGTAAATTATGAACAAGTGAAATTACGGATAATGCTCGCTAAACCCATTATGCAAGTAGGGTGGAAAACTACAAGCAAATGAAAATCCCGACCAATGTGCATGAATACCATCAGTCAAATAGGGTGACAACCAGCTATAAGAAGTTGAAAATTAATTCTGATATATACTGAGTCTATCATCCAAATAGGTTAGTGAACTACATAGAGACACATATCCCTACCAAGAAATATAAAACCCATCAGTCAAACATGGTGACAATCAAATATAGCCAGAGTGAAATTCCTACAGATTCTTACTAATCCCTTCAAAAAAGCATAGTGAAAAATGATAAGACATAAATCCCTACTCATGAATAAAAATACCATCAAAAAAATATGATGGTAAACATAGAAAGAAGTTACCTTATCCAAGCTATAAATAAGGGATATAATCATTCCTCTGCCCCCACATAAGAGAACTGTTAGAACCTACTGGTAGAAAATGTAGGATTCAAGAATGCACATCTTCCAACTCTAAAATTGGAATGGGAATTTATTCCCATTCTTATAAGGGATGTCTCTCAACACATCTAAGAAATTGTGGTGGATTAGACATTCATTCCTGACCACATCTTGTAGACTTGTCAAGATGTAATTTCATCCACAGTAATAACAAAGATTCAGAACCAAAAACTCATATCTCCAAGTAGGGTGACTCATCCACACACAGAGGTGGTAACCCCTAAGCATAACTAAATCTATTATCCCTTCTAGGAGGGTCTTTGTAAATATTCTATAATAAATGGACAACTGGCCTAGACACAAATACTAGTTGCAACTAGGGGACACTAGTTCACTCTGGTTGTTTCTCTAGGTCATACATATATCCCTTCTAGAACATAGGTATATCATCAGCGTACCCCGAAAGAACCATGAGAGACACTTGAAAATGGGCCTGTATATGAAGTTCTTTAATCAAAAAAGTCGTCCCCAATTACCCTCATAGAGTGCTTGAAAATGAATCATGTCAATGGTGACTGGAAAATGAAGTGAAAATTCATGACCCTACTATGCTAAAGGATGGAGTTATTGATTCCAGCAAACCCCAATCAATGGCAGCTTGGGATCTTTCTAGTTTGTTACTAAATTATGGATGTAGAATAAGCAGTTGTGAAGGTCCTCCCCACAACATTTTTACCAATAGATAAGGAGGTCCTCCATAGTGCATTGACCATGAAATACCCCTTCATGGATGTAAACTGATTGATCGCGAGAGATAATATTTTGATGAGAGTCCCAATAAACATCCTCATGGTCTGATGATAATATTGTAATAAGGTCTTACCATTTATTTTTTCCACTATAATGGTCTTACCTAGGGTATACACAACAAAAATTATCCATATAGTCGGACACCAAGTTATGATGGCACCCCTCGCCATGATGGCAGTTGCTGCTATGCCCCTCCCCACAACGACATCATACAATAAGAAGGTCCTCCCCTTGGGGTCATCTACCGAGATGGTCCTCCCTAGGGTATATGTTAGAACAATTCTTCCAATAGTTGGTCATCAAGATGTGATGGTATCCCTCTCCACAATAACACCTTCTGTGAAGTTACTCCCCATAGTAAAATTTAATCTTTGAAGGAAGATCCTACCATTTCCAAATCAATTACCAGAAGGCCCTCATATGTAGAGGCACTTGTTGGGGTGTTTTAAAACATTCTATATACCCTTTTAATAAAAACTATAATCCTTTCTCAACTAGGATATGGCCTAAGGCCATGTTAATCTTTTAATCCACACCCATACCACTCAAATGTTAACGATATCCTCACAAGCCCTACTACTTTCAATGAGAAAATCAAGAAGCATCCATGTTGGGTTGATCAAGTGGAGGAGTCCCTCGTGGAAGATCATAAGGACATGTTTTTTGTGAGAATATAGTTATCCAGGTTTGACATACCAGTTATTTTTTTCCCACAACAACTTCTTAGTTCGACATTTGAAGAATATTTTTAGATTAATGCATACATTATATTCATCTCAATCTCTAGAAAATATCTTCCAGTTGAAAAAAAATTCTATCCCTACAATTGGTTTATAGACCATGTTAAAATATTAAAAGAAAATAATTGTCAAATATACTTGGATTCCCTTATTTCTTCAAGACGACCACAACTAGGGAGGATGAAGAAACATCTCTAACTAACCTGCCTCCATGCACGACATAAGTTGTGTCATCTTATCGGTGATTCCATGTCTAGTGTTCATATTTGGGGTTTGGGAGAGCATAGTGTTTTTTATTTTACCCCACACCCCATTCAACACAACCCATTGGAAATGAAATCATGTAAGGTCATTATCCAAAGATGGCGATTAAATGAAATACCTATTCTAAAAAGGTGACACACTTGGCAAGAAGAGACCTTGAGTAAGTCTCAAAAGTGTTAGACCCAATGAAAGAAATCCATTAAAAAACACCTAAACCAGGTAACTGAAAACATTCTATAGGATTCTCACCTAAGGGAATACAATTATCAAGTAGTCTTGATGTACTCAGAAACAAATAGTTCATGTGTAGACCTGACACTATATCCCACTCACACTCAAACACGAATGCGTGATATCAAGAAATAGGTAATAACTTCATCCAAATACACAATATGGGAGCATTCACAGCCCACAGGGTTGGGGAATTTTTAAAACAAAATTCCCCTATAAGGCGGAAAAGTCTTGTCTACGGAAAAATAATATGGGAATGAGATAAGCCCCATCCCACATGATTGGTGTATTTTTACAGCAGCCGATTTATAAGTAGAAATGAGTATTTTTTCATTTATGTACAAAAATAAAAGTAAGGATGTATCACATTATGTCCCGTATTAAGACTCATTTCCCTTATAATAGAGGTGTACAAAATCTTCATATAAAAATTATGTCTGATTTATCCTTCTCCAAGAATCTTGATGAGGATCTCAGAATGGAAGGAGAAGATCCACAAAATGATTAAAAAACTATACTTCCATTCAGAAGTTGTTACACTACCCAAAAATCATTATGAATCAGTAAATATCATTGGAATTAATATATCAAACCATATAAAAAATAATGTAAATGCATAAGATCATAGAGAGGATGGTTCAACCAAGAATCCGATCTAAACTATGGATAATGGTGTGCTTACCCAAAACCATAGGATCAACCTAAATTTTGGAATTACCCATATTAATCACCTACTACCTCCTCAGTGAACCTATAATAGAGAGAAGAATAAAAACAAGAACACATATGACCCACATCCTCCCCTAAATGATAATGGCCTCCATATACTCAAAGAAATATTCTATTAGCATTAGGAATAAATGAAAGAGTTTAGGTGAATCAATGCTGAGATTCTCTAAGGAAGCCATCCCATTAAATATGATTCCCAGGAAGTGCCTAAATGGAAACTTTTAGTAGGTGTACCTCAGCCATAAGGATTCATCCTAGCAAATGATAGAAGGCTAAGACATTATCTCAACATAGTTCTTGGACCATCAATCTACCTAGAACCAATCATAGATAGATATATATGATTTTCTTACATTTAAGAGGACACTAGAATGGATGTGGGAAATCCTCAAAAGGTTACCCTAGTTGGATATCTTATTCATATTCTGGTTGAGTCGGTACACCAAATATTTCCCCTGCTATGCCCATACAAGATCGGGCTCAACATGACATGTATCAAGGGCTTAAAAATACAATAAAGTCATTGGATGCTCAACTGGAATCCCTGGAATATGTTCATGAAGTGTTACAACAAAAACAAAAAACCTCACCCTAATTGGGGGTGTAACACTCCACCCCCGCCAAATTTCAGGATTCCCACATTACCTATACTCAATGGTTCAGGTGACCCAAAACAACATCTAAGGCACCATCCATCTTATTGTGAAATAATGATGGGAACCCTAGATCAACAATATGTAGTACGACTCAAATAATCTGTAAAAAATCTATAAAGGTCATCCTTTGTATGGTACACTGACTTTCCAGCTCAATTGATAATAGGATGGGAGGATCTCCCTTGGTAGATCCTCTTCCATCTTAGCTCAATGCTGCCAAATACAATAGCTAGTGACCTCTTAAATTGAAAATAGTGGGAGAATGATAGAGTCTTATACATCATTTATAAATGGAAATGGATTACATTAACCATCCACTCTCAGGACGAGATGCTTGCTGTGTGCAATAATTATCTCCATAATGAACTATAGACACCGCTCATCCTAGTGAAGTATAAACGTGTGTTTTGTGATTTCTACACCATTTGGAAAGTAATATAAGACTCTATACATGGCTCCCATCATGGTTAAGACATCCCCTACACCTAAATCATGCACAATCCATACCCTGCACCAGCTTTGGCTCCAAGGCCGACATCATATAGTGCAGTACCCCTAGAGTGTCAACATAAACCCCACATGGCTAGGCAAGTGGAGAGGACCCAGGTTAAATCAATTCGAGTAACATAGGAATAAATTTTATTCATTATGAGATGATTAAGTCCATGGCTATTTTATAGCTTCTATAAACTAAAATCTACTCTAGCTAACAGGTAAAAAAGGGATGATGAAGTCAGTCTTGATGAATTGCTAGATTATTTTCCCTTCCACCAGAATCTGGGATACACTATCCATGAATGTTTTGTCTTCATAGACTTCCTGTAGAAAATGATAAAATTCAGGAAAGTAAAACCGGTACCACTACTAGATAAAGTAGAAGATGATTCAAATACTTATATCGACAAAGGTGATGAGTGTAAATAAGGGGTTATAAAGAGATCACAAAATATATATAGTTGGATGACTTGAAGTAAAATAAAAAAAATGGTATTCTCCAAGAACAATTGAAACAACCGACTATACCCCTAGTCATTCCTACTGCAACACATCTAACATCCTCAGCACCCCAACACTCCAGAATTCAAAAATTTAAAAGGCAATGGGACCATAAAGGAAAGGATAACATTTATGAATAATAACCCATATAAAGTAAAATTATAGCTTTAACCCCTTATTTTTTTGTGCTATTATATCTGAAAGAATGGGCCCTGCCCCACCAGAAGGTACCATCAGAAGTAGTCAGTCGAGTAGAGTCCTGATAATATGAGGGGTCAATCTTCAGATCCATTAATGTCATTTAGTTATGGGACCCCTTATTTGATGGGGAATATAGATATCAACCCATGTTACCAACACCCAATTCGGGAGCCTGAGGAAGAGGCCATAGAAGACAGAGGTACCAAAGAAAGGTGCACCAAGGGAATAAGTCATATTTCTAGTTGTACTCTTGATAAAATCATCAATGATTTCGAAAAATATGGAAAATAATTTCATTAGAAACAATAAGAATTTGAAAATTACCCTTACCCTACTGGAGTCCAATCTAACTCGATCATTCTAGAATATCCATCAGAAGAGAGACATGTGTATAATTTCCCCCATAGTTTAGGAAAACGTTCCTAACCCAAGCCACAAAGAATGGTAGCACCTACAACTCTTTTCATGGATACTGTTCAATCTATATATAATACTAAAACCCCTAATATTACTATAAAAGAGTATACCCACACTGGGAAGCATCAAACTTTGGGCCAGAAGTATTATATTTTGAAATAGTTGGCATTGGTATCGAGAAAAATATGGATTCTGGATACCCTGAGCTTGTTGAACGATCTTAGAAAGGAACTCATAGAATATCTACTGATCCCCGAGGAGTTTGAATTTGAATTGGATGCCCCGATGTTTTTCATATAGATACTGGTTGTATAGAATAGAAGACAATTATCTCCTTCTCTAATCAATATGATGACACTATTATACTGGGTTTTATCCGACTGCTGTCTGTTTTCAGGAAGATAAATATTATTGATGTCTAAAATGGTTATGTTGAAAATAGATCCGGTGTTAATCTCATTCTAATAAAAACCCTTCACCAACTAGGCTTTAATGCAGATGATCTAACTCCTTCCTCAATAACCTTTAAGGGATAGGAAAAAACATAGAAAAGCCTTTATGCCAAATCAATCTCAAGGATCATCTTAAAGACCTTGGGGCTGGCTCAGAATTTCTGGTCGTAAGGAAAAAAATAACCTTCAATGTCTTTTTAGGAAGGACCTGGTTTCACAAACAAGGATCAATTCCATTATAGTATCATAAGTGCTTCAAATATTCCATTAATAGAAAAATATGGATGTTGTATGCCGATAAGGCCCCATTCAAATCCTAGGAGTCACATTTTGTCGATACGGGATTTTATAAGGGGAAAGGTAAGTGACCCTTGGTCGATGGTATTGATTGGGTCATCACCCTAAATAGTTTAGAAATGATCCCACCTGATCTCTTCAAACAAATTTTTGAATAATATGTATTTCCATCAATACGTTTGGGTGTATGAGTCCAATTACATACATGTATTCAATGTTCCACATAGTTTCGTTCATCCCCAATGAGTCTAACTATGTTGAAGAATATGATGGCCTCCAGGATAAAGGTGAATGATCAAAAATAAATTCCCTCAATACATTAAAAAACCCTACCTTACTCACTGGATAGGAGGAAAAAGATACTCCTCTATCCCTCACTTCGTCCTCTCTAAAAAAACCCCTACTATCATCTGGGTTAGAAAAAGATGCTTCATCTTCTGAATACTATGTTCTTGACTCTTCTCCCAACATCAAAGATCTTATCTCAAGAATTATTTCCCACCCAGAATAATAGGAATAACGTAAATAGGGGGAATACATTAGGGATTACCCTCCATTATTTTATTATGGTCCCTCTACCACCATTTATGAACTCAAGGTAATAAATCTGGGTTAAGGGGAAGATCTATGATCCACCCTGATTAGTGTAGCAATGTATTCTAAAGGAAAAGAGGTATAATACACTTTCCTATGGAATCATACAGTTGTTTTCTCTTGGAACTACATAGAAATTACATTCCTCAACCCCAAGGTGGCCACTCGACACCTAGTCCTACCAGAAGATCACAAAGTCTATAAACAATCAGCTAGAAGGATGCACATAACAGATGATGTAAAAGTAGTGGTTGTATTTGAAAATATCATTAGATAAAAATTTATTTAGGAGGTCTAATATCCAAGTGGATAGATAATAAAATCCCTATATAAAATAATAATGAAAAAATGGCAATTTTCATCGATTTCAGATATCACAATCAGAACTTCTTGAAGGATGATTTTCCCATACCAATCATGAAAATATTGATCGACACAAAAACTGGATATTAGGATATATTTTTAATGGGATACTATTTAGGATAAAACCACATCTAAATAGACCAAGAAGATGAAGAATCCACTACCTTTAGTCCCCATAGAGATTATTTTCAGACATGGAAATGCCCTTTGGTTTGAAAAATGATGGTGCCACATATCAATGTTCTAGGTATCAAATCTTCAACCCCTTCCTAGGAATGTTTTTTGAATTCTATGTAAACAAACTTGTGGTAAATTCATGACAATTATTGGACCACCTATCAGATCATAAAACCATCTTCAATAAATAATGAAATAATAGCTTGAAAATAAACACCTTGAAATGTTCTTTTGGTATTACGTTAGGGTTGTTTCTTATCTTCATCATACACCATCGTGGAATAGATGTTGACAAAAAGAAGATAAAGGATATCCTTGGAATTACACCTCCTCAAAATCCCACAGTGTTGATAGGAATTTAGGGTAACTTTTCTTATACTTGATGATTCATATCCAACCTTACAAGAAAATGTTTTCCCATTATTATGTTGATGAAAATAATGTTGCATATCCATGAAATGATGACTATATTCATTCATTAGATAGTCTCAAGAAGTATCTCTTAAGACCACCAGTTCTAATGCATCATGTCAAAGGAAGACCTCTAATTTTTTATGTGACTGCCCAGGAGTGATCACAAAGATCATTCCTCACATAGAAAAATGACACCGGTGGTGAAAGTTGCCTTTATTATCTTATCCAAACCATGATCGATGCTGAGAATCATTACTCAGATATCAAAAAAATAAGTTTAGAACTAATATTTCAGTTCACAAATTGAGGCACTAACTACATAATCACAATGTATACTTTGTCTCTCATATAAACTCACCCAAATACAATCACACCTATCCAATTTTGACTAGGCTTATGTCATGTTTGGAGGTCATCCTATAGTTGTTTTACATCAAATTCATGTCTCAGAAGTCCTTCAAAAGATAGGCATTGACATATTTTATGGAAGAGAACCCATAGGTAGAAATGACTTCATTGTATAATGAAAAACCAAATGAGGAGATCTAATCTATTAAAGAGGAATCCAATGTCGTTGACATTTATGTAGATGGTGCATCTAAAAGCCATATAGGGAACATGATGGAACACCACAAACTCAATAAAGAAAAGCTTGGAGTCATACTCATATCTTCCAGAACACCGTCATTCCTTATTACTTTCAAATATTAGAGGGGTGAACAATTACTGAAGCATAATATCATGCTATCACTTTAGGTTTTGATATGGAAATTCATGTAAATAGAAAACAATTGAAGATTAAAGGTGATTCAGAACTGGTCATTAGGAAGGTCAATGATGATTATGCTATAAAAAAGCATGATATAATACCCCTTTTATACTGCATCTTAGGAAAATTTTATAATTACCTTTGGATTCTACATTGAATCATGTACCCCGATTAAATAATTCCTAAGATGACACATTGGAATATGCAGCCACAACTCTGGTTGATCCAGATTGGGATGAAATGATCATCAGTATTTTGAACCACCAGATTGTATCTTTATTCATTTAGGACAACATGGATTAAATCAACGAGGTTTTCCCCTTCCATGATACATATTTTCCTACTATTTCAGTGATGATGCACATCATGGAATATATTTTAAAGGTATATCTCCCACCAGTTTGGGACAGAAGGGAGGAAATATGGAGATATGAAATTAAATTTGTTCTATAAGATGGCATAGATAAATAGAATTTATTCTACAATCGAAGCCTTTATGGGATTATTCTCAAGTGCATTGATGGATTAGAGACCATTGCTATCAAGAAATAAGTACACACAATATCTTGTGCTACTCCCCAGTCATGATCCATGATTTCCCATAAAATTTGATGGTTTGGATACTACAAGTCCACTATTACACATGATTTCACTAAATTCACAAATAAGTGTCATTATTTCAAAATGAAGGTCTATTTCATCCACAAAACCCTATTGATACTTCATATATATAAGGAATCTTTTCCATTTTCTATATGGGGTATTGATTTTTTGGGACTATACCCTACCACTACGGCCAATGATTCCAAGTATACAATCATAGAAACCATTTTTTTTAAAAATGGGTAAAAGATTTACCCCTTAAAGAGTCCAGGGAAAGAAACATTGTCATCATTGTGGAATACAACATCCTCACTAGATTTGGTTTCTTACATTCAATACTGATCAATAATGAAACCAATTTCCATTCTGCAGAATTGGAGAAATTATAACGTGAGTATGACATAAAGACCAATAGTTCATCCTGCTATAATGTAGTGGATAATAGGAAGATAGTGGCCTTTAATAAGACCCTATCAAATAAAATTCATAAGATGGTATATAAAGGTAAAAAGTTGTGTCCAGGCAAGATCCTCTATGATTTGTGGGCCTACCAGACCACGACCCGCACTTGCACTTTGGAAACCCCATACTCATTAGTATATGGGACAGAGGTGGTCCTTCTAATTAAAGATCAATTTACCTCTTCCTACATTTGCATATGTGATAAACTATCAATATATGGGAAATCTCAGAAATGTATAGATGAATTAGAGTGAATCGATGAAAAGAGATTTCATACCATGTACCATTTTTAAGTTCACAAAACCGGATCATACGAGCCTTTAAAAATGGTTCACATCTAATCATTCCTCAAAGGAGAAATAGATTTGGTCCTTAGAACTCCAATGATACTTAGAAAGAAGCTTCCAAATATAGTGCCAAAATGGGAGGGACAATATTCCCCACATAATTTCTACTCCAATGGATTATATTTCTTTATTTCAATGTATAGAAACCCTACCGCAACCCCTACAAATGAAAGGTTCCTGAATAAATATTTCTTGTAGCCAAAAGAAACTGATGTCCTAGTTTCATTACATTCAACGACATAACACCATCATCCCGACCACATAACAATAAACTTCATAGTGGATTCATCCTTCCCACATGATAATAAATAGTACAAAAATTATTCCTACTCGCATGATATTAAACTTCATTATAAATGTCCTCATTGTATGAATTTAAAATATACAACACCACAATGTTCTCACCCAAGTAGAAATTACCCTTAACATTGGTCATCCACCGTGATGTATCATAGAACCATGTAAGAATTGATTCCTATCCACAAATTATATATAGAGATACTCAGATTTTATATCTTGGTCCAACCACCCAAAAATAAAAGGTAAAAATCCCTCCTCTCTGCGTATGGGCCAGACCTGTGCTTGGAATGTTTATTAAGAAATACATCTGGATTGATTCTTTTCTACATAGGATAAATAACAACACCCATATTTTACATCATGGCCCAACCACCAAAAAAGAACAATTCAAAATGCATCGTTCTCTCTACGCATGGGTTAGACCTACACAAATAATTTTCATTAAGAACTATGCCTTACATGATTCCTACATTTTTAGGATACATAGTGACACCCAGATTTCTATTCCAAGGATCATCCACTAGAAATAATAAAAATTATCCTATCCTTTGATACAACATCTCTATATGGGGAAATAAACCTTTTACTCCACTTTTTTCTCAGACCAACTACAACTCACATGGGCTTTGGATTTTTGGTAGGGAATTTCCTACATGATCAAGGCATATCCATCTGTAATAGAGTTTCCATGGTCTAGGTAGAATGACCTAAAATGGAACACCATGTATTTTCCCTTAACAATGGGGAACCTATGTCCTTATCACATGACATTAAAATGAATGGCACTTGTCGTTCTAAACACATTTCATTAAACTCTATAGAGTTTATCATCAAAACATGATGTTAAACTATGATGCCATCACCCTAAATGAATGATGAAAAAATAAACATATGGTACAACTCTATGGCCTTAAACTAGAAACCGAGGCCCAATCATCACAATATAATACTACACGAATGCCGCCTCATGAATGTGTATGTGGTGTATGGATGTCTTCAGTCCTCTTTCATGTTACGTTTGTTATTCCAGTGCATGACACACATCCCTTTTCAAAAGGATCACTCCCTTGGTCCATACTCTATGAACATAAACTAGGAGTTAATGTCCTTACTACATGATGATAAACTACATGGCACATCTCCCTTACCATAAGATGCAAAATTTTATGGAGATCATCATTTCAATCAGTAATTAACCACACATGAGCCATATATTTGTGGTATAAAGATGAAAATTCCCATGTTCCAAAATAATATATATATACACAAAGGAATTATATTTCCTTAGAACTATGTGTGGCTTTCTTCCTATCATCATAGGATATTTAGTGATGCTTAGAATTTTCATGTCAGGTTGAGCTGCAAATTTACCACTATACATGGGATGATTTTATTACCATCCTTTGGCCTCAGGGTCTCATTAACATCGATATTAGGTTTCATTCTAGTTTATAAAATCATTCTTCTAATTGTTATACCATCAATTTCCACATTTTACTACAATAGAATAAATGGTACCATGGTGTACTCACATAAGAAGACAATAATGCTAGCATTGTTCATCTACTATTCCACATTGAAGAACTACACATAGGATGATTCCTTCCCAATGCAAGATATGTTATAATGACTAGATCTTCAATATTAGATCTAGTAATAAAAAAACATTCCCCCTCTGTATGAATGAGACTAACCAATGTAGGTAATTTTCATTCAAGAACTATATGTGGTTTGATTTTCATTCACATGGGATAAGTTTCAATGCCTAGAAATCCTATCTTTAGGCCCAACCATAAATCCGTTAAACCTTCTATCCCCTTGGAGCGAGCTTCCTTTTGGACCATATGGTTTGGAATATAGCCTCTTATGTCCTCATTTATTTTAGGTCATAATTATTTCATCACGAACCTCCCATTGGAGCACTTGTTCTCCATTTATCCCCACAATATGATGTTAAAATGTGTTAACAATGTCCTAGCCAGAAGATGGTAAACTACATGACACAATCATGATGTACTCAACTGAAAGGAAATAACCCTTGACATCAGTCACCCCCATTCCATGTTAAAAATTCCCTCCTTGTGTATGAGCCAGATATTCACAGAGAGACACATTTCCAAAGAACTATTTGTTGGTTTATTTCTACAAATGCAGGATACATAGAGACACCCAAATTCTTATTCTTTGGCGCAGCAAACAAAAATCTAAAAGTCTTATATCTTTATTTCCATCACCTCGATATGGTGGGATGAATCATTGAAACCACTTATTACCCACACCAAGAACAACAAATGTGGTATTATGTGGTTCAAAAAATAATTCCACACATGAAGGCTATATATCAATCCATATTGGGGTTGTTATGATATTAGTAACAAGACCATAAAAGGCATACAAAAGTCCTTACTACACAGAATTAAACTACAAGGTTCCTCAAGTTCTATGTATGTCTTGATTATCATTCCAATGAGATATGTAATGATAAAAAGGCCGTATGTCCTAGTCCCATCCATATAGAAAAGAAAATACAAATTTCATTATCTCATGCATGAAACCTTATATAGGAGATCTTGATTTTGGGTCCCTCATTGAGGAATATATTCAAGAGTCCAAAATACCCCCTATGTATGGCTTAGATATGTGCTTTTCATTTTTAACTCCATGGAAAATCACAACCTTGATGTTTTATACATACTAGAACACATCCTTTACATTTTTCAAACTCTTTATCCCAAGTGATTTCGAATCATCATAAACCTATCCAGCCATCAAAAGTGGTTAGTCAGTGTCTTGAGGACACCTCTATTTGATTATACATAATATTTCCCAGTTGGCTCTGTATATGTTTCCCACAAAAGGTGTGTCAACTAGAGTCAAATTCATCTTTGGGAGAGGATTTTTCTATCCCCGTACTCCATAACGAATACCATGAACCATATCATTTCTCTTGATTTGAGAATCCCCAGATTCATGGTTTACACTTTCTTTTCCCCTCACATTTTAGGCATGGCAGATTAAATTGACTTAAGTATCCTCCAATTAATCATTGTTTCTTTAAAACATGGTCCTTATCATATGACCATAAACTGAAAGACCCCAATGTGTTCCCACCATAATACATTAAACTGTATAGAAAATTTCCTAATCACATGAAACTAAAACTTCATGATATAAAGAATTATTAACAAATTGTTTATTGTCCACATTGGTTATGTAGCAATACTTGGATCTTTACATCATAGTCCAACAACCCCAAAACTAAACAAATTTCCCCACCCTATGTATAGAACAGACCTACGCTGAGAGATTTATATTGCAAACTATGTATGGATTTCTTCCCATCTTATGGGATATGTAGTGATGCCCAATGTTTATCCTTGGATCCAGCCACAACAAAGAATAAAAATGTCCCATATTTTCTTATGCATAGGCTATACCTACAAAAGAAATTTCTAGAGATAAAAATAAAATGATTTCCACCCATGTTCCGATGCATGAGATAAATTTTCATAGGAATGTTAAAAATTGCCCCTTTCCCTATTAATAGGTTAGAATTGCATGAGGAACCTTCCAAGAACTATACATGGATTGATTCCCTCCCTTGTAGGACCTGTAGTGACCCACATATATCCAATTATATATCCAAAAAAAAAACATACCTTCCCTATTCATGGGTACTATCGACACAAGGATTATTTCAATAGCCAAATAGAGGAAGCATATATACATATTCCCAAGAAACTTCAGCTCTAAATTCCCATTTTGGATTAGGCAGTCTTCTTTCAAAAACCAAAATATGTTCTTGGAAAGGTCTGAATCCCCATAAACTTCCCTAGAAATCGAGAATGAAGGGCCAGTGTCTTCGGGACACCTCTATTTGACTATACATAATATACACTGATTGGATTTGAATAATTTTCCCACACAAAAGGCATATCAACCAGAGGAAAATTCATCATTAGGAGATGATTTTACTACCTCAAAATTCCTTATAATGTTTACTTCCCAAATCACTCCTTGGATTCAAAAACCCCCATATTGTACAACCTTCTTCCCCTTTATGAATGAAGATGATATAACATTTCTCATTAGACTATAAGGAAATTGAGAAATTTTGTACCCCCTGGTCAGAGTGAAGGAATCATAAATTTTTAAAATCTGAAATGTCCTGACAGTAAGACATTAAACTGCACCACCCATATCCTAGTTACACAATGTTAAAACAACACTATGCTTAATCCTTCCTTTACTCAATCCAAATTAATGTAGGAGTTTTTTCCCATTAATTATAAAATATGATATAGATTCCCTCATATATTTCATACATCGCCCCTTTGACAGACCACCCACTTTGGTCTTAAAAAGAAATCCAATTTCCCAACAAATTATCTAGACACCAGAAATGGAAGGCCAGTGTATTTGGGACACCATTGTTTGGATATGCACCATATGACTTAGTTGGCTCACCAAAAGTTTCCCAAAAAAAAATTCCTATCAACCAAAGGATAATTCATCCTCACTATATTATTTTACTACCTTTTTATTCCCCAAAATCATCATGTTGGAAATCATTATTATGGTTACTCTTCACTTACTTTCCCTATAACATGTTTCCAATTCAGAAATCATAAAACTAGGGTTAAAAAAATCCCTCATTTATGTTTGAACAATATTGGGTCATTCTCAGCCAATAAATAGTATTGAGTCCCTCACATTAAAATTTATGTTCATAGATGTTTCACCTAAAACTTGAGTATTTTTTCCTAGTTTGAATTAAATTAAACATCCCATGAAATGATACATGAATCTCTCCTAGTCAAAATTCCATAAGGGTTATCTAAGATAATATTATATTACTAGATTAATAGACCCACACTTCAAATGGTTTAGAAAAAATATCAAGTAATAAAAAATTAAAGAGGCATAAATCTTGTTAGGTTGAAAACCGGGAAAGGGAGGGATTGGAAAAAGTCAATTTATGTCGGCTAATAATGCACCATAATAGACATAGGAAAAAATTATGGTGATAACAAAAAATAATCAAAGTTAGTAGGGTTTTTTATATAACCCTAAAAATAGTTAGAACCATACGCATTGATCCAGTTGGATGAGGAAAAAATTTGAGCATTATCTAAACTCCCATTAATATCAGAATTTTTTTTACATAGGAATAGCCTCCTCTTAGTTTCGATCAGAACCCAATCTGATGGGGTGAATTTATTGGGTCCTAAAATTATTTATAGAAGAAGAAGATGATTCCATAAATTTTAAAAAGGGAGGAAAAGCAATATAAGAACAAGGCTGAAGGAATTTTTCGAAGGTGTGCGATTGCGAAGGAAAAAATAACTTCACAAACTACCTCTTTGCAAGGTGTTCTACCACTCTGTGAAGAACCTATAAACAAAGTTAGTTTTCAGAAAGTGTGGAACCAATGGAACTCTCAAATAATGTAAATATTTTTTAGGAAGTGTAATTGATTTCTACTCCCACAAACAAATGTTACCCAAAAAATAATTATTTCATGGGGAGAGGTAGTATCATCAGCCCCCACAAAAAAACGAAGTCATTTGTGTGACTAGGTTGGGATTTCAGTGTCTTCGAAGGACACACCTTCTTACTATGTCCTTCATTGGATCCCACAAAAGATGCAATGAGGCCCAGTGAGGATGACTAATGATGCCGGTATGTTGTCACTATGCTCTTCTATAAATATAACTTAAAGGGGATCTAAAAGTGGAAAAAGAGAATAACGGTAACAATGAAAAATGAAACTGAGGAGATTTGAAGTAACACACCATGAAAATCATATCCCTTCGATGATTCCCCACTGGTAAATCCCACCACACAACATTAAGGAGGAAATAATAACTAGTTTGATGGTTTGAAAACCCAAAAAACTTTTAGGACATAATTCCTATAAGGAATAAAATGAATAGAACCTTTTAAAATAGGTGTCCTTCATAGAAAAACTCAATATGTGTGGAACCCTACCCCACATAGCTAGACACTGTATAGAAGGAACTCGACCTCGTATAGGAAAATGATCTGCATGAAGAACCTGAATTCATGTAGTGAAATGATACACATGAAAAAACATGGTCCATGTACCATAATGGTACACCAATGTCCCCCTTAATTGCATAGATACACATAGGGGGAACCCCATACCACGTAATAACTTACTATATGGAATGGGGAATTCTAGGGAGATATGTTATCTAGATCCAACTGTTCTCTCCCACCGTGTTATCAACCCCCATGTTGGTCCCTCCATGAACCAATACACCATCATTAGGCTGAAGCCCATTACAAATCAACCTAACACATATGATATGATCATTGAGAATACCAGTTTTCCCTTTTGAGTTCACATACCCATGGAAAGTAGAGTAATGTAAGTAACCTTTGTATTAAGGCACACCCTATAAATATTTACTATAACAACCATTATCTTTATTACACAACTAAACATGATTTAATACATTAAATTTTCACTTGATACAACATGGAATATCGAGAGTTCAAGTGTCTTTAGGGCTTGAGAACATTACATAATGACTTAAAAAATGAAACACACCATCATTATTTTGCAACTTCCATTACAGGACCACTACATTCCCCCATACTTAGCATTTGATGGAAGAACTCGAGGACATGTATAAGAAATGGGTGAGCTATAAATCATTTTAAGGGAGTAAAAAAGGTATAACATGAAAAATAAAATACATGTTGGACTGTAGGCATATCAATAATGCATAAAAGAAACATGAACATAAAGGAACAATATAGTATGATTATCATAACATGGAAATGTGGCAACAACACTTAACATGGTATTAGCATGATCGAAGGATCATTGAACATGGAACATGAGTAATATCTCATTTCACTTGAATTAGAATGGGTAAATTCTCATTTCACTTGATGTATCATGCTACTAATCTTTACCCAATGCATTGGAGCACTATCAGGGCGCACCCTTCTTAAACATTTCATTTCATGCATAAGTGTGCCACATGGAGCATAGAACATGGAATCATTAAAGATCATAATATATTACATGATAAAGGAATGTGGAATTCATACATGGAACTCTATAATCAATAAGTAAATGTGCATAAATGTGAATAACCTTGATAGATAAATGGGCATGGTAATCACTACACAATGATTTTGGCTAGGAAAATGGCGGGGCAATTTCAGCAGCATAACAGTTTGACATAAGACATCATAAAATGGATGATGAGAGAGAAAAAGGTGCCACATAATATTTACCTGAAATGGAAATTATGGGGGTCATATAGATACATGTAACAAAACATGTAATGGAATTTGGATTCCTAATACAAAATAATTTCTGGAATGTAAATGAGGAGAGTGAAATTCCTTATGGAATTTCGACATGGTAACAGGTGTACATGGAAGGAATTAATGAGAGAGAAAAGGGTATCTCAACATTCAAAAATAATGTTGTCAGTATGGGGGTGGGGCGAAATCATACCCCAACATTTGTAATTGAAAATAAAAGGGAATAACTACATGATGAAATTTGGACAATAATGTGAAAGGAAAAAACCCTTACAGAATTTTGGCATGGTAACAGGTGAACATACGATGAATTAATGAGAGAGAAATATTAATCTAATAATTTCAAGAATATGGAGTGGAATATAATGGAGGTGATAAATCATACCCCAAAATTTTTACTTGAATGTAAAAGGGTTTTACATCATAAAGAAACTTGGATAAAAATAAGAAAGGAAGGAATCCCATATGAAATTTCGGCATGGTAATGGATATACATTGGGAGGAATTAATGATAGATAAATAGGTCTGTCATCATTAAAAAATAAATAGGGAAGTATGGGTGAGGTGTGAAATCATACCCCAACATTGTTAAATGAAAATAAAAGGGCATCATAACATAATGAAAATTTGGAAAAAATGAGAAAAGAAGAAATCCCTTACATGGAAGTGTGATTTCAAAGTCTTGGTAGGGGATTAAGAGAGGATTCGTGGGAGCTTGAAGAGCCTTGGGAAAATTTTAGAGAGATGAGGTCAGAGTTTGGTCAAGAACTAAGGGATTTGAGTGAATAGAAAGTAGGATCATGGGTGGGTTTATATAGGAAAAGAGAGGTAATTCTTTATTATTCAGGTTTTGGACCCTACACATTAAACTAATCAAAACCACAAACAATAACATGGTTTTTTCCATGGTTTTTAAAATAGGAGAGTGGAAAACAATATTTTATAATGTAAATGGCCAAACTGCTTAAAATAATAGGTTTTCTTATGTGGAGGTGAGTCACACTCTCAAAGAAATCATTTTAAGAAGATAAAATGTTTTATGAGTCTTCGAGGGTCCACTAAGTCTTTGTAAAATAAATAAAATAAACCTAAAATAATATTATTTTAATATTAAAACATATATTTTCCAAACTTTCAACTTATAGTATTTTATTACATTAATATTGGGTCATTATGATGTCATAAAACACATTTTATAATTAAATAGTATTTAATTTATTACCTTAAAATTTGACCCCCAGAAAATTTTGAAAAATTCACTATTAGATAATTTAGACATCCTAATTACAAAAATAATATTCATTTTATCTAAATAATTTTCTAAATATTTGAATTTTTAATTTTAAAATAAAAACAAGCATTTAAGGAAAATTCATGGGTTTTGACAAAAACAAATTTCAATCCTTAACAAAAATCACATTTGTATTCATAATAATTATACGATAATTTAAATTTAATAAAAAATTTTAATATTTTTTTATTAAAATATTATTTGATTAAAAAATCAATTAATTCATCAAAATAGATTTCATAATTGAATATAAACTAACAATACTATTTGTTCTCTAAAAAGTATTTACAACATTAAAATAATAAAATGAATCTTTATTCTTTCTTATATACAAAAAATAATGAACATAATCATATTTATAAGGTATTGTTACATAAACCCTTATAACACCCATATAGGACCGAAGAGTAAGGTGTGCAACAATAACACTCTGAGGGTGTCTCAGATAACATCGACCTGGTGGTAATCTCTATCAGCTTCCACTTCCCACATAGGCAGTTTCCTTTGCACTTTTTGTATTGAAGATCATCTTGGGCTTTATCAAGAGAGAAGCCTAATGATGGCAACTCCTTTTCAAGCTCAGAAAAATGGGCTTCGAGCGGGGAAAGTCTACTGGATGAGGCCATCACTTCCTTTTTTTTGATTAAATAGTATTTGTTAAAGCCCTATATTTATACTTATCATGTGATCAATGTTCAATGGATATTTTAGAAATGGTCACAATTCTTAACGGTATTTTAAAATCCAAAAACAAAAAAACAAGGATACTCATATTTTATATGACCATTTACTTAATGAGACATTTAATTAGATCAAGAGGAATTTTCATTAACAAAATTTTGGGTCGTTACAATATCCCCCCCTTAAAAAATGTCACCCTCGAAATTTCCTTTTCCCACAATAAAATAGATAAGGGTTACTCTACTTTATCACTTCCTTTGATTCCCATTATTCTTCTTCAAACTTTTGGTTTCACCACAACACCTTGACGAGGGGCATTGTCTTATATCCTAGAAATTTTTATCTATGATCTAATATATTCACTATATTATCTTTATTGGAGAGGTCATTATCCAAGGGTACCACCTCTAGATTGAGTACATGCGATGGGTCAGGTATGTACTTCCTCAAGAGTGATATATATAATACATCATGTATGTGAGATAGGTTCGGTGGGAGTTCTAGTCAATATACCACTTCTCTAATGTGATCAAGGATCTAAAAAAAGACGTTGTACCTTAGACTAAGATTTCCCTTATTCCCAAATATCATAACTCTCTTCCATGATGATATACAGAGGAATACCATTTCTCTAATATCAATCTTTAGGTCTAGTTGACGACTATCAACATAGATCTTTTGTCGACTCTGAGCAACTTTAATGTGCTCCTGGATGGTCTTAACCTTCTCCTCTGTTTCATCGACCTTTTCGGGACCCAAGAATTTTATATCCCCAACTTCATCCCAACATTCTGGTGTTCATCACCTCTTCCCATATAGGTATTCATAAGGAGCCATTTGGATGCTTGAGTGGAAAATGTTATTCTAATATAACTCAACTAGAGGGATATATTGATCCCATCCTCATTTGAAGTCAATTGAGCATTCTCTCAAGATGTCCTCAAGTGTTTGGACAGTCTGATTTGATTGGCCATTAGTTTGAGGATGATAAGACATACTAAATTTCTACTCACTACCTAGAGAAAGTTGAAGACTCTTCCAAATCTTATAGGTGAATATTGGATCTTGATCGGATACAATAGGTAGTTGTACTCCATGATACCTTACCATGTATCTTATGTATATCCATTATAGTTGATCCAGTGAGAAATCCTCCTTGATTAAAATAAAGTGTGAAGTCTTTGTAAGATGATACACAACAACCCAGATAGCATTGTTTCATTTGGATGTCTTTAGAAGTTTAGTGAAAATGTCCTTGGTGGCATTCTCCCATTTCCATTCTGGTATGGGTAATGGTTGAATCATCCCCATATACTTCTCCCTCTCAGTCTTCACTTTCTGACATACTATCACTTTGATGTATACTCAGTGATCTCCTTATTCATGTTATCCCACCAATAATTCTCTCAGATATCTCGATACATCTTTGTGTTTATTGGGTGAATGAATAAATTTGAACTACGTGCATCATCCAAAAGTTCCTTCTTTAACTCTGGATTTGATGAAACACATAGTCTTGACCCAAATCCAACAATTCCTTCTTCATTGACATTGAACTCTCAGAATTTCCCTTTTCTAATTGTTTCCACCTTCTTATGAATTCCCACATCATACTTTTTAGCATCCTTTAACCTTTACAAAAGAGATGGTTGAGCAATCATTTGTGAAAGGAATGATTATGTTCCATTCTTTATGATTCCCATCTACATCTTCATCAAATCTTAGAATATTGGATCCTATTAAATTCTCATCAATGATATAATAATTGGATCATTTCTACTTAGATCATCTACCACCATTTTCACTTTCCCAAGGGGGTAATGGATTGAGTAGTCATAGTATTTGATCATCTCTTATCATCTTCGTTGGTGCATATTCAACTCTTTCTGTGTGAATATATACTTGAGGATTTTGTGGTCTGTATATATGTCACACTTCTCCCCAAAGAGATAATGCCGCCTCATTTTTTAAGATAACATCACTCCAACCAACTCTAGATCATTTGTTGGATAGTTTATCTCAATAACTTTCAATTTCCATCAAGCACAGGCAACGACTTTGTCATTTTTCATCAACACACAACCCTTGCCCTTCTTAGAAGAATTAGTGAATACCACAAAAGTTCTGCACTTATGGGTAAAGTGAGCACATGCATAGTGATAAGCCTAATTTTCAATTCCATGAAGCTCTCTTCGCATTCATCACTCTAAGAAAACATTACTCCCTTCTGGGTTAGGTTGGTAAGAGGGTTTGAAAATCGTGATAAATTTCTCACAAATCGACGTTAATATCCAGCTAACCCAGGAAGCTATGGATATCCGTTACCGATGTTGGCCTCGAACATCCCTCAATTGGAAGATGTCTTAGAGGGATCCACAAATATCCCATTGCTTATGATTATATGGCCCAAGAATGAGACATACTTTAACCATAAATCACATTTGTTGTACTTTTACAAGAGATTATCCTTTCGCAAGGTCCCTAGTACAGTTCTTAGATGCTCCTCATGGTTATCCATGGTTTTGGAGTATATTAGAATATCATCTATAAAGACTTCCACAAATTTGTCAAGGTAATCTCTAAAGACTGTATTCATCATGTCTATGAAGATTTCTGGAGAATTATTGAGTCTAAAAGGCATTACTATGAATTCATAGTGCATGTACCTTATATGAAAAGTAGTCTTTGGGATATCCTCCTTCTTCACCCTTACATGGTAATATCCCAACTGAAAATCTACCTTGGATAAGTATTATGCTCCATGTAGCTAATAAAACAAGTCATCAATTTGGGGAAGATGATACTTGTTATTTATCATGATTTTGTTGAGTTCACAATAATAAATGCAAAGGCGCATTGACACATCCTTCTTCTTGATGAAGAGGACAGGTGCACCCCATAGTAAAGCACTTGGGCGTATAATCCCTTTATCTAGATTATCTTGTAGTTTTTTATTTAGATCCACAAGCTCCACAAAATCCATTCTATACAGACTCTTGGATAATGGAAATGTCCCAGGTATAAGGTCAATTGGGAATTCAAAATCTCTTTTTGGAGGAAGATCATGAAATTTCTCGGGAAACACTTCAGTGAATTTCATTACAATAGGCATGTCTTTAAGGATGGTTTCTTCCTGGTAGTCAATCATATAAGCTAGATATGCATGCGCGTAGTGTAGTAATATCCATGCTTAATATGATAGTGCTAAGGAAGATTCCTCATCCTCCTTGCACTTGTATAGAATCAGGGGTTGATTCGCCATATGGAGAGTGATTTCCCTCCCATGGAAATTTATGTTAGATCTATTATAAGGAAAGACAATCCCTGCTGATAATTGCATCAAATTCCACTAGATGGAGTATTATGAGGTTCCCCATAAAGTTTAGTTAATATATTATGACTGGGGAGGAGTTATATTTATGGGATGCAATGATTGCCCCATTTTCTGTTCTCACTAAAATCTTTACTTCCCTGATTTGTGGTGGTGTTGGGATTGTTCTATTAAACTTTTGGGATATAAAAGAATGCGTAGAACCATGGGAAATAATCATACCTTCCACTTTTTGATTCTAGTTCTACTCTATACATTATATACTTAGGGATTAGTATCTTAAATTCTTAAACACATAAAGGGGAATCCAAAGACAAAAAAATGACTTATAAATTACTTTTATTTCCTTAACATATGAATCGGTAGGATTAAATCTATGTTGTCAATGATCTACTTCCCAACATTTATTATTAGGGGAATTTTTTTATTACCTTAACAATGGTTCATAAAAAGCTTGTTAATTTACCAAAGCATATCCCCTGATAGTGTCGTAACCAGGAGTCCAGCAAGGCCTGTTGTCGTGTACCAGGATAACTCGGGTTAAGCCTGAAACTCCTTATCAGAGTTTTTACTCCTAGGTACATTTATGCTAGAGTTTCCTCTACCTTCTCATATCTAGAAAGGGATATATTTTCTAGATAAACCACTTAATAAATAATCACCAAAACATAGGTATGTTTTTACTATACTTAGTCTTAACCCTAAGGCTTTTACTAGGTGTTTCTAATCCTAATCCAAAAAATAACTAAACCTACCCACTGATACCAACTATAACAACCCTTCTCTTTATTACACACTTAAAAATGATTTATTACATAAAATATTCACTTGATAAAACAGTAAATATATATATGTATAGGGTGTTTGGGTCTTAGAAACATTATATAATGACTTAAAACATAAAACACAACATCTTTATTGAAAAATTCCTCTACCTGACCACTACATTCCCCCGTACATTGCATTGCATGGGATAACCTGAGGAAATACATAAGAAAATGGAGAGTTATAAATCCTAGTAAAGGAGTAAACAAGGCAAAAAATGAAGAATATAATACATATTTGGTAGTAGGAATATTAATAGAGAATAAAGGGAGCATGAACATAAAGGGAGGATATAACATTGTTATCATAACATGGAAATGTGGCAACACCACTTAAAATGGTATTAGTATGAGCCAAGGCTCATTACACATAAAGAATTAGAAAAACATAATTGCACTTGAATTATAATGAGTAAACCCTTATTGAAATTGACATATCATGATACAAATATTTACCCAATTCATTGGAGCACTATTAGGGCGCACCCTTCACAAAACATTTCATTTCATACATAAGTGTGCCACATGAATCATACAACACAGAATCATTAAAGATCATAATTTATTCCATGATAAAGGAATGTTGAATTTATAAATGAAACTCTATAATCAATATATAAATGTTCCTAAATTTTAATACCATTTATATTGAAATGGACATGGTATTCACTACACAATGATTCTGGCATGGAAAACAGCAGTTCAATTTCTGCAGCATAAGAGCGTGACATAAGACTTTATAAAAACAGTTGATGAGAGAGTAAAGGATGTATCATAATATTTATATGAATTGGAAAGTACTAGGATAATATAGATACATGTCCCAACATAATTAATGTAATTTTTATTCCAATACAAAAGAATTGCTTGAATGTAAATAATGAGAGAGAAATTCCTTACAAAATTGCAGCATGGTAACAAGTGTACATGGGAAGAATTAATGAGAGATAAATGGGAATCTCATCAATAAAACATAAATATGGAAGTATGGAAGAGGTGAAAAATCATACCCCAACATTTTTAATTGAATATATAAGGGCATAACAACATAATGAAATTTGGAAAAAAATGAGAAAGGAAAAAAACCATTATAGAATGTTTACATGGTAATGGGTGTACATGGGAGGCATTAATGAGAGAGAAAAATGTATCTAATCATTTCAGGAATAGGGAGGGAAATATAAGGGTGGTGTGAAATCATATCCCAACATTTTTAATTGAATTTAAAGGGTATTACAACATAAAGAAACTTGGATAAAATTGAGAAAGGGAGGAATCCCTTATGAAATTTTGGCATGGTAACAGATATAGATTGGGAGGTATTAATCATAGATAAAGAGGTATATAATAATTAAAACATAAATATGGAAGTATGGGGGAGGTTAAAAATCATACCCCCACATTTTTAAATGAAAATAAAAGGGCATGACAACATAATGAAAATTGGGCAATAATGAGAAAGGAAAAAAAATCTCTTACTTGGATCTCTGATCCCACGGGATTGGGAGGGGATTGAGAGAGGCTTCTTGATATATTAGGGTGATTTGGGAGGATTATAGAGAGATGAAGGTAGAGGTGATTCTATATCCATGGGATTTTACTGAATAAGAAGTGGGAGTTTGGGTGGAATTATATAGGAATAGAGAGGGAATTCTTAATTATTTAGGTTTTGGACCCTACACATAAAAGTAATCAAAACTAGAAACCATATCACGGGTTTTTCCTGTGTTGTTTTACAAAGAGGAGTAAAAAACAAAATTGTATAAGGCTAATAGCCTATATTATTAAAATAATTTGTTTTATTATGTGGAGGCGAGTCATACTCTCAAAGAAATCATTTTAAAAAGATAAAATGTTTTATAAGTTTTGGAGGGTCCACTATGGCTTTGAAAAATAAATAAAATAAACCCAAAATCACATTATTTTAATGGTGAAACATATATTGGCCGAAAATAACACTTATAGTATTTTATTACACAACTATTGGGTCATTATGTTGTCATAAAACACATGATATAATTAAATGATATATAATTTTTACCCAAAAATTCAACCATCTTAGAAAATTATGAAAAATTAACCATTGGATAATTTCAAAATTATTATTCCAATAATAATATTCATTTATATAAATAATTTTATAATTTTTATAATTTTTACTTTTAAAATAAAAACCAACTGTTATAAAAAATTCCTCAGTTTTGACAAAAATAGCATTCAAACCATAATAAAAATCACAACTATATTAATAATAATTATAAGATCAATTATATTTAATAAAATTTAATTTAGTAATAATATTTAATTAAAATATTATTTAATTAAAAAAACCATCAATTTCTCAAAATAGATTTCATAATTTAATATTAACTAAAAATACTATTTGTTATTTAAATACTATTTAGAACATAACACTAATAAAATTAATTTATATTATTTATTATATAAAAAAATAATGAACATAATAATAGTGCTATGGTCTTATTACATAATGCCTTATAACACCCACAAAGGAACGAAGGGTAAGGTGTGCAATGGGGATAGACTCTTGGGGTGGCTCAAATTACATCGCTCGGGTGGTAATCTCTATCAACTCCCACTTGTCCTGTAGGCATTTTTGTTTGAGCTTAACGCATTGAAGATTGTGTTGGGATTGGTCAAGAGAAAAGCCCAATTGTGCCACCTCCTTTCCAAGCTCTAAAAAATGGGCTTTGTACGAGACAAGTCTATTGGATGAGGTCGTCACTTCCTTTTTCTGAGTAAATTGGATTTGTTAAAGCCCTATATTTATACTAACCACGTGATCACTGTTCAATGACTATATTTGCAACGATCACAACTATTAACAATATTTTGAACTCAAAAAACATAAAAACAAGGTAGTGTATGTTTTATATTACCATTTTTCATAATGAGACATTTAATTAGATCAAGAGGAAGTTTCATTAACAATTGTTTGGGTCATTACCTTTTCAATTTTATATTCCCATGGTAACTCAGGTTTCGACCTTTGGGAACTCATTTGAACCTACCCTTTCAATGGATTTAGGAAAATCACTAGCCTTTCCCTTTGATGAGGGATAGTGTCAAATATTCCCTTCCTTCTCAGGACTAATTTTATGGCACTCTATAGGAGATAAGTCGTTAGCCTTTATTATAGAAGGTAAAACCTTTGATCCTATTTTCCTCTACGAGAGGCATATTCCGATAGTTCACCAAATGTGACTATATTGGATATGAAAAAGCTGCACCATCCATCAGAAGATAGGGTAGGATTATGTGATCATCAGATCCACTGATTCCTCTTTTTTTCACACCGAGCATGAATCGCATGGGATTATAGGTTAGTGGTGATTATGACATCAACATGATACCATTACCCTATAATTGGAAGCTCCCATTTGTAATCCCCAACCATTCCCCCCAAATTTCCAGCTCCCATGTGTAATCCCCAATCAAATTCCCCCAAATGGAAAATTCCCATGCTTAATCCCAAACCTTGCCCCTCAAATGGGAAATCCCATGCGTATTACCCAGTCATACTGAACAATGTTGGATTTTATTACCAACTAATTGGGATACGTAGGATGCCTTTTTTGACGTCCAAACCCACCACCCCAATCACCCAAGTGTTCTCTAGGCCATATTCCTCATAGGTTCATATCCACTCCTGAGACCACATCTCTTTCAGTCCCCTTAGGACACCCTGAAATAATCCCCCCACCATCCTAGACCAGGAAAAATCCCTCTAGAAGTTCTTACCGTAGGACGTTAAGATTCATGATTGGGTCATTTTCACACAACCTTGAAAAGGAGACGTGTCCAATTAAGCGACATTGAACCACGAGGGTTCTGATTCCTCTCACAATGGTACATAGTAAGCCCATATTATGGGTTGAATACCAATATAAAACAACTTTCACCCCCTTGTATGATCATAAACTCTAGGGCGCCTAATCAGGCGGCTTAAAACCAGCAACATCTTAGTAAATGACCAATGGATCCCTGATTTTTTCACAAAAGGGTTACATTGATGGAAAACCTCTGATACATACAGATCCTTCCATCTATGGATAAACTCATAAATATACATATGATTCTAAACCAATGTATGTTTATGAGAAATCATTATCTAATGGTAATCCAATGACACATACTTGGGAATGAAGATGGATTCATGAACATATCTTTAATCTATAATATTATCTTAGAATTGGAAATATATCCCCCCTAAAGTGTGTGATGATATCTAATTCCCATCATCTCCACTAATGGAAATTATTAAGTGTTGTTGGCCATGTTACCCAATGATTGCGTACCTCTGGAAATTTGGTCCATGAATCATGAATGTGATATCCATTTGGCATTTACAGCTCTATGAAAAAAAGACATCGAAGATTATTTGAGGAGATTGTACCCACCGTCAATGATTGCACATCATTGACCCCCTTGAAATCCTCCATTAGGGACAAAAACATGCCTATAAGGGAAATGTAATGGTGAATCTGATGTGAATGACATTATTTGTTACCAACATCACATAATAAAAAGGATACACTACTAGTTATTGTCAAACCCATTCATTATTTACCTAGTAGAGCTCTTCGGTGGAAACAAAAATGTTGATAATGATGTGAAAAACATGTATACAGAAAAAATTTATAAGTTATAAAGGATATACTACCCAGTCCCCATTAGACTATTTCATTCCTAACCTCGGTTTAACTATTCAGTGGGAACAATGTTGAATAATATATTCTTATATTAATATATTTTTATTTATTTATATAAAACTATTATTAATTTTCCTTTTATTTATTTTAGGAAGGGATCATTAATAATGAATCCAACAGTGTTAAACAAATCATCCCCCAAAAATATGGTTCAATTTTTTCCCAAAAACGTATGCGATATAATAATAATATTTTGAATTTCAATATTTTTATAATGATTTTATGTGTTTAGTATATTTAAATATTGTTTTATGTCATTTTTAATTAAAAAATAAGTTAGGGTGAATGTTAATCAAACAAAATTATGGTCATATTTCCACACCATATCTGATGGAAATTATATGAATCATCTTACCAAATTCATTAGGGTAAAAGTTTCTATTTATCATTATTTTTCACTCTATAAAATCTATTATATAGTAAAAGATTTTATATTCTTCTTTATATTCCTCGTAACCTAAACATGTTTTTATTCATGATAATAATTATGACATTTTTTTATTAAATTTCATTATATTTTTTTAATGTACAATTATTTAGGTAATTTAAAAATAAATTTTTTTATATTTTTTTGTTAATTTATTATATTTTTAATTTGATTAATATTATATATAGAGGTATAAATAAAATAATAATGGGATTCGAAACTCATGAACTCCACCTTGTTTCCCAGGATGATGTTACTAGCCTAGTTCTTAGGAAAGAGTATCAGTGTCGTGTGTGTGGGGAGGGTTTTGGACTATTTATAACTCATTAATTTAGCTATTCCCTAGGGTAATTCTCTGTATTAACATATATTTTAGGTTTTACTTATTATATCCCTCTAGTAGCTCAAATGGAATTTATTTTGATGAAAAATAAAATTCATGTGAAAGGGAACACAATCTATAAATAGGGGATTCATATAAAAATTTGGGATATAAATATAACCTCTCTAAAAAATTTATTAGTTATTTTATATCATAAGATGACTGGATATGTACTTTGTGAGATTTCATTAATGGAAAGATAAAGTAAAGAGAGAAAATAAGAAATTTTATAATCTTTTAGAAATATATTTATTGGTTTAATATTGAAATATAAATATGAAAATTTATATAATTTTAAAATAAATTAAAATAGAGGTATCTAAAGAAGGGAGTGATGGTTGGCCTAGGTATGAAAACATCGATGGGTGTTTCTCATAAATGTTTATTTTTTAGGATTTATTTTGACCTCTATATTGACATTTTTGTTTTATAACTAAACATTGAAATTGACACTTATAGAGTGAGTGAATATGATTTAGAGGATATATTTCATATGTGTATTAGTTATTTCATTATTAAATGGGTGAATAATATCTTTTTAGTATAGTTTCCTTACAAAATTTTAATTTCATTATTTCTTCATATTAATTTCTACTCATGTTTCTTAGTTTTTTTAGTTACATGCTAGTTGAGTTTCCATATGTTTGGTATTTGGATATTATTTTTTCTATATGATTTGTATCTTTACTGATTATAGTGGTTTTCATACTTAGTGTCCTAGTTTATAGAATAGTATAAGATTTTTCATAAAAAAAGTGTTTAAATTTCTTGATCAGTTCTGGTGAGCATGCTATAAATTTTATTTACATTTTTTTATAAATTATTATTATTTTTACAAAACATTCCAGTTTTCTCAATGTAGTAAAATCAAATATTGAAATTTTGATAAATAATTTGGAATTTGTTTCTTATTATATACTATAATATGATATCAAATTAGAAAATAAAATCTAGTGTTATAAAAAAGAATTTGACATATGGTCTTGAAGATCAGAAAAAAATGTTTATCATAATAATATTTTCAATGTTGTTAATTGAATAATTTAGAATTTTTCCTTTACATTGTTCTTATAGAATTTTATTTTTGGGAAATCGAGGGTCTTGGAAAAAATATGTCACTTTTGAAAGTAAATTTCAGATAGTGTTTTTTATAATATTGATATGTAAAATGGATTTGTTTTGAAGGTTTCATGTTTTATAAAATGGAAATGGAATTGTAATTTTAAAATTGAAATTCATTTTTTAGAAAAATGATTTTTCACTGGTGAATATTTTTTAAAAGTTTTATATTATTGTCCCTTTATGATCCGATATTGAGGAATATATTTAATTGTATTGGCTTTAGGGACATTTCATTAGAATTTGGGTAAACATTTAGAAGCTTCATGGGAGTTTTATGATTATCATATCATTTGTGTATTATTATTTATTAGTTATTATGGATTCGTAAAAGTTTATGGTATCCTTAATTGGATACATGATGATGGTTTAAGATTTAAGGATATAGTGACATCATGATTTTTTGAAGGAATGGTTTGTTCTGATGTAGACAGAGATTATTCTATAATGATTTATGGAGTATTAGTTAGATGTTATTGAACCATTATGTTAAATTATGATATTGGATAATTAATTATTTAAATGATATTTTACTTAGAAAATTTCGATTAATATTACTAAAAAATGTTAAATTATGATATTGAATAACTATTTTGTTTATGTTGTACATACAGATCTATGTTATTTTTTCTTGTGTTTTTTATACTAGGGTCTCCAATATATATTTATTTTTTATACTAGAGTATATATTGTAATTTTAAATCATCTATAATGTTTGGGTTCATATAGAATAGGTTTAAAACAAAATTAATGTTTTAATGAATATAATGGGATTTTAAACAACCACTATTTTAGAAGTGAAATTTGGATTTCCAAAAATCCCCTAAAAATTGGAAAACCAAAATGAAAAGAACATTTCCTGAAATTTTAATAAAACTATCACTAAATTTTAAATAATGACATAAAAATATTCCGAATAATTAATCTCACTATAATTTCTATAAACCGTTACAAAACTATTTTGTGGAAATTCAAACTACCACCAAATTAAAAATTGACCAACTCTAGTAGAAACTTTTCTTATATAGTGTCACAAAGTAAAGACAATATTTTTAATTCATAATTGGTATCTAATTTATCACATAATATAATTTCTAAAATACTATATAAATATCTACATTTTTAAAGAATATATGTAATTTTTTAATCTTGAATATTAATAAACTATAAAAGTGATATATTAATAAAATTACAAGGTTTTTCATATATAAGGTCCCTAAGAATTACATATATTGTTTTCTTATATTGAAAAAGAAATTGTAAAGGTAAATAGGTAAATTAAAGGATCAAAGAAACCAGTAATTATAAATCTTCATCCTATGAATCTGATGATCAATATTGTGAGATAAATAAGAATGAGGGTTTCTACATTACACGTGCTGTGATATTCTATTGATGGTGACAAAAATAAAATTTAATTGGATGATTCTATATAAGATATAGTCATAATTTCATTTAATCTTTATATTTTATTATCATGTTCATTAGATACAACTTGTGTCTCCCACACATATATATATATATATATATATTTAAATATAGAAACTAGAAATATTTTTGGAGATTCTTAGAGATGTAGTGGATCTATGAGTTTCCAATAGAGAAACAAATACGTCATTACTTATATAATACTATCATATCATAACAATAGGTGGGATTGATTATTATATTGTATATCTATTATTATGTGCATGACATTAATAAAACATTATTGAGTCATGTTTAATCACAAATGGTTTTAGATTATGGAATAAAACATCTAAATAATGCCTTATATAAAATCTCAATTTATTAAATCCTATATTGGTAATAAATTATTAATATAAACAAAATAACTCATATTTCACCCTATAGTGTCGTTGGTGACTTAGTCTTGTATACAACAATCACTTTTCAAAGATATGTTAATATTGGTTTTTATACTACTGAGTTTAAACCCTTTCATAGTTGTTATATTTTCTAATAGACTAAGTAAACAATAATAAATAAAGGTGAATGAGCCATAAATATTATATAATTAAGTAAAAATGGTATATGTATACCATATAAAGTTAAAGATATGGTTTTTCATTGTTCAATAACTTTAATTATGAAATTAGTAGATATGTATATATATAATCAATAATGAAAAAGTCAATTAACTTTTAAGATATTTAAGGAATATAAAAGTAAATTAGTGAATTAAAATGGAAAAAATATAATGATCCTCCAATAATATATATGTATATAATATAAAAACTATGAAAATTTTGATTATCATAAAGAGTTTTTTTCTATATCTATAATTATATAGTGATATTGATGATGATTCATATAAATTATTTCATAATACATTTTTTGAAAAGGAATCATAAATAATAGAATATACACTTAACCAAGTGATCTAATTAAGCAGACAAACATAATCTCTTATTAGAAATATTATTCAAATAATCCCATCCTTTATCATATTTTAGTATAGGGATGTAAAGTTTATATTAAGGTTAATTCTATAATATAATTTAATTAAGATACAAAATGTACATCCATGAAAAATATCCAAAATTAAAAAAGAGATATTAACTATATATTTCATTATATAGAAACAGAATAGTCTGAAGACATTCAATATTTATAGAAATTGAGAATATCTACAATGAATATAGAAGGTGTAATAATGACTTAAATAATTCAAGGATCAAGATGCTAAAGTTATATATGAGTGGTCATTTGAATAATAACTACAGGAGATTATATATGTAAATGTTTTAGTGACACAAATACCATGTATGATAAATAAGGAAATTCGAGAACCTGAGAGATATGATTTTCTTCTAATTAATAAATATAATAATTTTATTCCATGAGGATAAAAAACTCCAAAAGTATAATAATTAAGTAAATATAAAGATAACATGATTATTGTTTTTTAAAATGGATATCAAAACAACATTCCTAAATTAAATATTATTGAATATTCCTACCTAAAGTAACCATAAGGGATTATGAAGTCAATAAAATTAAATATAGTCTCCAAGACAAAATATACATTTATGGATTAAATTATGTATCTAGTTTATGAAACAACCATTTCAATGATACTGTATTAGAATTTTGTTTCATTATAAATGTATGTAATACTTGTGTATAAAATAGGTTAATAGGAGTGAATATTTTTCATAGTTTCATATGGTGATGATATATGAAAAACATATTCTGGGATTACAGTCAATTATATAATTTTTAAATTAATAATTATTTACTAATTACATAATTAAGTATTCAATATTTTATGGATCAAGATCTATATAGATAAATTTAAGTGGTTTATAGAATTAGGTAACACATATAATTTGATAGTGTACTGAAAAATACCCAATAAAACATTCCATGTAAGGATTCATGACTATTTTACATATAATAAATATTTTAGGAAGATGTCACTCCAGATACAGGAAGGGAAAAATTAATGGAATAATTTTTCCTCTATAGATTAAATATATCATATATACCATTTTTTAAAGTAATCATGTTTATATCCAGAATATTTTTGGTGAACAACAATTGGAATAATTTTAAACAATCCTTAAGTGTAAAAATGATATTTTTCTATAATATAGAGAGGGTATAAAACTAGTAATAATAGTATATAAATATAAACATATTTAAATTAGTCAACATGGTATGATATATCGATTATTGGAAGTACGTAAATGGATCTCATAGTATAATATGGTTTTTAATTATATAATATCTAACTATAAAATAACTTCTAATGAAGAAAAAAATTTAAATATTGAACTTTATCTGAAACATTGACATAGTATCTCACAACATAGATCCTATATCTTTGTTATATGATAATATTAAATATTTTTTTTTAAATTATAGTAGATCATAATAAGAAACAAAGAACATATTTCTAAAGGATAATATCATGAAAGGATTTACTCAACAGGACAAAGTCATAATTAATAAAGTATATATGAAGGGAATTGAAATAACTGGGTGAAAAACTATTGTGAAACCCTATAATATTATATCTAAGGGATAGTGCTACTTTTATCCAATTTATATATTCTAGAAAAGGGGTTTCCACTCAATTATCAAAGAAACATATATGATATGTTTGTCATGATGACCTTCCTAAATAGCTATGTTTTATGATGAACACTAATGTGGGAACCAAAATTTGTAACAAATTTTTCTTTTTACTCTATAGGTAATGATGTACATGTTCATAATTTTATTGTGAACACTATTATAAAAAGTGTTTAATAAAAAGAGATAAAACATGATAATCACCTATATATATTTATTATATATTTATTTTTCACAAACCATGATTTCAATTTTTTGATGTATTATAAATATAACATATAATGTAATTATAGGATGGTATTTAAGGTTTGTAAGTGTTCTCAAAGGGGAGTATTCTAATAATATATATGTAAATGTTATAAAAATAAAATGTTCTGGTACAGATTCATGGGTTTTGGATACTGTGCGTGCATCACCCTTTTTTCTGATAAAAAAATACTTAAAAAGAAAATAAAATTGATGAAAGATGTAATAGATATATCTATTGGTAATGCATAAATAATTTCTAGATATGTGGTTTGGAAATATAATGTACTACTACATAGTTGAATATTTCTTGACAAAAAAACCTATTATAATTTTATATCTATAAATAGAAATATGATTTCTAAATATTATTCAGAAAACATTTGATTTAGATTAAGTATTAGGAACAAGAGTTGTTCTATATATAAAAATGCAATTTTTTATCAAATTTTAATTATAGAATTTTTTATATATTTTCAATAATGATAATGATTTATATAACATTAAAGAAAATATGTTTAAAGTGGATTGAAACCTATTTAGTAATGAACCAAAAACATGAATAAAATTTTACCGCAACTTTATAAATTTATTATTTTTTGAATATTATCTAATTTTTTTATTTTTAAATGAGCTATAGTAGATTTAACTTAAAGATGAATTTAGAAATATTTTGAATATTTTTAAAGAAAATGGAACAATACAAAGAGTAGTCATGTACCCAAAACTAAAATTCTTCTATTGAAGAATGAATTGAAGCCTTTTGAGATTAATATATAAATATGGAGGATATGAAACATTGTGACGTGGTCTACTATTACCAAACTAGGGATAAGAATGAATAATCTAAGTATATGTAGAAGTAATACTTACATCAAATGTGCCTCTATACAATTAATTCCCATAATGGAGAATTTGTTATACCTAGACCACCAACCATGAACCTTAATTTATTATTCAAAAAATTTATCTAGTTCTATATACATGTAAATGGAAAATAAGATGATAATTCATTGTTTCATGGTAAAAATACCAAAACCATAGTTGTTTTTTTATTGGAATAAACTGAACATAAGATGTAGATATATTTAACTATGTTCCTATATTTTTCATCATAATGAAGATACATTAGAACAAATTAAAGGAGGATTATTAGTGTTCTTGTCTCAATACTAGAACCTTAAAATAATGCGAAAATTTTGAAAAACCTCCTGATTTTTTATACTTAACCTTCATACTATATTAATAATTTTGTGAAAAAACATTCCTAGAAGATATTTGATGAGATTAAAACCAAAATGAAATTTTTATGAATGATCTATGATCTCAAGTATTTAATTGTTTTTTAAATGAAGATATTTTCATCCAGGACACAACTTAGGCCATTTTTCTGTGAATATCGTCAATACAAAAAATAAATCTTAAATCTTAAGGAGCCATGATGTAATGTTTTTTTCTCCAACAGGAGTGTCTTTTACAGAATTTTTAAGGGTGAGGATAAATGATGGAATAATTAGAAATTAGACTTAGATTAAGGAATCCATCCTTAGAAATACCACCTTTGGGTGAAAAACCTTAAGAAATGATTCATATTGCATATTCCAAGACTAGGGGTATTAATGAATAAGCTAATGAAGCTCGAGTAATTGTTTAAGAATAAAGATGGATGATTGTATTGTATATGTATATGAATTCAAGAATTATGTTATATGAATCAGGAATTATATGTTTTACATTAAATATTTATAAAAAATATACTGAATTCTGCAAATGAACTAGAAAATGAATTTAATAGAAATGTGATATTTTGATTAATGGATGTTAACCCTTAATTTTTCCCTGACATTGATAAAATTATGTTTATATAGGAAAATGAAAATTGGATAGTACTTATTAACCTAGAACTGATTATTGATTTTTTGAAAAAGTGGAATAAGTCATCATGGATGATGTTTATATCTTGTTGTATTTAAGGAATATATTTAGTAATCATTTAAATAAGGAAGCATGCATGTATTAAAAAATTAATTATGGTAATTGATGTTATTACCATGTTTCAAGAGAATATATGATGAGTGTATTTAGATTTTTGGAATGTAAAAACCAAGAGTTAATTTATGATATATGGGGGATCAATGTTAAGCTAATTTCATGAACTTGTTTAAATTTTTTTCATTTTCATATTTTATAAGGGTTATATGGTTAAAAATTTATGGAAATTTTAAGTTAAACTATGGATAATGTTTGTGATATTAAAGTATTATCTCACCACATGATGATCTATGAATATAAGAAAACATATGATAATAATTTCTGTGTGATAAAAAATGATAGATGGATTGATATATCATTATTTTAATGGATCATATGACCAGTTAGTACTTTAGGAATGCCAAATTCACCTTCATTATTTGGTGTACAAGATAAAGTGGGAATCGAGCAAGGAATAACCAAAGGGTAAAATTGTGCATACGGAATGAAATAAAATCAAGTAAGTATATATTCTTTTTAATTTTAATCATCTTTAGGAAAAAAGATCTTGAAACAAAAAATTTTATCCTATAACCTTCATTTATAATGTATCCAATGGCCCCTAAGATCATCATATATTTATGGATTTGTAATCGTTAAATTTATACTAACCATGTTCTATATCACTCTCAATAATATCTTTATAGTCATATTTCCCTTCCATGACAATGTTTTCACTTCCCACTTATGTTCTGCAGTGTGTGTTACTTTGGGTAACCATTAAGTTTGCAACTTTCAATTTTTAATGGAAGATTTAGTATTAATTTTTATGACACGAATTTCAATGAAAAGGAACATATGAGTATCAAAATATTAATAACTGAGAAAAACTTCTAGAGAGAAATTAATTTTAGGGGGGGAGGGTATACTATAACACCCTATGATTTTGTTATTTTTTTTGAATTAAATTATATTTTAATATTTTTCATTTTATGCAACACTAAATATATATTTTGTTATACAAAATCACTATATGTTGCTACTGTTATATGCATCACCAAGTAAATCACAAGGTAAATGAAAATCTTATATTATCTTTTAGTACATGAAACCCAATGTTTTGCGTATATTACACAAAATACAGTGTCCCTTTTATATCTTTCATAACACGAAAGGTCGAGTTTCACCGAACTAAAAAATACAACTAATATTATTATAAAAATATTATTAGAGCTACCACATTTCCATGGGAATAAAATTCATGATTAATTTAATCTAAATATTAAAAATATTATTTATACATTTAAATAAAATTTTCCATTTGGTTATAAATTAGATTATGTTAATGAAATAACTATTTGAAAATACAAAAATTATTTTTCTAAGGAATTTTTTTCTATATACAATTATAATTTTATATAGATAATTTAAAAAACCAATTTTGATTATGTTTTAAATAAAATTAATATATTAATGACTATTTTTATAATCACCGAATATATTTGATAGGTATAAGATTCGAATAAGTTCAATCATTTCAATAAAAATATGTTTTTTTCTAAATGGTAATTTTACTGTATTTTAATAAAGAACCCATTTTAAATATAATTATTGAACCTTTTACCATTTGAAATTAAAATATAAAAATAATGTTTCAAATAATAATATAAAAATTTATTATGGGTCATTTTTTGGTATTTTTCTGAGAAGTATCATTTTTTTGATGAATAGTGAAAACCTGGAATTTTAATTCAAAAATTCTTTTTCATATAACTTATTTTTGTATCTTAATTATGTTTTAAGTTGGTTTTAAATTTTAATTATATACATTATACATAAATTAATAAAATTTAGGTCTTTGGGACCAATTTTACAATGAAATTGGATATAAAAACATTGAAATGTTTTGCACCTTTTCACCTTAAAACGCCACATTATTGTCCTGTCTGTGGGATTAATTTTAAATTAATTTCTTAATATTTTGTTTTTGGAATTTGTAAAATTGTATTCAATATTTAGAATAAGAAAAATTAGTATTCTATATAAAGTTCAACATAGTTTTTTATAAAAAATATTTGTGAATGTGATTATAATTAATTACAACGATTAAGAGAAAAATTAGCTCAATAAAGAGTAATACTTACACATAATGCCCAAAATTACCTAGAAACATCTCAAAAAGAAATTTTATGTTAATAATTATACCATATACAACATTGTATTTTATTCGGATTATTATTGGCGCCACTTTTCAGGGTGAAACCATAGGTGGAATTTTCCCTTTCTATAATTTACAATAATGTCACTCCTCCTATAATATAAAAAGACACTCCCCCTTACCCTTATTCAAACCTCTCAAGACCTTTGGATCAAAAAATATCTTCTAAAATACCTTAAAATATCCCTAAATTAATATTATAAGAAAAATTTGGGATATAAATCCATCCAAGTAATCCCTTTTGTGAAAACTAAGAGGAGTTACCTAAGAAGAGGTAACGTCCTTCCTCAAGAATCTTTAATTTATTTTAATTATCCACCACCTAAAATATTATTATTCAATTATTATATAATAATCATAGTATCATAAATATAATTAAATATTTTTATTCTAAGGATTTACCTATTCTTACACACACTTCCATCTAATGGGTAACCGACTTACCATTCTTGTGTAGGGAAGACTACTGCCTCACGAAATGATGTTGTTCATTTTTCCTTTACCACCTCTCAATATTGGGAATTTTGATAGAAAATAAATTTATATATTGAACATATATATATATATATATTATATGATGTATTTAATATTTTATATTTTTTATATAAGACACAGCTTCATGCTTTTTATTTTGTGTATATATGATAACATCATCTGTGGTTGTGTGGACTACCACCTCCTCAATGCGATGTGATTCTTTCAAACTTCAAATAAAATATATTAAAGATGGTTTTTGTGAAATTATATGATATATATTAAATAATATTTATACTATAATGATATTATATGTATATATATGTTGATGTATATTTCATTAAATTTCTTTATTTCAATATAATAATAAAACAGAAATAACGTTCATGTGTATGTACGACATACCGTCTCCATGAACAGTGCATTCCATTTCATATTTATATAATTTATATGTTATTATAAATACATATATATTGAATATATGTAGCATTTATATCATATTTTATAGTTTATAAATAATAAAATCATGATCAAAGTAAAAGTATCAAGAATAACTAGCAAAAACTAGTATGAAAAACAAAGTAGATAATTCACAAAGTGTAAATTAACATGGTATTGTAAATAAGCATGTAATATAAAGTAGTAATAAAATAATAAATGGTATTATATATAATAATATGGTTATGTGGTAGATTTATAATAAACTTATATTTATTACATTGGCGTTATTAATGTGTATGAAGAATTTCAATACACAAGATAAGAGTTTTCTCATCTCACTTCTTATATTTATGAGATACATGCCTTATTCACCTATAATTTATTTTGTATGGAATATATAATTCACATGGATGTATTATATTATTTTTATACATAACATTATGGTTATTTGATTATCAATTTTATTATCTTTCATTTATGGGGTTTTTGTTTAAAATGTTACTAATTTGGTAAATTAATTATGTCTCAATTTTCATTCATTGAGAAAAATTTCATTTTAGGCGTTTATATTTTTCTATGAGGTGTATATGCTTCCTTTGATAAGTTATTTCGTGAATCTAATTCCTTTAATGAAATTTTAAGCATTATTTAATTTTATTATTCCCAATTTAATATTATTGAAGGTTATCAAAGTCTAAATGATTTATTTCTATAATATCATCATTTATTAAGGTTTTTTATGATTATGAATCCATTGATAAAATCATATGATAGATATCTCAATAAATATAATGATTTTTTATGAATTTTATATTCATGTTATATCCATTTCATTGTACTATTTCTACTATTTTTTTACATGAGATACTTAAGAAATTACTTTTATGAAAATATAACATTATTTATATTTCAGTAATAAATCTGTGTTCTTTCAAAACCAAGTTTTCTAAAAATGATTTAAATAATGTTTTTATATTATCCTATGACATTTAAAATATATTTTCTCCCATGTGTTTCCTTTTTAAAAAACTATTTTGAAATGAATACTCTTATTTTTCAAAACAAGGCACTTTTCATAACAATTAAACTGAAGAATAAATATTTGGAATATACTGAATTACCCACTTTCATGATAATAATTTCATTGGTACTTAATTTATATGTTTATAAAATTATATTTTGTTGAAAATTTTACTCAAAATATTCTGTAATTTTCTTTATTTTATAATAGTTTTAAAACAAAAAGTGATTTCGAAAATTGGTTTAAGTTTAAAATGTTTTTTAAATTGTTTTCAATTGTCCCATTATATGATTTCAATGAAAAGGTTTTCAACAATAGCAATGATTATTTTAACATATTTAAATTTATTATCAGGGAAAAATGTTTTAATATTTTCTTACAATGTTATTTTATAAGTTTTCAAGGATTTTGTTTCAAAATGTTTTAAAGATGAATTTATAAGTTTTCAAGGAAAAAGGGTTTTAAAAGGTTTTCAAGATTTTTAAGTTTTTAGGAATATTTTAAAGGAAAATGGCATTAAATATGCTTTATATTTTAAAAATATGCTTCTAAAATAATAAAGGATACTTTTATAAAGAATTTATTTAAAATATACTTCCAAATTGTTTCCTATACTCTTTGACATCCATTGGTGTTACTGATGCCTTTTTGGGGAAATGATATAAAGGTTTCATTCATATTATTTATCTTAATGGTTTATGTTTTTATGGAACGATTTTAATGAAAACCATTTCTCTTTTATGTGTTATATACTTATGAAGCCCATTTAGTTTCACGAGTTTTGATTTTATGAAATAATTATAAAACCTATATTTTTCCACAAGTTAAGATATGATTACTTGTTATTGACACCCATTTAATTTCATGGATTATGATATGATTTAATATGATTTTTTGGAACATGTATGCATGATTTCATTATGATATTGGTGGGACCTATATCACAATACAATATATTGGGTAATGATATATGTACCGTGTTATAATTATGTGATTCAAGTCAATGAGCTTTATCCACTATAAAAGATGCAGAAAATTGATCCACTATGGGAAGATGGGGAAATCCCATACACTATTGAAATATGGGGAAACCCAATAAATTAAAAGGAATGGATTGTGATTGGGGATGGCGGTGTGTCTCACCCAGTTGGTGGAGTCCCCTTGATGTTACCTGATATGTTTTTAAACATTCCTTGACTTATAATGAATGATGTTACATGTTTATCTGTCTTCCAAAAATTATATATCCTATGAATTTTATATGATCACTTGGATCATGTTACTGATTATCTAATAATATCATGTATTATTAACATCAAATATTTATTCCATATATACGGATTATTATCTTATTTCACAGGGAATGATATTCAAATTTTATTCTCATGCTCCCATAAGCTTATGGTTATGTAATTATTACATATCTCCTTTATTTACCCTTACCTAGAATTCAATATCACCCCTTTTTTATGTTTCATTTTCCCCGGTTATGATTAAAGGTATTATGTACGAGTATTAAAGGGGGATATCTTTAATGAATATGTTGAATATATTTCACCGAACTAGAAGAACATGTTCCATGTTTCCAAAGACACTAAACTATTATTGCCTTTTGGTATGTATTTTTTTTTAATGTGCTGAATATTCATTTAAATTAATTAATATCCATTTATGTTAAAATTAGGTCACTATAAAACCCAAGGACACCACTTAATATAAAGTATATCTACCCATGTGATTGAGGGTTTCTACTGGTATCATGGGCCTATGGGTTATAATGGAGATATTATACCATATTTTCAAAGATCCCAAAAAAATACTAAGTTATATAACATATATGAAACCAAATGAATAAGAGAACAGATGAAAAAAATATAGAGCATGATATATTAAAAAATTAAATTAATCATACATTATGAAATACGAAAAATTCATAGTTTTACCAAAGTGGTCCATTCATATACATACTAGAATAAAAATCTAGATAAAAAGAACAACCCCATACAGGTGATAAGGATCCACAATATGTAACTCCAAAGAAACCATCCATGTCCCACCTATGTATCCACTACACCTTTACCCCTAGGTACTAGCCACATTTCTTTTTCTCTTTATTGACTCCCAAGATATAACGTCTGAACATGCTCTTAAGAGCCCATGAAGGGAGTGAGAAAAAAGTAGTTGGTTACCACAAATGGTGTCCCTAAACTAATCCAATAAATAAGGAATCATGATCCACATTAAATAAAAGAGAAAGAAAATAAAAAACTAAACCTATTATATCATGGAGTGAATATAAGATAACCTATGTATTACCCAACCTACTTTAGTAAGTGTTAGGATGGTATTATGTTATCATATCATAAACATATAGAAATGCTCTCATGTTTCCCCAATAACTCCCATATTTCTCAATATAACTCATCAAACAATTACCATACCATTATTCCATCCCATCAGTATCATAATATATTTCAAAAAATCCATGATGGGAACTCACATATTCTAACCATTATTCCCATATTGAGTGATAACGTTCAGCCCATTAAATCATATATACACTTATAATGAATCCAACTATCAATGAAGTGATAAAAATCACCACCCTAATCAACATCATCTAAGAAGAATTCCACCAGTAATGTAGTGGTAGAATACCCAATCACAAGTGAAAAAAACCCAATGACCTCAAACCAAATAATGAGATACATCCCCAATATCCCACTTCCATGATATTAAAAAACCTATATCACCACTATCATTAGTGAATTTCATCACCGCATCTCATAAAAATGAAATAAATTTCCCAAAAAATATGTATACTGTATTGATTCAAAATAAACATACCTTCTACACAACTTATTATCATAATTATATCACCCTTCACAAATGGACCTGGTCACTGATTACAATGGTATCAATTTATGACCCTCTAATAAAAAATACCAAACATGGATAGTCTCAAACATACCATTAGAAACTAGTAAAATAATTTAAAAAATAATCAATGGAATGAAAAGAAATTAAATTCATCTCATATAATATAATTTACACAATAAACATGTATAAACTATTGTGAATTCTTATAGATACCTTACCTAGTACTGGTAAGATTCATCTCATCTAATTATATTGACTGATTGACCATACTGAATAAGATATCTAGAGTACAAAGAAAAAACTTAAAAAAAATATTTCATTAAAAAACCTCAATAAAGAATATGATATTTGAGATATATTATAGAGGATACTAAGCCATATTAATAGTTAATTTCTATAATATATGATACTAAGAACATACCATTAGTGGTTGATTACTCTTTTAGAGGAGGCGAGAATGAGAGAGGGGGTATAAGGGGTTGAGTTTCACCACTAGGTGTAAATAAGGAAACCCAAATTCAAAATAATATTTAATAAATTAAATAAAATTAATTGGTATTTCAAATTTATATAGGGGAACAAGGTACTTGGTACCCCTTCACTAGATACCAAATACCGATCGAGTACCGATTATATTCCAATAAACCCACTGGTGGACCTCATAGAAGAAGTATTACTTCATATAGGTACATCATATATATTGAATGAATCAACTGGAAACTCAATAAAATATATCATTAAGGTTAAAAGTCATACTTTGGGACAAACTTCCAAAAAATGAACCATGAGCCTCCATCAAAACCTCCAAAAAATTAAATACCCCCAATTACATATAGTTAGTCAAGTGTTTTACCCTAACCCCCATACCTAAAAACCTTCTCCATTGTAACATCCAAAACATAGTATAACTCATCCCCATGCTTCCACTGACCACACAACTAACTAACCATGACCTTATCCCACACATCCAACGTATCTCAGACTCAAGATTATGAGATAATACCAAAAATATTTGTTAATTCTATATCACCATAATGAAAGAGACATAGAAAGAAAAATATAAAATATTCGTATACCCAAACATATGAATCACCAACTTAATAAGGAAATACATACCTTACATGATGATGATATCATATATAAGCATCATTTGGAAACCCAAACATACTTATCTCCAAACACATTATATCCATGTTTTATATTTGGTGTAAACAACTCCTACCATCACCTAATTGGTCCTTCTTCCCATAGTCTACTATATTTACCACTATATGTGATTCATACCAAAATTAATACTATAGTTATGTTCTTTTTATTATTAATAACTCTCCATTCGACTTATAAAATATTGACTCAACCCCATGTAATTGACTCAAATGCCAACCTCTAGATGTTGACCATAAATATAAGGTTTTAATATAATTCTTATAGTGTCATGAATGTTTATAATCTATTACAAATTCATGATGTGTGTGTGATGATGAATCCTAGATACTACCCCACAACACTACTCTTAGTCCTATCATATATTCTTGAGTTTGACATGATATATTACCCCCAAGTATTTTTGAAAAGGTATGGAATAACCTATCAAAATATCCATTTTCTAAAAAGCGTGGAACTCTTTAAGCTCTAAATTAAACCATGATATAAAAATCCTCATTTATTTATACTGATAATATATCAATGATAAACCACTAAAAGGATGAAAAGTGGTCCCCTTCCCTCAAATCCACAATGAGTCTCTTTTGTTAGGGAAATCAACTATTTTCTTTTGAAACCTACGTGTCCCATACATAATTAGGGTTCATAAAAATATAGTTCGATTCCCACCCTAAATAACCTCTAATGTATAATATGGTCATTAAAATGTTCTAAAATCCTTGCAAATCCTACAGAGTTTAATTTTTTAAATTGGAATAATTTTTAATAAAATCATCACACATGTCATTCCTTATCGGATTTTGGCCACTTTTGGTCTTGTATAATATTTTTTTAATAAATAATGAATATGAAAAAAACACACGATATATACCAAACAATAAAAATAAAATAATTATGTGGTTTAGATGAAGTTATACCCCATTAGGGAACACTTTAACTTTTAATTCAAGTAAATAGAAATTAAGGAGAACATGGGTCAAAAGGGATACCATGTTACCGAAACCCTACATCACCAGAGTTAAAAGTGAACCCTAATGGAAACCCTACTTGAGAATTGAAGATAAAATATATCAATGAATATAGTGGAGAACTACTTTTTTAAGAGCTTATGTTGGGTAATCCCCAATTGGTACCTCTCACCACTTGATTTACTTAAAAAAATGGGAAACATATATGATTTATAGATTTCCCCAAATAATTTATCCAGTCCTTCAAGTTTCAAAAATTTAAGAAATTTTAGGATTTCCATTTATTTGATAATCGTAAAGAAAAAGTGTTACCTAAATAATATTCCATTCATGAAATAATGCATGCTTTGGATTCTGGAACCTTTTTATTGCATTAGTGTAAGCTTCTTTAATCCCTTTGTAGATTTTTTAATCCCTTTCTAGAATCCATATTTTCACATTTATTTTAAAATTCACCAAACCCAAAACCATTTTACATTGAATTCATGAATACATTCAGAAAATCAATGAATCATTGGGAGAAAAATCTTTTTCCACTTCCTCTGGAAGTGGTTTTTTCAACTACTCCTCTTGCTTTTGCTTCTACTTTAGCTAATCAATTTTTCAGGTGATGAGTAATCTACCTCAATTAGGATCCAATAGTTTTCTTCAAGATGTTGGTATTGGGAATAGAAATACCTATATTAATGACATTTATCATACTATAATGTACTAATATAGCACTTCAGAATTGAACTCCTAGGTTAAGACAAACAATCTCCCACTTGTTGACCATTCATAAGGCTTTCACCAAGTCCTTCAAGAAAATTTCTTGGCCTCTCTATTCTCTCTTTATCCACAATGACATTGTATTTTCCCACCACACTTTTAATAACACTTACCCCAGTGAGGAAAAAGTATACCTATACTTTTCATGCCATCATATCCTAACTAGTTTTCATAATACCTTCTAAATGTATCCATAGTGTTTCACTTAAATAATATGTCAAGATTTTTTTTAATTTTTTGAAGACACATTTACAATATTTTTTCGTATTCCATTCCCATGTAACAAGTCCCTTTAGACACTAAATTTATAAAACATTATTCCAAGATTTTAAAATATGTGATATTTTTAAACAATTAGGATTCAATGATACTAATGAAACCAAAAAATATTAGGATAAAGTTTTATAAAGTAAGATATCCTTAAACTGACATACGCCCACTGAAATAACATTTCACTATATTAGTCACAATTACCCAATGAAATCAAATCATGCACTGGTCCTTTTATCCTAATGTATTCATACCTATTTATGATCCAATACAAGATACATCATCTATTATAATGGACATTGCACAGCCCTATCAGAATTATAAAATTCATTTAAATAGAGTTGGTATAAAATTATTTATTTTTAATCCTTTATAAATAAATATTATTATGACTTTGGAATTCCCCACATATTTCTTGAATTTACATGTTCTGGGCCAATATCTCATGAAGACTTAACAGTAGAGTGAATAAAAAACTCTCAATTCTATACTAGAGTGTCTATGGATGGAGCTACACCAAATGAAACAAAATATACTTGATCCATAATAAATATTCCTTTATTTAAGAATACCAAAAATATTTTATACCATCATTTTTGGGACACACTATTTGACTCAATGTATTTGGATCAGTTTTTAAATAATAAATGTTCATTAATCCTTATCATGAATCCAAAAACCTCAAATAATGTCTAAGAATCCATTCAGTGACACATCTATTAGGTTTTCTAATTTCGGTCTCCAAATTCTATAAAGAATAAAAACTAGTAGAATTTATGAAACTCCCACTATATTAAAAATCCAGATTATTTATTTAATGAATTCTCTAAGACAACATACTTTGTGATTAAGGAATATAAACCCAAAATTCTCTATTCCACCTTATCGAAGAAGGTACAAGGGTACAATGAAATTCTCTGAGAATAATAGCAATATCATTTGATTATTTGTTAAACCATCTTCTATAAAAATCAGTAATAAATTTTTACAAGGATGCAACTCCCACATGTTCTATAATATAATATTCTAATATCCAATACTTTGTTTATCTAGGATGTTCATCCCCTTTTTACTCAAGTGTTAACGACACCAATATCACAAGTCCGTACTTATTGGAGTTTTACCACACATAATACATAACTATGTCCAAAAATACTAATTAGATGTAATTTTTTATCATTGTATACCACCAATATGAACCCATCCCCTCAATATTGTTTCTCACTCCACCTGAAATAATAAGTAAATAACCCTTCATGCCAGTTTATCAATAGAAAATCTGTATATAACATGGTAACATGATACACTAATTCTGATCCCCATAGTAATAGAACTCAAAAGATACACTAGAAATATATTAAAAGAAAACAACTTACCATTGTCCATCAGATTCGTAGACTATTTAAGAAACATATTCTAGAAGAATATATATATTTTTAGCAATCCTTCGTTAAAAATATTCCTTTGGAGTTAAAATATTGAAAATGTTATATCCCGTGTTGAAATAAAAACTTCAGGTTATAAATCATATGTGAAAGACCAATCCATATAAAAAATTACATTTAATTTATTTGCATGAAATATCATTCTACCAAATCCCCTCTTCTACCAGACTGACATCTAAAAAACATTTTATTTCCATTGGATAAACATGACCACCCTTCTCCAAAATAATAAAATTTCATTGAATGTAAATATAGAACATAGAAACTTTTAAATCTATACTATAGAAGAAATTAAATAGGTATAAATTTTATTAGAACTAATTTTAACATCCCCTGTTTTTAAAAGGAAACTCAAGGTTCGATAGAGTACATGATACCCCACATCGAGTATAAATGATCAACTAAATATATCTATTCAATATGGAAATTATATAATAGATATTAAAAAGGTGGGTATGAATTGGATTAACTGAATTATGAAAATATAGTTTACACATGTATATATAAATAACTATTTAACTAATTAATTATAAATGAATGGAAAACCCTTTTAGAAATAAAATGAAATGTTTTTCAGAAAAACTATTTAACCGTGAACAATTGAATATTATAAAAATAAATTAAAAATATCCCTTATTGGATTATATTAATTATATATATTTAATATTTAATATAACATTTAGCATATATCTTATGTGTTTTCTAGAGATGATATAAAAAACATGTTTTTCATATAGAAAAAGTATTTTCCTAAAAGGATGTTTTACCTTCTTTTGATGGCATAAATGTGTAAAATATAGTTTTTTTTCACTTTTATATGTTATAATTGACAAAATAAAATACTTCATTTAGAAGAAGAGTAATAAAAATTACTTCTGTTGATGTTTTGGTATCTTTCTAAAAAGTTTCAGGTTTATATTAATAGTTAAAAAATAATGCATTTTAGTTGAAAACTACTTCTAAAAAAATTTATCATAGTGTTAAATTATATTAATTAATTTTTTTAAATTATGAAAAGATTAGTTTTTATAATTCAAAAAATTCATTTCATTGGAATAAATTTCACATTGAAATAAGATATACAACCATTGTGTATATTTGATGATTTTTTCTTTAAATTTTTTTTCTCAATCCATAAGCAGGACTGGATTTTAATTATTTTATGCCAATTCTATGTCATTAATTTGGAAAAATGGATTCCATATTTGGAATTTGAAGTTCAAAATTATGTAAATATTTCTTTTACATATTTGTACAATATGAAGAATAAATTTAGTAATTTTTTATTAACACAGTTAAAGGTTAATCAGGTAATTTAGGGTTAAAATAATATTATAAATATTATAAAACAACCCTAACAGTTGTCCTAATTTAATTGTTTGAGTTTTTTTATGAAACCAATCCTTGTTAAATAAAAATATCATTTGGAAGACACATTGATGCATGAATTCCATTTATAATATTATATTAAAATAAAAGTCAATTTTTCCATACTTTTGTTTTTAACAAGTGAAATAATTTTAATATGGGGTTATATGTGAGATATATTCTACTATAATTATTATTTTTAGAATATAAAATGATTATATTTATCCATATAATGTATTTCAAATTTTAGTAATGAAATAATTTAATTAGAGGCTCGAATAATGATGATGAAGTTATTATTTAATTTATGGAAATATCAAATAAACGATATTGAAAATACTAAAAAAATATAATTTGGTATTATTAATTTCAAAGAATAAATTTTTGGATTAATTTGATATTTTAGTGATGTTTTAAAAGTATTTTTTTGAATTTATATTTATGTTATGAAATTTTTAAAAAGTCATGTAATGAATAATGTCAAAAATAACATTTTTTATATTTTAAAATAAATAATATTTTATTAAATGATATAAAATTTATGAGAATTTAATTTTTTACCCACTAATTTTTATAGGTTATAAAATTTCATAAATTTAACATTTAGTGGCCTTTTTTAATTTTATTGTAATTTTATTAACACTCAATGTGTAAATTACATGATATCATGGTAAGGGTTAAAAGGGATAAATAAAGGTGAAACAAAAAATAAAGATTTAAAATTAATCAAAACATATATTATTTTAATTTTATAAAGGTTTTTTGATCAAAAAATATCATATGCTCTAAAACATCACTTTAAACCTAGTTGGAATAGAAAATTAATTTTTATTAATTTAATATTTGGAAAAATTTTAAGGGTGCCCCTCCCCTCTCTTATAAAAGAGATCCGATTATTATCATTTTATCACACATAAAAACCTATTTGGATCAGAATATATCTTCTCATAACATTACTAGAATATAAAATCACATTTTAGTGGCCTTCTTTTAGCTGAAAAACTTCCATATAAGTGTTAAGGTGTTAATCAAAGGAGATCGTCTGAAGAAAAATTATGGTTTTTAATTAAAAATTTATACTTTATTTCTTCATAAAAATCCTTAAAATCATATTACAATGTGATAAAATAATAAATACAGTATACTAAATATAATGGGATGTTATTATTTTATTATAATCACTAAATTTGTCTCCACATACATCTAATGAGAAAAGAATTCTCATTCATTTGTACGATGAACTACCGCCTAATGAACCGATATAATTTGTTTCCCATCACCATCCCTCAATAATGGTTATAAAAATTTAATTAATGTTTATATATAATGTTTATTTAATATTTATTGTTGTGAAATATAATATATCATTTATGTTTTTACCTTTCCATGCACATAAAAATGATAACGTCGTTCTTGTGTACATGTGAACTATCACCTGTACGAAGTGGTGTGATTTTGTTTTCATCCCCACACCACATCACATGAAGGATATATATATAAGTATATCTAAAGTATTAATTTCACATTAATGATATTATGATTATTATGGATAAATAAAATAATACTTCACTTCTTTCCATAATGAACTTTGAAAAATGAAAGCGTTACTCAAGCGTACATATGGCTTACTGTCTTCATGATTACAACATAGTTCATTTTTTATAATCATGTTTAATTGTTTGATTAAAAATTATAATGTATGTATAAAGTTGATACTAATTTCATTGATATTATTCTTGATATAATAAAATTATGACCATTTTGACAATATATATCATACCAAATTCATTTTGGACGCAAGTACAGAATATCGACTAAATATTAGACATGGACATTAATAATTATTTAACTTTTATAACATGATAAAAAGTGAAAAAAATTATAATAATATTTAAAAATGTTATAAATTTATTAAATAATTAGCCTATGTTTATTAATAAATATGATAAAGAACATACCTGATGAGTCAGACTCATGTTAAGGGAGTTGTTAACTCAATACACATTAATTTAATTGTTTTAAATATTTATTTTCTAAATAATTCTCTTTCATGCCATTGTTTTTGGAATGATTTTTATGAAGCTATTCATATATAAATTAATGTTATAAAATGTTAATTATCTAATTTCTCTAAAATTTTATTAAAAATGAATCCTTTTAATGTTATATGTATAAGAATTTTTTTAAAACCCGCTTTTAATGTTCCTTTTCAGCACATTTTAAAAATGTCAATGGGAATTTTTTTAACACATATGACTGGAACAAAATTTAACAATTTCATTGAAATTTAATTATTTAATTTTGGCCTTATATTTTTTCATGTTTCTTTCCAATGAAAGTAGTTTTTTTAGGTGTGTGTGTTTTTATATCATAAAAGTGATTTTTAAAGGAAATGGTATTTTGATATCTGAACATGTTTTAAACATGTGTATGGAAGAGTTTTCAATGGTTTAATTAATTATTTGGTCCTTTTAAATTATATAAAATTGTTTTAGACCCAATATAGCTCAATGGTGAGTGTGATATAGCTTATAATAAGGGTTGGACACCATTATAGCTCATGAGAAATAGGTGAGCCTCATATAGCTAATATGAAGGGTGATCCCCATTTTAGATCTCTAATGCATTGGGTACACCAGAGATGTATTTTGAAAAAATATTTATTACATTTGTAAGGGTTAATGTATGAGTTATATTGTAATGATGATCCAGTTTACCAATTTTATTTTTTTATACCTGCTAATGAGTTTTTAAGAAATGGATTTTAATTGATTTTAATGTTTTCACTGGACTAATGGTTTTCTTTCCTTATGTCCTATACTAAGATTTTTCCCAAAAAATGTTTTAAAATGTTTTTCATACAATATAATGATGGGTAAGATAAATGAACAATTCATTTTTGAATATTTATCATGAATAAAGTAAACATTTTTCATTTTAAAAGTTATATATTTTACAAGAAATGAATATTAATACATTAGTATCCACATTATATAAATACAATATGTTATGTATGAATTACGACCTAATTATAGAAACATATAGACTAAATAGATCATTGGATGTGAGTTTTAGTTTAAAAAAATACAAGAATAAGTTATGCTTAAGAATATGTCCTTATAGTTGCTATCAAATTATGATTTAGAAAACATTAGAGATTAAACTGTCTTCTTATGTGTTGGGGATATCATTATGGGTTAAATTTTTTTAGTTTGATACTAAATTTGGTGTCTTTGAAACAGTTTTGATGCTTTATGTTATGAAATTTTAAGGATGCTGATTCTTTTTTGAAGACATTCAATTTGAGGTAATAGTGAGTTATTACTTTTTGGGATGAAAAATGAAAGCTATAATATTACCGTTGAGGTTAAAAAAATTTATTACAATTTTTGAGGAAGATTATAAAATTTCTATATTTTTATAAGGATCATATTATTATAGTTTTAGAAAAATAACAATCCGCATGATGAGTGAAAATATATCACAACTAGAAAAGTTGTGAGAATCAAACCCAGAACCAAAGGGTGACAAGGGTGCATCACCTACCACTGGCCTACATGATGTCCCTATTAGTATTAATTTTTCTTTTTTAGTTTTATAATTTTATAGATAAATAATATGTTTATATTGGAACATAAAATTTATCAAATAGATAACCATGGAATTTGAAAAAAATTTATTTACGGGATTAAGTGGTAAATTTTATTTGATAAGACATTCTATATTTTGGGAAACCAATAATATCAAGGTAAATAGAATACTATGGTTTTTTATTTGAGAATAAAAGTTAGAATTATATTTTGGAAGAATCTATGATTTTATTATGGACTAATGTTGATTCAAGTTTTTTATGGAAATAATTATCATATCTTGGAAGATTAGGTGATCAAATCATTTTTGGGTTCCAATCATAGTCTATAAACTTTTTTTGAGTTATTTTAATAATTGTTTAATTTTATATGTTTAAATTTGGTTATCACTATTTAATTTTAGATATTAAAAAAAGAATTTATATTTTTAATGATTTATTATTTTTGGGAATTATGTTATCTTTTCATAAAATTTTTGGGTTTTGTTAGTTTCCAAATTTATGAGGAATAAATTATTAATATTTTTATGGATTGTAGGATTTTATATAAATTTATTCTAGTGATTCAAGTAGGAAAACTTCATCTTGAATAGTTATCATTTTGTGAAAATATGAGTTTGTGGTGGAAATTGATTAAAGGATGAAACTTTAATTTTCATGTAATTATGTTTTCTAATGTTCTTATTCAACTTAGTAAAATAATTACTCAAATTTATGAAAAGTATATTAAAACAAAAACATTATCCATTTACATTTATTACTATGAAATCAATAAACTTTTAACCCATAAAAGATATATGGTTTTGGGATTACAAGCTTTATCATGACTGTGTTCTCTATCACTCTCCATCAGAACATGATAGTTAATTTTTATTCCATATCCAGGTTTTCCTACACGGAACCCTTGTATGTGTTATCTCAAGTGACCTTCATAGATCCCTTTCTTTCTTTTAAAGTATAAGTTTATCCAAGGATTCTTTCGATATGAGATTTAAATAAAAGTATTTTGAAAATTCAAACAGTAGTTAAAGAACCCAAATTCAAAATTTTTAGGACACAATTTATTAAAAAGGGGAGAATATAACAACCTGAGTTTTGAAAAGGAAACTCTATGCTCGATAACGTATATGATACACCACATCTAGTTTAAATGACTAACTAAATTTTATTATTTTTCATCAATGTTATCTGAAAGCCATTAGGATGGCGGGTATTAACATGATTAACTAAATTTTGATAATATGGGTTATACATAAATATATAATAATTTATTTAACCAATTAATTACTAATTAACGTGCTACCATTTTTAAAATTAAATGAATTGTTTTTTTTCTGAAAAAGATTTTTTAATGTGAACTTGTGTATTTTATACCATTAAATATAAAATTCACTATTGTTGGATTATATTAATGAAATATAAATATAATATAGTCAATATAATTTTTATCAACCATGTTTTATTTTTTGTTGAATTGATACATTAAAAAATACTTTTTTACACATAAATGAAGTGTTTTTTTCTAAAAAGGTGTTGTGACCACCTTTTTATGGAAACCATGTTTTAAATATTGTTTTTTCAATTTTATAAGTTCTATTTTGAAAAATAAACATCTTAATTAATATCAAAAAACTGAAATTTACTTTTGTTGAATATTTTTTCTTTTTTTAATAAGTTTCTTGTTTTGACGAACAGTTAAAACAATAATGAATTTTAATTGAAAACTAAAATTTCATAAAATTTATTTATAGTGTTAAATTATATTTTTGGATTGTTTTAATGTATAATTATATAAGGTTTTTATAATTTGAACTAATTTAGGTCAATATAATCAATTTCACAATGAAATTGGATAGAAAATCTTTATGATATTTTGAATGCTTTTTTACTTTCAAAACATGTTTTCTCGACCCACTAGGAGGATTAATTTTTAATTAATTTATACCAATTATGTATTTAGAATATGCAAAAAATTATTCCATATTTTTAATAAGCAGTTCTTAATTATGTAAAAATTTCCCATACTTTTTCAGAATATGGGTAATAACTTATGTAATTTTTCTTATTAACACGATTAAAGGAAAGTCAGGTTTTTAAGGGTAAAATTAATATTATAAATATAGTACAATTTCTCTAAAACATATCCTAATTTCATTAGATGAGTGTGTTTCAACCAGAATTATAATAAGTCAAAATTACGACATTGTTCATCCTCTGGAATTTGATTATGAGTCTTAAAATTTTATATTGAATGAAAAGTTAATTTTGTCACACTTTTGTTTTTAACAAGTGAAATATTTTTTATATGAGGTCATACAGGGGATATATTCGAATATAAATAGTATTTTTATTTTAAAATGATTGTTTTTTTCATAATAATTTATTTTTAGTTTTTATATAATAAATAATTTAATTAATGGATTTTACAATGATGATGGAGTAATTTTTTAATTTAAGGAAGTAATAAATAATGTATATTAAAATTATTAAATAAATTTTTTGAAATGATTAATTTCAAAATATAATTTTTTAGATTAATTTTCAAGTTTAGTTATGTTTTAGAAGTATTGGTTTGAATTTATATCGCTGTTATGATATTTTTAAAAAGTCAAGTAATGAATAGTGTTAAAATTGACATTATTGATATTTTAAAATATATAATATTTTATTTAAAGATATAAAATTTATAAAACATTACATTTAATGAAACCTATTTCGATAAGTAATAAAATTCCATAAATGACTCATTTAGAGATATCTTTTCATTTTATATTAATTATAATAACCATCAAAGTGTAAATTTTAAGATATCATGGTAAGAGTTAAAAGGGATAAATAAGGGTTAAAACAAAATTATAAGGATATAAAAATAGTAAAAACTTATCTATTTTTAATTTTATTAAATTTATTCTACCAAAAATAATAAATACTTATAAAAAAATTACTTTTAACCCATTTATAAAAGAAAATTAATTTATATTAATTTAATATTTTGAAAACTACAAAGAATGTTTGTCCCCTCTCTTATAAATATGAAACCATTATTATCTTTTCATCACACTTAGAAACCTATTTGGTTCAACCAATATATATAAAACCCATCCCAAAATACCTCCCCACATTCTAGAGGCATTAGATTTAGAATAACACCTACTTTAGAGGTGTTAAGATGTTCATCAAAGAAGATCATCCTAAGAAGATGCATCATTTTTAATTAATTATTTATATTTTATTTCTTCTTCCGCATCAATAAAATATTATTCCAAAACAATTATATAATAAATAAAATATAAAAAATATACTAATATTTTATCATGTTAATATCATCATCTAAATCATTTTCAAATTTCTTTAAATGGGAATCGAATTATCACTCGTGTGTACGACACACTACTGCCTCACGAACCGATATAATTCATTTTCCATTACAGTATCTCAAGAGTTATTATAATGATGTAATTAAATTTAACATATATTATAAAAATAAATATTTTTTATTATGAAATTATAATATATCATTTTTATTACCTTTTCATTCACATAAAAATGATAACATTATTTGGGCGTTCGTGTGAACTATCACCTCAACAAAGCGATGAGATTCATTCACCCAAACATTCCATGAATGATATATATAAGTATATTTAAATTATCAATATGATATTAATGATATCATTATAATTATGCAATTTTAAAACAATACTTACATTCTTTCCACAATTATTGTTGAAAAATGAAAATTTACTCATGCGTATGTACGAAAATCTCCATGATTATAAAATAATTCATTTTTTTCTACACCATAATTAAAGGTTTGATTTAAAAGTATTATTTAAGTATAAAAAATATAATCATGTCATGAATACTATTCTTTAGATGATGTAATTATGACCATTTTGACTATAGACATCATATCAAAGTCATTTTGAACTCATGTACCGAATATTATCAAAATATCCAACATTATACTATATAATTAAGTAATTGTGATAACATGATAATAAGTAATATTAAAAGAAAAATAAATTTTAAAATTTTTATTAATAAATCTAACAATTAACCAACATTTATTATTCATGAATATAAAGAACACACATGATGATTGAGACTCAAGGTAAGAGGCTTTTTAACTAAAAAAATATTAACTTAGATGATTTAATGATTTAATTTCTATATAATTATCTTTCATGTACATGTTTTTAAAATTACTTTAATGGATTTATTCCTAAAAAACGAATTTTGTAAAATGGTAATTGTCAAATTTATCTCAAATTATATCATAAATGATTTTTTTATGGTCATATGTAAGATAATTTCTTATAAAAACTCTCTATTAATGTTTTTGTTTCAAAACTTCTTACAAATGAAAAGGTCAATATTTTTTAACATATACGGCATGAATGGAATTTCACACTTTATTTATACTTTAATTGTTTAATGTTTACTTTATTTTCATATAGTTCTTTAAAAGTAAATTGGTTTCATATTTATGTGTGCATTTTTTAATATTTTAAAAGTGATTTTTAAAAGAAAATGGTATTTTGATATTTGAAGTCATTTTTCACATATGTTTAAAATCCTTTTGAAGTTTTTTATTCATTATTTAGTACTTGGAAAATATATATGTATAGTTGACCCCCATTATAGCTCATGGGTGAGACCGATATAGTGTATATAAAGGGTTGATCCCCATTATAGCTCATGAGAAACATGCGACACTAATATAGCTTATATGAATGGTGATCCCCTTTATAGATATCCATTTAATTGGGAAATCCAAATATGAAATTTTACCATATGGTTATTCCCACTGTAAGGGTGAATGGATGAGTAATATGTTAATGATTATCCAATGAGCCTATGTAATTTTTTATGCCTTCTAATATGTTTTTAAGAAAATGAATTTAATAAGTTGTCATGTTTTCACAGGACTACAAATTTATCTTTTATTATTTCCCTTACTGAGATTTTGTGACCATCAAACTTATTTAAATGTTTTTTGATGGTTATAAAGATAAGTAAGAGAAAGGAGTAAGTTATGTTTGATGACTTTTCATGAATAAATAAATCATGTTTTATTTTAAATGTTTTATATTTGGAATAAATGGATACTATTTTAGTAGTATTCAATTTATATTAAAGCGGGATGTTATGTATGAATTATGGAATAATTCTATTAATATATAAACTATTAGGACCCAAGAATGTGAAATTAATTTTAAAAATAATATAATAAGTTTTGTTTAAGGCCACTTCATTATAGTAATAGACTAATAATTCCATTATAAATCCATTATAATTATCCAAATGTGTTTTGAAAAACACATAGATAGTGGAACTTGGAACCATAAAGTATATCCAGTGGAATCTTGATATTGTAAGGAAATCAACTTTCACCTCCACTATATCACCTTTTTATTAATTATAAGACAAATTACACAACCAAAAAAAGGTATTCAATGGTCATAGAACAAATCTCAGTAGCACATGGTATTGGATATTCCAATTTATGATAAATCAGTCATAAGTTCTATGTTTTCATCCTCTGATACCACTTGTTTGGAATATTTCCACTTCGAAATCAATGACTATTTTCCTTATGTAACTTTAGGGCTTAGAGATGACATTTTCATATTGACCCCTCTAAAACCAACAATACAAAATATTTCCAACAAGAGGACATGAAATCTATAACGTCCCTACAGACCCAGTATCCAATACTAAGAATAATTAACACCATATTCCCCATTATTATCCACACTTCATTGATTTTGATCACTCTTGGTCTTTGATTAGATATCAAATAAACAAAAAATTTAAAATAACTAACACATGACATAACCAGATTAATCAAAACATTTAGATTAGATGTCATAAACAAATTCTTATTATGTGGTGGAAAATTGAATCCTTTCACTTAAGGAAACCAAAATAAGAGAGATATTTGGTTATAAATGACACCTCATTATGGAAACCCTACCAAGATACAGCTATAAGGGACACATTTCGTTAATCATATTAAATAAATGAGTAAAGTATCCATTAATTCCTCTAGTTAACAACCCATTTAAATGTCCTACCACTACAAACACCCCCTAATAGGAACCATCCACACTCTATAACCATGAAAAAATCACCCAAACCCTTTATTTATGGAGTTTCTATACAAAATCCAGTATCTCCACCCAGTCACAACACCTTTAAGTATTTATATAAATCCCCCCATATAATCAAGGTGACTAACTAAGCACTACTATAAAAACTAATCCATCCTAATAATAGTGAATTCCATGGAATATATAATAATTTTCATGAATTAATATAATATTTTGATAGAAAATATTATATATTATGAACTTTCTCACTAGAATACTAATTCATCATAAACTATTACAATACAAGTAACATAAAATTAGTTTTCTTGCAAATCATAACATATTATGTAATTATTTCAATACATATAGAACATACTTCCAAGTCACATTCTCTTGATGTGGTTACTGTTTCTGCCGCCCTAGTTTCAACCATTGAACTTTATAATTAAAGAGTAAACTACCTCAATATAATACATACAGTTTTCTTCTAGATGTTTGGTTCTGAAAAGTTTAACACCTAACCAAAAACAGTTTCTCACATAATAAATATCCTCCTTGAACCCCTGAATCCTATCACCTAATGATTCACAACCATACATTCTCAATATATATGTTAGTATGGTCTCACTTCCATTATTCAAATTTCATTCCACTATAAAGGCGTGTAATACTATCACATAAAAAATAAAATCTAAATATATTAACAAGTAACTTTATTGAATATTGAAGGATGTCCTCAAATCATAAAAAATAAATATATTTCTTCTCCAAATTATGATTCTGAAGAATAGAATAAATCTATAAATTTAGTTACCAAATCCATGACCATGCCTCCCCATATCAAATTCATTAACTCATATTCTTTTTTAGCCTAAAATGTATTAGAAAATATGTGATCAAAGAAGTTTTTCTGAAGGTATTTACAAGAAATACCTTATTTTATAATAGCTTGAACTAATATTTCTCTCTAAATATTTGATAATTCTATCACCATATATGTTTAAAGTTTTACACTTTTCACTTCTAGACAATCAATTTTTCTGAATATGGTGGAGAAAGATTATATACAATATATAATACTTTTTATCCACTGTCAACATTGAATAATGGTGGATTTCTATAATATAAATCCTAATTTAGATATCAAATAGATGCCTCAACTCCAATATACTGCTGAATAATACTCGAGAAAATCTGTACTAAACTCACACTGATATGACCATCAAACAGACTTCCTCAATGAAATAGATTCTTAATTTTTTGGGCTACCCTATAAAATCTTCATGTGGTATATTCTCATATCTTCCCTTAGGGTGGAAAACTGGTTCATAACTCAATGGAACAAAATATTAGGCCTCAGGGGTCCCTATAGGTATACACATTGTTAATATACCACATAAACCAAAATATTTTGTTCAATATATATACCATGGAATATATATGAAATATATGGAAATATGTGATGGGTAGTATATCCCATTTTCTGATAGATATAAATATCCATAAAAAATATCATAAAATCAATCATTATAAACCCCCTATCTAAATTAGGGTCACACTCTACATACACATAGAAGATCTATATTCTCTTTAATATTAGAAATTAGGTACCTAATTCAGTAGATTAAAATTCCACCAAGAATATACATCACAAAATAATATTTAGATTATTTCATACACATTAAATATCAAACCATTCTCCCATAAACTAAATAATAATTCCCACAATAGTACACACTTGTCAGCAGAGTCCTACCTACCTAAAATGATGCACAAGAACACACCTTTTAACCTATGTTAAAAACTAATAAAACCACTATACAAGAAACTAAAAAAGGTACACAATTTTCAGAAATAAATAGATCGTAACATGAAAACCAAATGAACATCCCAATCCATATAAAAATGGGTGTACCTTGCCTAGGATTTACCTACTCACCTGTATAGGATTTTCTTATTTTTTTATCATAAAATCTTATAAAAGTTACGAAATAATTAAGAAAATTTTCTTTGATTTTCATAAAACCCCTAACCTGATCAATCCAGAAGGCTCTAAATAAAAGAGGTCCATTTTTCCCTAGACACTTCACTCAATATAACATTGGTTTATAACTAGTAGATATGGTTTTAGAGTGATAACGGAATGATTATTACCTCTTTTATGGGTTCCCAATAATAGTGGAAATCACGATGTTATATAATTAAAATGAAACCAAAAAATAACAGAAGGGAAGAAAAAATGAAATAACTCATGTTACATAATAAAATGAAATAAAAAATATTTTCAGCAAAAAAACAAAATCTATGGTTTAACTAATGTGGATAAACTATATAGATTTTAGAACTAGGATGTATATTAAAAGAAAAAAAAAATACAAATAGAAACCAAGGATCCACCAGGTCCAACTACAAAAGAAACATCAATGTCCCACCTATGCATTCATTATTTTTATAGTTCCTAGGAACTTATCCCCATACCTCTTATCTCTCTTGAGTAATGAGATATAAAGTCTATTCCTATTATGAGTAGCCCATACATGGTTTTAGTACAACATAGAAGGACACAAATAACAGTTCCCCTAAAAAAATATTATAAATACATGTGAATTACACATATAAAATTAATAAGAAGGTAGATAATAAAATAAGCATGTTATATTTAGGAGTGAATTGTATTCAATAAATGTTTGAGCACTTCTACATCATCCCGTTCCCAAATGGGTTGATGTACCCATACTAGAAATTAACATGATCGATCATGCGTTTCTTTGAAAATAATATATTTCTAATGGAGATTTATTTAAAAATTACTATATCATCATCTCACCCCTTCAACATGGAACTCCCTAGATCAATAGACCAAAAGAAAACTCTCATACAATGAGCATCATTCCCTTAAATAGTTGTCATATCTAACCCCATACACCATGAACACATCGAAGACAAATCCATTTTGTAATATTATGATAAAAAACATATCCCAGATATGCTTCATCAATGAATGATTATACCTAAAATACAGTGTTCAAACAACTCTATTTTGTGTACACAGAAATATAATAGCCATAATAAAAATAGTGAACATAATCAGTGACATCCTAGAAAAATAAAGACAAGGAACCTTATCCTCCACCATCATTGGGAATCTTCATCACCATATTATATTCCATTTAACATATTTACTTATTTAATATAGGTACCAAAATGCTTCCATATCCAAGAACCTCAACTGAAACTCAAAATCATACATCCATAGACCTTTACATATGGTAAATAGTATTAAGAACCATAATATTTTTGTACAAATATCCACAAAACACTCATTTATTTGGTTGGTCTCACACACCCCATACATAATCAATATGTTTTTAAGAAGTTCATGGAAACAATTTTTATTCTTTTTACATAACATAAGATATACAAAAAAACATGTATAAACCATCCAGAAAGCACATGGACCACCTAATTTTTATTAGTTGGGTCTTACTCATTTGATTTTATAGATACATTTCTGCACCTAATAATATATCTAGAATCTAGGGAAAACATCATAAAAAAGAGATTTTAGTTAAAAACAGATACATAAGTGAAAATAATAACAACAAATATCATAGGATGTTAACCCTTTCCCATGGATACACCATGCGATAAGTGACATGAATAATGGACCATTAATGGGTGATTTATCACAAGTGGGAAAGAAAAATGATAGGGGGGGTCAAGTGGTACCAATGAAAATAAATAAGGGAAACCATTTTTAGTCTTATTTTTAAACAATTTAATGCAATTAATTAAATTGAAAAAATTATAGAGGGGAATAGGGTACCTTGCACACACTGAACACCCATTCTAGGTCTACTCAGTGGATTATGGGCCTTATATAACCACCCACACTATAGCTAGGTACATTGGGCATCTTGTATTACACCATTGAGTACCTTGTGGCACTTTTTGTTAAGAATAAAAGTCCCACACTATGACCAAATTCAGAAAACAAACCCCAAGATTTTATTTTAACCATTAAAAATTGAAATACTTATAATGAAGCATGGTTAGGGTAGTTTCAGAAAAAAACACCATATATAATTACCCAAACTATTTCATAATTGATCTTTATTATGATAAATATGGATCTATTACACAGGATAAGGAACACCATTTTCACCAATAGATTAAACAAAACCTATTAAAAAACAATATCATTTAAGAGATCTACTACTTAAAATTGGGCATTTAATAGTTATAGTAAAAGGACTTTATTTGTGCTGTAGAATTTTTGATAATGTAAGCGATGTTAAAGGGTATGCTTTAATAGTTTTTATAAAAAGTGTTGATAAAGGCCCCCTTTAATAGCTCTAAACAAATCACTGATAAAGGGGGTCTTTATCGGTGAATTTTTTAGCACTGATAAAAGTGATTTTATTAGTGTTTTTTTGTGTTGTTAATGGACACCTTTATCAGTTCTATTAAAGGCTTCCTTTAATATCACTAAAAAAGAACTAATAAAGTCCCCATTAATAAAGGGTTTAATTTTTTGCACGCGCCACCACCACCCCCTTTTATTAGTACTCCCCCACCCCACACGATTTATAAATGACTCCCCCACCGCTTTATTAGTGTTTTAAATAATCCACCACCAGCGTGCTCCCCTACTTCCATTGAGTTTCCAACCCAAGACCTCTATTTTATCCAATAGTCCCTTTTCAACTCCCCTATACCATTTTTACATCTTATGATATATATATATACATATTTGTATATATTTCATTGTATTTTCGATCTATATATTTATATATTTATATATATATGTTTATATATATAGTTATATATATTGTGAAATACATATATATATATATATATTTTAAAATGAATATTAACTCTAAAAACCCTTAAAAAAAAGTTAAGAAACATTGAAAACCCTAAAACCCCAAAAAACCATAAAATGACCATAAAATCAAATTTGGGAGTCCATTTTAGATCCACAAATTATAAAATCTAAGACCATTAATTGATATTTGATATTATATGTGGTACATGCCGAATGGACACCCGAGTAAGAATTTATAGTCATTTATATTTTAATAAATCATGGTCGGCGATCAAAACATCCATTTTAGAGGAATTCCATGAATTACAAAGAGACAAAAACAAGAAAAATCTCATAGACATATCTCTAAGAATTTTTTGGCATAGATCTCATTTCGGGATTCAATTTGATATGTGGTAGAGCCCAAAAAGACTCTGAAATCAAAAGTTATGGTCATCAGAAGTTTGAGTTTGATTTCTTAGTTTATTAAAACTATAATATATGTTATTCCTTTTATTATCACATAATATAAATCTCATATAGCCCTAGAACATTTTATTAGATTCTATTTTACTAGTTATAGAGATGGAATGGATTCCGAGATCAAATGTTATTATATTTTTGTGGTTTTAAGGTTTTTTAGGGTTTTTGGGTTTTAAAAGGGTTTTGACATTCGACGTCCTTTCAAACAGACATATCATCTAAACCAGGTGTCCTTTTCTCCTCTACCACATATCAAATATAATCGTGTAATGATATCTATGGCAAGATGACCTATGGGAACCCTAGATAAACTTTATTTAAGCAAAAAATTCAAAGAAGGCCTCCAAACTACCATAACTTACACTACAAGTGTCAGTTAATGAAATAATTTTTTTTGAATTATATCCTTCATCAACACTAGTAAAAAAAACACTGATAAAGATTCAGTCTTTACTAGTGCTTATAAAAGTGTTTTAATAAAGGCCACCCATTTATATGCTCTTTTTTAGAAGTGATGATTAGGACCCCATTTATCAGCACTGATAAATGCCCATTTTATAAGATCTTTTTTAGTATAGTTGATAAAGAGGAGCCTTTATCAGTTATTTTTTTACAAAAAATGATTATGTTACCCCATTAATATATCTTTTTAGTGATATTAAGGACCCCCCTTTGAATGTGCCAAAAAAGAACTGTTAAAGACCCCCCTTTAACAACGGTTTCTCTAGCGCTGATAAAGGTGGTTTTTAACAACACTTTTAGCCAGCACTGTTAAAACCCTAGTACTAGATAAACCCAATTTTATAGTAGTGATCATTAATAATAGATATTTATAAATCCAATGAGTTTCTATGATGGGGAATATAGAAGATCCATTAACAAAGACATTAATGAAACACACATGACTGTCATGTGAAGTCTCTATGTATTATATGCACAAGATATTTGATAAAATCATTATGGAAAAATTCAGTTTATCATGATTTTATAGTTAATTAAATATCTATTTGCCATTAATTTATGGGTTCCCAATATATTATATGAATGGTGGAATTATAAAATTCAATAAAAAATGTAACATTTTTATATCCATAATAAAAAATAAGCATTGAGTATTATGGGTTATGATGACATGTTAATATTAGAATGAGTAGAATCCTGTATATGATATAGAGTAGACTCATGAGATAATATGTAGTGATTTTTTATTTTTATTGAACCATGAAATTATATAGCATAAAATATTATGATTTCCCTAATATGGTCCATGGTGTATGTTTAATTTTGATCCGTATTACCTGATGTTAAAAAGATTCAAACATGTGAACCTTGATACCTTAATACATTTCTTATTATTAACTTGATAATAAGATAATCTAGGGTGGTTAACTAGGTTTCTGATCATATTATTGTAGTTTGTAACCAATATTAGTTTTTTTACTCTTGTATATAAATTATAACATATGGGTCCATGATTGAATCATGATGAGTTTTTTAATCTTGTATGTAGATTATAATATAGGGGTCCATGATTTAATTTGGTTAGATAAATTCTTTTCAATTAATATTTATGTGACCTGGGATGTTCATAACTACTTTGATGAGTGACATGTGATGTAATAAATCGAATTGGTAGGTTTATTTTATAGAATCATGAATGTATGATATTTTTTACACTTTATAGTCATGTGTGATGTCTAGGGATCACTTCATTTTTAATAATAAGGGATTATATAAGAATTAAAATAATATATATAGATATATATTCTGGAAAACATGTTCTTATGGGGAAACTAGTGTATTTATATGACATGACACTTGACACCATTATATATTGAGTTTGAATGGAATTTTTCTTAGTGACTGTTCTTCTATTTGAATTAGGAATTATGTAATTCTTAATTGTTTTCAATACTACAATGCATTTTAGGGTAAAAAAATAATTTCTAGATTAAGGTTTAATTTTCTATAAAAATTATTTATCCAAAATTTTTATGGTTATTTTGAATGTCACATCAAAAAACGTTTGAATGCATTAAATAAAATTTATCATCTTTTGAAAAAAGTCTGTTAGGTTTTCGTTCATGTAGGTGATTATTGAGTATTTTGAACTAAATTTTAGAACACAACTTTTTAAAAGTATCCATGGCATGGTTTATTCCTTATATTGGTCATCCATATCACATCATAAGATATTATAGAATGACCTGTGATATAATTAACTATCTTTTCAACTGTTATTATCTTGTTCCTTGGGAATTTAACACCATATTTGATTATATATAAATGAAAAATTAATTATTAATGTATTTCAACAATATGATTAATCCATTAGGTTTATGAAAAATTGTTTTCATATTTCACAATATACAAAACATTATAACTCTAGTAAGATCCTTCATTCAATAAGGAGTCCAATAAAATAAAATTTGTAGACATCATTTTGAAATATATACAGTTTATTATCTATCGAATGATGCTATTTTTATTCTCATATTTCTATTTTTATTTGCGTTTTTTTGGTAGAAAAATGTTATTGAGGGGGGGGGGGGCGTCTTACTAATGTTATTAGTGATTCTATTAAATAGTGCATATATTTTTTGGAAAGACCCCATTTGTATTTTCTAATGGGACTTGATATGGATCATTTATAGTGATGTTCATAGTCATGGAAATTAAGGTATACCAATTAAATATATTTAATATTTTTTTATTGTTTCCTATCATGGTTGATGTTGGAATGAGTTTTGTTTTTATAATAATTAAGTGTATAAATATGCCCTAAAAATTCCATCATAAATTATAAATTACCCATTAATTATATCCACAACTTAATGAAAGTATGAATATCCTATGAGTGTATGATAGTATGATAATTAGATATTTTTTTGTAGTTACATGGGAGATTGTTGAGGACAATTACATAGAAATATCTTTTTCATATAATTTCTATTACATGATCACAATTATTCAATTTGAGATATAGTTTTTATTCTTACAAAATATAATTTCTCGTATGAGTAACATATGAAATAATATCAATATAATTTTTATAGTATCAATAGGTTATAAGGGTTATGACTATATTGTGAACCAATATATAGAACAGAAATATCCCTTAAGTAATTCTCTATGGTTTAGATTCCTTTGTTTTATAAGACACAAATGATCTCTAACAATTTGGTTTTAGGAACCTATAATCACTGATATATAATTGATTGAATTTTACCCTTTATGATATCATATAGTATTATATAATAAAGAGATACATACTCTTAGTAGTTCTATACACCATGTTTCAATTTAAATTCCCATATAATATCTCATATAATATTCCATATTTTTAAGAACATTGTTACCGTATTCCATTAATTTCATTATTAGATTCATAAAAAATAAAATGGTATTTTTACTCATGGAAATGTAGAATACATCATATTTATCATAAGTGGTATGATTTCTTGAAGTGATTCCCTAACAATTGAAGAAAAACACTTGCAATGTATTTTTAAGAAAATTTATTTCAATAATAGATGTGATAAATTTAGAAAATAAAAATTATCACATGATAATTTTCATGTAAAACCCATTGAACATCAATATTACAATACTATGGGTAACCGTTGAAAATTACACAAAATATCTTTGATTAAAAAAATCAAGTCAATACCAAAACATGAACCCTAAAGAATACATTGAAAAAAATTGTTAAAATCACAAAATTAATGATTCCATTACCTTTAGTATAAGCATAATATGATATAATGTTACAATACTATGAAAAATAATCACCAAATTTCAAATATCATATCCAAGAACACATCCCTATTGTGAAACCCCTTTGATGGGTTCTCTTTTATGATCTGAAATTGAGTTGTTTCATATATTGAAGCTGTTAACTTTTCCAATGTTCCTTGATGCTCACTCCAATAAGCTTCCTTTTCTCTATACTAAAAGAACACCACTCAATTTATATCATATATCTGTGACTTTAAGGATATATATTTTTTTTAAATAGAGTGTATCCCATCAATTAGGTAATATTAAATTAACATATTATTTTATTTATAATATAAATAGTATACAAAAATATCCTTAAAATTTAAAAATAATAGTATCACCCCATCCACAAGAATGATTTTTTTTGAAATAATTATTAAATAATATTACCCCTTCAATATATGAATAAGAAATATATAATCCATAAATATCAATTTGAATGAAAACTAGTTGTTAACACAAAAAGAACCATATTCTATTGAAAATATGACATCATACATTAATAACACTAAAAAATTGGTAGATACTAATGTAAATAAAAAATAAAAATTATGTGATCATTATCTTATATATATATTGGCCCCCTATAAAACAATTCCAAACCCAATAACACACCACCCTTTAAATTAAAACATCTGAAAGTTATGAAATCTTGTTTTACAGGCAACACTGAATGAAAATGAATCATGTTTTAATTAAAATATTGTATTGGTCATATAACTGTTTAGTTATTCTGTATAGATGTAATTAAACATATTATGAAATAAATAAAAAAATACAATAAATTTAGTGATTATTATGGGTATTCCTTATGAAACTAAATTTTTGGAGTTTGTAAGGGAGGTATCATCTCTATTTTTTTCCTTATAAAAATACAAAGATGATATCTAAAAAGCTTGGATGGAGGTAAATAATTTTTGGGAAAAGTTAAATCTCATAAAAATCACTAGGTTTTAAACAGTGTTCTTGAGGGGTTATGTTAGTAGAAGTTAGGTTGAAATAAATATATAACTATTTATTTAAAATGTTATTTTTATATGAAATGATTTTTTCTAAATATAAAATATATTCTTTTAAATAAAATAAATGTCTTTTTTAATTCTAATTCATTTATAATGTTAAATTAATGTAGCTACATAACTAATAAGATTATTTTATGTTCAAAATTTTATTTTACAAAAAACTATATTTGTTTTATGCACTAAAGAAATTATTCTATGAAGAAAAATATATTATGGGTGAATGAGGGTAATAATTAGTTTTTATATGGATATTATATTAACACAAATTTAATTAGTAATTGATATGAAAATAATAATTAAAATAGTTAATATTTTAAAATTTATTTTTCTATTAAAACTATTTTTCTCATATATCATATGTTTTAGTTTAAAACATAATTTTAAAATATTTATCAATTTAATTACAAAAAATAGAACCAAAATTCATAATATATATGTTAAAAATTTTCTATAAAGTATTATCTTAATTTTTTATTAATATAATAAATACTATGAAATGTTTTTATCATGGTCGATACGAGTAAAAAGATGTGACTGAATGCGGGTAATGTTTTCCAAATAAAAAGGATAATTTGACCCTATAGAAGATAATTTTTAGGATATATAGTAACAATCACATGTAATACCAACCATTCCTCATCTAACTCACCTAACTCCCTTGTGATCCAATCATTACACGCTTCTTAACATTAGATTCCAAGGAAAACTGCATTGTTTTCTCCTGTAAAAGGATCTAAATTCAAACCACTTAAACCAAACATATACTTGGAAATTCCCCTGAAAACCTTACCATTTAACATCTCGTATAATCCTCTTCCATTTTTGGTATCACTTTTTAAACAGAATGTTCCTTATGTCCTCCATTTCTATGAGGTCCTTAAAGAGAAGATTAAAGTCTTCAATGTGTATATTATCCAATCCTTAAACATTAATTATCACTATTTATCCTCTAAAACTATTCAAAAATTAATAGTATAATGTAGTATTTATCTTTAGTAAATTTATATCTTATTATATTTATTAAAAAACCAATATATGTAACCCAAATATTTTGTAAAATGAAAGTGTCACTAGTATTGTGTATGGATTACCACCTCCATGAACATCATATTATATTTTTCATCATCACATAACATAAATGGGTTGAAGTATGTATTTATTGATTAAAAATTAAACTAATTGAATTATTGGTACTATATAAATATAAATTACTCATTCTATTAATATTTATCCCATTATTAATAAACTTAATTTCATTCATTAAAAATTACCATAAAAAGGTCATCACTGATGTGGACTTCATAAATCATAACTAAAACAAACATAGAATGGAGTGATAAATTTACAAATATTTATGAATATTTTATTCTATAACATTGAATTTTTTTTGAATTATACACTTGGTATCAATGTAAGAGGATAAAAATCAACATTAGAAATAATGTGCGAACCAATCAAAATTTCAATCACCTGATGAAGAAAATAAAAAATAACTAACTAATAAATGTTTAATAAATAATTTTAGTTCATGTTTGAAAAATATAATTGATATTAATAATTATTTCAAATATGTTATTGAACATTATACGTTTATTTTACATCTGGTTAATGTGATTTTGAGAATTCACGAGTAACGGTAATGGTATTTGTTAACTCAATTTTATTTCATTGACATTTGAGAATTTTTTAAACATTATTCATATACGTTACATAAATTATACCTTATTATTGAATTATATTTTTCTATATATTATGTTTCTAAGGATTTAAATTTCATTCTAATGAACTCATTATCATATGATTGTTACATCAATTCTTTTTCATCGATGGAATTACTTATTTATATAAATGAAATATTGTTATGAATAATCCTCATCCTCTTTAATGGAAGTTTATATTCCACATACATATTATTTATTCTTGAATATTTATTATTTTTTTAATTTTGGAGTAAAAATATTCATTGTTTTTAGTGATTTTTATATTATTATTCTAATCTTCTCAAAAAGAATATTTATTACATTTTTAACAATGTTGGTATAATAAGTATATTTCCAAAATATCTAAAAGGAATATGTTTTCACATTCAAATTTTTTATTTTATAAAATAAATTATTTTATTAAAAATTATTTCTTTTCTGGGATCCATTATTGGAACATTGTTTAAAATAATGTTTGAATATATTTTTTCTATGATAATTATTGAAAATCATTTTCGAAAGTGAATTTTTTTTTTTAACTTTTTATGAAAATGATAATATGTGTTATGAAACCTTATTTTGTATGATTTAACATACATTTCACTATCTATCTCCAAAAGATCTATCTAAATTAGAGTTATTTCAAATTAATAATCCTTTTAAACAAAATATGAAATAATCCTTTTGGGATAAATTATTTCAAGTATAAACCAATAAAATTATTGAGTTCATATTAAGTGATATAATTTGAAAATGTTATGATACCCATTTTCTTTTCCTGGGTTCATCTTGATATGATATGAAATTAATTTTTTTATGGAACTCAAGTATATATATTATCATTATGAGATGGTTGTTTTCTTATATAGTGATCAAATTATTTGGTTAAGGATTTATATATCTTGAGACAATAATAGTGAACATGGACTCTATATTGGCATCTTTTTTCAGAATATTTACTATGGGGATGATGTAGTTAAATATGTTAATAATATTGATCATGAAATTGATGTGGGTATAAATATTCACAATATTTATAATTGAAACTTGGTAGTGAACAATTTTCAAATATTGGTCATGGAGTTGATGCAATTATCTATGTTCACTAGATTGAGCAGGAACTTAATGTGGTCAGTTATATTCACAATATTATGATTTATTCGGATTATTATTATACCATTTTTCTATTATAATACATTGTTTTGATCCATGGTTCATGATTATTTCCTCATATTTCTTCACTATTATTCAATGTTATATGTTAGACCATTTGAGATTATAGGGTAAAATAATGATCCATGTTCTGTTAATTAGTTATTTCTTATATTTTCATATTTTATCATTCAAATGACCTAACCCTTTATGAATCGTTGAATTTTTTTTACCTTATTGGTAGTTTTATCTCATAACTTTAATTTGTTTTCTTTCACCATGTTATAAATATTATTATAACATATTATATTTCTTAATGGATGTATAGTGGGATGAGTTTTTGGAGAAATTTTCATCATTTTGAGAAATAATATTTTTATACATATACTATCCAAAGAAACTAAACAATTGGTTTTTGGGATTATGGGAGCTATTTTTAATTAATTTTATACATAGGAAAGTTTATCTTGGTTTGCCTCACTTGGATTTAAAAACAATTTAGAAAATATTTTTTTATCACTAGAAATAGGAGTGAAGGTCTGATATATCTTAGTTGGAATCATAGTAGGGGTAGTTATTATTGGTTACTGGGAGGATTTTTTAGAAACCCCTTAAGATAAGTAAACATATTTGGAAAAATAAAAAAATCTATTTTATTTATAGAGTGTGCGTCTTCTTAACATTTAATCCTATATATTGTTATATACAAGTAGATACAGGTGCTTGCACAATTTTACATAGGATTAATAATACCTAAAAATGTTAGTTTGTTATTAAATTGATCTCCACATGATGAAAATAATGTAAGAATGACTATACACCATGTTTTAAAATCTATATGGGTATTCTTTGGTTGATTCACATGTATTTTATGAAGAATTATGTAGGATTTAAGTGGGATTTGAGGATGTAAGAAATAACTAGTTAGGTTAGAGATCCAAATAATAATGTTACAATAGATTATATAGATTTAAACCTATATACTCTTAAATTAGGATATACACATAGTTTATGATTCACTTTATCCATGTATATAGTTACCTATTCATATATTTTTTATTTTAATTATTATCACACCATAAGATTTCTTAATTATAATTAATCATTAGAGCCTAGGGGAACTGAGTTAATAATGTTTGTGATGAATAATTTGAGTATTTTCACAATAAGGAAACTAATGATTTAGTAGCTAGAGTAATAAATATCATAGTGATGCTCACCCAAATATCACATGAACTGAATAACAATGAAAATGTTTTTGATCTCCTAAACACACTAAGGAATGAAAATTTATTTATTGATAATTTTATATGGAAACAGAAACCATCCTTTAGTGGGTCTTCTAACCCAAAAATAATTGAGTCATATATAAAAACAATAGAGAATATAGTTTTAGTTCTGTAATAAATTAACCATTAGGTATTCATTTTAGCTATTTACTTAATGGAATTTTAATCTGATGAATTGTGGAGTTTCATTAGATTAAATGGATGGGAAGAGTTTTATAAAATATATTTTAGTAAATAATTCCTTCAAACTCATTGCAAGATAATTGAGAGATAATTTGTAGAGTTAAAATAAGAGAAGTAATTTGTGGGTAATTATAAATAATTAGTCATGAGATTTATGAGATATGCCTCTAGTTTATTATAGACCCCAAATGTAAGATAAAATGACCCATTAGTAGCCTAAAACCATTTATATAAAAGGGATTAACTATAACAGTCTGTAATAGATACGATGAAATTGTTTAATGTTACCTATTGGTGAAAATAAAAGATGAAGACACCTTATGCTGCAAATAATAAAATGAAGAAAGTGTCTCATGAGTACTCAAATAAAAAATATCATAGAGGAATGAAACTATAATTATATACATTCAATAAATATGGCAGGAACCACCCAAATTTTTTTTGAAATTAATGAATAAATGATTCAAGGTTAGGAAGGGTAGTAATTAATCTCGTTATTTTCAAGTAGGGGAGAAGAGTTTGATCAATACAATAGAAGAGAATAAACCAAAAACTAATACGACACCCATACTTCCATGCTTTATATTCAAAGAGTATGGAAATTATGTAAATATAAGACCTAGTGCACGAGATAATGATGAAAATAAACCTCATAATTCTCCAAGACTAAGGTCATAAAAAAGATCCAATAAAATAACATTAATTGAAGTGGATAATAATAATTAATTTCTCATTAGTATAATAATTTTACAATATATATTTCCAGTAAGGATTATAATAGTCATTCAATTTATTTCTTATCATTCCAGTTGTATAAAAATTTTGATTCCCCACCTTAAAACATTGGATGTTGAATTATCAGGGTAAATACAAGGTGTTTAATTGACTATATAAAATATATATAAATATTTTGTGAATAATGTTTATGGGAAGAAATTTTTTATGGATTTGATTCTCCTTCACCTAGTATAATTCGATGTGATACTAGGAATAGACTAGATCTGTCAATCTACAGGGGTTGTAAATACCCTCACCCCTATATCTCAGATCCGATGTCTAATTTATTACATTGGAATAAGATAATAGGAATCACATCCTGAAGTTTTGAATGATTTATTAGTATTCTTAAACTAGATAGAAAAATGATTACCATATTGCATTTGAATACAAAAATTACAACATATTTTTTTCACAATATAATTATCCTCTCTAGTATATCCCTAAATATCATTTATAGTATACTTCCTAGATTCTTGTGAAAAGAACCAAAATAACGGTGATATCGAATGCACAGTAAGGGTTATGTATAATTAAGGCTATCATGAACCAATAATAATAATGCATATGGAAAATGTAAATAATTGAAAAAAAAAGAAATATAAATAATGTGACTATCATGAATAGATAATGAATAATCAATATGCAAAGGTATATAACCTAAAAAATGACATTTAATCCATGAAATGGGTATGAAATTAATATAGATATAATTTCATTAAGAAAATATCATGGATAATAGTAATTATCTTTTATTAAAGTAAATTATTAATTATTTTAGATCATGATCTCATGAATCATGATACATATACCATCAAGAGTATTAAAAATTGGGTTTACAACTGAGGGGTTGATATACAATAGAAAACCATTAAACTATGGCTATCCAACTGAATCATCTCATGAGAATACTGATGCATCAAGGGGATATATATAACTTGGACCCACCCATATCAACATTTGAAACAAATTAATTATATGTCAAATTATTTATTTAATTCATTAAAAACATACCATATCAAAATGGTCTTGTATCTTGTAAGGAATACAAATTAACAATAAATTTTCCAATAAATAATATAACACTCAAAGTAAAATACCATATGTATAAATGATATAGGTTTATGAAATAAGTATACCCATGATAAATAATATGGATATCATGGGAAATATAATACCCAATTAAAAAAAAGTGAATAATTCAAGGGAAAGTTAAAGATTATAAAATGTACTCCACAAAGAGAATGTTATGACATTACTTAGAAAAAATGATCATAAACCATCTGAATAATAATAATAATAATATTAGTAGAAAATAATTCTTGTGGATTATAAGAACCATAAAGTGTTGAATTCATTGATTTGTAGAAATACCATAACAATGTAATGAAAAAAATTCTTTTGGAAAATAAACATTTTACATTGAAAATATTTTTTAATATAAATCTTCAAAAAGTATTTTTCAAATAATTTTCTTCGAAAATAAATTCATAATTATTTAGTGAAATATTTAAAACAATGAGTGGTCATTATATTGAGAAATTATGTACATTTCTTAAAAGTTAAAAAGGATCAGTTTAAAATATTGTAAATAGTTTAAAGTTTCCCCATTTGAAAAAAAATAATTTTCATATCAAATCATTTAGTAAAAAGTTAAACATTGGTAAAAATGTATTTAATAAATCATTTTTATAATGTTAAAAACATTTGTGAAATTATTTTATTGAAAACATTTTTTAAAAAGAAAAATGATTTTTGATTGAAGAGGGGAATACAGTCTGATTTTATTAAAAACATTTTCATAATCATTTTTTATACCAAGTAGAAGGGAAAGTGGTAATATTACACGAAAAAATTATGTCTAAATTGATGATAACAAAGTTTATAATTTTCTATTGGAAAATAATAAAATTATTTCCTTTAATGTCAATTCATGCATAAACAATACCAATTAAAATATATTGTGAAATAAACCCATACAAATATCATAATTCATTAATAATATCTAATAAATAAATTTACTATGTGTATCAAATATAAATACATGTTATTAAATTTTAAATGAAGAACAATATTGTCAAAATTATTTACACAGACAATCATATAATATCAATGATAATGATTTTGTAATATAATCTAATTAAAAGGAAGTGTGTAATGAAATTTTCTACCACTTGGTAATTTTAAATTAAAATACAATTAGATGAAATAATTTAAAAGAAATCTCCAAATACCATTATTTTTGAATTATTCATGATATTACATGAAAATGGGATTTATATACACTATATAAAAGAAATTATGTCATAACATTACAATATTCCTCAATGAAGAGAAATTGAGACCCCATATATTAGGATTCCTTTTGGTTAAACATGGTATAAAATCATGTATAATGGTTTTAAGAACATTATTAATTTATAACATAATAATATTTTTTTTATAATATCATATAATACCCCATTATTACATTTTACCACGCATTTGTTAATATTATTTAATTTTTTTTATTATTTTAGGTGTTAAATTGCCTTATTTTTTCATGAATGTTTTTTCATAAAATATCCAGTTCTTGTATATATTATATAGTTACATATTATTTTGAATGATATTAATATTATAAATATAATTATTTTAATTATATATATTTTGGAATTATAATTGAAATTTGAAAATGGACAATGGATCACATCGCTTCGTGGGAAAGGTAAGACCTTTGTATGCCTTACTAATGTTATCATTTCTATAATGGGTGAAAGGGTATGAAAGTTGGTGATATATTGATTTTCCAGAATACATATAATTTTATATATATGAAATATATTAATTAAATTAATCCTCATTACCTTCCATGAAAAGTGCATGTGAAAAAACGAATCACATTTATTTGTGGGGTGGTAGTCCGCTATACACATGAGTGACTTTATAATATTCTAAACGAAATGGAATGTAATAAGGTATATATGATGTTAAAATTTTATAATTTTATTAACATCATAAGTAATAAATACATGTTTTAAATCCATCACTATAAATAGACTTCAAATATGCTGATGGAAAACGAATTACATCGATTCGTGAGACAATAATTCATTGTAAACATGATCAACAGTTTTGTGTCCCATTTGATAGAATAATTTATGGATATATGTGACTGAATTAACATAATAATATATCTGAATAAATTATATAATTAGGTATTTATATAATAATTTTTAAATAATATTTTATGAATGTGAAGGAATAATCAAAATAAAAATTCAAGTTTGAAAACATTACCTCTTCATCATACAAGTTCTTTAGAAATGAACCAAATTCCTTCCTAGGTTAGATTTATGATCAATACAAGTGAAATTGGATATTTTCAGAGGATTTAGAAATTAATTTGGTTAGGTTTTTTCTTAACCAAATTTGTTTGCAAGATTGAAGAGGGGAGGAGAGGGGGTGACCTTTTATAAGTGGGGGAGAGGACACATATAGAATTTTTGGAAAAAATCTATTACATCCACATAATTATTATGTAAAGATCCTCCAAAATGGGAAATTTGTATCATTATAGGTTATAATTACTTAATATATATATAAAATTATTTTTGGATATGTTTTTTTGTCATTTTGACCCTTATCTTCTTAGTTTAACCAGTCGTTAAACCCGTTTTTAGCTAAGCCATTGTAATTAATTTGTACTACATTTTACTATTCATATTGCTAAAAAATGTAGATTAAATTTTAATATAATATAAATTATGATTATTAAAAAATTTAATTCATTTTTAAAATTTATTTCATATAATTGGTAGTATCCAATTTTAATAAATACCAACATATGCTATGAGAAAACATGATTCCAAAGAGAAACTCCTCATAAGTATAGAAGGTTTTATTATAAAAATTCAATATGAAAATGATTCTAATAGACCAAATTATTTAATTTTATTATAATTTTACTAATTTTACTTTAAAACATATTAAAAACATAATTTTACCTTGTATATTTTTTATACATAATGTTGTTTTCAATAAAAATTAGTATTTTACCCTATTTATTGAAAAGTGAAACATTTATGGAAAATACCAAAAACTCCCCTAATATATAATTTATATTATTATTTAAAAAATTAACTTAATTTTATCATGTATATTTTTCAGAAATGGTATGAATGAATTTTAAATTATGGTCACAAAGTGCGACTAAACCATCTTTTAGAAAATATATTTTTCACATAACATTTAATTTTTATTTTAAATGATTTATATTTTATTTATAACAAATAGATAACCATATTTTACATAATTTAGTTAATACTCTTCATACCTACAAATTTAAAAGTTTTTTTGTAATTATATACTATATTATGATTTATTTAGGTTGAGTTTTCAACTTTTGTAATCCATCCAAGAGATCAAATTTGTTAAAAGATAAATATATCATAAATTCTCAGGGTGTTACATTCTCATATAAACTAGGTGTTGAGTGTCATATATTCTATCAATTCCAAATTTATTCTTTTAAAATCATAATTTGTTATATTTTCCAACATTTAATAAATTAATTCCATAGAAAATAAATTTTATCTTTGCAATGATGGGTTTGAAATATTGAAATACCATTATTGGAAATCCACATCGTAAAAGGGTTAATAATAAATCTATTTGATAAGTGATAAAGGGAAATTTTAAGTTCATCTGGAATAACAAATAGCTTGGTTTCCAAGTAATAGAACATAGGTGAGATGCGATGATATAGACATAGATGAAAAACATAAATAATTATAGAGTGTGATAGAGATCATTGATCATAAGAAAGTGAATTATCAATAGAATGTTAAGGACCTAAAACTATAAATATGTCATGATTTAAAACGATATTTGTGAAACATCCCATATTTTATGTGATGTAAGTTTTATTTTAAATTCATTTTTATGTTTTTTTAGTTCTTTATTTTTCTTAGGAACTGGTGAATGGGCCTTTAGGTCCGTCAATTAGCTTTGGAGGAGAAGGTGTCCAAAGGGATAAGACTTGGTTCAAAACAAAATACATGTCTTATATTAAATTCACAATGTATATTTGCCTAGACATACCCCATTCATGTGTGTAGGAGTTTTCCCTAGGAGGTAAGGCCTAAAAATTACATGACATTTATTGAACACACACTCTTTGTATATACTAGGAGTTGTTTTATAAAAAAGAGTGAAGATAGTATTTTTGATAGATTCTCAACTTCTTGTCCACCATAAAGAATCCACTCAACAGTGAACCCTCTAATGAACAAAAACATTTCTTTTACCCCTCATCAATCCGAGCGCCTTTTCCTTCTCCATGAGCCATGTTGGATCCAGAATAGTAATCTCTCCAATCCTCTCCCTTAATTCAATAATTTTTCTTCCTATATCATAAACGTTTTTGGTGTGATATAATATTCACTATTTTCAGGTTTTTCGTTTGTTCTCATGATTTCTCTCCTTCTAGCTCGATACATGGGAGAAAACTAGATTAAAGGAGTTCTATAGGCTTATGTTTTTTCTATAGTTATTTCCCCTCAATGTATTTTTGTTTATATCATGTTCTATTATTCCTCATTCCTAACATTTCTAAAAATTAAAATATTTTTTTTAATAATTTAAATTTTAATGTTTTTCATTCCCAATACGTTCCTAGATAGAGACAAATCATCCCATTGGTTGATATCTTTTATGTGAGCCACCCTTATGGCTGTGCCTTTTCTTGAGGGCCTATTTTCCAATAAAAAAATTAAATCAACACCAATTCATGTTTTTTCCCAAGGGGAAAATTATTTATACTACAAAATGAGTTATGTTATATGATATGACAAGATTTAGGCCCCTAAGATATTTTATAATTGAATTACTTCTATTAAATGAATTCTTCATCGTTAAATTGTGATTTATGATTATTAGAACTTATATAAATGTTGTGAACTATTTATAGAAATACTTTTCTAATAACTTTTTGAGGGTGATTTTAGGGATTCCATTTATGGATAACCTTGGATGGGATCTACATGATATACAATTGGAGTTCGTAAATGAATTCCATATAAGCTGGGAGCGAGAATATGTATTTATTGTACATTCTCACCATGCATTTTAATTACCTCATTTTTATTGATACCAATTCTATATGTGGGTCAACATTGATGGGTTCAGTTATAATATAGTTTTAATGTTCAATGAATGATACTCAGTCACCTTTGTGAGATACCAGGGATAGACTAGGAGGCTTCTTGTCATAATCACACCATAACGAGAGGGATAAATGTTATTATATTTATGGATCACCTTGGAGGAAATCTTAAGTTTCTAAGTATTTATTTTACTCTTAGTTTGAGACATGTTTTCCTTGATATTATTATCCTTTGTTGGGAGAAGGACCCTATTTTTAAAAATTCAAGAGATTAGTTTATCAAAAAGTTAAGAATGATACTATATTAAATTAATGAAAATTTCCTCCAAGAAAAATCACATGCTTTATTTTAGTCCATATCATTATAAATTATTTATATGGGCCCATTATACTTTATATCAATCTTTCATAGGTCACCTTGGATTATAAGAATTTGTCTTAGTCCAAAGTAGGTATATTCAGTTATGTATCACACGAGGAACCTGACCTGATGTATTTATTTATTTATTTCTATTCATTTATGGTTATTGGTACCCTAAAAATTTTACATGCATGGACGAGATTGATCTAGACACTGTTGGTGGTGGCCTATTGGGTATATGTCTCACCTTTTATGGGATTTCCCAAATATCCAAGAAACATTCATTATAACATGTGTAGATAAACGGAAGCATCCAAAATCTGATGCTTTATTTTTTAGTACTAGGATATATTACATGAGAAGAGGTCGAGCCTATGTTCAGGATTCTAGTGTAGGCATATTTTGGTATTTTTTATTTTTAGTGTGTATTATATGTGTATTTCCCGTATATATTATGTAACTCATTTTTTATATCAAAATATCATGATCATCAACATTTGGTATCTAACTATTTTTCTCCTTCCACCTATTTATTATTATTAGTTGTTTACAATTTACTATTACACTAATTTTTCATGTTTATATATTACATTAGAATTACAATCATGAGGGAATATTCTCCCCATAGACAAAATATAATGTCTATGTCATAGTCTATAGCCTAGGATATATAGGGGGGCTGCATGAGGTCATTTGGTCAACACTCTTCAGGAACCATTCATCATCTTTTGGGGCGGGATGATACAATGTGGTATCTGAGCATTAATTTTTTTTACACTTGTCTTACTCTTTAGAAATTATAATGGATACTATGTTGTATCAAAAAATTGGAAATGGGCATGTGCCTTAGAATAAAATTACCATGTATAGGGGAATCCCTAATTAAATTTTATGGATTATTTCTATTATTGATTTGTCCGAGTTATAGTTGTTTGAATTTTACTATTGGGTGATTGACATTTTTTTGAAATTATTATTGTTGATATTGATATTTCTATTATTAGTTTATTTTCCTTGTTCTGGTACGATAATAAGGTATCCCTTCATGAATCATTATAAGAAGTTAGCACTAACATGTCATCCATTTTTCCATGACATGGTTACTTTCTAGGAGCATTTCCTAATTCATATGACTAGTGCATAGATTATTTTATATGAAATATAATAATTTTTCTTGTAGTAACAACATAAATGTATTCATTAACATGCCTAAATCAATTTAAATGGGTTTTTACAACATAGATTTATGATGGCACCTTAATTAACCAATATTCCTTAATTGAGACATGAAACACTAGTTTTACAGACTACGATATTAGTTGATCTGATTAATGAATGAAAAATATAATTTATGATGTATAAAATTTTATAAAGTGGGAATGGTATTTCATTCAATAAAAACTCTACATATTACCTATTACATCTTGATATTAGATGAAAAGGTTATATTTCTATTACATGAAATACTAATTGAAACTTATAAATACTATGACCACTCATAAATTGTTAACGATTTCACATTTTTCAAGATTGCGATATTTATGATCATGTAAAAATGAATTAACTACATTAAAAAAGTATTGAAATGAAATTTTTACCTCCAAATGGTGGTTCTAATTTCAATGTAAAGTGGGTTTTCCTCTATAACTTACAATTAAAACTCGATAGACCAAAAACTATGATATGTTTAATAAGACCTTGACCTAGACCCAACCTCATTAATGAGAAGTAGGAAGTGCCTCCTAAGACTTGTATGATTTTTTGTCACCTAGACCATGATTAGGAGTGGGAAGTGATGCATGACTCATTTATAGGAATGATTTGTACCAATCCTTCCTTGTTTTTGATATTTTTCGTTCTATAGTAATATCTTATCTAAGGTATGAATTTGGTAATTTTAGAGGTATGAAACCACGATGTCCTCACATCATAGGCTAGTTGGGTCATTGAAACCATGTTTGTAATATTAGTGGGACATGATCCCCCAATATTAACCCAATAGTTCCACAAGAGGTACCTCTTTTTGGCATTCTACAGGGTACCAAAGCTCTTCTTCTAGATAGGTTCAATCAATTCTTGTAGTCTGTACATGGAGTTCTCTGAAAAGACCCTATTATTGAAGAGTTGAAACAAGAGTTCCAATAGGAACATCCTACCTCCTTCTCGAGGGATGGTGTTCCTCATTCTACTAAGTAATTTATAAAGGACATGTTATCTATCTTCAATCATTTTGAGATTCCTCCATAGTGGAGGATCAATCTCGATACCTATATATTTTAAGATTTTTTAAATGTTACTGGGATTTCATCACTAATGATGGATGCTATCAAGGTATGATCTAGAAGGTTTCCAAATATCCTTTCCTGATTACTTCTTCTCCTAGATGTTCTGAGAAGTCCTGACTTGAGAGTTTATACACATACACTAGGGTGATATATCAATAACGGATTACTCAAATTGTTTCAACATGCTTAGAGGTTTTTACTGACTATTAACAATGAAATTTTGAAGAATTTTAGAAATTTTGAAGATGGGTTTTCGAAGTCTATCTGATCATATGTGAATGTTTTTAGGACGACCACTACTTTAGAGATAGTGAACAAGGCCCTCATCGTAGAGTAAAACTCAAGGGAAGCTAGAAATGTGAGACATGGTGGTTCAACATCTAGTAGTAGATATATTTAATATTAATGGAGGAAGAATCATTTATATGGTGCATAAAGGGAATTTACAACTATATAGACCACCCTAAAAACTACGTAGTGTGTCGTCTGTGCGGTAGTTCTATCCACAACATTCCCCAATAAACAAGGAACCCAATCGAGTGAAGATATTTTTGGGGGATGGGTAACCTTCAATGTTTCTAGTATATCTTCACTATAGTACATAAGAAGATGGGATCATTATTGACACCACATTCTACTAAATGATTCATATCTCCACGTTAGGATGGGAGTTGGTATACTATTTGAGATCAAGATGAGGAGTAGGATGTGACTGAGGTATTCAGACATCTGAGGTTCAATACTAGTTGAGTGGACCTTCCCATATTAGTCATGTTCTATCTTAGGGTTGTGGATCTCTCCATATCTATCCAATATAGCCTACACCTGTGGAGCATAATCCTAGACTGTCTAATATATGAGGTACTGTTATGGTATCCTTTACAGTAGTTTCTTCCATATTTGACATAGGTTCATTACAACAGTTTATATGTGTAGTAATTATGGATTGTATGACCCTAAATATGGAGTAATTATATGATCATATGAATCTCAAAACACTATTAGTGGTATGATCAGAGAGTATATTTTATTGTAAGGAGTTCCCCCTTGATATAGGTGGGTATCATTTCTTGTGGAGATATTTTATCCTCGAGATGGTCGGTTTCAATGTCATTCTTGGTATGGACTGACTAGTTCCCTTTTCAGAACCATTTTTATCACTATCCATTGAGGGTGTCTTTTACATCACCATAAGGAAATGATCTTATTCATAATGGAGAATGAGATATCTAGGAAATTCTAGTCGGACCCGAGAATTATGTGTAGGGTAGAGTGATGGCCCATATGGGTAGTATATTTATTTGAGAGAAAGAAATACAAATTGTGGAATTCCCTTTTAGATTGGATCACTTCAGGGATGTATTCCCTAATTAATTTTAGGATTTCCTCCTATAATAGAAATATAGATACCCATTGAGCTGATTCTGGGTGAGACACATGTATCCATTCCACCTTATAGGATAAGATCCACTAATCTCTGGAAACTCTAGACAATGATGGAAGAATTAGATGAAAAATGATTTATATGACCTCATACCTTGATGTGGGCTTCACCAAGTTTTTCTCCAAGATGTAGTATGTTACCTTGAGGTTGTACATGGATTACTGATTGTTGAACAGATGTATAGAGAAGAAACATTATCCACTGCTTCATATAGACGACCTTTACAACCAGCTTCTTGGAGAAATTTTTTTTACGGGAGATCAATTTGAGGTCGGGATACCATCATGTACATGTTAGACTGTCATAGATACAATATAAATCATTTCATAGAATTTACAACATGTACTATTCCCTATTTATTAAAATAAATCCTACGAATACACCAACCATTTTATGTTCTTGATGAATTATGTTTTCCACCTATATATAGATTCTTTTGTGGTAGTATTCATGGATAAAATCATGGTGTGTTCTCACTCTAGACATGACCATTCCAACAACCTAGATATAATAATGAATACATGAAAATAGAATCAACTATATTATAAAAATTAGAAAATTCCACTTTTGGATTGATAAGGCCCACTTCCTACATCATATTATTTTAGAGGCATATGTAAATTTTAACCAAAAAAGGTGATCACCATAATTTTATGAGAGGATAACAACATAGTATTTGATATACATAGTTTCTTGGGGAAGGATAACTATTATAAGAGATTCATTTAGGATTTATCACCCTTATAAATTCATCATAAATGATTTACTATGAAGGCTGTGAAATTCATATGCTCAGAAGCTTGTGATACTTCCTTTCAGGAGTTGAAGGGAAGATTGACATTATCGGTGATCTGGATTAGGAAAGAGCAGAGAAAAAGGTATACAATCTATTTTGGTTCTTCAAGTACCTAGCTTGGAGCAGTTAAAATATAGGGATATCAAGTTGTAGTATATGAGTCAGTCTAGATGAGAAACCAAGAGTAGAATTACCATACACATGACCTTAATCTTTCTGTTGTGGTATAAAATTTATGCTATTGAAGGAATTATCTCTCAAGTGATGAGTTATTTTTCTACATGGATAACAAGAGTTTGAAATACATCTCCACACTGCATTAATTTAATCTTATATAGTGTGGGTGTGTATTGTACCCACATTATTTTGACATTGATATTTCTTATACACATGGGAAAGCTAATGTATGAGTTGATGCATTGAGCTAGAAGAACCAAACATAAAATATCCAGGAGGCCAATAATGGGTCTCAATTGATGTATTTTTTTCATGTGATTAACATGGGGGTTCATGAAAAACAAGGGTGGAATATATTAGCTATTTTGTAAGTAATATACTCCCTTTTGGAATGAGTGTCAATTAGACAAAATTTATATCCTGATTGCCTCTTCCTAAGTGAGTGTGGATTAGGTGGGGACCCACCACCTAGTTGGGTCATTGATCAAAATGAGATACTACACTTATGTGGGTGTGTGTGGTTTTTTTGACATACATGAAGAGTTGATATAGAAATATCATGCCTCTATCTGGGTGGTTCACCCTGGGATTACCATGATGTACCAAGATGTGCACCTTTATTACTGCTGTCTTGGTTGTAACATCCCAGGTAAATAAAGAATAAGACATTTTCATATTTATTAATATTTTTGAATTAAATATTAATTTTACTTTAATGGTGTTTCTATGTTCGATAGTATACCCGATACGCAACAACGAGTTTCTTTGAAATCTTACATTGCACACTAATAATATAATAATATTATTTTAAATGGTAGTTAACACGTTTCCATTATATTGACAGGAATGAATATAAATAACTAAAATATGATTACATATGTTTTCTAAATGTTTTTACATTTATCCAATAAAGGATAAAGGCTTAAAATAAGAAAAGAATTCAATTTTAAGCATAAATTTTCTAATATTCACTAAAAGGACGATTTATCACTTTTTGATGGAGAACCATCTTTAAATATTGTTTTGGTCACTATTATACATTCTATTGGACCAAATCAAACCCTTCTTTAGAATCGGGACATCCAAATTTACTTTTTGTATGTTTTTGTTATTTTTCCGATAAAGTTCATTTTTAATGAGTAAGTGAAAAATGTTGTATTTTAATTCAAAACCTCATTTTAATCCAATTTATTTATATGATAAGATTATTTTTTAATTGGTTTTAAAATTAAATTAGAAAATATTTTAACATTTAATCAAATGGTGGAATTTGGAATTAATTTCACTTTGAAATTGGACATAAACAAGTGTCAATCTTTTGATATATATTATTTCTTAAAAACACACTATTTATTTTGACAACATGAATTAATTATTAAATTAATTAATGAAACTTATATGTTTTAAATTTTGTAAAATAGAAATCATTTTGGAATTCGGAATATCAAATATAGCTTAGGGTTAATTTTTGGAAATTTTCTAAAAAATTTCAATTTTTGATGAAAAGTGAAACCACTAAGTGGTAGTTAAAAAAATGATTTTTTGTTTAAACAAAACCTTACCGCATCTATGAATTTAATTTCAAAAATATTACATACATGTTTGAAATTTTTATGTAAAATGTGGTTCAATGGGATGAAAATAATTTTTTGGTGAATAGTAACTTTTATGTTTTATTAATCATGATTAAAGGTAATTAGTGTAATTTAAGGTAAAAATAATGTAATAATAATATGAATTCACCTTGAAACATGTCCTAAACATATTTGGTGAGTTATTACCAAAACCTAAAATCCATGGGTCGATTTTTGGGACCCCATGGAGCCACTTGAGTAAGATAATGACATTAATACCTTTTATTTAAAGTAAAAAAATGTCACAAACATGTATTGTTTTACTAAAACAATTTTTACATGGGGTTATAAAAGTTATATTTTTGACTATAAATATTAATTAGAAATAAAAAAATATTTCCTACAACATTGTAATTTTTATATAATTTTTAGACAATAAATAAATAAATTTATTTGTGACACCATGATGATGCAGTGATTACCTCATTAATGAACGATTTAAATAAAATTATAATATAATGTAAAATCTAAGACATAAACTTGTCTAAAACCTATTGTATGAGTGGATTTCAAACTCTTATCACCTTATCCTTGAAATATATCATTTTGGTACCTTTAAAATCTGAATATAATTTCATAATAAAGTAACATTTCATGACTTCCCAAGAGTGCCCCTCCTCCCTCTTATAAAAGGCCCCCACCTCTATCCCCTTACTCACACTTATCAAGACCTTTGGATCATCGAACCTCTACTCAAATAAGCTCTCAATATCCCTCACTTTATTCTATAAGCCTTACCTTAGGCATAAAGGTCTTCAAGAAACACTTTTGGTTAAAACCAAGAGGAGTTACCCGATTTAAAGGTAATGTCTTCTCTTATGTTATTTTGTTTTATTTTTAATCTCCAACCCCCTAAAATATTTTTATTAATTTTTTTTGTAACAAAAACTGTATCTTAAATATACTAGGATGTTGGTATGAGAAGGAATCTAGCTACACTTACACACACCTCCGTCTAATGGTTAAAGAACATACTGTTTCTGTGGATGCCAAATTACTGCCTCACGAAACGATGATTGTTCAATCTTCTCTTAACAACTTTCATGGTGCCCATTAAGATGTCACTGTATTTATATATTATATATATTATTTTTATGTTTTCTTTATGCGTCTGTATTTTTCATTTATTTCATACCTTTATGGTTTCCATAATGGATAAACGCGATAATTTCATTTTTTGGATGTGTGGACTATTGCCCCCTCAAAGTGATTTGAATCGTTAATGCCATATGTGAGACATATAAAGGATGTAGGTAGTAATATTATATATGATATTATAATGGAATTATAATTTACCTTTATACCATTGTTTTTTCATTCCATTAAATACGAAATAGAAATGAAAGTTGCATTCATGTGTACGTACGGCTTACCGTCTCTATGAATGGTGCATTTAATTTATTACCTCTAGATGTTATGTACTATTATAAATACATTTATATGTTGTATATATATGATATATATGATATCCAAATCATGAATATCATTCTGGATATAATGAACCATTGACCACGTAAACAACATGTAATTGTAAGAAGTCCATTTTTGACTTAAGTACCAAATATCGACAAAATGAACATTATTAACTTAAATGATTACATAATGTTTATAACATGGAAATAAGTGATATAAAAGGAATAATAAACTTGAAAAATGTTCTTAAGATAGTATAAATTATATTTAGTTTATTATTTAGGAGATTAAAGAATGATCGAGTCAAGTCAGACACGAGGTAAGAGACTTCATCTCAATCTCCTTTCATTAAGGCATATTTGGTTTTAATACAAGACTTTCATTTATACGCTGTATAAACACCATTGAATTTTCATTTCATTCAAATGGAATCTTTTTCTACGAAGTGTTTCACTAATCGACAAAAAGGAATGTTTCTTTTAACGTACGTGGTGACAATGACCTTTCCACCACTGCGAGTACTACTTGATCTTTTGCTTCCTTAACAAGTCGTAATGTTTTTAAAAGAAAATAAATACCATATAATCTTTTATGTATTTTAGTATTTAAAATGGTTTTGATAATGGATTTGTTATGTCAATATATATAAGTGATATATTGTGTTTGAAATGTGGAAATGTGGAAATGTTCTCTTTCCATTATATTTGTTTTATGATTTTATAATGGTACCTAGAAATTTGATGGGTGGTTACATGATAAACCAAATGACAGGTGGTTCCGTGAATACCAGGATAGGTGGTTATGTTATAACCTACATTTCATGGGTATGGAAGTCAACTGTATGACTATTCCAATTAGTGATATGTGTGGATGTCGACCGTATGGTTATTAAATTTATGTATGTTTATGTCCCAAGTTACCTTTATATGTTATGTGTTCTTTATATGGGTTTTATGGTAATATTTTGGTTACAAAAGGGTAAAAAATGATCTATTATTCAGTGAATAATATTTACTACTTCATAAAGGTAAAAAGTATTACTTTGATAAAGTATTCATGGTTTACTCGATTTTTTGAAAAACTAACTGTTTTCCTTCTTTGTGTATCCCTTAATAAGCTTTTTATGCTCACCCATGTTTTTGAAATTTTTTTCACAGGACATAATGTGGAATAGGGTCAAGGATGGGATCAAGGAAAAGTCATGTTGTCTTAAACATGGATCTTGACATGACTCCTTTTATTCAAGAGTTCATGTTTAGTAAAAAAAATGGAATCGGTGTATAAGTGTCTACTTTGAAATCTTTTGAGATGTAATAGTTATGTCCTAATACTCTAAAAATCTAAACTTAAAAAGATCCTCAATGTTAATTATTCATTTAATTCATGATTAAGTAATGGTTTAAGGTTGGGTACTTATATTTGGTATCAAAGGACGGTTTAGACAACCTTAGGAGTTAGAAAATTGTTAAATTCATGTACGTAAATTAATTTATTGTATGATTGAAATGATATAGCATTTAAAGATTACCGTGTTCCTTCACCTAAGATACTTCTACGTTCAGAATGGTTTTCCGTAGAGGAAACATGGAAGCTATGTTGGGACAACATCAGACGGATAACAACCTTCCAAATCAGCAACATGAGATGGTCGGAATCGGAACAGAATAGTTTGTTTCAGTGATGGAACAATTGACTCATACTATAAATGGTGGCGATATCCATGCACAAGATCAGCCAGATCAACTTCAGAGGAACATGTCAGTGGTGGAAAATTTCATGAGGCAACATCCCCCATCATTCAGACGATCATCTGACCCTATGCTAGCGAAAGGGTCGATTAAAGTGCTCGAGAAGATTTTTGATTTCATGGGGTGTTTAGAACATCAAAAGGTTAGTCTTGTTGTTTACTATTTTGAAGGTGAAGCTAATCAGTGGTGGTCGATGGTGAAAAATATCATGGATAGTGAGGAGATTGATGATCTTCAATGCGATGAATTCAATGGTATGTTTCTTGAGAAATATTTTCCTAAGGTGGTTCATCTTAGGATGAAAAGACAATTCCTAGAATTGGGGAAGGAGGATGACTCAGTGGCTGCTTATGAAGAAAAGTTCACTCGACGTGCAAGGTATGCTCCAAATTTCATAGGAGATCTTGATAGTAAAATCATCCATTTTTATTCAAGGTTAAATCCAATGTATAGAAGGGATTTAGCTTCTCGTGAGTTCAAAATTTATGAAAAACTTGTTCAATGTGCAGAGAAGGTAAAAATGGAGTTTTCCAATGATCAAGTGTTCTTTGACAAACAACATATTAAGAGGTCCAATTAGAAGGAAAAGGTAATGAATTCATCAAATAAGCCTGGAGGTAAGAAAACCAAATATCCATCATGTGAGAATCATAGTAAACTTCATCTTGGAGATTGTTTATCCATGTCTGGAAAGTGCTTTCGGTGTGGTAAGTTTGGTCATATTGCTCGTAACTGTAAGGAAGATGATCAAGTAGGAAATGAAAAGCCAATAGTAAGATGTTTTAAGTGTAATGAAATGGGTCATTATGAAAATGCGTGTCTAACGAAGAACTCAACTGAGAGAAAGCGGCCAGATTACAAGTAGAAAGGGGTGGTGAAATCCTTTGCAACTACTTCAGTAGATTTTGGGACATCAAATGAATTAGTATCAGGTAACTTTTTTGTTTGTTCAGATTATGCCAATGTGTTGTTTGATTTAGGGTCTACACATTCTTTCATTTCAGAGAAGTTTTCTAGTAAATTAAGAATTCCATCTCAAGATATGAATCCTGAACTTATGTTAAAAACACCTGGAGGAAACGTTGAGACAGAAAGAAATTATAAGAACCTTCTAATCCTTGCGTGCAGAAAGAATCTACCTACAATCCTTATTGTTTTGCCTATGGTAGAGTTTGATGTTATTTTGGGCATGGATTGGCTTTCTATTTATCATGTTAATATTGACTGCAGAGCTAAAGAGGTTTCTTTTCATAAATATTTTCTGTTTGTGTACAAGAATGAACCCTTGCTTTTGGTAACCTATCAGAAAGTTGAGAAACTAGTAAAATATTGAAATGAATGTTACCCTGGACATATTGTTGAAAACAAAGGAACTACTCAGATTAATGATGTTTTGGTGGTAAATGAGTATCTTGATGTTTTTCCTGATGAGTTTCCTGGTATTATTCATGATCGAGAGTTATTAGATAAAGGTCTCATTCGACCTAGCACATAACCATGGGGTGCTCCTTCCTTGTTTGTTAAAAAGAAAGATGGTTCAATGAGACTTTTCATTGATTATATAGAATTGAATACGATCATTGTTAAGAACAAGTATCATTTGCCTCATATCGATGATTTTATTGATCAGCTCCAGGGAGCTTAGTATTTCTCGAAGATTGACTTGAGGTCGGGGTACCATGAGTTGAATGTAAAAGAAGAAGACGTTCTGAAGACTACATTTTGTACTATATATGGCCATTATGAATTTTTAGTTATGCCTTTTGGGTTAACAAATGCACCTGTTATATACATGGATCTAATTAATAGAATTTTCCATGAGTTCTTGGATAAGTTTGTGGTTGTGTTCATTGATGATATTTTGGTGTTTTCTAAAAGTAAAGAGGATCATGAAAGTCATTTAATGGTTATCTTTCAAACCATAAATGAAAATAAACTATATGGAAAATTCAGAAAGTGTGATTTTTGGTTACAAAAAATTTCTTTCCTTGGTCACATTGTTTCAAAAAATGGCATAACTGTTGATCCTGCAATAAGAAAAGTTGTTGAAGAATGGCCAAGACGCACAAATATAACTGAGATCCATAGTTTTATTGGTTTATAAGGTTATTATAAGAGGTTTTTTGAAAACTTTTCATGGTTATATAGTCCAATGACTAAGTTAACTCGAAAAGGTGTTATGTTAATCTGGACAAAAGAATGTTATGATTGTTTCCAGGAATTAAAAAGAAGATTGGTGAATGCTCCAGTTTTGGCACTTCCTTCCCAAAATGGTGAGTTTGTTATCTATAGTGATGATTCGTTGAAGGGACTTGGTTGTGTCCTTATGTATAATGATCAAGTAATTTCTTATGCTTCACGTCAGTTGAAAACTGATGAGTTAAATTACCCTACGCATGATTTGGAATTAGCTGCTGTTGTTTTTGCATTAAAAATTTAGAGGCATCATTTGTATGGAGTAAAGTGTGAAATATATTCCGATCACAAAGGTTTGAATTATATATTCACTCAGAAAGAATTTAAAATGAGACAGAGAAGATGGCTGGAATTAATCAAGGATTACGATTGTACAATTCATTACCACCCGGGAAAAGAAAACAAAGTGGCTAATGCTTTTAGTCGAAAAAGTAATGCTTGATTAACCATGCTACGTTTGGAACAAGATCATTTGGTTTTTGATTTGATGAACTTTGGAATAGTAGTTTTTGGTGTAGGAAGTTATTCTATTTTGTTTCAGGTGTTAGTGAGATCATCTCTATCAGACAGGATTAAGCAAGCACAAAAGAAAGACAGTGGGTTGTAAAAAAAGGTAGAGCTGGTTCAGAAGGGTAAGTTGCCTGAATTTAACATTGATAATGATTGTGTTTTGAGGATTGGGAAGAGATTATGTGGGCCTTGTGATTCATAGTTGAAGAATGAGTTGTTATATGAGGCTCATAGTTACCCGTTTTTAGTTCATCCTGGATGTACTAAGATATATAGAGATCTGCAGGAGTATTACTGTTGGGATAGAATGAAAAGAGATATTACTGATTTTACTGTGAAGTGATTGACTTGTCAGCAGGTTAACGTAGAGAGGCAGTTACTAAAAGGGATGCTTCAGTCTTTACCGGTGCCAGAGTGGAAATGTGAAAATATATCCATGGACTTAATTGTTGGATTACCAAAGACATCTCAAGGTAATAATACAATCTGGGTTATTGTTGATCGATTGAATAAATATGCTCATTTCCTTCCTATTAGAGATACATTCTCTATAGATCAACTTTCTCAGTTATATGTTAAAGAGATAGTCAAGTTACATGGAGTTCCCCTCTCCATTGTACCTGATTGTGATCCCAGGTTCACTTCTAACTTTTGGAAAGACCTTTAGAATTCGTTGGGTACTGAATTAAATTTTAGTACAGCTTTTCATACGCAATTAGATGGGCAGTCAGAACGAACAATTCAGACCATGGAGGATATGATATGTACTTGCATGATGGATTACCAGGGAGGTTGGGACCAACATCTTTCTTTGGTTGAATTTTCTTATAATAACAGTTTTCATTCCAGTATACAGATGGCTCCGTTTGAGGAATTATATGGTAAACGAGGTTGAACTGCAGATATTTGGGATGAAGTAGGGGAAAGGAATATGATGGGACCAAAATTGGTAGAAGAGATGGCAGAAAAAGTTCAGTTGATTCAGAAGCACATGAGAGCAGCTTAGAGGAGGCAGAAAAGTTATGCGGATAACCGGAGGAAGGATCTATTTTTCGAGGTATGTGATCGTGTTTTTCTCAAAGATTCTCCATGGATAAGTGTGATGTGTTTTGGCAAGAAAGGAAAGATGAGTCTGAGGTTCATTGGAACTTATGAAATCCTAGTGAAAGTTGGATCAGTTTCATACAGAGTGGTATTACCTTCAAATTTATCCCAGGTACACAATGCTTTTCATGTTTCGATGTTGAGAAAGTATATTCCAGATCCATCTCATGTTTTGAGCCTAGAGGTAGTTCAGTTGGAAGAGAATCTCTCTTATGAAGAACAACCAATCTAGATTATTGATCGAAGAGAGATAGTGTTGCGATATAAGGTAATTTATTAGGTGAAGGCTTTATGAAAAAACCATATGGTTGAAGAGGCAACGTGGGAATATGAAAATTCTATGAGGGATAAATACCACCACTTATTTTGATAAGTGATTAAAATTGCGAGGACGCAATACCCAAAAGTGGGGAAGGATGTAACATCCTAGGTAAATAAAGAATATGGAATTTTCATATTTTTTAATATTTTTTAATTAAATATTAATTTTACTTTATAGGGGTTTCTATGTTTGATATCATACCCGATACAGAACAATGAGTTTTTTTGAAATCTTACGTTGCGCACTAATAATATAATAATATTATTTTAAATGGTAGTTAACACGTAGTTTTTTTATTGGAATGAATGAATAGAAATAACTAAAATATGATTATATATGTTTTTTAAATGTTTTTACATTTATCCAATAAAGGATAAAGGCTTAAAATAAGAAAAGAATTCAATTTTAAGCATAAATACTCTAATATTCACTAAAAGGCTGATTTATCACCTTTTTATGGAGAAACCTCTTTAAATATAGATTTGGTCACTCTTATACAATCTATTGGACCAAATAAAATCCTTCTTTAAAATAGGAACATCAAAATTTACTTTGTGAATGTTTTTGTTATTTTTCCAATAAAGTTCATTTTTAATGAATAAGTGAAAAATGTTGTATTTTAATTCAAAACCTCATTTTAATATAATTTATTTATATGACTATATTATCTTTTTAATTGGTTATGAATATCAATTAGAATATATTTTTACCATTTAATCCAATAGTGAACTATGGAATTAATTTCACTTTGAAATTGGACATAAACAAGTGTCAATCTTTTGATATATATTGTTTCTTAAAAACATGCTCTTTGATTTGACAACGGGAATTAATTATTAAATTAATTAATTCAACTTATATGTCTTTAATTTTTTAAAATAGAAATGATTTTTGAATTTGGAATATCAAATATAGCTTAGGGTGAATTTTTGGATTTTTTCTGGAAAACATCAATTTTTGATGAATAGTGAAACCACTAAGTGGTAGTTAAAAAACTATTTTTTTCGTTTAAAAAAAACCTTAACACAACTGTGAATTGAATTTCAAAAATAAAAAATACATGGTTTTCATTAATAATTAAAATGTGGTCCAATGGGATGAAAATAATTTTTTGGGGAATTGTAACTTTTAAGTTTTATTAATCACGATTAAAGGTAATTAGTGTAATTTTAGGTAAACATAATATTATAATAATATGAAATCACCTTGAGATGTGTCCTACACTTATTCTATGAGTCATGGATGACCATTACAATCCATGGGTCGATTTTTGGGACCCCATGGATCCACTTGGGTAGGATAATGACATTAATACCATTTATTTAAAGTAAAAAAAATGTCACAAACATGTATAATTTACTAAAACAATATTTACATGGGGTTATAAAAGTTATATTTTTTACTATAAATATTAATTAGGTATATAGAATAATTTCCTACAACATGGTAATTTTTTTTAAATTTTAGACATTAAATAAATAAATTTATTTATGACACCTTGATGATGTAGTGATTACCTCATTAATGAACGATTTAAATAAAATGAAAAGATAATGTAAAACATAAGACTTAAACTTGTCTAAAACCTATTATATGGGTGTATTATGAAACCTTATCACCTTATCCTTGAAATATATCATTTTGGGACCTTTAAAATCCGAAAATCATCTCATAATAATGTAACATTTCACGACTTTCCAAGAGTGCCCCTCCTCCCTCTTATAAAAGGTCTCCACCTATATCCCCTTACTCACACTTCTCAAGCCCTTTGGATCATCCACCCTCTACTCAAATAATCTCCCAATATCCCTCTATTCATTCTAGAAGCCTTACCTTAGGCAGAAATCTCTTCAAGAAACCCTTTTGGTTCAAACCAAGAGGAGTTACCTGATTTAAAGGTAATGTCTTCTCTTATGTTCTTTTGTTTTTGTTTACTTCTCTAACTCCATAAACTATTTTTATTCATTTATTTTTTAAAAAAACCAGTATCTTAAATATACTAGGATGTTGTTATGAGAATGATTCTAGATACACTTACACACACCTCTATCTAATGGTTAATGAACATACTGTTTCTATGGATGGAGAATTACTGCCTCCCGAAACGATGATTGTTCAATCTTCTCTTAACACCTTTAATGGTGGATATTAAGATGTCACTGTATTTATATATTTTATTTATTATTTATTTATGCTTCTGTATTTTTCATTTATGGAATACCTTTATGGTTTCTATAATGGATAAACACGGTAATTTCATTTTTGGAAGTGCGGACTACCGCCCCCTCAAAGTGATTTAAATTGTTAATGCCATATGTGGGATGTATAAAGGATGATTTTTATAATATTATATATTATATTATACTGGAATAATAATGTACCTTTATACCATTGTCATTTCATTCCATTAAATATGGAATAGAAATGAAATTAGCATTCATGCGTACGTATGACTTACCGTCTCCATGAACGGTGAATTTCATTTCATACCTCTAAATGTTATGTATTATTTTAAATACATGTATATGCTAGATATATATGATATATAGGATATAAAAATCATGAATATAATTCTGTATATAATGAAACTTTGAACACCTGAACAACATGTAATTGTAAGAAGTCCATTTTTGACTTAAGTACCAAATATCGAAAAAAACCATTATTAACTTAAATGATTACATAATGTTTATAACGTGGAAATACGTGTTATAAAAGGAAAAATAAACTTGGAAAAGGTTTTTAAGCAAGTAAAAATTAACTATATTTTATTATTCATGAGATTAAAGAACGATCGAGTCAAGTCCAACACAAGGTAAGGGACTTCGTCTCAATATCCTTTCATGGAGGCATATTTGGTTTTAATACAACACTTTATTTTATAGGCTGTATAAACATTTTTGACATTTCATTTCATTCAAATGGAATATTTTTCTATGAATAGTTTTACTAAATGACCAAAAAGAATGTTTCTTTTAATGAACGTGGTGACAATGACCATTCTTCCACTGCGAGTACTACTTGATCTTTAGATTCCTTAACAAGTCGTAATGTTTTTAAAAGAAAATAAATACCATATACTCTTTTATGTATTTTGGTATTGAAAATGTTTTTGATAATGGATTTGTTATGTCAATATATTTAAGTGATCTATTGTGTGTGAAGTGTGGAAATCTTCTCTTTCCATTATATTTGTTTTATGATTTTATAATGGTACTTGGACATTTGACGGGTGGTTATGTAATAAACCAAATGACGGGTGGTGCCATGAATACCAGAATTGGTGGTTATGCTATAACCTCCAATGCATTGGGTATGGAAGTCAGCCGTGTGGCTATTCCAATTAGTGATATGTGTGGAAGTCGACCATATGTTTATTCCATTTATCTGTGTTTATGTCCCAAGTTACCTATATATGTTATGTATTCTTTATATGGGTTTTATGGTAATATTTTGGTTACAAAAGGGTAAGTAATGATATTTTATTCCCTGAAGATTATTTACAACTTCATAAAGATGAAAAGTATTACTTTGATAAAGTATTCATGGTTTACTTGATGTTTTGAAAAACTCACAGTTTTCCTTCTTTGTGTATCCCTTACTGAGATTTTTATGCTCACGCCAAGTTTTTGAAATGATTTTCACAGGACATAATGTGGAATATGGTCAAGGATGGGACCAAGGAAAATTCATGCTATCTTATACATGGAACTTGACTTGACTCTTTTTTTCAAGAGATCATGTTTTTTAAAAAAATGGAAACTCTGTAGAAGTGTCTACTTTGAAATCTTTTGAGATGTAATAGTTATGTCCTAATTCTCTAAAACTCGAAACCTGAAAAGATCCACAATATGAATTATTCATTTAATTCAGGATTAAGTAATGTTTTAATTTTGGGTCCTTATATCGGTATGAAGAGGCAGATTATAGGTTTCATGATGATGTGTTCTACCTATTAGAAGGGGATGTATCTACCACCTGGTTGGATCATTGATGAGAATGAGATCCTAATTTTTCATGGGCATGTGTGGGAGCATGTTGAAATATAATAAGATTTGATGTTGGAATATCATGACCTTATTTAGGGAAATTTACCATGGGATTACAAAGATGAACAAAGACATATATCATCATTATTGGTGTAAAGGAATGAAGAAGTAAATTATAGGTTTCATCATGAGGTTTTTCACCTATCAGCTGGTGAAAGAGGAACACTAGAGACCTTCGAGACATTTTAGAATCTATAACTTCATGAGTGGATGTGGAATGGGATCACTGCAGATTTTGCGATGGGATTTTAGAGATCCCCATTAGGAAGTGATGAAATATGGGAAATCATTGATAGGATGAATATGTTGAAAAACTTCTAATACATATAAAATACCTTATCAGTTTATGAACTCAGGATTACTTATATCTAAGATATTTTTTTACGTTCACAGTGGTCTATGTTTCATCATATTAGATAGAGAATCATGGTTTACATCATGATTTTGGTAAGGGAAGTAGAAAGAACTGTGTTAATAGGTTCTATTGAGTAAAAAATATCACCCTCAGGCTGATAGAATGTATGAGTGGATGGTACTGGTGTTAAAGGATATGCCTTGAGAATGAATCTAAAATTTGGTGGTTCTTGGTAGAAACATAAACCTTTGATTTTGTTTTCCAACAAATTTTTTTATACAACAATTCAAATAGATCCTTGTAAGTCACTTTAATGTAGTCCCTTACATTCACCCTTATGAAAGCTAGAGGCAGTTCGAACATCACTACTAGGTCCTTATATCATTCAAGAGACTTAAGAACAATATCAGATGATTCAAAAGCATATGGCTATAGTTGAGTCTCAGAAGAAAACCTATACCAATCTACTCTTCCATCCAATATAGATTGTGGTAGGACAACAGGTTTTTCTACAAGTTTCACCTATATTTGGAAATATGTGGATTTAGATATTGGGAATTATTATGCCTCATTAGGTTGGTCCTTTTGAGTTCATGAAGAATTTGAGTATGGTAGCCTGTCATTTGGGATTACCTATGATATACCAGGTAATGAATGATGTCTTCTATATATTTAAGCTTAAACATTATCATTATAAACCCTTTCATTCATTTTATCCTAAGGATATTATAATATATGATGATTATTCCTTTATAGAAGAACTGATAAGTATCATTGACCGAACCATGAAGGCTCTCAGAGGCTGTTTAATTCCTATAGATCATGTTCTATAGAAGCAGGACCATGTGTAGAAAGAGACAAGAGAGAGAGAGAGGCTGATGTACATGATTAGTGGTTGAATCTTTTCTCATATAATACCTTACCACCCTTGTAATGTAAACTCTGGGACAACATGTTTTAAGGAGGGGAGGTTGTAACATCACAACATATAAGAGAGGTATATTTTCTTTTTATTTTATTTAAAATATTTTTAATTTTATCTTTTGTCTTAGATACTGGTGACTGATAATGCTGGTTGGTTAGCTAATGAAGAGAATACAACCATTAGTATTAAACTTGGTTATAGAACAAATACATAACGTGTATTTAAATGCATGATATGTATTAAATACAAGGTGAGTATTTTTCTATCAAGACCCCTTTCATGACATGTAGAGGTTTTTCCATAGGATAGAATCCCTAAACATTTCATGATATGAAATTCTTTAACACACTACATTAATGATAGTGAAACATTTATAAATATAGGTAATATACTTTCATTGGAAGAGGCTCCGGTTTTTCTCCCAAATAAAGGATTTGTGTGAGAAATAACCCTCTGAAGCCCAACCTAGGTTCTTCTGCTCCTCCTCTATCTAATATCTGTTTCCTTTTCCATCAGTTACATTAGATCCAAAATAGTAAACACTCTACTACACTTTCTTCTGCCATTTAACATCCAATGTATTCCTCTATTTTGGGTCAAGATGAAATGTATTATTTTTATAGTTTTGGTCAATTATTTCAATTTTTATTATTCTATCTCAATTCAGTGGATGAAACTCGATGAGGATTGTTATACATGTTTAAGGTAGATGGTCAAGTTATTTTCCATCAATGTCTAGTTGTTTTATATCATGCGTCGGTGGGATTTGCATCTATTTTTTGATGATTTATATTAAATGTTTAATAAATTAAATTGAATGGTTTTCAAATCCCATTTTGTTATTATTTAGGGATGAATCAACCCTTTGGTCAATTAAATTTATTTAAACCACTCTTATGGGTGTGCCTTTCCTTGATGGAATAATTTACATTAACCTTCAATTGTTTAAACACCTCATGATGCATCTTTTCCCTTTTAATAAATTATTTTGATTTTAAATGAATTAATTTAAATGATATGATAAGAATTAATCCCCTATTAAATATTCAATAATTTAATTACATGGGTTAAATGAATTTGGAATCATAAAATTAAAAATAATTATTATTAATCCATGTTTATACAATATGAGTTGTTGATACCTAGACCATTCTTGTACCATGCTAATAAAAATACAAGAGATTCCATTTAAGGAATGCATTGAATGGGATCATCGTGATCTATAATTATAATTTTTAAATTAATTTAATATACACCAAGAAGGATAATAAATATTATTTCAATAAGATCACTATGAGTTTTATTTAACTCCTTATGAGTGATACATTTGGGGGGGGGATGAGTTCTGGTCAATAACCAGAACCCTGTAATTTATTCAAACAAAAGGAGCATACAAGTTACATGAGTCGAAATGGGGGAAATTTTATAGAATCTCTAATAAAAAAAGGAATCAAATCCGGAGGGAGATCGTTCCTCCAAGTGATCTCATGAGAGACTCCCATGTTGACGAGACCGTCAGCAATCTTATTTTCTTCACAGAAGGTGTGTGTAGCAATGAAATTGAGACTGTTCAGCGAGTTGAGGAAGTTAATCCATCGGGGGGTGAGAGTCCATTCTAGTTGAGTCACACCCTTGCAGATGGCTTGAACAATGGTAGAAGAGTCGCTCTCAATCTAGATGTTGCTCAAGTTGAATTGTTTTTGAAAAATAGATGGCATGAATGTTACCCAACATTTCGGCCTCCAGAGAAGAATTAATGCTGCATCTTCCATAGAAACATACGAGAATCTTATCAAGATGGTCTTTAAAAACATCTCCGAATCCCGAAGGTCCAGGGTTTCCTTTAGAGGCTCCTTATACATTGAATTTAATCCATCCAGGAGGAGGAGCCTGCCAGAAGACTCCAATAGTGTATTTAGGTTTTGGATACAATCCACTTACTCCAATCTAGTGGAGGGTTTCACGATCAAGGACATAATTTTCACAATGGTCTTTTTGGATAATGGTAGCCTCTTTGATAGAAATAAGTATCCTCATTTTACCTACATTTCATTTAAAAGAGATATTTTTGAAAATGAAATCATTTCTACCATACCAGAGAGTATGAAGAAGATTTGAAACGGTAGTGAGAAAATGGTTTCTAATTTGCGGTGACCTCAGAAGTTCAATCGTCCTTTTCAATGGAAAGAAAATAAAGTTATCTAAAAGCCATGTGCACTCAAAATGGTCAAAAATGTAATGCCAAAGAGTAGTATAATTCTCATAAGATAAAAAGAGGTGGTTTTTTCCTCCCGATGCTGGTTTCACAATCTACATTTAGAGCAAAGATTAAAACCATAAGACTGAAGATAACTATCGGTAGGAAATTTTTGGTGAGCAACTCACCAAATGACGGTAAGATGAGAATGTTTTATCCAATCCTTATTGAATTTGGCGATCCAGCTGAGATTATCATCAACGTTATGGAGATGATGCTTATAATATTTTTTGGAGTCCATCAAGAAATTTTTAGCTGGTTCCCAAACCAGAAAGTCATCATTGGAAGTGAAGTAATAGTTCTCGAAAATCTCCTTAATAGACTACAAAATATGTGATCCAGAAGAATTGATCATGTCACCGATGGAGCAGTTAGTGGGATCAGGAGTAAAAGAATTAGGCATCTCTGATATAAGAGGGGAACCCGTCCAGTTATCAAACCAAATATTTAAAGTATATTCTTTACTAACAATCCATCTAGAATTTTCCAAGATGGAAGAATAAGAATATTTAATCGAGGGCCATATAGAGGAAGACCTGTAGTGAAAATTACCAGATTTATGCTTATCAAGAAAATGAATTCTGAGAAAATTAATGTGATGAGAGTTATTATTAATGAGGGACCATGTAAATTTAGCCTGTAGAGCCTCATTAAAGGTTTTATGTTTTTTAATTCTTATACCACCTTCTTCAACAGGCTTACAACAAGAGGTCCAGAAACCGTGACCAATTTTCTCTCCAGAGTGCTTTCGCTCCAGATGAAGTTCCTTATAGAAGTATTTAAGAATTTATTAATACCCGCCGACCACTTGTAGACCATCATGATGTAAACCAACTTATAAACAATGGTGTATTTCACAAGGAAAACCCTTTGTGCCATTTAAAGCACTTTTACTTTCCAGGAAAAAAGTTGTTTATGAATTTGATCCACTATGTGCTGTAAATAAGAAGATTTGGGTCGTCCCTAGAAGATGGGGACTCCAAGGTAAGTGGAGGGCAGGGAACCTTCCTCAGCCCCTAAAACATCAGTGAAATGAGTTTTCCTATTGAGGGGGAAATTTTTACCAAAATAGTTAAAGGATTTATACCAGTTAACATGCTGACCAGACACCTCTTCATAGTGAGAGATGATGGATTTAAGGTTATTGATATTTCTTTTGTCCCCCTAGAGGAATAAAATGATATCATCAGCATAAAGAAGATGGAAAAGGGGCATTTAAATTCCTAGAGGCAAGAATCGGTTTGATTTTTCCTTGATCAACATTTAAGGTGAGGAATCTACTAAGATAGTCTTCTGCAATAGAAAAAATGATAGCAGAGAGATGGTCTACTTGTTTGACACCCTTGGTGGATTTAAAATAACCTCTAGGAGAGCCATTGATATGAATGGAAATATGGGATGAATTGAAAATGGGTTTGATTCTATTGACAAAAGTGTCATTAATACCAAAACTAGAAAGAACTTTAAATATAAAGTCCCAATAAATCATGTCAAAGGATTTAGTAATGTCTAGTTTAAGAGAAAAATTTACACCTCTAGTGTTTCTATTCAATAAATTAGTGGATTCAGAGGAAAGAAAAATGAAATCTTGTATAGACCTAGCTTTAATAAAGCCGAACTGGTTCCAAGAAACAATTCTGTTGCTAATAGCACAGAGACTTTTGGAAATGATCTTAGTAATAATTTTTAAAATAGAGTTTAAGAGGGAGATGGGTCAGAAAAGGTGAATTTCATCAGCATTTTCAATTTTGGGAATAAGAGTAAGAAATTGAGAATTTAGACAATAATGAATAACCCCCTTTTCAAAGAAGTTTATGAACAAGATAAAAACATCATTTTGAATTCCATCCAATTGTTTTTGGAAAAATCCATTATTACAACCATCAATTCCAGGGGAACTGTCTGGATTAAGGAAAAAATAGTGCCTTTAATTTCAGAATCAAGAGGGATGTCATTAAGTAAACAATTATCCTCAAAAGTAACCATGTTCGGAATTATATTAGGAAAAATTTCATTGTTGATATTGGGGCCATTGAAAATGTCAATGAAATAGGATACAACATGGTTGTAAATCCCTTCCTTTGTATTAATGAGGTTACCCTAAACCCTTAAACAAGAGAGAGAGGCCTAGTAGCTTTCCAAGCTCTTTTAAAGGAGTTGTAAAATTTGGTGTTCCTATCACCATCATTGATCCATTTATCTTTGAAAATTTTCTTCTTTTAGTTATCTTTAAAGTTGATCAAGGAGATTAATTTAGTAGAATTAATGATTTCATTTTGGGGTCAGATTTAAATCTTGTTATGTTGTTATTATTTTGAATAAGAGTTAAATATTTCTCCAAACTATGAATGTGTTTATCTATTAAGTCAGATTTTGTTTTTCACCACTTTTTGAGAATAATTTTGAGATTTTTAAACTTAGTGGTGCAAGAAAAGGAGTCATTGGAGTTACCCATGTTATCCTAGGAAGAATTGATTAATGTGAAACACTTGGCGACCAAGGACCAGGACAAATTAATTCTGAAAGGAAAAGAGGGTTTCAGAAGATTTTGAGGAATACTGACTAATATCAGGTGATGATCTAAGGAACGTTTGGTAAGAGTAACACTGGAGATCTAGTTCCATTTATCAAGGGCTAAATCACTAATGAACACTCTATCGGTCTTACTTGCCATGACTCGATTATAATTATGTATATACCAAGTAAATTGGGAACCTACTTGGTTAACCTCAATAAGATTATTGACCTCTATAGAGGCTTTGAATTCTCTAGAAGAAATAAAAGAGAATAATTGGACAAGTTTTTGAGTGGACGCGAGAATAGAATCAAAATCCCCAACTAAGACCCAGAGGTCTTGAATTTTGGAATTTATAGTGGAAAGTTCATCCCAAAGAGGTCATCTATCCTGGTAATTATTTTTGTCATAAACAAAGGTATTGAAAATATTGGTGCTATCTAGGTAGTAATCACAAGTCAAAGCTTGCTCAGTAAGACTGAAAATATGTACATTCTGAAGAGATGAGTGATAAAAGATCCAAATAGAGTCTGCAACATTACCATTGTTACATGCACCTAAGAAGGAAAATCCATAATTTCAAAGATTCATGAATTTAGGGGAAAATCACCTTAGGTTCAACAATAGCAAGAAACATAGGGCGATAAATATTAATAAATCTTTTATGGCATTAAGGGTGTCAGGGTTAGCAATACCATGAATGTTTCAATAGAGTATATGCATTAATGCATATTCCCTGGGGTTTGACCCCTCCTTTATTTTTCTATCCATCATTTTGTCCTCTAGTTTTCCTATAGGACATGTTTTTAGTAAGAGTGATACATGTTTCCTAGGAAAGTCACTATAGATGGTATCAGTAGCAAGATGGTTGTACTATGTTACACGAAATACCCAGTACCCTATGTGAGATACCAGAGATGGAATGAGAGGTTTTTATCATCTTCACACCATTACAAGAGTGCAACTTGGGAATTCATTTTTGTATCTCCTTGGACATACACCATTGGCATTGAGTATTTATTGAAATACTTGTGAGAGACTTGGGTTCATTGATACAATTTTCCTTATACGACCCTGATATGTCATTTATTTAAATTAATGAAATGAATTTAGTATAACTTCATGAATGTAACTGTATTAAATTAAATGATGCATCTTCCCAAAAATATTACATGCTTAGGCTCAGTCCATATCATGATTCCCTTTTTTGGATGGAACATTAATGATTATATCATACTTGCACATGTAACCTTAGTATAGAATCATTTTTCTTAGGCCGAATAAGGTAGATTCGATCATGTATCCCTTGAGGAACATTCACTGATGTATGTATTTATTTATTCCCCTGTACTTATTATTAATGTCACACTGCACATTTTATATGCATGTACTGGATTTATCTAGTTGCAATTTGTGGTGGACTACTAATTAAATATCACACCCTACTTGGGAAACCCTTGGTACCCATATAAACTACAAGATTACAAGTTTAGACAAAGGTAAGCATTCATCTTTGATGCATTATTTCCAGTACTAGGATAGGGTGCCAGTGTTGAGGATCAAGACTATTAATATGATGCTAGTATGTGATTTTTTTGATCTCTTTTATTTTTTAAGAACTTTGTATATTCTTGTTTCCCATGTATCCCTGATACCTAATTTTGGGTTGTTACATGTTACGATCATTTATTAGGTATTTATTATTCTATTACCACATGTTTAATATTCATGGATGTCTATTATTTATTAGTATGACACTAGTCTTGCATATATATTACCACAAGGTTACACTCTAAATCATAAGGTACTAGTCTCCCAAAAACACCCTAGGCACTTTCTACTAGTCAGTATCTTTTGGCTTACATGGAGGTGTTTTTTATGTCATGTGGCCAACCATCTTTGGGCACTATTTAGTGGCATCAAGGGGGATTATATAATTTGATCAATAGAATATGAATATAGTTGTATAATTTTACCACAATATAATTTAGCTAAATATGATTAATTGAATTACTATGTAAGAATATAAGAAAATATACATAGTTGATATGTCCCTATTTTTTTAGAACATTTTCATCTTTGGTTGTTCTTTAATCAATTTACACTTATCTATTACTCTATGAAATGGATATCCAAAATGAATCATTACTCTATAATCAATAAAAATGTGTTTTAGTTGAACTTAATATCCATAAAAGTGTAAAACGTTCTACCTCTTATTTATAAATATTTTCAAAAATAAATATGGTTGGAAACAATTATTAATATATAATCCTCAATAGTAACACCATTAGTTCACCATTATTTTTTATTTATTAATTTTTTTATGAATAAAAGAAATATAAACCATAAATCCATTTAGGCCAGTGGAAGGCACTAAAACATTAACATCCATCAGTTTTGGGTTTAAGACCCATGGCCCTCACCAAATGATATTTTTTGTCACCCAGTATATAGGTTTTTGTTTTTATAAAACCATATGAATATAATTCCCATAATGTTCCCAAATTGTGATAACCATTTATTACTAAAATATCTACGATAAGATAAAACTTATAGGTTACCAATACCTTTAGTCTTATGTTAAAAAATGAGAAGCCATTCTTCATTAAATAAATATTCCATATACTAAACAAATGGGCTATATTCCTATAAATGTTTTCCAAAAATATCCTCAATCAGGTGATATTTACACCACACAAATTTTTTAAAGTGATTTTTAATACTTTTAACTTATGATCATCCTTAAACTCATAACCATTGATGGTATCCATAACTATTAAGTTAATTAATAAGTATATTATTATGAAATTTTACACAATCCATAGGTATTTAATTATTCTTATAACAAAAATACAATTGGTGAAACAATACATACACAATGTAATTCAATAATACCAATACATAAATACTTAAACTATTTTATTTCAATATAGACCATTCATTGTTTTAGTGTTTTTTCTTTAGAAGAGTAAATTCCCATAGATAATTCCTTGGTTACTAACCATTAAGACAATGAACTGTAAATGGATTCCTATGAGGGAACTTATTTTCTTCCATCACACTCTTAATTTTTATTCTACAATTCATTTACAAATTCCCATATTTCCCATACATAAATTTTTTTACCTTTGTTTTAAAAGACCTTCATGTGTTTCTTTTTCCACATTGTTCATGATAGAAATCAATAATTATTTCCTCTATGGTCTCCATCACTCATGCTATTTGTGAAATCCATCCTTATATTCTTTGGAGAGTATGGGAGTTGGTCATTGTATAGTTTGTTAGTTATATTTCAAGATAACTAATAATTCATAATCCTATAATATTTCACTCCACTAATCTTCCCATATAGATTTTTTATATTCAATACATTTTCCTTATTGTTCAATGTTAATTTTTTTAGGTTCAATCCATTAACTAAAACCAAAATCATAGTGTAAGAATCAATAATCATAGAGGGAAACCACATAATCATGAAAAATCATTTATAGTATGTTGAAATCATAAAAAATTATTTCCAATCTAATACACCATCGGTTTAATCTAGTTAATTCATTTTCTTCATCTATTCAAATTATTTATAATGGATTAAAAGTAAATACAAATTATCTAATGCATATCCCCTAGAAGTGTCAAATTGGATGCATAGTAATTCTTATTTCTATGCACTATGTAATGATAGAGTAAATCACAAGACACCCTTTTCAGAGTTATTACACCTAGGAACTTCTCTTCTAGAACCACACCCATATGTAGTATCTAGAAAAAGATGTATATTAAGGAAAATCCACATAATATCCATATTTACTAAACATTAATATGTTCATCTATAATTATCATGATAGTCTATCATATTATTTTGTTGCATAATAAATGTTTTCCTAAATCTAGTTTGGAAGGATTATAATAAAATCTATTTAATGTGAACTATAAAGAACCCATCATCAATAACATGGAGTTGGTGGTTACTTTATTACATTTGCATAAAATACAAGGAATCACATTCTAAGGGACCGAATATTTTAGTAGCATTGATTAACTATATACCTACATGATTCCTATATTAAATTTGAATAAATAAATTAGAACACATTTTTTTTGAAAATATAATAATTATATTTAGATGTCCTTTCATATAATTAATAGTAAACTCCCTAGATTCTTGGGAAAGTAAATGAATAAAGGTGAACTCAAATTATAAATAAGGGTTAAGTAAAATAGATGTTATCATGAATCAATAATTTTAATCAACATTGAATGTAAAATTACTAACAATAAATTCCATTTAAATATTTTTAATACCATTATTAGATAAGGAATATTCAATATAGAAAGCTAAATAATTGAAAACACATGCCATTTAATCAAAAAACTGAGAAATAAACGCATATATAGACAATATCATTGAAAAAAATAAAAGGTAATAATAACTTATAATATTAATAAATTAAATTTTTTCATTATTAGACACCATGTTATAAAGAATCATGATACTTATACCATCAATTATATTCAAAATATGATTTAAAACTAATGGATAGGTATACACCAGAAACACATTTAATTAAGGATATAAAAAAAATCATCTTATGGGACTACTGATGAATCCATTGGAAATCTATAACCATTAAACACCCATATATGTATGTCCAACACATTCTTTATACTTCTAATGGTCAATTTAATTCATGAAAAATATACCTTATCTACATATATCTATATCGAGAAAGGAATAAGAATTAACAATAATTTCCACAATTTATAATATAAATATCAATGCAAAATATCATATATAAAATGATATATAGTTTAATAAATAAAAAACCATGAAAAAATATGAATATTTTTGGGAAGTACAATTTCCATTGATAAAAAAAATTGAATATTTCAAGGGAAATATATGTATTAAAAAATTATTCAAGAAAGAAAATGTCAATAATTTCTTAGGTAAAACTATCTATTAATCATCTATATAAATAATAAGTATGGTAAGAATACAATATATCCACAATGGATCATATTTACAGTAAAGTTTAAATGTTATTTACGAATAGAAATACCATTAAAATGAAATTAAAAACATTCCTGGGGAAGATAAAAGTTTAACTTTAAAACTAGTTTAATAACTAAATGTTAAAAAACAATTGAGGTAATTTTATTGGAAAATACCCTTTTAAAAATATAATTCAACCTTTAAAATATTTTTTTCATGATGGTGGTAAATTGCTTACATATCATATAAGTTAAAAAACATTCTTTTCAGACTATTGTAAAAAGGTTGAAAAGTGAGTCATTATGAAAAAGAAAATAATATTCCTTTCAAAAAATTTATAAGAAATTAAAAAATGGGTATAAATTTTCATTATAAATCATTTTTATAATGTGAAATTCATTTTTTAATTTTGTCTAGAAAAAATGGTTTTGTAAGAAAAGGTATTATCGAACGAAAAGGAGAAAAATTTTAGATTTTATTAAAATAATTTTATCAATCATTTTAATTATATAATATATGAAAAAATGGAGATATTACATGTAAAAATCATAAATAAAAATAGGATAATAAAATTGATAATGTCATGTTATAAAATAAACAAAATATTTCCTTTAATGGAAATTTGTGCATTTACAATTCCGATTAAAATGAAATTGGGAAATAAACCCTTAAAAAGATCATAATATTGAAATGAGAATTAATCAATGAATCGATTATGAGTATAAAATTTAAATACACATAAAATATATGGAAATTAAACATAATACAGTCAAAAGTATATATACACATAATCATAAAATGATAAATACAATGAAAAAGTAATATAACCCAATGAAAAGAAACAATGTTATGAAATTATTTACCACTTGGTACTTCTAATGTCAAATCGGCATAGATGAGATAATTAAAATTAAAACGTACAATTTCCATGAATTATGAATTTCTCCTGATATTTCATTAAAAATGGTAGTATATACAATATATGAAATAAATTAGGATCATAACATTACTATATGCCTCAATGAAGTGAAATTGAGATGAAATCCCTTACTTCACACTTCCTTTTGGTTGAAAATGATTTAACCTCCAATATAATTGTTTTAATAATGTAATTAAGTTTTAAAATAATCATATTATTATTTATAATATCATATATGTTCACCTTATAACATTTAATCACTTTTTTGATAATAATATTTCATTATTACCATTGTTTCACATGTTAATTTCCATGTTTTCTCATACATGTTTTTCATGAAAGATATGTTTCTTTCACATATTATATAGATATATCATATCCAGAATGATATTAATATTATAAATAGTAATTTTTTATTAGATACATTTTTATAATCCTTTTTGAAATTTTAGCATGGATAATGGATCACATCACTTTATAAAGACTGTAGGTCATACATACACATGAGAGACATTATCATTTATTTAATGGGTGAAAGGGTAAGGAAGGGGTGTTATATTAATTATAAACAATAAATACAATTTTATATTTACCACATATATTCACTAAATAATTCATTAATTCCGTCCATGTTATGTATAAGTGACAAACGAATAACATCGCTTTACGAGGTGGTAGTCCACCATACACACAACTGACGTTATCATATTTCAAAAGGAATGAAATTTAAGAATGTATAAGTAATATTCAAATAATAAAATTATAATAACATCATAAATATAATATAAATATATTAAATCCACCATTATATCCGTCTTTGAACGGGGGTGATGAAAACTGAATTGTATCAGTTTTTGAGGCAGTAGTCTGTCGTACCCAAAATCGACATTTTCATATTCCATTTAATGAAAGAAGAGATGTATAAATGTTATGAAATTAACATATTAAAAAATAAATGTATTTAAGATATGGAGGTCATTATATATTTATGGGTTAATAATATCTTAAGCGGGTGGATGAGGGAAATAAAAAAACTTATTTAAGAGCATTACAACATATTCAGAAAACTTCTTTAAGTGTTCAAAAAACATCTTCCTAGGTTGGATTTGTGATAAAAAAGTCATATGTGATGATGGTCATCGATGAATGAATTGATTTTGTTTAATTTTTTTTTTGTAAAAAATGAATTTGTAAGTTTGAAGATTAGAGGAGAGGGGTGGCCAATTATAAGTGGGGGAGATGACATACATGAATTTTTTGAAATAAATAAATTGCACCCACATACATATTATAAAAAAAGTATCCTAATAAAAAATTATAAAAACAAAGAGGTGATAAGGTCTAAAAATTTCCTAAAAATTATTTTTGGAAATGTTTTAAGTTATTTATAACCCTTATCTTCTTAGTTTAACCCCTTGATAAACCTAGTTTTCCCTAACCAAAAAAATTAAATGTCACCACATTTATTAATTATAAAGGTAAAACATTAAGTTGAATATAGTAGATAATAATACTAATTCTTCTTCCAAATATGGAGTATTTTGTTTTCAAATTCAATTTATATAAGTGGAAAAATCCAATTTAAAATCATACTTGTAGACACGATGAAAAATAGAGTTTATAAAGAGAAAATTCTCATAAATATAGAAGGTTTTAATATAATAATTCAATATTAAATTGATTCAAATGACCAACATTTTTAACCCATGATATAATTTAACTAATTTTAATTTTAAACCAATTTAAAATATAATTTAATTTTTAAAAATTTTTAAATAAAAAATAATAATTCAATAAAAATTAGTATTTTTCACAATTCATCGAAAATGAGACATTTCAGAGAAATCAAAAAAATTACCCTATGTGAATTTCTATAGTTTTATTTTAAAAGTTTATTTATTTTTTCCACACAAAGGGCGAGTAAACCATATTTTAAAAAAGAATATATTTTTAGAAATTTTTTTATCAATTAAAATTAAAATTATTTTATTTCTATTTAATAAATAAAAAAAATTATTATAATTTAGTTAGTACTATTCATCATCACTGAATTAACATCTAGATTACTATTAAATTATATATCCAGGTTAATTTATACTTGGGATTTTGTCGTACATAAGCTATCAAAGATAACTAGTTCATTTAAAATAATATATATATCATAATGTATATGGGTGTTTGATTCTCATATAAAATCAATGTTGTGTTTTATATAAACTATCGAACCCAAAAATATTCATTTAAAATATCAGGGATCTATATAACTTATATCAATTTTCAGGAGAAGAAAATATTGTTTTATATCCTTAATCATACTGTTATCAAATATCAATGAATGGATTGTTATAAACTCTATTTTGAAAGAAATTGATATTTTTGTGTCCTGATACCAAATAACAAAGGATAATTACATAAAATGACTTGGGAAGAAACAACAAATGTACAGATTCCAACTATACAAGATCATATTGATTTGTTTTTTAACAAATAAAACAACCTTTCCAAAAAACAATTTGCTGAGTTTTCAAAAAAACATATAACTTATTTAAGCTTATCTTGAGGATTACATACTTAATAAACCATATTTAATTATATGAATTAAGTAATATTATTTAGAATAATTTGGATAAGGAATTTATATTCTTAAATTCTACTATATGGGTGCCCTAATCCACTTTTCCAAAAATTTGGATGGATGAATACATTTTTAAATAGATCAAAATAATTTTTAAAGGTCCCAATAATTTTTTTTATAACCCATATTGATGATTTTTTGGATCCAATTAGAGGATGTTTGTATATCTAAATTGTATATCTTTGATATAAATACAAAAAATTAAGGGTATGGGTAGTATATATATGGAAGATAAATTTCTGCCATAGTATGGAAAATATGAATTCATAGTGATTTCATTTAGATTCACAAATTCCCTTTCCAAATTAATCAATTTTTTAAATAGAACCATTATATATTAACATTTAAAATTCCTGGTGGTCTTTATTAATTATTTTTCTCATATATTATATGATTATATAATTACATGAATATAATATGTGTATTAGATTAAGGACCCTTGAAATGGAAAAATTATATGCTAAAATCATAAAGTTTAAATTTTAGAATCTATCCGTATGGGGTTATATAATCACAGGTGAGTGTATATTTATAGATTAATCGAAGACTAAGAAGATAGAAAAACCAGCGAGCCTGACATCTGTGACATAATTTTTTGGTATTCTAGGATTATATAGATTTTCTATTAGTTTTTGATAAATGTATCTTTATTTTATGGCCCTCTAACCATGTTTATATGGAAGGTAGTGATGTTCCTCAAGAAAAAAACAATGTGGGGAAATTTTAAATTAGTTTAAGGATTGATTTGTCACTTCACCTATACCTAAATTAAACAATATAGTATAAGGTTTTTTGATATAAAATGGTGCTTCATTAAATGGTTTTCTATGTATTGTTATATATAGTAGAAAGTTAATTTATTATGTATCACATTAATTAAAGACTCATGAGAGAAACTATCCAATTACTGATTTGTAGTTGCTGATTGTAATGTTTTCATTGAAGATATTGATAAATTATCTCTTTGGTGAAAAGTGTGATATTTATACAAATAAGAAGAGTTTAACGTATATCTTCACACATAAGGATCTTAAAATGTTCCAAAAGAGATGATATGAACTCTTAAAAGATTTTGATTTCTAAACAAATCACCGCCTTGGTATGAAAAATACGTGTAATATATACCATGTATAAAGGATCATGACACCCAATTATTGATTAAAATTGAATGTAACCTAATTTTTATGGATATTAAAAGGTTGGATCAGGAGATCATAAAGGAAGTGATGAAATCCAACCTTTAACAAATGATTTTATGACTGTTCATCTATATCATGATCAAGGTGGACAAGAAATATTATATAGAACTATAGAACAATATGTGAAATATTATAGTATTAAATCCTGATGGAGGCAGACTTATAGGATTTCAAACCCATATATATGTCACATCCATACCGGAATTGAGGAAAGATATTTTAAATGATGTACATAACTAATCAATATCTATTAATCAAAGAATTAAAAAGATATACAGATATATTAAACAACAATTTTCTTAGAAAAATATGTATAATTAGATTTCAAAGTTTGTTTCTTGATTCGTGGTATAACAACAATTTATGACTAAATGATAAAAGTCTAAATGAATGATACACCATTTACCTCTAACAGTATAAAAATGGTAGAAAATCACCATGAATTTCATCAAGAGTCTCCTTAATAATTCTAATGGTTGCAATTAAACTTGGGTTTTTATGGATATAATTAATAAAATTTCATAGTTCATTTCTATTTTAGAATAATACTCAATCTATCATAATGATATGTTATAAAAAAAGAAGTGGTAAGAGTGTATAAACTACCACTTTATTTTTATTTGATTAAAATCTAATAAATCACCAATATGTATTATAAATAGAGTTAATATTTTTCATATCTTATCATCATAAAATTTATTCACAATTTTAAAAGACCATTTATACAATGGAATATATCCTCATATCCTAGCCAAATGATTTGAAACAAATTTGGGACAAACACATTCTTTTAGACGATATGTCAAATAATAAAACCGTCCAATCCATAATCTAAATTTCTACAGATGTGAATATATAAGATATTTTATGATGTAATCTAATATATTCAGGTGATGTTTGATAAAGGAAGCTATTTGGAAGAAAACATATTCATGAAATTAATGAAAAGGTTAAAAATATTTTTTTATCTAAAAAATAATAAAAATAAAGTCAAAAAATACCATTATAATTGTCGATGGGATCTAGTGTTCAAAATTGGTAAAACATTATTCCTTTTGATATCTTATTTGATATTAAAGAAAATATTATCCCTAGAAACACTAAAACTTCAAGATTAATTGTCATGTGAGAAAAATATTTTTCACATAACACTCTATCCCCACCTCTAATAGGGGTATAATAGGTTCAATGTATTTCTTTTTAAGAAGTAAATATGAGATCCATCACTTGTATAGAACTTTGTAGCTTAGTAGTAAGACAAACCACCAAGTCAATGTTTTCCAGTAATACCTTATGTTTGTGGAAGACTAGTTGGAAAAAAAAGATGTAAAGAGTCAATGAAATTGTAAGGACCCAAATGTTTATAAATGGAATATCTCCCTTATAATAGTAATTTTGTATATTATAAATCATATAAAATCATTTACATCCCATAATAAAAGATTTATAAATGATTAATTAATGAAATAAGAAGTATTTCTATTAGTTAAAGATCCAATACTGATGCAGTAATAACGTGAACTTAGGAATAGTAATACTACACTTATGAATAGTAAAACATCCAAATGAATAGTAGAGTCACCCATGATATTATAAATAACATTTATGAATTTTATTAGTTAAAATATGATATAATTAAATCATTATATAAGTTAGTAAATATCTTTGAAATTATTAATTAATTGTTTGTATTTTTATGAGTCAAAATTATTTAATTAAAATTTAAAGATTAATTCAATAATTTAAAGGAAAATTTATTTTCATAAAATGTATTAATAAATTAATATTTTTATTTCTTATGATTTTAAGAATATTTTATATGACCTTAATTAATTTTTCATTATGTTATAAAATAAGTAATAATTTTAAAATTTGCACAGTACAAGTAGATGATTATTTTAATAAAAAATTAAATTACTCATATTTCGAAAATTATTTTCATGAAATGGATTTAATTTTTTAATCTTACATGAAAAAAATTTGTTAGGGATAATTTTTTGGATTTTCAAAAGGACATGAATTTTAGGTGAAGAGTAAAATACGAAATATTTACCATAAATGCTAAAAACATGAAATTTTGATTCATTCATGTGTCATAGATTATGTAAGTGAAAATTGTTTAGAAATAAGATGAATAATTATATTATTTATTTCCATTAATCCCCACTATTTCATGTCTTCATAAAAATAATAAACTAATTATTATAATATCGAGAAAACACCCCTCTCCCCACTATATTTACCACCCCTAACACCCTCTTATCCTCACAACTCTAAAGATTTTATAATTTCCTATATTATACCCAATACTATTCCCTAGTCCCTCACCCATGTAGATAAGCTCTTGGTCACATCAAAATTTTGAAAATGTTTCCCTAAGTTGGTTCTCAATGAGGATAAATTCAAGAGGTAAATCCTCATTAATTTCCTTTCAATTTCCTTTCTTTTCTTACTATATCTTCACCTAATGTCATTAAAATGTCATGATAACTAAAATAATTTAAATATAATGTAATTATACCATGTTAGTGGAATATTATACAATAAAATCTGCCATCGAACTCTTGTATTGTTAAAACTAAATCATTTTCAGTAATCTGTGAATTTACCGACATCGTGGGAAACATACTTTCATTTCCCATAAACACCATAAAGGATGACAATAAAATAATTTAATGGTTAAAAAAATATTTTAATTTTTATTTTATAACACTTTTTATATTTTGGAACTAACTTATATACACAATATTAAATGACAAAACAAAACATGTTAGTTATGTTCAAAAAAACGACAAATTTATCCTAAAATGATCATCATGAAATTTTACCTAACAACTCATCCTCATGCAATAAAACTAGATTATATATAAGATAGTTTAAGATTCAATAAGATCATTAATAACATATAATAACAATTTTGTATATTTATCCACATTTTACATGAACTAACACTCATGAATACAAGTGAACCGATCGTGAAAACTAAGAAAGTGAATGCCCCCAAACGATGAAATTAAACTCTATAACTCATCCAAAGGCACACACAAGAACAAAATAAAACCATAATTAATCGTATTAATGTTTAAAAGGTTTTATAATTGTTAAATAATGAATCTAATGGGATTATATAGGACATTAATGTGAAGAAATATTTCATACATTAGGTACGATGAATTCTTCAACCCAACTCTCTTTCTTTGGGGTTTCCCTCTTACACATAATTTTTAGTATGGTTATTCCACAAAAATAATTTATTCCTCATTATCATACCTTTTATATGATATACCTATTTTTTAATTGAGTTTATTAATGACATAATGTTTTCCAAAAGAACCCTTCTTAAAAAAACACACCATTTACTTCTCGAGATTTTTTCTTCTTCACTCTAGGTTACTGATTCTTATATCAAGTATGTTTTCCCTATCTAATTTGGGAATCCAATGATTATGAGTTTATGATTTATGAAATGAAACCATTTCCATTCTATGGGTTATTTTATGTCCAATAATTATATACCTTCTTTTTGGAATTCATGATAACGTAAATGTTATGATGTTATGGGTGCTCCCAGAATTATATAGCGCAATGTAAATGTTATGATGTGATGGGTGCACCAATAATTATATAGTTCTCTGATTAATTGGATAATTTGATGTATCTAATTAGTAAAAGTGAAATATTAATTGAAAAACATGCAATATTGTTTGACAACTATTTGTGGTAGTTGAATACTAAGACATTCCGTTTCGTTTTTATACATTAACACATTAGAAGAATTTTATAAATTATTCACTGCATGATTATGATGTTATACCTAGGTTTTTATGATAATGATTATGCTCAACCATTTTATACTGGTTCGTTCTCTTGTATATCATCTTACTAGTCTTTTAGATCACCCGATTTTGAACTATATCCTTAGGTGATTACATGTACTAAAGAGAATTAAAAGGCCAATAAGAAGCTAGAGAAGAAGGAATTAAATATATGTTTAGGTTTTATTTTGAAAATTTTATGAATGGTTCTAATTTTCCAAAGACATAGAACCTTTTTACCTTCATTTTGTAATGATTTTATATCATTGTTATTGAAAATGATGTAATAAGATATGTAACAAAAATCAAGGCCTACATAGTTGGTATGGGAGAACGGTTTAGTTAATTTGGAAATTAAGAATTTAGAACAGTACTAAAACCATAAGTATGATACTAAGTATAAGTAAACACCCAATAATATTTTTTTTAAAATGAAAAACATATGTATCCAACAAGATATTCCTTTAGACTTAAAAGCACAAAGTAATAAATTATTTATCCATGACTTTTTGACTTAGGTTTTGTTCTTACCTTTTTTATTTTAGGAAATCATGGGAATTAGGGAAAATTTAGACAAAAAAACCTTTCAAGGGACAACACAATGTTTTTATCGAATGATATCCCAAATAATTTTGGAGGTGGTGTTCAAAATTTCAGGGCGATTCTTACACAGTTATCTCAGGTTATGAATAATAACTTGAATAATATTGAATGTATACCATTACCAATGAGGGAGAATCTAGCTATCGAGTATTTCATACGACAACCACCTCCAAAATTTAGTGGATCTTACGATCCACTAGTTAGAGAATTGTGGGTCAACTCAATGGAGAAGATATTTTCTATTCTTCACATTTATGAGATGGAGAAGGTGAATCTCTATGTTTATCATCAAAATGGAGTGTCCGATCAATGGTGGAATTTGATTAAGGAAAACAAGCCAAGGAATGAAATTGAAGAGATATAGTGGGATGAATTTAAGAAAATGTTTCTTAACCAGTATTTTCCTCATACACTATGGAAAAAGATACAGAGAGAATTCATAGTGTTGAAGAGAAATTAAGGATAATCTTTCCTGACCTATGAAGAAAATCTTCCAAGGCTTGAAAGGTATGCTTCTGGTTTTTTTATCAACAATTATATAAATATTAATCTATTTCTTTAGTGGTACAAAACCCCACCTTCAAAAGGATAATGAAATTAGAGGCTTTGGGAGTTATGAATAAGTTATTGGATTTTATCTCAAAGTAGAGATGAATCTTGGAGAATAGTCACTTGTATATGATGATAAGAAATAAAAGATGGTGTTTCAAGCTAAAGGATCTAATTATAATGGTGGAAGGAAAACTCAACCACCCATATGTCAATAATGTAGGAAGAAGCATCATTGGAACTGACTCAAAGGGATAGAGAAACTCTTCATGTTTGGGATAGAAGGACACAAAGATCATGAATGTCAAAAAGAAATGAGGAAGCATAAAAATATAGTGGATTAAAGTAGAGAACCACCCATGGTCCAATACTAAAACTGTACGGAGAAGGGTATCTAGGAAATCAGGGGGACTAAAAATCCAATCCTCGATGGTAATCGACTTCATAATCCACCAAAGCCAAAGGATAAAGATAAGACTCACTCCATCCCTACTATTTAAGTATAGAATGAAAAATAATTCATACAAGGTGCACTTTCAATTCACTCATGAATGGAAACTGTTTTATTTTATTCTGGTTCTACGTATTCCATTATATGGTGCAAGTTTGGTTGAACTATTGAATCTAATCCCTAAAAAATTTAAGTAGTGATATATATAAAAAACCTAGTGGTTAAATCATTTGAACCCAATAGTTGGACTATACTCCTATTGGAATTTGCGGGATGATTCTTCCAAGGAATATCGTAATGCATCCCTTGGTGGAATTTGATGCTATACTAGGGATGGATTGGCTCTGTTTATATAGATAACACATTAAATTTTGGGAAAATAAAATATATTTTCATAATAAAAACCATCCCATGATCCTCTATAATTGAAAATAAGATCTGGAATGCCCTTTTGAAAATCTTTCAATGATGTGGGTATTGATTTCCAAGGAAGAAACATACATCACTGAAATCGTTGAGTCCATAAAAAGTTTCAACCTAACAGAAAATACCATCACGAGGGAATAAAATGATGTATTTCTGGAAGAGTTACCTAGACTCTTCCTAGATAGTGAGGCAAAGTTCTCAATATAACCCATACCTGGAGCTACTACTATCTCAATGTGTTCATATATAATGGCTTCTTTAAAACTGGATGAGTTAAAGAAGTAGATGCAAGAGTGTAACAACCCGATATTTTATGAATAAAGTTCTTTTTCTTGTAAGGTCTTATTAATATAGAAAACACATGCACTCTGATTATTATTATTATTATTAGGTTTAAATTACCATTAAATATCATTACCATTGATAATATATCCATGAATAGTGATCACATGACTAATATAAATATAAGGTTTTAACCATTCCCTTCAACACAGACAACGGGGATAATGGCCTCATCTAGTAGTCTAAGGCCACATGAAGCTCATTTTTCTGAGCTTGGAAAGGATTTATCATCACTGGGATTCACTCTTGAACAATCCCATCAAAGATTTAACATGTTAAGCTTGAATGGAATCACCTATAGGATAAGTTCATGTCATTAGAGATTACCTTCCGGGCGATGTTATCTGAGCCTCCCAAAGCATCTTTCACCATCCCACACCTTACCCTTAGGCCTTATGTGAGTGTTATAATGGTTTATGCAAAAAGTTATTAGTCTGTATAGTGTAATAAAATTTTATAAATTAAATTATTATTCCTTCAATTCCTTTATGAGAAAAGTCTTTCTTAACAAAATGATGCATTTGATAAATTGATTATTTGTTTAAAAATAGAACTTTTGAAGAATAAATACATTACTATTTTAAACGAAGGTGTTTTATTAATAATTTTATAAAAAATTCCTATAAATTGTGATTATAATATTTCATTATCATTAAATGATTAGGTAATCAGTTTGATAATATTTATATTTTTTAGACGATAAATTTTTTTATTTTTTAATGATTTTTTAAGAAATTAACGAATTTTTGAAATAATTAATATTTTAATAAAATATTATTATCAAAATAATTTTATTAATAATAAATGAGTATATAATTTTTATGAAGTCAAATTTAGTATTTATTATTTTTGAAAATTGTTTTTCTCAAAAGTCATGAATTTTCAATAAATGTCAGTTTCATTTTAAAACTGAAAATTCACATATTTATAAAATTATTTAGATAAAATGAATTTTATTTTTTGAATCAGGACATCGAAATTTTCCAATGGTGACTTTTTCATTAATTTTTGAAAAAGTTAAATTTTTGGGGAAAAAATAATTACTGTATAAATAAAATACGTATTTTATGACGTCATAATGACTCCAAAATGATGTAATAAGTACTATAATGGGTATTTTTGGTCCAATATTTGTTTTCAAATTAAAATATTGTAATATTTTATTTATTTGACTTATTTTATAATGCCTTAGTTAATCCTGCAATGTGTATAATATTTTTTATGATTTTAAATTCATTTCCTTGAGGGTGCGACTCACCACCACACAAGAAAGGATAATATTTTAATATGTTCATCCATTAGACTTATAAAATAATAATTTCCAATACTCTTTGGTAAAAACCATTTGAAAACCCCTTGTAATGTTTGTCTTTTTTAATATTTAATTATATAGATTCAGAAATCTATGTTTGTGAAATATTAAAGAATTCCCAACTCATTTTTTATATAAAAACACCCAATATCCCACTTATATTCACTCATAATCCTTGGATAAAATCCCTACTACATCCTAGAATCTCTAAAATCCTTCCAAGGCACCCCAATCTCTCAATAATCCCCTCTTCATGCTTTTGATGTCACACACTCAAGTAGGGGATCCTCACATTCCTTTCTCATTATTGTCCAAGTTTCTTTATATTGTAATACCCTTTTATTTTTCAATTAAACATAATGGGTTGTGTTTTAAAAACTCTAAAAACATACATTATTATGTTTTAATTATGTGGTAACACTTTCAATCACATTAATCCACCCCATGTACACCTGTTACCATGATGAAATTTCATAAGGGATTTATCTCTCCTCATTTCCATTCAAGCATTTCTTTTATATTATTCACATCAAATTCCATTTCATATATTGGGATATTATTCTCCATGATCCTATTACTAACCATTTAATGTCTAAATGTTGAGATATCCCTTTCTCTATCATCAACCCATTTTATTAATCCCTATATAATGTCGTTATGCTGCCGAAATTACACCGCTATTTTCCATGCCAAAATCATTTTGTAGTGAATACCATACCCATTTCTCAATCAAGGGTATTCACTATTATACACATTTAATTATTTATCATATAATTTTATATATTTATTCAACATTAAATTATCATGTGATAAATTGTGATGTTGAATGAATCCAGGTTATATGATTAATGTGGCACACTTAAGCATGAGATTAAAATGTTCAGGTAGGGTAAACCCTAATAGTGCCCTAATGCAATGGGGAATGTTTAGTATCACGATAATCCATGCTCCACGAGGGTTTACACATGAAAATTAATTTTTAATTAGGTTTTACTCATAATAATCCATGTGCAATGAGACTAGTCACATGATAATATCATGTTTTAAGTTTTTTCCACATTTCCATGTAATGATAATCATGATATATCATGACTTTATTATCATATTTCACTTATGATTCATTGATTTTCCTATTTCCTAACATGTATTGTATTTTTCATTTCATGACTTGTTTACTCCCTTACTGGGCTTTATAGCTCACCTCTTTCTTGTGTACATCTTCAGGTTATGCCATGCAGTGTTAAGTAGGAAGAAATGTTGTGGTCATATAGAAGAAGATGTCAATAAAGATGTTGTATTTAATTTTGAAATTGTCATAAAATGTTCTTAATATCCCAAGACACTAGACCTATTAATCCTCAAAGTTGTATTAAGTGAAATTTTATGTAATTAAGCAAGTTTAAATGTGTAAAAAATAACACGGTTGTTATAGTTGGTATCAAAGGATATATTTAGTTATTTTCGGGATTAGGGTTATAAAACTTTAGTTAATGCCTTAGGTATAAGACTGAGTATAAGAAAATATTTACTAATGTTTTGTGAGTATTTATTAAGTGGTTTATCAAGATAATACATCCCTATCTGGGTATGAACAAGTAGAGGTGGCACTGGAACATATGTATCTAAGGGTAAAACATAAAAAGACTGTTTTGAGCTAGACTCAAATAGGAACTAGTGGATGGAAACTGGCCTTCCTACACTCTTTGTATGAAACTCCCGATGGTTATGCTTTGTTAAATTCATAATATTAGTACAAACCATTATTAAGGTAATAACAAAAATCCTCTTAGAATATATTCTAGGAAGTAGAACACGGATAACTTAGATTGAATCCTATAAATTCATAAGCTAAGGAAATAAATGTAATTTATAAGTTATCCATTTTTTCCTTGTATTCCCCTTATATTTTTATTTTTTTAATACACTTACCCATAATTCTCCTTTTATTCTAGACAATGTCTAGTAATAGGATGCCATGTGATAACAATCAAGATGAATATCAATGGGATGATTGTTTTAATGAGATGCCCAATCTGATTGGAGTGGGAACAACAAACTTTTTCAGAATACTCTCCCAGTTAACTTAGGTTTTGAATAGAAACATGGATCAAGAGGAATGAACAAAACCCCTAGAAATAAAAAGTTACAATCGATAGCTTCATGAGACAAAAGACTCATACTTTTAATGGATCATCTGATCCCTCAATCGCCAAATAATGGATCAAATCCATTAAAAAGATCTTCTCTATCCTTCAATGTTCTGAACAAGATAATGTTCTTTTGGATGCTTATCATATAGAGGGTGAAGCTGATCAATGGTGAAAATTGATCCAAAATACAAATCTTGAAAAAGAAATGAAGGCCTTGGAATGAAAGGATTTCAAAAAAAATGTTTTTTCAATTTATATTTTCCTCGCACCTTCCAATGTAATATGGAAACAGAATTCCTTTCCCTAAATAAAAATAATAAAAATCCATAGGACTGTATGGGGAAAACTTCACAAGGATTGCACGATACACATCTGGCCTTGTCATTACCCTAGAATTCATGGATTACTGATACTTTGGTGGGCTAAAATCTAGACTATGGAAATCCCTAGCTATCAGTGACTTTGATAGCTATGAGGAAATTGTTTGATGTTCTGTCAATGTTGAAATGGAGATCAGAGAGTCTTAGTGGTATCACATGGATTAGAAGAAGAAAGTGGAATTTAAATCTAGCAGTCTGATGGATAAATCCAATGATTCTAAGAAATTATAGCACCACATTTTCCAAAGGTGTTAGAAGAAGAATCCCATATATTTCCTAAAGGGGACACATTAATGCTTTAGGTGTGGAAGAGAAGGGAACCTGACCAATAATCGTCAACAAGAAAAACCCACTACTGCGATAGAGGTTGGGAATTCTCCGTTCGACCCTCAATGCATTGTTCATTGGTACATCTGCAAATAACCATGAAACTTTGAGAACCAGTGCCTTAAGATAAGGGTTTTAGGAGGCATCCAAAAAGCTCTATGGTAGCAAGGGAAATAATTTTCTATCACTACTGTTGAAGTGAATCCCGACAAAAATGTGGTGACTAGTATGTTACTTATTCAATCAAAAATAGATAAAATACATCTTTATTCTAGTTCAATGCATTCTTTTATATCCTGAATGTTTGGTAGAAAAATCCAAAAAAAACTAAAAAACACCAAAAAACAAGGAAGTATAAATGTCACTGAGAACAAAAAATGGGGAAATTATTGTATCCCATGAATATAACTCCTCCCTTTTCACAATTTGTGGATAGAACTTCCTAGAGAACTTATTAATACTCCCGTTGGTGGAATTTGATGCAATTAATGGCATGAATTGTCTTTCACTATATAGAGCTAACCTAAATTTTTATGAGAGGGAAATCGCCCTCCATATGGTGAATCAACCACTTATTCAATACAAGTGCACGGTGGGGGATGAATATTATCTATCACCATTATATCAAGAAAGGATATTACTTATATATGAGCATGCATAACTTTCTTAGATGATTAATTACCAGGATGGAACTATCCTCATAGAAATTTCTAATGTGATGGAATTCCCTGATGTGTTTCCTAAGTAATTTCCAGGTCTTTTTTCTAGAGGAGATGTTGAATTCTTGATTGATCTTATACCTGGGGATTTTCTAATATCCAAGAATCTATATAGAAGGGCTATTGTGGAGAATGAGGAGATATAGAAATAACTACAAGATAATCTAGATAAACAGTTTATACACTCAGGTTCTTCACCATGGGGTGCACCAGTCCTCTTCGTTAAGAAGAAGGATGGGTCAATGCGCCATTGCATTGATTACCATGAACTCAATAAAATCACGAAAGGGAACAAGTATCCTTTTCCAAGAATTGATGACTTGTTAGATCAACTGCGTGGAGCATAATACTTCTCTGAGGTGGATTCATAGTTAGGATATTTCCATGTAAGGGTAAAGATGGATGATATCCCCAAGACTACTTTTCGTACAAGTTATGAGAACTATGAATTCATAGTAATGAATTTTGGGATCAATAATTCTCTAGAAATATTCATTGACTTGATGAATAGAGTCTTTAGAGATTACGTTGAAAATATTGTGGTAGTGTTTGTAGAAGATATTCGAATATTCTCAAAAACCAAGGAGAGGCATGAGGAGTATCTAAGCACTATAGTAGAGACCTTTTGAAAGGAGAAGAACAATGCAATGTATAACAAGTGTGTGTTCTGGTCGAAGGAAGTACCATTATTGGGGAATATCATAACAAGAAATGGGATATCTGTGGACCCCTCTAGGAAAACTGAAATTAAAGGATAGACAAGGCCAACAACTGTGACCGATATCCATAGCTTCCATGGTTTAGTTAGATACTATCACCGATTTGTGAGAAATTTATCACGATTTTCAGACACTCTTACCAAGATAACTCGAAAGGGAGTCATGTTTTCTTGGAATGATGAATGAGAAGAGAGATTCAAGGAATTGAAAAGGAGGATTATCACTATTCCTATGGTAAAACTACCTATAATTGGATAAATTTTCATGGTATAGAATTATTCTTTAAAGAAGGTCATGGGATGCGTGTTGATGTAAAATAAAAAAGTCATTACCAATCATTCAAGTAAATTGAATATTCATGAGTAGAACTATCCAAACCTTGATCTAGAGTTGGATGTAGTGATCTTGGGAAAGAATATTTGGCGTCATTTCCTATTTGGGGAAATGTGTGAAATATATATGTATTTAAAATTACTCAAGTATATATTCACATAGAAAGAGTTCAATATGAGCCAACTAAGACACTTAGAGCAGAAAAATGAATATGACTGCTCGTGTCACTACAATAATGGGAAAGTGAATAAAGTTTCAGATGATTTATGTAGAAATGATCGAGAAAATATTTCATTGATGTGTATTGGAAAGGATACAATCTTCTTAGATTCGATGAAGATGTATAAGTCAATCATAAAGAAGGGAATATCATCAATCTCTTCATAAATGGTTGTTCAACCGTATCTTTTTGAAAGGTTAAGGGATGATAAAAAGGATGATGTGGGAATTCAGAATAAAGTGGAGACTATCAAAAATTTTAAATCTTTGGAGTTCAATGTTAATGAAGAAGGAATTATGGGATTTGTGTCAAGACTATGTGTTCCATCAAATCGAGTGTTAAACAAAATTTTTTGGATGATGGACATAGTTTGAATTTCTACATTCACCTATGAAAAAAATGATGTATTTGTATCTTTGAGATAATTTTTGAGGGGATAACATGAATAAGGGAATTTTTGAGTATACATCAATGTGCCTGGAATGTCATCAAGTGAAGGTTGAGAGGAAGAAGTTGAAAGGGAAAATGCAACCATTACCCATACCAACATGGAAGTGATAAAACAGCACTATAGACTTTATCACTAGAATTCTGATGACATCCCAAGGAATCAATTCTATATGGGTTGTTCTAGAGAATATTATAAAGACTACAAACATCATTCAAATTATGGATGATTTTTCAATGGATAAACTGGAGCGAATATACATGAGTGAATAGGTAAGGTCGTATGGTGTATCAATATCGATTGTATCTGATCAAGATCCAAGAGTCCTCTTTATGTTCTTGAAAAGTCTCCAACATGCTCTCAATACTGAGATAAACTATGGTACAACTTATCATCATCAAACTGGTGTCCAATATGAGAGGACTATCCAAACACATAAGGACATGTTGAAATCATTCTCAATAAACTTCAAAGGAGGATGGGATCAACTGCTTCATCGGGGTGAGTTCCTTTATCACAACATTTTCCACTGAAGAATAAAAATGGCTCTATATGAATACCTTTATGAGAAGAGTTGTAGAACACAACATGTTGGGATTATTTTTGGGAGAAAATACTTCTAGGTTCATAAATGGTATATGAAATGGTAGAGAATGTTAAGACAATCCATCAGCACATTAAATCCACTCAGAGTCAATAGAGAACTATACTGACAATCATCGACGAGACTGGGAGTTTGATGATGGGGGAATGGTGTTCCTCTACATATCCCCATGGAAGAGATTTATGTGATTTTGGAAGAACCCAAATCTTAGTCCATGGTATATAGGCCCTTTTGAGATCCATAATTGCATTGGAGTAGCGACCTATCGAATAACACTCCCACTAAACATATCTCAACTACATGATGTATTCCATGTATCACTCTTGAGGAAATACATACCTGACCCATCACATGTACTCAATCCGGATGTGGTACCATTGGAGAATGAACACTTCTATGAAGTGGGTCTTTGGATGATATTAGATCATATAAGAAATGTTATAAGGAATAAGACGATGCCCCTCATCAAGGTGTTTTGGGAAACAACATGTTCGAAGAAGAGATGTGGGAACCAGAGGAAGGGATGAGGCAGAGTTACACTGATCTATTTTAGTATGGGAAAATGAAATTTCGAGGGCAAAATTTCATAAGGGTTGAATGTTGTATCAACCTGATATTTTATGAATAAAATTCCCATTCATTCAATGTCATATGGATATTGAAAACAAATAGACTATTATTATTATTATTATTATTAGGTTTAAATGACTATTAATTATAATTACCATAAATAATATACCCTTTTAACAGTGATCACATGCCTGATATAAGTACAAGATTTTAACAAATCCTTTCAACATAGACAAAGGAGATAATGACCTCTTATAGTAGACTTAGGCCTTACAAAGCTCATTTTTCAAGGCTTATAAAGAAGTTAGAATCAAATCGATTCTCTCTTTACCGATACCAATATGAGATTCAAAACATTAAGTTTGAAAGAAATCAGCTATGGTAGATGTTCAAGTTAATAGAGATTACCACCCATGCAATGTTATCCAGGACACCCCAAGAGTCTGTCACCATTCACACTGTACCCTTAGGTATTATCTAGGTATTATATGGTGTAATTTAATAAGGTATTATATACTTATTGTGTAATCCCATTTTATAAATAAAATTATTATTCCACCAATTCCTCTTCAAGAATAGTCTTTCTAATAAAGTGATAAAAATGATAAATTGTTTCTTTGGGTAAAAATGGAACCTTTGAGAAATATAATCATTATTATATTAAATGATGTGTTTTTATTAACAATATTATAAAGAAATTATTAGAAATTATTATTTTATCAGTTCCTTATTTTTAAATTATTAGGTAATTAGTTTGATAAGAGTTATATTTTTTATGAGATAAAACGAAAAGTCTATTTTTTAATCAATTTATTTTAAGGAATTAAAGAAATTTTGAAATAAATAATATTTTAATAAAATATTACTTTCAAATTAATTTTATGAATAATAAATGAGTATATAATTTTTATGATGTCAGAGGTAATTTTTATTAAGGTTTGAAAACTATTGTTGTCAAAACTCGAGAATTTTCAATAAATGAAAGTTTTTTTAAAAGTGAAAACTCACATATTTAGAAAATTATTTAGAAAAATTGAATATTTTTTTTAATAAATACATTTAAATTATCCAATGGTTTATTTTTCATAATTTTGTGAGATAGTTGATTTTTTGTATAAAAATGAAATAATATATAAATAAAATATATCTTTTATGGCGACATAATGACTCCAAAATGATTTAATAAATACTATAATAGGTATTCTAGGACCAATATATATTTTAACTTTAATAAAATGTGATTTTAGATTTCTTTTAAATATTTTATAATGCCATAGTGAATCTTCCAAAGTGTATAATATATATTATGATTTTAAAACCATTTTCTTGAGGGTGTGACTCACCTTCACATAAGAAAGAACAATATTTTAATATGTTTGGACATTAGAATTATAAAATAATTTTCCACTAATATTTTTAAAAACCCATGGGAAATATTCATGCGATGTTTTTTTTGTTTTGAAAATTTAATTAAACAGATTCAAAAACATAAGATTGTTATATATTAAAGAATTCCCCTCTCATTTCTAATATAAACCCACACATTATCCCACTTCTCTTCACTAAAAATACTTATAGAATTTCCCTACTATAATATCCACACTATATAATTCTCTTAAGGTTCCCCAAGACCTCATGAATCCCTTCTTCAAGCTTTTTTAGTCAGACACTCAAGTAAGGGATCCCCACTTTCCTTCCTTTCTCATTTTTATCCTTGTTTCCTTATATTGTTATGCCCTTATATTTTTCAATTAAAAATGATGGGTTATGTTTTAAAACCTCCATTATAATGAACTTATTATGGTTTTATGATGTGATACCCATTTCACTCTCATTAATCCCTCTCATGTACACCTGTTACCATGCTAGAATTTCATAAGGGATTTCTCTCTCCACATTTCGATTCAAGAATTCATTTTATATTATGCATATCAATTTACATTTCATATATTGGGATATTATGATCCATGATACCCTTAATTACCATTTAATTTCTAAATGATGATAGAAACCTTTATCTCTCACCAATCCATTTTAGGGATCCCCATATGATGTCGGCATGCTGCTGAAATTACATCACAATTTTCCATACCAAAATCATCGTGTAGTGAATACCATGACCATTTTTCTATCAAGGGTATTGAACTTTATTCACATGTAATTATTTATTATAGACATTGATTTATGTATTCAACATTCCTTTATCATATAATAAATGATGACATTGAATGAATCCATATTATCTGATCTATGTGGCACACCTAATCATGAGATTAAAATGTTCACGAAGGGTGAACCCTGATAGGGATCCAGTGGATTTGGTAATGTTTAGTTTCATGATATTCTATGTGTAATGAGTGTTTACTCATGATAATTCATGTGAAATTAGGGTTTAATCAATATATTCCAGGTGCAATGAGCTTTGTCTTATGCTAATATCATTTTGTATGTTGTTTGTACATTTCCATGTTATGATAATCATGATATATCAGGCCTTTATGTTCATGTTTCTCTTATGATATATTGATATTACTATTTCCCAAAATGTATTGTATTCTTCATATCATGCCTTTTTTACACCCTTACGAGGCTTTATAGCTCACCCATTTCTTTTGTACATACTCAAGTTATCCCATTCGATGATAAGTATGATGGAATGTTGTGGTCATGTAAAATAACATTTCAATAAATATGTCATATTTCATGTTTATAGTTGTTATGTAATGTTACTAATTTCCAAAAACACTATACCTATCGATCCCCAGATTTTTATTAAGTTCATTTGTTTTTTAATAATACTTGTTTAAATGTGTAATAAAGAGCTGGGTTGTTATAAAGGGAATTTGGAAAAGGGTTCATACACCCTAGTGAATCCCCTTGGGGAGAGCCAGTGCTCTTAGTCAATAAGAAGGATTAATCAATACATTTTTTTATTTATTATCAAGAACTAAAAAAGATCATCATAATGAAAATGTATCCTCTTAGAGGGATTGATGAATAGTTTGATCAGTTGTGAGGACCTCGATACTTCTCAAAGGCGTATTTTTGTTTTTGATATCATCAGCTAATGGTGAATACACAATATATTCCAACGATTGACTTTATTACAAGGTTTTTGAAATTCATGTTTCTGGTGACTCCCTTTGGAATTTCTAATGATCCTAAATTCTTTATACATTTGATGAATTAAGTTTTTATACATTACCGTGAAAACTTTGTGGAAGTGTTTGTTGATGCAATTCTCATCTACTCCAAGATAAATGAGGAACATGAAGAACATATAAGGCTTGTTTTAGAGAAATTAAGGAAAGAAATTTTGTATGAGATGATCATAAAGTGTTACTTTTGGGTGAAGTAAGTCACATTGACGATATATGTGATCACAAGTGGGGGAATTTTTTTGGAACCTTAAAATAGGAAACTGTGGAATGGCCTAGACCCTATAGTGTAACAGAAATCCATATTTTTCATGGATTAGTAGGGTACTACTAACATTTTGTGATACATTTATCATTATTTTATAGTACACTAACAAACTTTAACTTAGAACAAGGTAAAGTATGTTCGGATGGATAAATTGTGATGAAATCTTCAAGGAGCTAAAGAGAAGTCCTATCACTACACCTGTACTCACATTACCAAACATTAGAGAATTATTTGTGATATAAATAGATTCTTAAAAAAGTATTGTGTTGTGTAATCATGTTAAACAATAATATGATAGCCTATTCCTCATGACATTTGACAATCCATGAGACGAACTACCTGAAACATGATCAGGAGCTTGATGCTATGATTTTTTCAGTTACAATTTGATGGTACTACCTCTATGGTGAGAAGGGTGACATATATACCGATCACAAGTGCATAAAGTATATATTCACAAAAAATAAGATCAAAATGCATCAAATGAGGGGGTTATATATAATCAAAGACTACTAATTATCTATTCTCTATTATCCTCGAAAGGAATACAATATAGCTGATGTTATACATTGGAATAAACCTACTACTCTATCCATGTTACAGATTGAGAAAGTCCATATATTCATGGATGTTGAAGGGATGTATTTTCAAATAAAAATGGAAGGGAATATATCCTAATTTTCCAAAACTATTTCCCAACCATCTATCCAAGCGATGATTAAAGTGGCACAGAGGGAAGATCCAGAGTTACCAAAGAGGGCGAATGTTTTAATGGAAGGGAAGCTATAAGAGTTCCATATCGATTATGATTGTGTGATTGGATTTAGAATGAGGATTTGTTTTCATTCAAATCCTAGGATAAATTAGAATCTATTGAACCATGCACATATCTCAACATTTTATATCTATCTCGGGAGTACAAGATGTACCGTGATCTCAAAGAACCCATTCTGGTGGGACCACATGAATATGAAGATTGCTGATTATATCTCAAGCTGATTGATATGTCATCATGTGAAATCTGAGAGACAAAATTATAAAGGGATGATGAAACCATTTCCTATAACCATTTAATAATTGGATAATGTCACCATGGACTTCATCACAGGTCTCTTGAAGACATCCAATTGAAATAATGCAATATGGGTTATGATGGATCAAATCCCCTCGGATGCCCACTTTATTTCTATTAAATAAGATCTATCACTTAAAAACATTCTATGATATATGCGATTAATGTGGTGAGACTACATAGACTTCCAATATTGATTGTTTTTTATCATGATCCCAGGTTCACATCTATATTCTGGAGGAGTCTTCAATATGCTTTGCATAATTAGTTAAATATCTGAAAGACCTATCACCCCCAAACTGATGGCCAATCTAAAACGACTTTTAAGAAACTAAAAGTTATTATAAGATTCATATTATTCAAATTCAATGGTCTATGAGATAAAAATCATCAATTGGTTGAGTTCTCATAGAACATTTTCTTCCACTCGTGTATTCAGATTCCACCATATAATGATTTTCATTGAAATAGATATAGAAATCCAACCTGTTGGGATGAAGTTGGTGAAATAAAGATACTTATAAATGATGTTGTGAAAGAGATGAAAAATAAGGTTAAAACCATCCCACAACATATCAATGCTACTCAAATTCGATAAAAAGAGCTATGCTGACAATTGTTGAAGGGACTCGAATTTTGACGTTCAAGAAAAAGTCTATCTTCGAATATTACAATATAAGAGAGTAATGTGATTTAGAAAGAAATGGAAGCATGGCCCAAGGTACAATGGTCCCTTTGAGATCCTTGATCGCCTCATAGTTGTGGCCTATCAACTTGAACTTCCACCGAATATGGCTCAATTACATGATGTGTTCCACGTATCATCCCTGGGGAATTACATTTCAGATCCCTCACTTTAACTGAACTTAGAGGTGGTACACTTGGAAGATGATCACCCATATGGGGAGTAGCCAATACAGATTCTAGACTAAAGGGATATGGTTCTACGCAAGAAGAAAACCCACCTTATCAAAGTGTTTTGGAGGAACCATATGTATTAATAATTAACATGAAAAATAGAGGAGGCAATGAAGGATATGTACCCTCACATGTTTACTTAAAATGAAATTTCTAGGGAGATATTTCAAAATGGGGAAGAATGTAATCCCCCAAACCATTATAAATGGATTTTATCACTTCTTATAGTTATTTGATATAGTATAAATCAAATAAAATATCTTATAGACTATAATAAAAGGTTTATAAATGATTAATTAATTAAATAATAAGTATTTCTAGAGATTAAGTATCTAATACTGAGGAAATAGTAACTCGAATGTAGGAATAGTTTTATGATCATTATAAATAGTAAACCATCTTAATGATTAGTAGAATCACCTATGAAATTATAAATAAAATTTAGGCCTCTTATAAGTGAAAATATTATATAATTATATCAATGTGTATGTAAGAATATATTTTAAAAATTATTAATTAAGTGTTAATATTTTTATTAGTTATAAATATTTAATAAAAATTAGATGAATAATTTAATAATTTAAAATAAAATAAATTTTCATAAAATGTATTCATAAAAAATACATTAATTCATTATTATTTTAAGATTATTTTATGATACCTTATGTAATTTTTCAAAGAGTTTTAAAATCAGTTTTAATTTTAAAATCAAAATTTTCCAAGTAAACGATGATTTTTATTAAAAGTTTAATTACTCATATTTAAAAAATTATTTTCATAAAATGGAGTTAATTTTTGAATTCTAAGCATCTAAAAATTTCTTGGGTACATGTTTGGTATTTTTCTAAAATACTTTAATTTATGGTGAATAGTAAAATTTTATAATTTATGATACATGCTAAAAACCTGAATTTTTGAGTCATGAATGAGTCATGTATGATGTTAGTGATTTTTTATAAATAAAATGAACTAATGAAAGTATTTATTTTTAAGAGTCCTCCCTTTTTCTTGTCTGGAGAAAAATAATAAATTAACGAATATACTATTAAAGAAATCACCCATCTCCTCCACTATAAATAACACCCCTCACACCCTCTTCTCCTCACAACTCTAAATATTTTATCTATGACTAAATTATTCCAAATACTATTACCTAGTCTCTACCCCACTTCCTATAACTCTTAGTATTTTAAAAATTGCAAAAACCTTGCCCTAAGAAGGTTCTCAACGACGATAAATTGTAGAGGTAAATCATATATCTCTTTATTTTAATTTCCTTTAAATTTCATTTATTTTCTTATTCTATCATCACCTACCTTAAAACAAATGGAATGATAACTCTTGTACCTTACATATAATATAATTATATCTGGTAAGTGTAATATTTAACAATAAAATCATCCATATCACTCTTTTATTATTAAAATGAAATCGTCACCCATATTGTATCAATTTATAAACATTATGGGAAATACACTTTAATTTTTATTACAACCTTTAAATGATATTAATAAATCCATTTAATTGTTGAAAAATATATTTTAATGTGTAATTTTAACCCTTTTTATGTTATATAAATAATACCAAATTTTAAAACCAATCGAGTTCATTGATATCAAAAAACCGCCAAAATTAACCTAAAATGACCATCATTAACTTTTATCTAATGATTCATCCTTATAACACATAATAAGATTATTTATAAGATCACATAATAGTATATAATATCATTAATGAAATATAATAACAATTCTGGATATTTATCCTCATTTTATGGGAACTAGCATTCTTTAATACAAGTGAACTGATCGTGAAAACTGTGAAAACTAATACACCCGAAGGATAAAATAAAACTCTATAACTCATCCAAAGGCCCATAAAAGAAAAAAATAAAAATAAAATAAAAAATATTCATGTATAAGAGCTTATATAATTTTTAATTAATTAATATAATGTGATTATATATGACATTATGGTGAACAAAGCGTTCAGACAAGAGGTAAGGGGAATTCTCAAACCCAACCGTAATTATTTGGGGTTTCCCTCTATCACACTATTTTTAGTATTTTTATTCCATAAAAATCATTTATTAATAATTATATTACCTTTTATGGGATATAAATTTTTTCCAATTGAGTTTATAACAAACTAAATGTTTTCCAAAGATCCCTTCTAAAAAAACACACCTTTTACTTTTGGAGATTGTATCTTCTTCCCTCAAGGTTAATGATTCTTATATCAAGTATGTTATTACCTATTTACTTTTCAAACCCAATGATTATAAATGTATGATTTATAAAATTAAACCCATTACTTTACATGGTTTATTTTATGTCCAATACTGATATACCTTCTACGTGGCTTGAATGATAATGTAAATGTTATGACGTGATGGGTGCACCTAGAATTATATAATGTAATGTAATTGATATGATGTGATAGGTGTGCATGTAATTATATTACACTCCAATTCATTGTGTGATTTGATGTATCCTATAAGGAAAGGTGAAATATGCATGAACATGATGCTAGATTTGTTCACAACTAAGTGTGTTAGTTCACCACTAAGACATGCTGTTTCACTTTTATGCAATTCCACATTACAAGCCTTTTATAAATGTTTCTTCTTGTGATAATTATTATATGAATATTTTTTGATGATAATGATTATTCTAACCCATGTTATATTAATTAACTCTCTAATCTACCTTCTTACTGGTCTTTTCACTCACCCCTTTTTGATGTATATCCTAATGTGATTTCATGTACTAAAGATAATTAAATGGAAAATAAGAACCTAAAGAAGAAAAGAGTTAAATAAATTTTTATGTTTTTTTAAATTGATGTATGGTTATAATTTTTCAAAGACACTAAACCTTTTGATGCTAATTGTGTAATGATTTTAGGTCATTTTTATTTAAAATTATGTAATAAGATATGTAAGAAAAAGTGGGTACGCTATAAAGACCCTTTTTTTCATCTATGTAATAAAATTTTAAGTGTAAAATTTCATTAAAGAGATAAAATGTGAATCCCTAGAAATTATTATACCTTAATTTTATGAAAAAATATTTAACATAAAAAACATTATTAAAATAAACCATGTCATAATTAAAATATGTTGGTGGTTTCATAAAAATATATATAGTTGGTATAAATAGATGTATCAATTTTATAAAATAAAAACAAAAAGTAGAATAAATTAAATTAGGAATTATATTATTTCCCTGGGAAGTTAATTTATAGAATCATGCAAATGGGATTGATTATATAAGGGTCACACCTGATAAATTTCATGTTGAACTCTGAAAAGTGAGACACTATTGAAATAGTTTGTGGGATTTTTTTATATCATGGAAATCACTACGATATATATGTTATATGAATCCAATATACTGAAACAACCACTTATTATCTAATACATAGGTTAAGAATAAAGATATCAAGTGGTTCTTTAAATAGAAATTAGAATGAAATAAATATGTAATTATAAATGTAATACAATATTTATATATCAAATTTATTTTTATAAATTTATATCTTCCATTTTTAAAGAAATTAAATTTCATATTTAATCCTAATTCACGTACAAAAATTCAATTAGAGTAGTTAGATAACTAAAAATATCATTTTCAGTTTAAAAATGAATTTTAATAAAAATTTCATTTTTATTCTATGTTCATATTTATTTAAAGAAAATTAATATATTTTGGTTAATTGGGGATAATATTTATTTTTTATATTAATAATATATTAAAACTAATTTAATTATTTATTTATTGGGAAATAAGAATAAGAACAGTTAATATTTTAAAAGTCATTTTCAATGAAAAGAAAATTTTATATATATCTTAGGTTTTTATTTTAAATTCAAATTTATCATATTTATAAATTGATTTATATTAAATAGTGTCAAATTTATAATCATGTTTCTTAATTTATTTTAAAAGGGTCGTAATATATTTTTCAGTAAAATAATAATTACCATGGTAAAATTTAATCTAGGTTAATAAGGAAAAAATGAGTAAATTTAATGTTGCCCAATTTTTTCTAAAATTAACATAAAACATATACCTTCCAGAAGACCATTTTATAGTTATTATTTAATTCCAAATATATATAAACATATTTTTATGAAATAATTCAACTAACTCTTATGTGACTTTATTTATACCTCATACCCAAAAATAGTTTCCAAGGATAAATCCCTCTTTTCATTTAGAAAAGGATCCCACATCCATGCATTTCAAGGAAAACTGAACCTTTGATTTTTATTGAAACCATATACTTCTTACTTATTATATGATATTATTATATTAACTTCAGTCCATAGTTACAATAAAATTATCCATGTTCTCTATTTCCAAGTGGTCCTTCAAGAGAAGATTCTGGTCCTCAACGTGAGTACTATGCAGTCCTTAACCATTTATTCTCTATATTTATCCTCAAAATATACACAAACAACAATAATATAATTATATCAATATAATTAGAATACTTAAATGTTATTTTATTTTTAGGAAACAATTATATATTTCCCCCATCCTTTAGAAAATGAAAATGTTGATAGAGTTATGTGTAGACTGTTATCTCTATTGACGACCTAATCCATTTTCATCACTTCCTTATATGAATGGTTCTAATAATTAATTAATGGAATAAAATTGTTTTTTTATTAATTGTTTTACTATATATAAAAAAATTATAATTATATTATATGTATTTCATTATTTATATATAATTTTTCATTCCATAAAAAGTTCCGGAACAACATCCTCACTGATTTCGTATTTATAAATAATAACTAAAAAAATTATTGAATGAAGTTAGGAAATTATTAATCATTACGTAACATATTTTAATTAAAATTAAATAACATGGTAATTATGATTTTGGAATCAATGTACATGGATCAATATAGATATTGCAAAGAGTTAAAAAAAATAAAGTTACTAATGTCAAATGATGAAAATAAACAATATCTAAATAATAAAAGTAGTATTAATTAATATAATTAATTTTTAAAAAAAGAAATAGATATGAATAATGTTTATAAATAAGTTATTTTTCTGTTTATTTTTGATTTATATAATATTAATGTTATTTCAAGATGTTGGGAGTAAAGTTATGGGTGTTTGTTAACTCAATTTCCCTTCATTGAGTTATGATTTTTTTCATTGGGTTTATTATTTTAATATTGGTATATTATTGAATTTTAATAGTGTTTATATTAAATAATCATATTTTTTTTGGATTCAAATTTATTTCTCATTAACCATTTTCCGTAGTATGGTTTTATTCATCTTTGACATACTTCTTTATTCGTAAGAATTTAATATTGTTAAAAATAATCCACATCCCCTTTAAGGGATTTTTAACTTCTTTATCCATATTATTTCAATATGAAAATTATTTACTTGCTAATTTTAGAATAAAAATATGCCTTAAATATAGTGATATTCACACACACATATATATATCTTCAAAAGAAGTAATTATTACTTTTTAATTATGTTAGTTTCATTAAAAATATTTTTAAATACTAAAAAGGAATTTTTTTCACATTGATTTGTATTATCTTTGACACCACATTGATGACTTAATTTTTTTATGGTTCCATTATTAGGATGTATTTGTAAATAATTAATGCATTTTTTCTAAGAACATTCCTGAAAATGTATTTATAATGTTACACATAACATCATCATTTTTTTAAAATGTTATGATTAAATATGATATTTCTTTTTATGATTTCACTTAAATTTTACTATATATCTCTGATGGAAGTAACTTATTTATATTTATGTTCCATGAATAATAATTAAAACCCCCTATAAAATATTAATTTTTGGTTATTATAATTTAAGTATCAATCAATATAACTATTACAATCATTTTATGTGGCACAATTTGAAAATGGTACAAAAACCATTTTATTTGCATGGGTTATTCATAAAATGAAATATAATTGATTTCATGTAGAAGCAATGCATATGGAGTGTCATATATGAGATGGTAGGGTCCTTATATAACATAAAATATATTGTTTAAGGTATAATTTCTCATTTTATAATGATATTTATTATGGAATCAATGTAGTGAGACAAGTTCACAAGACTGAGCATAAACTTGACATGGTTAGATATATTCATTGTATTTAGTGTGGATTTGATGTAGTTATCTATTTCCCCAATATTGAGTGTGGGCTCTATTTCATTGTCTATTCAAAAATGGTTTATCATATACTAATGGTGGTTAAATAGGTTCATAGTATTTTGTTTTCCAATACTTATTATTTACTACATATCTATGTTATATAACTTTGTTATAATCCATGGATTGTGTTAATTATCTCATGTTTAAAAACTATTATTATATATTATATTTTTTTTATTATTTTAGATAATTTTTTTTATATTATACGGAAAAATATTATTATTCATTTTTAGTTTAATCATATATTTGTTCCATGCTCAGGTTTTATCATGTTTATGATTATACTCTTTTTGAATTGTTGATATTGTTTTACATTAAATAGAATTTTAGCTTTCCCCTTTCATATTTTTTCCTTTACCATGGTTGTAACTATTATTATAAAACCAAATATGTCTAAAATTATATCTAGTATGGTCTAATAATGGATAATTTATCATAATTATATGAATTAATATTTTTATGTAAATTATATTCAAAGACTCTAATCATTTTATTTTTTTTTGTTTTGGGATTATTATAAGATATAATGTTTAATTAATTTAAAATATATGAAAATTTATCGTTGGTTTTATCACATAGATTCAAATCCAATTTTTAAAATATGTTTCTTCCACAACATACCCTAATGTGCGGGTATATGTAATCTCAAGTAACATCTAAATCCCCTATAATAATGATCATAATATAAATTAAAGAACATATAGTAATTAAATCCCCCCAAATAAAAAAATCATTTAACATTAAATGTTAATTTTCTCATATTAAATTAATTATAAATCTCTTTTATCTTTAATTGTATTCATTTATTCTTTAATGGGACCCTATAATGAAAATTTGTTGGTGTAAGTTTAAAAATACTCTCTCAATATACTTAGGATTCCAAAACTATTTAATACCAGCATGTGTTCTTTGAATCATATGATATGGCCTCATATTCACCAAATATGATGAAGGGTTTTTCACATTTTCCTTTTCTATATCATTAACCACCTTTAACGCAATCCATTAATGTGGGGACAAATCCCAGCCTGTATATACACAAACATTCATCTTGAAATATATTTATTTTATTTAATGTAATCCAAAATCCATTATTATCAAGAAAACAAGAAGATTAAAAATTATGGCATATACCTAAAATATTTCATACATCCATCAATATCTAAACAAAAAATTCCATTATAGTTTTAAAAATGGACCCAACACCAATGGAATCATAAAAATCCCTATTACCCATTATTAATGTACCAAATTATCCTTAATCATACAAATAAAATAGTTACCTCTTTAGTGTAATAAGTTACTGTCTGAAATCCACATGGGTTGACATGACATGTTACATGATCCATTTTAAAAAAGGATAAAAGAAAGTTCCCTACTGTGATAGGCTATACAAAATATGGAATACAAGGAATGATTTCAACCTAAAATAAAGAAAATAATCATTATAAACTCACCAAAATTCTTCCATGGAAATCCAATTATTAGACTTCCATGCATATGAAAGAAACAAATAAAAATAAAAAAATAACCATGAAATTCATAAAAAATGTGAATGATACAAAAATTTTCATAAATATAAAATATACAAATAGTATATCACATTAAAAATAAAAAGATCCGGAAATATACAATGGATAAATTTGTTGTTTTGTAAATATCCCATGAATTATAACAAGCACAAAAAACAAAAAACCATTACCATGTTACCAGTAATCACACACTGCATCCAGTAGTATCCCTCACTGAAAAACCAAAGAAACAAACAAGAAAGTAATTAAAGCATATGAAAATAAAAATTAAAAATGAGATCTAAAAGTACACACATAAGTGTGTTGGTAGGGTGTTAGAAAAGTGTGAAAAAGTATGATTACAAAAAAGAGTTTTTGAACTCAATTTCAAATGAAATATCATTAATTGTACTTGAATTAGAAATAAAAAATACATTTTTACGAGGATTAAAAAAATATCATGTCATTAAAATTTTCATAAAACATAATTTTTTTTAATTTTAAATATGGTTCTACCAACCATTGCAAATAACCACATTAAAAAATGATGAAAATATTGTTTAATATTATAAAAAATCAATTTCTTTCCTCTCAGAGTTTTTTTTTGAAAAAATTTGTTGAATAAAACAACCCTTTTGTTTCTTTTAAATTCACACTTTTCAAATCATCATTTTAAAAACCATTCGAAAAAAAATCCAAACAAAAACAATAATACAAAATCTCAAGAAGGCATTGTATGATCTATAAGAAGTCTTTGAAAAAGATTTTATAACCACACAATCATGCCACATAATCAAATGATGTTAGGGGATATAATAAAAATAATAATGGAAATCCACTATATAATATAATAAAAAATAACTATGTATTATTGGAAACTCAGAAGGTTATATGGGGATATGGTCCAAGAAGAAATATTAACTTGATACAAACGTTTTTCCTATATTTCATTAACAAATAACACATGAAACACAGATCTTTCACACTCAACCCCTCAAGGTCACTTCAATAGATAGAGAAAAACATACAACTAGGGGACCCTAGCCATAGTATTTTCTATATTAGTGTAGAATAATTGTATACCACTATATTGTTGACCAATGTTTGTATGAAATAAGACAATTAGATGTGATAAAAAATGAATCACAATATCAATAGAGCAATAAATATAATAACTTAATCACAAATCTCATATCACATCCAGTTAACTCATAATAAATAAACTCATAAAAATTATCCTTATAAAAAATAATATAAAACTCCACCCTTAGGGGAAACATCTATATCACGTATGATGAAAACATTAGGATCAACTAAGGGTCTCATTCTTATAATGATATTCTCTTTTAATATGTTCCAAACAGTAGTTTTCAAAAACCAACTCAGTATTCCATGTCATTTTACAGAACTTAAAAAATCATATTAAAACTTTCCTTAAACCCACAACATGAAAAAACACATATGAATGCATTAAATGAACACCCCTATTTTAATATAACAAGGGATTATTTTATTTTATAACATCTGAAAATACCATAATTTTTTTTATTCCCAAACTATTGCATAAAAATCACTATTTTATTCATTCATAGACCCAAATGGGACTAAATTAAATTTATTTTCAAATTCATTGGTAATAAGACTCCCCATTGTCTTTTTAAAACACATGGAATTTAAAATATCACTATGAAAACCAAAAAACCACTAAATCATTATTTGTTTGATGTTTGAAATAAAAATCCTTAAAAGTATAAAATGGTTATCAAATATAGGTAATATTTTTCAATCAAGGGATTCTAAAAACCCAAAGTTCTTTATATAATTTCTTTTAAAGGAAATGAACTCAAAAACCAACATCAATGTAGAGAAAAAATTTCACAACATGTCTATTTAAAAAATGGGTTTCAAAAGATGATGTAGTTGGCTATAATATTAACAAAAAACCTATATACCCAAAAAAGAATCAATCTAAACTCTATAATCATCCAAAGAAGTCTCTATGTTAATTAGAGAGTAAAAGAACAAGAATCAATTGGTGCATGGGGAATACAGGATAAAAATATCAGAGAAAGAGTGATTTATCTCAGAAATATACTTGATATTATTGTATAAGGAGATTAAAATAATAAATGTAATGGGAAAGATCTCCCTCCAGTGATCCTTGGTATGGATAAAGGAAATAAGGTAGAAACAGAGGTAAAAACCCATTAAGATCAAATGCGTGTAAAAATCGAACATAAATATTTAAAAATAATTATTAGACATAGACTTACTGTAATGTTTTCACCATCATCAGAACATGTAACACTTCTAGTAAATCCAATATTCCCAACCACCATAGAATGGTTCACCAATACTTATTGTTTTTATAAGGGTCTTATCTTATCTCCAAAACATTCACCAAATGTGGAGCTCCCCATGGTTACATAAAAAACAAAAAAAATGAAAAATTATTTTCTAGGATTAATTATTTTGGTCCTAAGAAAACATGAAACTGGATACATGGTTCCTAACATAACCCATCAACCTTCCCCCATTTCATATAGGGAATCCTATTGAAGAAAAAACCCATTGATACACATATTTTACATTCTCTCACCCCATTTCACTATACAAGAAAAACCTCTCACTAAGTTTTTCACTTAAAACTATATATATTGTGTCCATTAACCTTTAAAATAAAATATTCAATTGTATAACACCCTAAAAAAAGATAAAAAACAAAAAAATAATAATTTTATAGCACTCTCTATATAATCCAAAAAATAGAAGGCGTTATCATGAATTTATAAAATTATAGAACCCATTTAATTTAAAATTTCAAACAACTATTTTGTATGGAGTTACATATATTTATAGAAAGAATACCATAGTAGAAATATTCCCAAATAAGATTATCATAAACGGGAAAAAGGAGTTAATTATTTTTAAAATATTTAATGGGACATGGTTGATCATTAAAGAGTTTAATCCCATCCTTGATATTAATATTAAGATAATGATTTAATCTATTTTCTAAATTAGTATTAATATCTGTAGTACCAGAACATTTATCCACTAAAAATATGATAAATAGTCATTTGAAAAAGTCTATCCTAAATTACTCTTGATCTTTTTATGAACATACCTTAAATCTATCCAAATAAATGAGTCCATGTAATGATAGTTCATAGCATAAATCCTATTTCAAAATATTCATTGTAAGAAAATGATATGGTTATAATTATCTTCTATAATATTCAATGTAAAATATTCTTACAATACCTTTTTGAATCCTATAATATTTTATTCTCCCTCTCCACCGACCTCTGAAGATTTTGAATAAATATTCCAAGGGGTGGTCACCACATTTTCTCTAAAATAAGGCTTCTCAAAAAAGTTCCTTATAACAGTGTTCATAATTATAATATGATTAATGGGCCGCATATAAATAATAAGTTTTAATAAACTTAGCTGAAAAAAATATTATCAAAATTGATTATTCTATATATCAAAAGGGGATTTCATTTAAATGTAACATACATCTTCTTGACCATATTTAACGTCTCGACCCTGGTATCACACACTAGTTCCCCGAGCCAGAGCACCCCATGACCTTAGGCGCGCCTCCCTGTATGCCAGAGGCTGCCGACTAGCAGCAAGGGTCTGGTAAGTCAGTCGTGGAAAGACTATACTCTCTTTTAACAAAGTAGATACCAACATAAATAATTAACAATAACAAAAGAATATATAAATTCAAACATACCATTATTTGAAGATTATTAAATAGGAAAATACAATATCAAGATGAAATAGAAAACATGTCATGTTGAAGTACGTGTGAGGTGCCTGAAATGAAAACTGAAATGTAATGACACCGCTGACACCCAAGAGGGTCCCAAACAATGTTTTGTCCCCTCACCATGCTCCATCCCAATTCAACCATCTAATTTACAGCCTTTTCCCTTATCATATCCAAGAAAAATAAGAAAAAAGTCAACTTGGGTACCGATCAGGCGGCCCGTGCAGGGTGTGAGTAAAACTCAGAAGGCTAGCACCAACGACGTCTAAAAAAAATACAATCAATAATCGTGTATGTAGTTTTATAATGAATAAAAACAAGTAATAAAGTAAACAACTTACATATATTGAATTATACCTTATTAACCGTAAATACCATCAGGTTCCCATGAACAACCATATCTCAAAACCTACTTCAGTCGTGCCTGTGTCTGAACCATTTTATAGTATCAATTTAAATTTCATTTAAACCAATGTGTTTTCATTTTACATTTCAATTCAACTAATATAACCTCTAGTTGTAACCATAGCTTAATTACAATTAATGGGTGTAGAACCCCATTTTTAGCACCCTTGTTGGTATTTGCAGCATCAGTCACTGTTTTACAACCCATAAGTATTTGGAACATTAGTCCATATCACTTAAAATAATATTTCTATGCATGATAGGCGTAGAACTCCATGTCTATCACCCCATGAGTATTTAGAGCCATAGTCCATATCTCACAAACCATTTCTCAATTAAGAACATATATTACATACTTCACATTAATAAAGATTAATCAACATTAATCTTTTATCACAATTTTACAAGTCACATGTATCAAAAAACCACATTAATTAATTCAATAAATAATTAGTCACAACACCACATTAAATAATTCAAAAATAAATTAATCACGTAGTCCCATTAATAAATTCAATAATTAATTTATCATATCACCAAATTAATTAATTCAATAATTTTTTAATCACATATTTCCAATAATTAATTCAACAATTAATTAATCACATTTTCCCATTAATTAATTTAATAATCAGTTAATCACACTGTCCCATTAACTAATTTAACAATTCATTAGTAATTTCATCACATTAATTAATTTAACAATTAATTAATCAATATCCAAAACTCGAAATTTCGTAACTAATTCTACAATTAATTATCTCATTCAAAATATCAATAAGTTATAATTAATTATATACTTAATTATCTAGAATCACCTATTTCAATATCACATAACTAATTCAATAATTAATTACTCAACTTACAAATCTCTTTACCTCATAATTAATTCAACCATTAATTATTCAATCATAAAAATTCAAAATCTCAACCAACTACATTAATTAACATATCAATCAATTAATCTAATTCTTTCAATTGCATCTCATCGTAGTTCTCATTAATTAATTCGCTAATTAATTAATATAAAAAATTCAATTTTTTAGCACAATAATCTCTATTAATTAATGATTCAATTAAATAATCTGACTCATCCAACAAGAATAATTCAATAATCATCTTTAATTAATTTTCCAATTAATTAACCTAACTCATTCAATTGTATCAACCCAATAATTTCCATTATTTAATTCTCAAATTTATTATAGTAACTCAAAAATTATAACATTACATCCATTAATTAATTTAGCAATTAATAAATTCAAATTATTCCCATTAACTAATTCCTCAATTAATTAATCTAACTCAATCCATCATTTAATTCACCAATTAATTGTCGATGTCATTTAATAAACATAAAAATAATTAATTCACATTCTACCCCTTTTTAATTAATCCACCAAATAATTTTTTCTATCAATTCCAGTATTTAGTTCAATAATTAAATAATTACATCACTTTAATTAATTTTTTTTAAAGGTTGGGGCTGAAGCCTCATTTTTAATTATTAAATCAAAGTAAAGTCCTCTTTTAACTGGGTAGAGGGAAACCCATTACATAGCCCGAAGGCCCAGTGCGCTTGTAGCCCATTACATAGCCCGTAGGCCCAAATTCGAAGGCCAATTCACATTCTATGAATAGTAACCTGCTGCTACAGTGCCACACAGTATCGCCGCCGCTATAGTGCCCTGCCGCCGCTACAGTGCCCTGCTGCCGCTACAGTACCCGCAGATGAACAGTGTCGCCGCTGCTACAGTACTGCTATAGTACCTGCACCCCATGGGTTTTGAACCCCCATTTTCCATGTAGTATTACGGGGTGCTTACCACTAAGCCAAACCCCAACTACAAAATTAATTAATAATATCATGACTGTTAATTAATTACAAAATTAATTAAACAATTCCACCATCACAAAATCCTCATAATTAATCTATCAATTAATTATTTAATCCAACCAAATTATTTAATCACATCATGACCATTAATTAATTTCAAAATTAATTAACCAAATAAACCATCACAAAATCCTCATAATTCATATATAAATTAATTATTTAAACCAACCAATTCTGTTCCAAATTTCACAATTCCTCTAAATTAATTAATTTACCCAATTAATTAATATATTATTGAAAAAAATCAATTTTTAATTATATCTTAAAATTTATAAAATTGCATACGCACAAATTAATCAAGACGATGAGATTGAAATTTAGATCACCTAACTCAAATATGATAAACACGGGATATGAATCTAACATTTTTGAAGACGCATTATTCCGACGACTATGGAATGAGAAATTAAATAAATAAGTATACTTTGTTTAATAAAAATCTTCTCAAAATACATCATTTTCTATGAAATGAAAATTCATGTGCACCATCCTATTATTGATATAAATCCAATGCAACTGTCGAAACATTAATCTGATCAATATCGAAAAAGAAATTAGTTATTGATGTTTGGTTCGAGTGGAAATGAAGAACAGACAAAATCTATAAAAACACATGTTATTCACTGATAAATATTATATTATAATGTCATATTTATTTATCATGTAATAATTCCATATTATTTCATTATGAATATACTTGATAGTATTATGTGAAGAAAAAAAATGATAATTGATGAAATATTATTTTACCAAATCATACAATACTATTTTTTTTAGAATCCATGAAATAACCATTTAAAAAAATTATTATTTATAAAAAAATCCTCATTTTCAGTTTTTTCCATCCATTTTTTTTAAAAATAATTATTATAAAAGGATAGATATATAGAGTGACTAAACGAAATTAAAAAAAATAATAAAATCAAAGTATGACACAATTGGTGGGCACACCAGATTTTGGTGCACAACAAGGTGGTGCTTCAAGGGGGCAGTGCACCGAGTTTCCGCGATGGAAGAGGGGGTGTCCCGGCCTACCCAAGTAAGTTTTTGTGAAGAGACTTCCAGGTTTAATTTGTTTCTAAATAACTAATACCACAATAAAAAATGATGCTCATGCCTATTTATAGACCCCATGCCAATGACTCCGATCAAGAACCAAAAGCCCCATTAATCAACTCCTTAAACTGAAAAAATTTATGAGGAGTGTTTAACTTCATCTCATTAAGCCATTTAGGTTTTTAAAACATAAAAAAGGTGAAATTTCATCGTGTATAATTCATCTGGCGTTAAAAATAGTGGAAAACCGTTAAATGTAGAATATGAATACTTTCTATCAATTTTTATTAAATATATAATTTAATTATTAAACATCGAATTCAAAAAAACCTCAAACATCCATTAACCATAAAAAATATCCCCCGAGTAGTGTAAAATCATCACTACAGACCCAACTATGGTGTCATATTTTTCAATCGATGAACCGTTTGAGAGATAATGACGATTTAACAATTAATAAACAGAATAAATAAATTATAAAAATAAAGACAATATTTTTGTGGGCAAGGCGTGAAAACAATTATTGCATACCAATGTTATTGCTCATCTAGAATACCCCCCCCCCATTCCAGACACATTGATGGTCTTGGATTTATCGTACGACATACGGTTTATGAGTTATTAATGATTTATTATTTAAGAAAAGGAAAAAATTATTAATTAAAATTAAAGGGTTATTTCTTGCAAGTGAGGCATCCAAACGATCAATGAGAACAAATGTTATATAGGGTAAAACCCTCATTCCGGATCCATTGGGTGTCTTGTATTTCTCATAGGATGCACAGTTTTAGAGATATTTAATTATTTTCATGAAAATAATATATTAAATCTTATTTAATAACTTTATCTACTGAGTGATACATCCAAACATCTGACGCGTACATATGTCATACCCTGTGAAGAGTAAACAAAACATTTCATTTCTAATAGTGGTCTCAAAATATTTATATGATTAATCATTATAGAGTTATTCAATTATTTTGAATAAATTTTCTATTATTAATATTATATAAATAATATTTTTTATTTTTCCTTTGCCGAGGATTTACAGGTCTTGGAATCTCATAGAATCAAATTTCTGACTCTGAAAACGTTCCAATAAAAATATTACAATGTCTAAACTAGGAATTATTTTTCATATAAGTCTTTAAATAGTTATTAAGTTCTCTCTGAAATAAAATATTTCTTCCACAAATGTATTTATAATCTAAAAAAAGTAATAACTCAAAAGAAAACATATTTGGTAAAAAGACATTATATTACACCCTACAAGAAATATCATTGAATGAAGGGACCATAGTTCTTCACTTTTTTCACCCTAATGTAAGAGAATGGAAAAACACTCACCATAATAATTAGTACCATAAGATTAGATTGCATCATGGATATAGAGTTACCCTTTCTAAGGTATACATGTGATTTATTAATGAAAATCAATTAACCTAAGAAATTGTCATAATGTTGAAAATTTACTAATATTATTTTAATTTTACTCATACCATTGATATAAAATGATAATATCATCAATATAGATAAAATGGGAAAGAGAAAAAATACATTTTTCTACATCAATAAATTTAATCTTTCGTTCATCAACTATTTTGAGAACAATATTTTATGTTAGCCATTAAAAATATTAATATGAAATCTAGGAGGAGGTCCCCTTGCCTCAATCTCCAAGAAAAAGTAAAATATACTTATAGATATCCATTTATATTCATAAATATTTTAAATTACTCATAGAGTAATATAAACCTTAAAAAACTAACATTAAATATAAAATAATAAAGGACCTCAAAAATAAAGTCCAATTTTATTATGTAATAGGCCTTTTTAATATAAAAATTAATAGTTATCTTACCATCCATTATGTTTATACAACAAGGGAAACAGAATAAAAAGTATTTATAACAAACTTTTATACACAAATTCCATTAATAAATACAAATTGATTCAGTAATTGAACCTTCAGAGTGATACAAAAAATATGTTAACAGGAATATTTCAAATTATCTTAGAAATAAAATTTAAAAAGAAATAGGTTACAATAGATATTTTCAGTATCATTCTTAACAATTATAATTAATGTTATATATTTTTTTTATTTATACTTATTTCGATAACCCCACCATTAAATGAGGACTTGAAAATTATTTCCACCTCAGTATGAACAATGTCCATGAATCCATATTAAAAATTTACAAGAAAAATCCAAAATCTGAAAAATGTCATTATTGAGGTAAATAAAGATGTCCATAATTTTAATTATAGATAGTATATCATTGATAAATCTATTATCCATATGATAGATAATATAAGGAATGATCCTAGTAGGATGGTCTTATCTATTCTCTTTTTTTTCATTAAAAATTATCTAATAATAATATATAATATTATCTCTAAATAAATACCTAAAAAAACAACATCATATCCAATTTTGAGCAGAGAAGGTGGTCTACTAACCTAGACTGATCATTGGATAAAGAAAAATAATAATGTTTTTATGTACCCATAACATACCCACTTAACCCTGAAGGTTTCTTTATGTGCATCCTATTTAATTTTAGCAAGAGACTTAAGATTGGAAATAATAAAAAGCTATTTTTAACACCTTCATCAGAAAAGGCCATGTGTTTTGAGTCTAAGCATGAATAAGATAAATATCCACAGATGAAATATCTTACATTGTCTTTCTAAATAACTCCTTAATCCATTCTCAAAGGCTGTATTTTAAACCATTGAGTTTCATTTCACAAGAAGAAGATTCATTAACACTAGGCATAAACTCTAAAGACTCTTTGAAACATATTCTACATACCTTATTCATAAACTAAGATTTCATGAAACTAAACCATAAAGGATTCCTAGCATTATTATCTTTAAAATTATAAAAAATAAAATTATGATTATACATAATTCTAGGGAGAGTACATTATTTAATAGATTCCTAAGAATCCACCACTTATTTATTCAAAAATTCGATATCCTATTTTATTACCACAACTATTAAAACAATAATTCAATACCAAGTATATTTTCACATAAAAATATTAACCAACAATATATTATTGAGTTTATGAAATTTCCTAAAACCCCAACTAGAAAAAGGAAATGATGTATAACTTAACTACATATTAGAGTCCAAAAAAGTACTGAAGTCACTAAAAATAAACCACACCCCATTAAAGCCTAGGTTATTTATAGATATAACCACCAAAGGAGATCCTTTTTCTTGATATAAGTCACCATAATTTACTAAATAGAAAGAAGAGTATTTCCTAAATAAAATTAAAATTACATGTGATTCTCTGTTTTCCAATGTCAAGAATGGTTTCATTCATAAGAGTGTTGTAAGTAATATTTTATAATGTTTTAATAGAAACACGAGTGTTATTATTAAAAACCAAATGATATCCATTATTTTTAAAATAAGGAACCAACACTATTAATAGTACATAATTTCTTCAAAAATACCAATTATCCTAGGATTATGAATTAATATATATCTTATAAGAATTATTGTGGTATCTGGGGTTTTCATCCGTATATAGTTCTCGAAACAAATATTCATATAGTCTTGGAGATTTATTATTTTATTATCCCTCCTTACTTATTCTTTTGGGTGGATTCCTTGGGATAGTTATGTTTTCAATTGATCATTGGAATAGTGTTCACATCACAAAGGGATTCTAGAAATATTTTTAACTCAACTTGAATATCTTTAATGTCTAGTTCATATCTTTACATTATGAAGTGGGTTCTTCCACATCCTAATCAACAATATCACATTATATAATATATATATATCCTTCATATATTAAACCACGGTATAAACATCTATGATATTATTAGTTGAGTGGTCAACCACCTAGTAAAATCAATCACATTTCAAAGTTGAATATGTGGATCTGGTCTCCATAGAATTTCATATAACATTATATTAATGTTCCCTTGTCTATAAAAATGTTCAATTATAAATTTTGTATTTCTTTCTTCAACCCATAATTTGACTATATTGTGTTTCCCTTGAATCAAAACATCATTAAAATCCAAAAAATTTCCCTCTGAATAATTCAAATATTAACTATTAACCCATAATCCAACTATATCAATTCATGGATTTTTTTAGTCATTAACCTAACATATAATTCACTTAAATCACACCATAAGAAATACTTTTTTTTGATTTAAAACATATGGTATTCCTATTTCTATTCATCCAACTCAGTTGTGGCATGATTTGATTCCCAACATCTTCATTTTAAAATGGTATGTGAAACCCATAGTGTGATATGTATAAAATATGGTTTAATGTGTACTTATTGAAATATTCCAATGGTTCTATCATCAATGTAAATCATATAAAAATTAATAAGGGGTTTTAATTGATTATGTCTAAAATACAACATTTTATTCTTCTAAAATAATGATGCTATATACTATTTAATTAGTAATTTTTTTTAATTATTTTATGTCTTATCCAAATGTCTCTAAATTATGAAAAACTATTTATTCATTAAAAAACCCCAAAAAATAATTAAAAGTCACCCATATTTATTTCAAATTAATAATGAAAATCATAATAAAATGATATTCATATTTTAGATTTATAAAATTCCCCAACAATTTATATATTATTTATCCTAATGAAAAATTTCAACATTCAATAAAAATTAATACATTCATAAAAATGGGAAAATTTCGATTCAAAATACCTGTAAATAAAAAATAAATCACTAAATATATGAAACGTATAATGATAATTCAACCAAGACATAATAAAATGAATAATTCCTCATTTCTAGAAATAATTCCTAATGCCTCTCCCCTTCAACTCATAGATTTACCCATTATTAGTATTCATTACAAATATGATCTAGGTTTCTAGGAAATTATTTATCCCATAATCTAAGATCAATTAATTGGAGTTATACAATATATCTATAACTTTTAGGATATATATGTCTTAACCTAGAAATTTTTAGATCTAGTAGAAATCAGTACTAAGAAATATATATATAAATTTGAAGGATGTGTCAAGTGTTACAAGGGATTATTAAAAATACAAGAGTTTCCTTTACCACTAATTTTAGAATCCAACATTGGATAACAATATTTTGTGGTCGTGAATGACCACATAATGTTAATATCCATAACTAATTTCTTTGACAGAACATCAAAAACATTATTTTCCTCCCTGTAAGCATATGAGACCACCATGTTGAGTTGACTGATATTGTTAATACATTCCACCCAATGAGGTATAATACACCAAGGCACCTTCATTGTCATGTTTTTAATGCATGCACAAAAATTTCAGAGTTATATTCAACCTAAAACAAGTTCCATTTATAATGGAAAACATAGATAACTGATTGTATCATTTACCATAACTCATCTTCATAGGACAACCCAATTAAATTATAGTAGTATAAGCACCCTTTGAAAAATCCATGGTGCATTTAGAAGACACCTCCACATCCTTAGGGCCCTAGGGTCCCAGAAGCTGCCCCATCCATGTCACTTTGAACCATGGGTTGATTAGAGATTTATGTTGGATATAACATACCATTTTGGTTTCTATGTCTATCATAACAAACCCATATGTCTGTCATAACAAACCCATAACAAACCAATATAATCCCATAAGTTCTTCATGAAATTGTATGTCAAGAAAATTTGATTTTCCCTTTATTCAATGCCCATATATAGGTGACATGCCAATAAAACCTGAAATCTAGCCTTTTGAGTTGGCCATGGCTGGGACATATGTTTTTCCATACCCTCCAGAGAATAATAAACTAAGAAGAATATATGAAATTAATTTTAAATTGCATTAACTAGGCTGAAGGTTGAGTGGATCCCCCAAATTCCCTTTTGTTAGAATCCTTGGTGTTGAACATTCCAAACCTATCTGGTTTCCAAAGAATGGTATCAAAATCAATGAAAGTATAGTTTTGAATCACCATATTGACTTTTGATGGGATCATATTGTTCTGGATATATAATTGTGATAATATTTATCCATTGACATTTGTCAATCATTAGGTTTAATACTCATGTTTTCTTATTGTGGATTCTCAATCCATTCAGTGCCCCAAAAATTAATATTGGAGCCCCTACATACTAACTATTTAGTAGCATAAATTATGCTATTAAAATAATTCTTGATAGAGGGGAAAATATACGAGTAAATTTAATATCTATAACCATTCAACATTCTTTCTTGAAACATGTTAGTAAAGAAGTCACTAGATTCATCATTTGAAATCAAGTTCCATATAACTTTTTGTATAAGGACATCATTAAAAATAATTAGGTCTTTGATCCCAAGGCCTCCTAATTCCAATAGTATAATACACTCCTTCCATGAAATAATACTATACTTCTTTTACTGCATTGATCCAGTCTATATAACATTTCTAACCAGGCTTTAAAGTTAAATGATAATACCCAGAGGTCATCTATAGATTGAGAAGTAATAAACAAACTTAGATGTGATGATAGAGTTAACATGCTAATCCCTTCCAGCCCAGTTCATTTTTTCCCTTTCCATTTTTCCATTTGATTCATAATACTATAGTATATGTGTTCCAAATAATGTCTCTTCATATTTCCCATAAATTGGGAGACAATAAGGTAGTTAAAACGGAGAGAGCCCCAACTCATACTAATTCATTGGGTTATAATATTATTCCTGCCAACTAATATACCTTCCCCAAAAACCATGAATGATTTGTGCCAACTTATGGAATATCCAACAACTCATTCATAATGTAGAAGGAGATCCTTTGCATGGAAGATGTTTTTTTCGAGGATAACCTGAGTAATAAAATTCCGTCGTCATAAAGCAGATGCAAAGGGACAAAGTCATTATTCCCAATTTTTTTTGTATATAAAATCCAATTTTGATAAGGCCATTGATCCATTCTCTCAATTAATCTCCATAAATTAAAAAAATTCCTAACAGTGGAACACCTTTCTCATGCCCCTAGAGTAGTTGAAAAAACCTCTGGGCATTCCATTGATACGGATGAACCTCCTTGATGAGCTGAGAATGGTACTAATAATCTTAATGAACCATTTTAAAAATACCTATATTTTGAGTACTTTAGGATGAAAACACCATTTATGTGTATAAGAGGCCTTTTAAATGTAAATTTTAACTAAAAATATCCCTTCCTTTTATTTCCTCCCCATTAATTCTATACTTTCTCAAGCAATAAATATAAAATTCTGAATACATTTCATGTGATCATATCCAAATTGATTTGGAGTGATTATGTTCTGAACCATTTTCATCATCCTTTTAATGATGATCTTAATAATTATCTTGGGAATTGAGTTCCCAAGAACCACTGGCATGAAGTATTTAATATCTAGTGCATTTTCCTTCATGGGTATCAAGGAAATTAAGTATATGTTAATCTCATATGGCATAAGGGTTTGAATTAAGAATTCCATGATTTTATGAGTAAATGTCAAAATTCAAGATATCATATTAAAAAAAGTAAAACCATATGAGTGTTGAGAACTCTCTATAATTAGAGGGAATAAAGCCTAATTAATTTCCTATTTGAGTGGTGCCATAATAAGAGCTTGATTCTGATGCTTCTAAATTCATCAATTTATATTTTTCACAATTTTGTTTTGCATGTACAAGTGTATCATCATAGTAAATCCCTAGGAAGTGCTCCACCACATCTTAAACAAAATCATTTTAAGAAGTATAAAGCTGTCTATTTATAATGATTTCATTATGACTAACTCTGGCCCTTTTATCCTTATGTAATATATGGATGTACTTTGTGTTATTATCTCTATCTTTAATCCTCTTCACATTTATATTATTTTTATCTAACCTTAATGTTTTTTATTAAGAGGCAGTCCAACATGTTATGGGCCTCTATCTATTCCCTGGATGGAGAACATCAAGGATGATTTATGATCTGGCTGCACAAAATGATTTATTCAACAACCCAAATATCCAAATCCATCTTTGAAAATATATTTATTCTCCTGATTTTAAGTAGTTACTTTGGGTGATTTAGTTTTTGAGATAACTTTTGTAAAGTAAATCCAATAATATCAATTTTCCAAGCCTCAGAAACATGTTCCTTACACACATGAGTTAGAAGACACCCATTGTTAAAAAGAAATGGAAGGGGATTTGACTTTATTATTTGTGAATTGACTTCCATAATAAATGGATTGTGGATAGAGTGATGTTTTGGGATTTTGAATCATAAAACCCCTAGAGAATCGTTTTGATCGTTCATGTGAACAATGAATTGGGACATCTTTCTTACCTTCCTACCATTAAATATGTATCTACTCCATGTATAGTCAGTCGCTGCCCATGGGACTAAAAAAACATACAATGATAAATAAATGATGGAAAAAACAAAGCATTAGTATGATTATTTTTATCTCCAATTTTCCCATCTGGCCTCAAAAAACTATTAATATCTGTCAATTCCACCTATTATTGATTCATATGTTCAGAAATCATCTCAAGTCCTCCCCATAACTCCCTTCCCCTGAGGTAGAATGTTGAAGCATAAAAAACATGAATATTTCTTTTAAGGTTATGTATTGGGGGATTAATGAATTATATTTTTTAATAGATAAAAAACAAGTCTTAATTATTTATCCACATTACATGATTTTCACTTAATATCAATAAAAAAACGTTCCTCCTAACTTTGAAAAAAATTCATAATCGACCAATACATTTCACATTTTTCAAATATCACAATACATTGCAAAAAACAAGAATTAAATAGCCATTTTTTAGAATTTTTACTCATTTCAACTTGTTTTTCCTTTTTTAAATTAATAATGGAAACGTAAAAATAAATTTATGGATCACCCCTAATAAATAAAACATTCATCATATTCTTATAATTTTGTACTCTATTTCCTAGAAACCCATTTAATTAATTCAATATCACACTTTTTAGAACAAATGATACCATAAAAATTGTACAAATGCATTTTGGTTGTATTGATAGAACACCTTGTAATTTTAATTACCAAACTCACCACTTATGGATTCTATGGGCTTAAGTGGGATCCAAATAAAATAAATGATCACATTTAAAAGGGTTTAGAAATAAAATAATTGACCAAATCATCGTTATTTAGTTCAAATCATTTGATTTTTGAAAAATACATAAATCATGTTCTAATAGTGCTACATTTCCCATGTATCTATAAATAAAAATGTTATTCAACATTTTATAAAAAATTGTTTAGAATATATATGAAAATAAGATTTTAAATATTGGTAAATCATTCTATGGATTGTGTCATAATAAAAAAATAAGTACCATAATGATAATCAAATTATTATCAATAATAAAAATCATATCAACAATCACATTAAATGAAAATAAAAAATATAATGACAAAATAACTTTGTGAAATATCTATCAAATTATTTATCATTTACGATTATAATCAACCAAATGTTTTCTAATCCGGAAATAAATATCTTATTTTTAATTAATAATCCTTTATCAAAATTGAGTAAAAATTTATAGTGGGCCTACAGATCACTCCCCATATGTGAATTGAAATTATACCTAATGTTTAAACTAGGTGTATGAGAATATATATATATATATATATATATATATATTCACAATCAATAAATTTATATCACTGAAATGATTCAAAAAAACTAAAATTATCCCCTCTTTATATTGAACTTTATTTCATAATCATGGAATGGATTTTATTTTTCCTAAAATTCATTTTCATTATTTATAGATATTGTTCATTAAATTTGGGAAATTATAATTCATAAAAATTAGGAAGTAATCAAGTATGTTAATTATAGAATGGATATATAGGAAGAATAATATGATTTGAATTTATATTGAAATAGATGACCATTACCATATATATCAATAAAAAACGTATAAGAGAAGATATAAAATATGCTTGATGATAAAAGAAATACATTTGGGTGGGAAACATAATGAAAATAATCAAAATGTTTCTAAAAAAGAGGAAAACATGGGATTAAGAATGTTTTGGACACTGGAGGCTTAGTCTCATCATCCTCACCATCTATCCTTTTTTTGTAATCCTTTAAATGTAATAATTAGAGAAGGTGGTTTTATAATGATCTATAGGTGGATCCCTCAATAATACATAGTCAAATATGTGAATAAATGTAACTAAATATCTATGTTATATTGGATGTTCATTGGGGAGAAAGGGGGTAGTTCTATAACAGACTCAAATACACAGGTTGTGAGGGTATCATGATATATAATCATAGGAAATTTATTTATAATGCCTCAAAAGGATAACTTAATCATTGATTATACTAGGTTATGACACTAACCTCAAACAATCATTCCCATATTACAATATACACCTTCTAGTGGTGATGGTACATTCCATAATGTTGGGAGATAATATGATTTATATCCAAGACATATAAAAAATTAATTAAAACCAATAATATCAATTATAATTTATTATTTTTTTGTAACAAATATGACAATGATATTAATATTAGAAAAACTATTTCGTAATTAATCTCTTGGAAAACATACATATATACCAGAAAAGGGATTATCCATCGTCATGAATGTAAAAATAATAATAAAATAAAATAAACTAAAAAATCTAGTCACTCATCACTCACACATAAAAACTCTATAAAACCAGTTCTAAAATATCATTTATACATCCTATGTTCATACCTGTATAATAAAAATAATTCTATATATCCACTATGTTTCACATGTAGGGTTTAAAGATAATGCTATGTTTTTCCCTACCAAAGAAGCCTAACATATCTTAATGATATACCCTAGTTTTTATAAAAAATATAAATTGTTGTAAAAAACAACATAAATGAAATAAATTTAGGAAAATTTTATATATATAGGAAACAAAAATATCTAACCCTAGCTTGTTTTATTGTATCTAATGAAGTATAATTTCCATTCCATGGATGTATTGTAGAGACCCGAAGCCTGACGTACATTGACATTACATTACTTTTGCGGAATACGTAGTACATAACAAAAACACACACACAAGGATCGTAATAGTTTAGTGTCTTTGGAAACTCGGAATAAAATCTTCTAATCGTGGTGAAAGATCTTCAACATCTCCCATAAAGATCTTACTTTTTTTTTACCTAAAACCTTTCTTTATATCCTGGGGAAAAGAAAACATAAAAGGGTGAGCTCAAATGCTCAGCAAGGGCAAATAAAGGAAATAAAATTCATATCATATCTTTTTGAAAATCAAAACCTGCAAAAGAGATCATAATATCTTAACATGGAATAAATCATAGAAGTGAAAATGAAATCATAACTTAAAACATTACTCATTGTGGCATACACACATAATCATAGAGAATCATTTCTTGTTAGTCAAGACTCATTGCCAAGACTATCTTAGTGGACAAAGTCCCTTTCTGAATCGAGTAATCCTCGTTTCAGTCCTGTTTCACTGAACCGGTATAACCTACCATTCCAGCCATGTCTATCTCATGAGATATAAAATCTTTACCCAATGCATTGGAGGGAGATATAGGTCCCACCCATCTCTTAATGAATCCTTTCTTATGTGTGCCACAAAATCATAAATCATACATCATCGCATAACCCATGTAATAAAAATGGGATTCTTGAAACATCATGACATCATAAATCAATTCATATAAGATAAAGGAATTCATAAACATAATTCCATCTCAACATAGTCAAATCAATGTAAAAATATGGATAGAAACAGAACCCTTTATTATCTTAGATGGAAAATAATTTTGATAAAACACTTGAATTGAATTCTTGAGGAAAATATCCTTTCTTCTTCAAAATCAATTTCTTTTCACAAAACATCATGCAATTTTAAAAGAAAGAGATTTTATTGAAAATAGTCATGAAATCTTTTAGAGGAAGCTTCATGAAAATAAGGCTTTATAAAACAGTAGAAATCCGTTCGTGCCGTATAAGTTAAAAAAAACATTCTTTGTACTTTTGTCGAAAAAGTCAAAATGTACCTCGTACGATAAACGACAAAAGATTCCTTTTATATCTTTTACTAAAAACTAACCAAAGGGTAAAATTGGATTTAAACCATTGTAGTTGGATGGAAATAATATTACATATTGAGGAAACATGGATGTGGATGATAAAATAAACCCCAGTAAATACTTACGAATAAACAATCTCGGATAAAAATGAGATTGTGATATTTCCCTTACCTTAGGTCCGACTTGCTTTGTAAGTGTCCTAACCTCCTGTATAATGATTTAAATCATGTTATTGACTTATTACAGAATCATATTCATTGTTATGATATCATATATGGTTCACTTATGACATTATATTACCCGTTCTTTTGTAAACTCCATGTTAAAGAAGCGTTTTGGGTAAAATCGTTTCATTTATCGTAGGTGTTTTGACTTGTTGTTCTTGACATCATTATTACTTATATCATGATTTAATTACTTCCAGAATATAAAATATGATTTATATATCATATATATTCAGTATATATATATATATAATAGGTAGATGAAAAACACCGTTCATGGAGACGGTAGTCCGTACGTACGCATGAACGCTGTTTTCCTTTCCTTATTGTCTTGAAATGGAAGTAAGTAGATGACATACATATGTATATATATACATAAATCCAGTAGCTTTATAATGTCATATATTTCATTATTATTTCTTATATATACATTATAATCATTCTTAAATGGTTAACATGGAGAATGAATCTCATCGTGTCGTGGAGACGGTATTCCATACGTACGCACGAGCGATGATATCATTTCTATAAATATTGAATTGAATTGGAGTGGATTATACAATATATCAGAATCAATATGATGTTGTAATAACTATGTATAGTTATTATTTACACCATTATACCCATCCATGTAAGGTGGTGGTGGAAAATAGATTACACCACGGCGTGGAGACGGTATTCCGTACGTACGCACGTGCGGTGATTTCTTTTTCCGTAGGATGGATAGATGGTGAAATAGGGTTGTTTCATACTTATAATAACATATCAGTATATGAGTGATACTGATGTTATTACTTCATAATGAAACAACCTAAGAAGAAGAAGTGGAAGAAGAAATAAAGATGAAAGAATTGGTAACGGTAATTACCTCTTCTTTGAAGTGCCTCTTTGAGACCTCCTCTTAGGGCACTAGAATTGGTCTTTGAGGAAGACCAGAACCTCTAGGATGTTGCTAGGGAAGTGGAGAAGAGATTTTGGCAGGGGTTGGCCGAGCTTGAGTGCTCAAATTGGTGTGAGGAGGAGGGGGAGGAGGTGTCCTTTTATAGGGGAGGAGAGGGGCACCTTAGGAATATCTCAAAATATTATTTTATATTAAAGTCAAAATCAGTTTATAATGGTTACAAAGGGTATTATTTCGAAGCTAAATTGGGGATGGGTCGAAATCCTATCAACCAATAGGATTTAGACAAGTTTAGGGTATTATTTTAACCTTATCAATTAAATTTAACTCTAAGTTAAGTAATTTAACTTTTACCGTGTCTTTTTGTTTGCTTTCACTATATGGTTAATAAACTTACTATAACATGCCAAACGAACCCCAAATTGTATATTATTAATACATATATCCTTATCTAAGTCATTTGGCCGAACCTTAGATTTTTAGGAATAAAATATCAATTAATAATATAATATTTGATTTAAAAACTATTTTGTGTCAATTTTGACACTATTTGATATATGATTTTTGTGAAAGTCATAACAGAATTATATGTTCAAACCAAGTTGATTAAATCAAAAATAATATATCATAGTAACATAGAAAATTATTGGAATTCATAAAAAATCTCAAATTACATTTATTTTGGTGTTTATAACATCAATTATGGCAATATTTCATTAATAAGATAATTACTGCATCATCGTTGTGTCATAAATAAATTAAATTATTTTATGTCTAAAAATTACATATAAAATACCATCATGTAGGAAATCTTTTTATCTTTCTAATGAATATTTACAATAGAATTTATCTTATGTATAACCCCATATTAAAAATGATTTACTTATTAAACTTTGATTTTAACTATTTTAACCTTTCTTTAAATAAATTAATAATAAATGTCCTAATCTAATCCAAGTGGGCCTAAATGGTCATATTTTATTCCTAAGTTTGTTTTTGGTCGAATTACACTTGTCCAATAGAATTAGGACATGTGTTAGGGTAATATTAATATCATATTTACCCTTAGTTACCTTATTTACTATTAACCGTGGTAAAAAAAGTAAAAAGTTACTATTCACCAAAAAATTATTTTCATCTCATTGAACCACATTTTAGTCCTTGATATTAACCGTGTCTCTCGGATTTTCGAAATTCCATTCACAGAAGCGGTAAAATTAAGTTTTATGCAAAATTCAGTTTTTAACCTACCACTTAGTAGTTTCACTATTCATCAAAAATTGATGTTTTTCAGAACAATGCCAAAATTTCATCCCAAGCTATATTTCATATTCCGAATTCAAAAATGAAGTCTATTTTACCAAATTCATAACATAAAAGTTGCATTAATTAATTTTATAATTAAATCCCGCTGTTAAAACAAATAGCGTGTTTTTAAGAAACAATATCTATCAAAAGATTGACACTTGTTTATGTCTAGTTTAAATGTGAAACTACATCCAATGACCAACATTGTATTAAATTGTAAAAATATATTCTAAATATACTTTAAAACCACTCAAATTAATGATTTATCACTATTAATTATTTCGATTAAAAAAGTTGTTTTTAATTATAATTTAGTAATTTTCACTATTCATCAGAATATGAAAGTTATCCGAAAAGTACCAAAATTTCACCTTAGGCTAAATTCGATACTCCGAATCCAAAAATGAAGTCCATTTTGAGAGTTAAAATTTCTAAAATTTAAAAAGTGGTTATTACTATTCATAACGGCTAGTTTTAATAATATTTTAATAGCATATCATTGTTTCGTGAAACTCAGGATTACGTACCACACACGCTATCGAGGAAGGTTGTGATTGCGTGTAATGCAAGGCAAGTCAAGGATGCGTGTTGTGCAAGCTCCTTCTAGTGTAGCGTATAACACAAGACATTAGTAAAATAAAAAAGAATATTTTTCATAACATCTCGGGCTGTTACATTCTACCCCCCTTAAAATGAATTTCGCCCTCGAAATTCGTCGGGGTTATAAATGGTTTACTATTCGAAAGTTTCTTTAATAGAAACCCACATCGTAAAAGGGAATACCAAAACTTGGCTTTAAAAACAAAAGTATGAAATGTAACGATTACCCAAATAAACTAATCACTGGGTTTCCACATAGGTGAAAATATGGATATGGAAGAGAAATCTAACCATCATGTTCTGATGGAGAGTGGTAGAGAACATGGCTATGGAAAATCCAGTAATCAAAAATCCATAAATTTGTGACGATCTAAGGTACCATCTGATTCATCAGGTATAAGATCACTAGGACAACATTTTTGGTTTTCAAGATCATTTCCCTAAAGTTGAAAATTTGAATTAGAATAAATACTTACTTTATTTTGATACAATATCACTGTTGTTCGTGCCTTGAACAATTTCCACTTCATCTCTTAAATAAATGAAGTTGAATTTGTTATTCGTGAAGTGTTAGCAGATCATGTGATAGAATGACGGGTCATTCCATCTGTCTCAAACAAAAGGTAAGCAAAAGTTATTAAATATACATAAGTCATTCTATAGTGAGACTAATCATATATAGTTCCTAAAATGGACTTATACTTCATATATCATACTGCTTAATATAATAAAACTAGTTTCTACTAAACAGGGACTACTTGTAGGCCAGTGGTAGGCGATAAAGGCCAGTCGCATTTTGGTTGTGGGTTCGATTCCTACAGCCTTGTCCGAAGCGATGGGCTGTCGCCCGTCCTGCAGGTTGTCCCTTTTTCTAAAACTACGTTACTATAACATCCCATCAATAATATCGAAAATCTTCTATCCTTAAACAATACTAACTTATGTCCAACATAATCCAGTCTAATCTTTAGGCTTATAATACTGCAGTCCACTCTCATAATATAGTGACAACGATTACCAGAGATTTAATACTGTCGTTGATCCCCACATATCATAAGATATGTCTTGTTGGTCACACTCCAAACATTCAAAGTCCTTAATCGTGTATTCTCTTGAATACCTTAGTGAAAACATGAGTGTAGTTAAAAGTTAACACTTTCCACATACCAAAATCCTCAAAATTCTATATACTCAAACCATGATATCACTTAGTCCTTATATCAATCACGAGCTCATGAATACTATTAAACATTTCATTTTCTCGTCTTCATTATGCGCATATCATCTTATTTCCAAAAAATATCTCAATCACTTTGAATACCACATCAATAAATATTGCAATACTCAATGATACAACATTATTTTGGAATCCCATTACATAAACACTTAATCATTCCACCACATCGTTGTCATATTCAACATTGCCAATAGTGATCGCATGTGATTTCCCTTTGTCCTTTGCCTTCAGTGGTTGCTCATGTTGATCATCACTAACCCTTGGATTAGGGCAATTATTAGCATAATGCCCCATTTCCTTGCACTTGAAGCATTGAAGTGTTGGTAGTGCGTTCTCTGTAGTGTTTGCTTTATTCACATCATTAGAAAACCTTTTTCCATTACTTCGACACTCAGCTGCTCGATGACCTTCTTTTCCACACTTAAAACATTTTCTAGTCCCTTTAAGACAATCTCCACCATGCTTCTTTCCACACTTTGTGCATAAGGAAACATTCATCTTCTTTTCACCATTATTCTGGGATTTCTCCTTGAACTCCATTTTTCGTTTCTTGTCAAAACCATGAGAAGGATATGTAACACCAACTTCCATTTCTACCTTGATAGCACAACGCAAAATTTCTTCATAGCTACTGAAGTCTCTTATAGCTAATGCCCTTCGAAGACTTGGTTTTAAGCCACTGAAAAATCGATCAACTTTACTTTCAGGTTGGATGATAATTCCAGAAGCATACCTTGCAAGTCTTGTAAAATTTGCTTCATAGGTACCAACAGATTCATCGTCCCTTTGCTTCAGTTCAAGAAACTCTTTCTCCATCTTTGTTCGAAGAATACGAGGGAAGTACTTATTGAAAAATAAGTTCTTGAACTCGTCCCATTCCATGGACTGAATTTCATCTCTTGGCCTCGTATTCTTGATAAGATTCCACCATTGATCAGCTTCACCTTCCAAACGATATACTGCTTAGATGACTTTATCATGTTCAGAACATTGAAGAACTGAAAATATCTTTTCAGTAGTACTAATCCATTGTTCAGCAACTAATGGATCAGTAGACCCACTGAAAGAAGGTGGACGTTGCCTCATGAAGGACTCAATAGAATATTGTTCCCTTCTCTGCTCATTTGGAAGTCCAGAATGATTCATAGCTTGTGTAAGTATAGCAATAAGATTTTGCACTCCATCTCCCATAACATTTGTTTGTTCAGGAGGGCAATCATTGCATTGTCCATTGCATTGATCAACACGGTTCCTTCGGGTTCCAGCCATCGTCTAAAACCCAAAAAGAATAGTGTGAGAGGCAAAAATCATGCTAGGGAAAACAACATAATAAAGGGGGAGTACCTTCAATATCCAACATATTAGGTTTAATTCTATGATCGTTAGCGTAATTCTATTACTATAACCTATACGTATACTTAACCTTAGAGACATCCCTAGACATACCTTAGAAATATCTCTAGGGATCTCACTAACGTTTTCGCATCCTAGTTTCCAAAGGTTGACTAAACCTTTCCTCTGATACCAACTGTAGAGACCCGAAGCCTGACGTACATTGACATTACATTACTTTTGCGGAATACGTAGTACATAACAAAAACACACACACAAGGATCGTAATAGTTTAGTGTCTTTGGAAACTCGGAATAAAATCTTCTAATCGTGGTGAAAGATCTTCAACATCTCCCATAAAGATCTTCCTTTTTTTTACCTAAAACCTTTCTTTATATCCTGGGGAAAAGAAAACATAAAAGGGTGAGCTCAAATGCTCAGCAAGGGCAAATAAAGGAAATAAAATTCATATCATATCTTTTTGAAAATCAAAACCTGCAAAAGAGATCATAATATCTTAACATGGAATAAATCATAGAAGTGAAAATGAAATAATAACTTAAAACATTACTCATTGTGGCATACACACATAATCATAGAGAATCATTTCTTGTTAGTCAAGACTCATTGCCAAGACTATCTTAGTGGACAAAGTCCCTTTCTGAATCGAGTAATACTCGTTTCAGTCCTGTTTCACTGAACCTGTATAACCTACCATTCCAGCCATGTCTATCTCATGAGATATAAAATCTTTACCCAATGCATTGGAGGGAGATATAGGTCCCACCCATCTCTTAATGAATCCTTTCTTATGTGTGCCACAAAATCATAAATCATACATCATCGCATAACCCATGTAATAAAAATGGGATTCTTGAAACATCATGACATCATAAATCAATTCATATAAGATAAAGGAATTCATAAACATAATTCCATCTCAACATAGTCAAATCAATGTAAAAATATGGATAGAAACAGAACCCTTTATTATCTTAGATGGAAAATAATTTTGATAAAACACTTGAATTGAATTCTTGAGGAAAATATCCTTTCTTCTTCAAAATCAATTTCTTTTCACAAAACATCATGAAATTTTAAAAGAAAGAGATTTTATTGAAAATAGTCATGAAATCTTTTAGAGGAAGCTTCATGAAAATAAGGCTTTATAAAACAGTAGAAATCCGTTCGTGCCGTATAAGTTAAAAAAAACATTCTTTGTACTTTTGTCGAAAAAGTCAAAATGTACCTCGTACGATAAACGACAAAAGATTCCTTTCATATCTTTTACTAAAAACTAACCAAAGGGTAAAATTGGATTTAAACCATTGTAGTTGGATGGAAATAATATTACATATTGAGGAAACATGGATGTGGATGATAAAATAAACCCCAGTAAATACTTACGAATAAACAATCTCGGATAAAAATGAGATTGTGATATTTCCCTTACCTTAGGTCCGACTTGCTTTGTAAGTGTCCGAACCTCCTGTATAATGATTTAAATCATGTTATTGACTTATTACAGAATCATATTCATTGTTATGATATCATATATGGTTCACTTATGACATTATATTACCCGTTCTTTTGTAAACTCCATGTTAAAGAAGCGTTTTGGGTAAAATCGTTTCATTTATCGTAGGTGTTTTGACTTGTTGTTCTTGACATCATTATTACTTATATCATGATTTACTTACTTCCAGAATATAAAATATGATTTATATATCATATATATTCAGTATATATATATATATAATAGGTAGATGAAAAACACCGTTCATGGAGACGGTAGTCCGTACGTACGCATGAACGCTGTTTTCCTTTCCTTATTGTCTTGAAATTGAAGTAAGTAGATGACATACATATGTATATATATACATAAATCCAGTAGCTTTATAATGTCATATATTTCATTATTATTTCTTATATATACATTATAATCATTCTTAAATGGTTAACATGGAGAATGAATCTCATCGTGTCGTGGAGACGGTATTCCGTACGTACGCACGAGCGATGATATCATTTCTATAAATATTGAATTGAATTGGAGTGGATTATACAATATATCAGAATCAATATGATGTTGTAATAACTATGTATAGTTATTATTTACACCATTATACCCATCCATGTAAGGTGGTGGTGGAAAATAGATTACACCACGGCGTGGAGACGGTATTCCGTACGTACGCACGCGCGGTGATTTCTTTTTCCGTAGGATGGATAGATGGTGAAATAGGGTTGTTTCATACTTATAATAACATATCAGTATATGAGTGATACTGATGTTATTACTTCATAATGAAACAACCTAAGAAGAAGAAGTGGAATAAGAAATAAAGATGAAAGAATTGGTAACGGTAATTACCTCTTCTTTGAAGTGCCTCTTTGAGACCTCCTCTTAGGGCACTAGAATTGGTCTTTGAGGAAGACCAGAACCTCTAGGATGTTGCTAGGGAAGTGGAGAAGAGATTTTGGCAGGGTTTTGCCGAGCTTGAGTGCTCAAATTGGTGTGAGGAGGAGGGGGAGGAGGTGTCCTTTTATAGGGGAGGAGAGGGGCACCTTAGGAATATCTCAAAATATTATTTTATATTAAAGTCAAAATCGGTTTATAATGGTTCCAAAGGGTCTTATTTCGAAGCTAAATTGGGGATGGGTCGAAATACTATCAACCAATAGGATTTAGACAAGTTTAGGGTATTATTTTAACCTTATCAATTAAATTTAACTCTAAGTTAAGTAATTTAACTTTTACCATGTCTTTTTGTTTTCTTTCACTATATGGTTAATAAACTTACTATAACATGCCAAACGAACCCCAAATTGTATATTATTAATACATATATCCTTATCTAAGTCATTTGGCCGAACCTTAGATTTTTAGGAATAAAACATCAATTAATAATATAATATTTGATTTAAAAACTATTTTGTGTCAATTTTGACACTATTTGATATATGATTTTTGTGAAAGTCATAACAGAATTATATGTTCAAACCAAGTTGATTAAATCAACAATAATATATCATAGTAACCTAGAAAATTATTGGAATTCATAAAAAATCTCAAATTACATTTATTTTGGTGTTTATAACATCAATTATGGCAATATTTCATTAATAAGATAATTACTGCATCATCGTTGTGTCATAAATAAATTAAATTATTTTATGTCTAAAAATTACAAATAAAATACCATCATGTAGGAAATCTTTTTATCTTTCTAATGAATATTTACAATCGAATTTATATTATGTATAACCCCATATTAAAAATGATTTACTTATTAAACTTTGATTTTAACTATTTTAACCTTTCTTTAAATAAATTAATAATAAATGTCCTAATCTAATTCAAGTGGGCCTAAATGGTCATATTTTATTCCTAAGTTTGTTTTTGGTCGAATTAAACTTGTCCAATAGAATTAGGACATGTGTTAGGGTAATATTAATATCATATTTACCCTTAGTTACCTTATTTACTATTAACCGTGGTAAAAAAAGTAAAAAGTTACTATTCACCAAAAAATTATTTTCATCTCATTGAACCACATTTTAGTCCTTGATATTAACCGTGTCTCTCGGATTTTCGAAATTCCATTCACAGAAGCGGTAAAATTAAGTTTTATGCAAAATTCAGTTTTTAACCTACCACTTAGTAGTTTCACTATTCATCAAAAATTGATGTTTTTCAGAACAATGCCAAAATTTCATCCCAAGATATATTTCATATTCCGAATTCAAAAATGAAGTCTATTTTACCAAATTCATAACATAAAAGTTGCATTAATTAATTTTATAATTAAATCCCGCTGTTAAAACAAATAGCGTGTTTTTAAGAAACAATATCTATCAAAAGATTGACACTTGTTTATGTCTAGTTTAAATGTGAAACTACATCCAATGACCAACATTGTATTAAATTGTAAAAATATATTCTAAATATACTTTAAAACCACTCAAATTAATGATTTATCACTATTAATTATTTCGATTAAAAAAGTTGTTTTTAATTATAATTTAGTAATTTTCACTATTCATCAGAATATGAAAGTTATCCGAAAAGTACCAAAATTTCACCTTAGGCTAAATTCGATACTCCGAATCCAAAAATGAAGTCCATTTTGAGAGTTAAAATTTCTGAAATTTAAAAAGTGGTTATTACTATTCATAACGGCTAGTTTTAATAATATTTTAATAGCATATCATTGTTTCGTGAAACTCAGGATTACGTACCACACACGCTATCGAGGAAGGTTGTGATTGCGTGTAATGCAAGGCAAGTCAAGGATGCGTGTTGTGCAAGCTCCTTTTAGTGTAGCGTATAACACAAGACATTGGTAAAATAAAAAAGAATATTTTTCATAAAATCTCGAGCTGTTACATGTATCACCTAGTATAAATTTGTAAAAACCGCAAACTAGTATATCAAATCCACTGAATAATTAGGATTCCTAATATATAAAAGTTTTATAGAGCATAGACTATCAACATGTCCCTATTTACAATTCTCACATCAATTCCATGGATTATTAGAGTTAATTTATTCCACTAGACTATATAATGAAAAAATAAGGATAGACTACAAAAATAAAATCAATATATCCAAGCCATGGAAAATCTAGGAGATTTGGATTACAATCTTCTTCTCAAAGGCGTGAACTATATAAGAGTTTTAGTATACGCAAAAATTTTCCTAACTATATAAGAAATATGAAAATGGTTGTTAATGACTCGTATATCAGTGAAAAATGAATTCTTGGTGGATGAATTGTGACACAACACACTTAAGAATTAATGAATGGATATTAAAATAATAATGACCTACCATAATATAATTTGACATAAATGATGGGTAGATAATTAAATAACTCATTGAATAAAACATTATCAACAATTAGGTCTTATATACTATGTGATAAAAAACATAATGAAACCCCATTGATTATACCATTAGGATTCTATAATATGCAACAAACTATCATAAAATGAGCATCATATCACATGAATCATTAAATAAAATATACCCAGATAATATCAAAAAATAAATAATAAATCTCAGCTAACATCCACTAACCAAATGTATCTCATACCAAGAATTATAACCCAAATCTCATATCATCCCATTATATATCCTGTCAAACTCATTTATCACTCTTCATACACCTTAAGTGAAACCTACCGATTTGGGTGAGAAATTTTCCTCATAACCCCTATGATAAATTTAAATCCAATTGGCTGAAACCAATTACATCTCATGAAACTTACCAAGTCCCTCTCAAAATCATACATTTTCAACCATCTACCTACAAGTTTTGACTCTCAAAGAAGGCACCAAGACAAAACCTCACAATAAATATTTTTGCTGAATCCATTTTTCATCCCAATATTACAATATTTCCCCAGTTTAGGACTAACCCATTCCCACAATTTTTACAGGGATTAAAATTTGTACTAATCCTTGAAACTATATAGTTTATCTAAAATAGAACAAATTGAGTCACTCATTCATTGATGTTTGAATCAATTAAAGTCCATCAAAAAGAATTAATTAAATAATCTTAAATAAGAGGACCTCATTAATAATACTAATATATTCATGGAATATTGTCTAAATTAACAAAAATCTAAAACCCTAAATCTCTCTAAAAGATAAAATTATGAGTCCTAGTTAGACCAAAAACCAAGACAATAAAATTGTAGAAATATATAGTATCTCTTAGACCCTTAAACAAGAAAAAAACATTCACATCTTCATCAAAATTATCACATCTTACCGACACATTTAGGGTATATAATTTAAAGAATAAATCTATTTCCCATTGTTAACAACATCACTAAGAACTCTCAAACCCACAAAAAATGGAAAAGTGCATGTTTCAGTCATAAAAGAGTCTTTATAATCAATGTTTTTGGTAACCTAGTGGTACCAATTCTAGATAGTTGAATTATAATAACCCTTGCAAAGAAACACCACTATAAATAAAAACCATTTAAATTTATCTAAAAGGGACCAACTACCTTATATAAAATTTATCACATATTTAGATACACTATTATAACACTTTCCATTACCATATTTAAAACCCTGAGACTCATAAGACCCTATATCATCCTACTAATTATAATTAATAATTAATAAAAATTATAATGAATTAAATAATTATGTTTAAAATTTAAACTCAATGATATAATATGAGAATCCCTACTAAATAGTATGATGACTATAAAACCAAACCAATAGTGTGCGAAAGGGCCCTAGTGTGGAATTAACACTCATATGGCTAAAATAATTATAAAAAATCCAATGCAATCATAAAATTTTAAATGAAATAAATATATTAAATAGGATAAATTATTTATAGATTTACCTCCATCAAAATATGAAGTGGCATAATGTATTATTTATGCTTTAGATACCTCTAGCCATCACACAAAAGGCCCATCATTTTGGCTTAATTTCACTATGATATGAAGAAATTTACTAATAAAACCCTATCCAAAATTATCCAAATTTAATGGTAATATAAGGATAAGAAGAACATAACTAGTGGAAGTCCAATCCTACTAGAATATAATGAAACAAATAATTTTAATTTACCCTATAATATACTATTGAACTAGGGTAAATAAAGGGATAGATGTTGAAACAATACCATAACCCAGGTTACATAACTGGGAAAATAAAAAGGGGGATTTCCATGTGGTTTTATTCATGTATCTCTATTTTAAAATTATCCCATAACCCTATGATATATGTTTAGTGTCCTCTTCTATTGAGTTTTATTCAATTTAAATTTATCATATCGAATGCTGGGACTAATGTCCATATCCACCTCTATTTGGAAGTTGTTATCGCTTTATAGATCCTCTGGAAACACATATTAGTCTTCTTTCATAAATAATGATGAATACAAATTCCCAATAAAACACTAAAATATTCTAGATAATGATTTTTTACTATGATGAAATTAAATTCCCCCATGAAAATAATCTAATGTTCTTAGAAACACAAATTTAAACACATAATATCCCTCATAATGAGAAGGTTCCACAAATTAATCCTCATTAATTACAGTAATTTGAAGCTATGCATTACATTCATGGTCATGTTTTATATGAAAATAATCATATATACTACCATTTTTGTTTTATTCACCTTATTAATATAGGACTTATTATCATGTTCATTGAAATAAATGTAGGGATAAAGTTGAATTCAGGCATCATTATTAAATGAGGTGTATTTGGTAGTTTTAGTTTTAGTTTGCTGGTTTTTTATGGTTAAAAATGTCTCAAAATGGTTCGAATTCATGTTTTTTATTAATTTAATAGAGGAAATATAGACTCTCAAGGAAATTATCTAATATCCTCTAAAACATGAGAAACCACATTTTTCTTTAATTCCATGGATAATGAATATTTTTAATTAGATTAATGAATGGATAGTGGTGGATTAAAGATGGATTGTATTTGTAGGTGAATGTGTTGTATGAGTTTAACTAAAAAAGGAAGTCATGTGTTGTTTAGTTCTAGTATATTGGGTAGTGCGAGGATAGTGAGAATTAATTAATAATAATTTTTGGTCTGTTATCTTGGTGAAAATGAATTAACATAGTGTGGTTAGAGAAAAATTGGTTATATCAGAAGTTCAATCCTTTTGGATCTTAGAGGGAGTGGTTAATACAAAAAGGTGGGTTTTTTATTAGATCATATAATACCTTTTATATTTAAATCATATTTTCAAAGATTTATGATCTTATTTATCAATAAATAACCACATATTGATAATTTTCTTCTTATATTTGAACGCAGAAGTAATATTATTTTGTTATTCCATAATATATTTAATAAAAAATTTAATTTATTTTCTTTTTCATGGATTTAAAATAAAATAAAATAATATTGTGAATAATTTATTACCAATAATGTTTTTGAATAAGTGTAACACCCCAAGCTTCCATGGTACACTTCTCTTTGAATAATACTATAGCGTGCGATGTACGAAACATCGAGTTCATGCACACCACGACCTATCAAACATTCTATTTAGAAAGAAATTATGAATTTTTATAACCAAAATTTGAATATTATATATATCACATATAATTTTAACATTCATCTTGTTTGTTTCTTAGACATAATATAAGGAAAATTTCATTTTTTCAGATAAAAGTAGTAAATAAAAAAAATGTAGTTTTTCTTCCCCTTAATGTATATCCATTTCTAAATCCAATGTTTTAAACTTTTATATATTTAATTTTATGAATCTAAATTCTTCATTAAAATCAGGGAATTAAAATTTATTTTGGATAAATTCTTTCGTGTTTCTCTGATAACTTTCATATTTTGATGAATAATGAAAGATACTAAATTTTAATTGAAAACAAATTTTTTAATCCGACATAATTTATAGTGTTAAATTATAAATTTTAATGGTTTTTAAGTATAATTAGATTATATTTTTTTTAATCAAATATTTGTCACTGGAAGTAATTTCACTTTTAAACCGAACATAAACACATATCAATCTTTTGATTGTTTTTACTTCTCAAAAACGCACTTTCTGGTTTTGATAACGAGAATTAATTTTAAAGTAATTAATTAAACTTATATGTTTTAAATTTGGTAAAATATACATCATTTTTGGATTTGTAATATCAAAATTTTCTTTGGGTTAATTTTTGGTATTTTCTGAGAACATTCAATTTTTGATGAATAGTGAGAAACACTACGTTATTGTTTAAAAACCAACATTTTATTTAAATAATTGTTTATGTTATTTAAATTTATTTTATGTAAAAATAGGTACATAATACCTATATTAGTTCAATTTAATTCAATGGATGCATTTCATAATAAAATTAGATGTATAAAATTTTATTGAATATTTTAACGTCTTTTATCCACCTTCTAGGAACATTAGAAAATTTGCATAAAACATAATTTTAATACTTCTGTGAATTGAATTTAAAAAATATGAGAGGCATGGTTGACATCAGTATATAACATTTGGTACAATAGGATGAAAATATATTTTGGTGAATAGTAACTTTTGACTTATATTAACAGGGTTAAAATTTAATTGGGTAATTAAAGGTAAAAATAATATTATAATTACTCTAACACATGTCCAAATTCTATTGGATTAGTGGTTTCCGAACAAAATCAATCTTAGGAATAAAATATGACCCCATTTGGTCCACTTGAACTATATTAGGACATTTATTATTATTTTATTTAATGATGAGTTAAAAGTGTTAAATTCAAATTTTTATAATTAAAACATTTTAATTATAGGGTTATGCATAAGATAAATTTTACTATAATTATTCATTATAAATATAAAAATATTTCTCTATATCATATTATTTTTTTATAATTTTTAGGCATTAAACAATTGAATTATTTAGGACACAATGACGATGTATTAATTACCTTATTAATGAATGATTAAAATAATTGATATTATAAATATCAAAATAAATGTAAATTGATACTTTGGATGAATTCCAGAAATTTTATAGATTAATATGAAATATTAGGGTTGATTAAATGAATTTTTTTAGAATTTATAATGTTGCTATGAGTTTCAAAAAAACTAAATACTAAATTAGGTCAAAACTGACATAAATGAGTTTGTAAAAATAATATTATATTATTAAATGACATAATATTCCTAAAAATATAAGGATCAGCCAAAAGACTTATATAATGATATATATATCATTAGTGAACCTTTTTAGGTTCTCATGGTAGTTTATAGCATGTTTATTAACTATACAGTATAAGAATACAAAAAGACATCAAAAAAGTTAAACTAATTAACTAAGAGTTGAATCTAAAAGATAATGATAATATGGTAACCTAAATTTGCCTAAAACCTATTGCGTGAAGTTATTTCAACCCATACCCACCTTATCCTAGAAATAAATCCTTTTGGAGGAATTATTAACTGAAAATGATTGTATAATAAAATAATGTTTCAATGTTTTCATAGTGACCCTCACATCTCTTACAAAATGGTACATCACCTTCTCTCAAAATCACCTCTACAAAGCCATTTGGGTTAGCCAAAACAATCTCATATATCATACCAAATACCTTAAATTAAACCTATAGACCTTAATTTTATTATAATGACAACCTAAGGGGCCCTTTTGATCAAATCAAAAGGAATCACTTGAAGAAGAGGTAATTACTTCATCACCTCTTTCAATGTTCTTTTCTTCTTCCATGTCCTCTTTCTTTGTTGTTTCCATACAAAAATAAGAACCCCGGTACATTATACAGAATTTTACGTTATTATAAATATTTTATAACCATATCCATCTTTCTATCCATCCTATGAATGATAAAGTCACCATACATGTTTCCGTACGGCTTACCGTCTCCACGCTATGGTGTATTTTGTTATTCAACACTTAATTATTTTTATGTTTTTACTAATGAGTATAATTGATGTAAATAATAAATATAACATGTTAATTATTCGGTATATATGAAATACCATTCAATTTCATATGATTTTACCATCAATGGAATGGTATTGTCGCTCGCGCGTACGTATAGATTACCATCTCCACGAACGTGATGAGATTCATTCCCCATGATAACCATTTAAGAATAAATATAATTTTATGATTAAAAAATATGTCTTAATAACATAATATAATTATACATATGAATCAAATACATACTATCCATTACTAAAATGACTTACGTAAGAAAACATATAAAGAAAAATGAATCAGTCAACACTCAAAACACTGATACTACTGAAATATTATTAAAAAGAAATATTATAAGATAATATATGATATCATATTTATGTATATAGTTTTTTCAAAATTTAATAATAATTATTTCCCCATTATACATAAGGTTAACGTACCCTCAACTAAGTAAATGTACAAGGTAAGGGGTTTTCATTCCACTTCTTATTTCCGTGAGATTCATGCTATATTGCCACTATTTCTTTTTCTGTGGTGTATATACTGCCCATGATTATACTACTTATGTAATATGCTTTATTTCAAGGGTATTTACATATTAATTTTATGATACTTCATTCATGGGGTGTAAGTTTTTTAAGTCACTAAATCGATAAGGGAATTTTTAATTTCAATTTTCACTCATTGGGTTTTACACAAACTTCATTGATTATTTTACTCCAAGATTATGTCTAAAATCACTATTTATTTATTTATGTAGTAATTTACACTCCCCTTTATGTGGATATACTTTAAATACACATAATCACTCCATTTATAAATTCTCAAGTCATTGATATGAACTTGATAAGAATAATCTTAACTCAATTTCCATTCATTGAGTTAATCATCCAACTCATTGGTGTGGTTATTACAAAAATATGTGTGAATGTCCTCTGATTGATTTACACTAAATATCCAATAATATGTAATGTATTTATATTTTTCACACATAATTATGTCATTTATTTTTCCTTAACCTAAGGATACATTGTTTATAAGGGATTTCATCTCAATTTACATTCTATTGAGACTTCATTGTTGTTATGCACCAATTCACATTTATATGGTGAATATACTATACATTTGACATATTATATCATGAATCCATAAATTATCATGATACTATAATGTTTATATTACCACAATATTTTTATTCAAATGTCTCTCTTTGTCAATATGGTGAGGCTTTTAAATGTTTTCAAGAAAAGGGGATATTTATCTCAAATAGTTGTACTGATTATTTTCATCTATGTCAATATATTTCATTATTATTCATTGTGTTTGACACAATCTTCAATATTTTATCGAATGAGTTAAGTTTGATTGTGTATTTTCTATTTTTATACCATTCATTGTTTTTGGTTAAAGTATTGACATTTCATATGCTAGTTTTAATACGAATGTGTCGATTATGATTAACCCTTTTCATATGAGGAATGCATTTGGGCTTATTTAGTGATGTGTGGAGCCTAGTATAGATCCTCGATGCATCAGTAGGTCTCATGAGAAAAACTACTGTCTTGGCACAAGGCATTGAAAAAATCGTATTTTGTAGTCTTGGCATAAGGACTTGATTATGTGGTTATGATGTCTAGAATTATTCATTCCATCATTATGAAATTAGATATTGATATTACATGTGATTATTTTACTAGTAAGATATATATGTGAATAAGTAAATGGAATTATTTTATTAATATTTACCATATTTTGCTGAAATTTATGCTTAAAAGGCTGGTGTTTTAGTCTTCTCACTACCTTAAATGTTTATGCTTATTTATGAAAGTTTCCACTATATTTCTATCCTTAATGAACATATGAGAACGCCCCATTCTAGGTTTTATTTTTCCACGGTTGTGAGGAATTATATCATGATTATCCTACTTGAATAGGATAAGGGATATGAGTGTGTTCAAAGGGGATTCAATGTTGTTTTTCTTTATTTTGATGATATAACGCAAGACTTAAGTATATATCTAAAACTTCTAAGCCTACTAAACTAATCGGTCTTTCAGGACTGGATCTCTTGTGATCATACCAATGATATATAATAAGGCACTGACCCTAGGTAACTAGGGTCAGGGCGTTACAATATAGGATGTGCCCTATAGTTTATAGGTAGTAGTGCAAGGTGATGTTTTAATTTTTCCTTTGAATGGCCTTACAAATGATATTGGGTGGAACAGAATTGTAGCATGTACCATGAATTTTTTTCCAAGTCAGTCTATGAATTAAATAATATACAATAAATCATATTTTAATGTTATAGTTTCAATTATAGAATTCATTAATCACTATGAGGGTTAAATTATAGAAAGAAAATTACCCTATAAAAAATTTTAATCCTAGATTATTATTGTACATAATCATATACAATGTAATGTGAATATATTATTATCCTTAGAGAAAATTTTATTTTCTATATTGACTATACTTTTTGTTTAAGGTATCCCCATGGGTTTCTTTATTCCATTATGATAATTATTCTATAGTGGATATTCCATAATTGATAGGTGAAATCCTCCTAAATTATTTCTATTCCATTTCAGGGTTCTATCTATGTGTAAGAAGAAAATGATACTTCTTATGTGATCCATTAGAAATTATCTACTTAATATTATAAAATAATTAATTTATTAACACCATTATAAATAATTTGAAAATTTTTATGATAAATGGAATTAAAATATAATGCTTGACATTGCACCTTGATTTTCTAAAACCTAACTTTTGATATTTTTCCACATTTGTTGAAAAATAATATTATAGTTATATATATCATTATAATTATTCATAAAAGTGTTTTTTGGGATTCAATAATCAGTTTGGGGAATATTCTCTATTTTAATCCTGAAACTCTTCACTTACATCATTAGTAGAATGAAAATAGAATGTATAATGTAAAACTGAATACATGACTAGGTTCCATCCCAAAATGAAATTTATATAAAACTATGGTGAATATACCTAAGTTCCATTAGTTTCATTTTATTAATATGATGTACCCTTGTTGATATATTTTGAGATTACTCTTTATCTATTTTTCTATTTAACAAGAAATAAGTCTATTTATTTTTTATTTAAATCAATACTCTATGTGAATATGTTTTTTTGAAGTATGAAGTGTCCGAAATATCTTGACTTGAGTTTCCACTAAACCAAATACAATTTAGTTTAAGATAAGAAATACCATGTTTCATGGGTATAAATCTTTATTGTGAATATTTTAGTCATTCTAATTCATTATTTTAACATTATAGATAATGGTGTTTATATCTTATTCACTCATGATCACTTGACACTCACCTTTCTCCTAAAGTCACTTCTTCCCTACATCGTCATCTTTCTAATTCGTAGCTTTGATAGCCTAATATGAATTGTTATCAAGGTTTTCAAGAAGTTAATATGTTCCAAAGACCATGTGTAATGGATAGATACCCAACAATATTTTTTAATATATTCTATAGGTGCAAAAATAATCAATAAGTTTCATATACAACTTTATTTTTCATTCATTTATCATATTCAATAGATTTTTTTTAATATAAAGGATTAATATGTCTACTCTTCCACTCATGTTAGGAGTTAAAAACTCTATACATCTTCAATATACCTGAAACAAATGTATTATTAAAGTGTGTTTTAATATCACAAATCAATATCTTGGAAACTCTAATATATAAAATATGTGTTATTGGGAAACATTCCTACCACCTTAACAATTTTTTTGGGTGAACTTATTAGAAACCTATATTAACAAAAAGTATAAAAAATACTCTTATATTGGTGGCTAAAATATTTGCGAAAGGATCCTGTGAATTTAATTACCTAAATATCAAACAATTTAACCACTATAATAAGATGTAGTAATATTTTATCATTATTACTAATATTTATAGTTATTTGTTTGTAATAAAAAACTTAAATATAGTTACTTGAATAATTTTCTAATTTTCTCTAAAAATGTACAATTTTGAATATCATAGCCACTATGAGGTCATGGCTTCAGTGTCCACCCATATGATTATATTAAAAAACTATTTCACACTAATGAAATCCATCATAAGACCACACTCATATATCAAACCATCTCTACACTATTTAATGATTACAAGATCATCCCAAGAGTATTTCATAACATTATATAAGAACCATCTCATCTATTGATATGTGTATTATTGTTATATTTTTACTATTTTTTAATAGTTAGTTATGTTTATAAACCATTTTTTGTATAAAATCTATATCAAAAAATTCCTCATCATTGAATTCATTCTCTATATCCACTTCACCGTATAAACATAATAATTGAAATTCCATCCATGATATATTTTCAATACTATGTAATCCAAAAATTTATTATATTTAATTTCAATGCTAAAATAATATATTGATAAAATCTACCTGAATAATAATGAATTTTTATACTTATTGTTCTAAAAATATTTGAGTACTATGTGATTAGTGTTCACCACAAATTTGGAGTGTTAATGGTGTGATCTATGATTTTCTAAAGAAAAGATAATTTCTATTAGTTATTACCCAGTTATGGTCTAATTGAATTATATATTTTTAAGAATCATTCTGTTAATTACATTTCAAAAAATATTTTGTCAACTATTTATCAAAAACAGTACTCTAACAACATAAACACTCATATCACACATAATTATAATAGGTTACTGCCAATTCATGGGTACCATCATTGGATTGGTGACTATCATCTACATTATAGATCTTAAAGATTTATTATATTTTATTTAAAATATATACTCAATATCCATTTCCACGATATTGGTGGGATGTATAGAAATTAATGATAATATTAGAAAACCCTATCTTAAAAACCAAACTATCCCAAAATAAATGCATTTACATTAATATTATTGTTTTTTAGAATTATATTTTTCCTTTTATATTTTTTAGTTTAGTTGTTGTTCCATCACATGATATTTTATGCTGAAAATCCGTACCATAATATAATATAATGTTTAGAATGACCTATTTTTTACAAGAAACATTTACTCACATCATCTCAATTGCATATAAATGTACATGAGGTTTAACTTAAAATAATGAATGTAAATAGAGAATTCACCATGGAAGAAATCATAGAAATATTCATCTAAAATTTAAAATATATTTATCTCCCATATCTAAAATGTTTAATGTGTATTTCATAGAGAAAATAAATATTTCAATGGGTGAATGTTATAAAAAAGAATGTGAATATAGTCTTACTTTAATTATTTTGTTCCACATTGATAAATGATTTCCCCATTCATAGGAAGGGTTGTTAAATAATTATTGATACCTATCATTTACCTTCTATATCTGGGATAACAAAATTAGGATGAAATATAAAAATTCACAGAATTAATTATATGTCCCCAATGAATCTAATTAGACACATTATGGATTAGTACTCCAGTTAAAGAGACACTCTAGTAAGATTTGGATTATATAACATTAATTTATTTAAAAAATTCATTATATTAAATATATTTCTTTTCCTACATAATATTTTTACTTCCTAAAACTATATGATCCAATGATATATGGGATAATTAATATATTTGGATCATTATATTTTTGTGTTATCCTTATTTGAACCTGAAATGAATAGTTTATATAAAATAAAATCACTAAAAATACCTCAAACAAATTCATTTTTAATATGAGTTCGAAGGTAAAGTTGGTGTACATTAGTGTTTGTGATATTTATTTAATGAATATAATTTTTATGTGAATCGATTTAAACACCACCAAGAACTTCTTATAATTTTTTTTAAAAATTTCTTCTTGGAATCATCTCTATAAAAGGAAAATATGGATGGTAAGGCTACAATTTGGTTTTATATAAAAATAATTATCCATAATTATCCCATATAGCTCATCATTCATTCTTTTTTACCTTTGTATTTGTTTTTACATACTCACTTAGTCCACTACCTAATACTTTTTGTCCTTATTCTCTATGGTGGTGTCCTTATACATTAATTTACATCATAAACTTATTGATAACTTAATGAACCACTAATTGTAATTATATTATATTACTAGTTTTTTTGGTGGAGAGTACTTGGATAAATCCACTAAGAGTTCTATAGGGATGAAGCCGCTAGAGTACTACAATAGGTGGTTCACAATGGGAAATGGATTCACAGTGTAAGTTAATGGTTCATTCCTTGTATAGATAGCTGTATTCATAATTTATAATACATTGGACCCCATGGAATTCACATCATGTATACAATTCACAACATGAAAGGGAAAATTTCCATGTTATAAATATGTTTGTTCAACTAGTTATTCACCATTTTACTATAACCTATATTTATAATTTTTTTGGAACCCAAGGTGATTTTGAAGGGGCTATCGACCTCCTCATCCTTAACCGATCCTTGGGTTCTAGTGGTTGTGTTATTGAATGCAGTGGTAAATCATTCTCTCTTTTATTTCCATTTTCACTAGTTCTTCTCTCGAGATCCATGAAGACATTATGGTTTTGTTTTGTGAGTAATTTGGGATGTATTTTGAGGATCCTTGGGTGTGGTTCAGGTTAATACATTGTTTACAATGTGTGGTTGTTGTTTGTGGGTATTTATTCTTCACCTTGTGATGTTTAATGAGTTGGAAAATAATATTCGAGGTATAAAATCCCTAGTTTCTCATTATTTTGTATCATACAAGAGTGGTTTTATCTTTTGTATCTTTTTTAGGATAGTTTTAACCAATATAATAATGATAAAGATTCAGTTAAACTTAATTGAAGTGATATGGTTTTGATTCAAATTTTTTTAGATTTGATTATGTTATCCATATATTTTCAATTGATGTGATTGACTTCCCTTGTAAATAATGGATGTTTGGAGCCTTTTCTGGTGCTATAGTTGTCGTGATATGGAAACCATGATTCATATTTTTGTGATACCACCATAAATGAATTTGATTAATTATATATATATACGGATAATTAATTTTTTATATCTAGGAAACATGGATTGTGTGATATTACCCATAAATGTGAATTGGAATGTGATAAAATCTATGTTGAAAGTATCTAAAAAATGTTATTTATGTGATGGATTTGAGTGGATGTGCTGAGGGGTCGTTATGTGATATGTTTGTGTGGCTCTGATGAGGGTCATAAACATGTTGGGTATGTGTGGTCAAGATATGTGGAAGTGATGTGGGGTTAGGATGTCATATCAGGTGATGTGTGGATATATGAGCTCATGTTTCATGGTGGCAACGTGTGGTTTTTCTATGTTTAAGATGAGATGATAATAGTTATGTCGTTCTATATGCCCCGGAAGCCACCCAATAACTAGCTAATAATGTTTGAAATTTATTGTCCAATTTTTGTTATCAGGATGGAAATGGTTAATTAATGAATTAATAATTTGTATGTAACACCTTGATAATATTTAATGAAATATATATATTTTAAATAATTTTATTTCTTTGAGGTCATGGATCACTCAAAAACATTGAGCTTCGACGAAACATCATTTAATTATTTTAATTATTATAAAAAAATTATAACCTAAAAATTATAATAGAGGGTATCAAAAATATTAAATTAGTTATAAATATATGGTTTATACATGTATATATAATTAATTATTTTGTGACCAATTAATTATAAATGGAAATAAAACCTGATTTAAAATGAAAGGAATTTTTATTCTAGAAAACTATTTAAAATTATACAAGTGTGTTTTATACAAATAAATTAAAAATCACACTTTTTGGGTTATATTAAGAAATATAAATTCCATCCAATGTCAAAAAATCATCTTATGTCTTTTATGTACATGATATAAGAACAAATCAAATTTTATGCGTAAAAATGGATTTTTTCTAAAAAGAAAATTTTTCCACATTTTGATGGATTTTTTAAATCTATTTTATGAAAAAAAAATAAATTTTATTTGATAAAATAATGTTCATATTTTAAATTAAAATATCAAAATTTATATTTGATGAATTTGTCATATTTTTCTAATAAGATTTGTGTTTTGATGAATAGTGGATAATACTGAATTTTAAATAAGGACAACTTTTTCATCTAATTAATTTATAGTATTAAATTATATTTATGATTGGTTTAAAAGTATAAATAGAAAACATTTATACCATTTAATCCAATTAAGATCATTTATATCAATTTCACATTGAATTTGGATGAAAAAGAATTTCATTCTTTTGAAAGATTTCATTTTAAAACTAGTTTTCTCACCCCGTCTATCAAATTAATATCCCATTAATTTTATCCATTTATATTTTTTGAATTTTTAAGAATTTATTATATATTTATAATAATAATTTCCAACTTTATTGAATAATCCTTTTTTATTTTTGGATAATATGAATAGTAACTTTAATAATTTTTATTACCACTTCAATGTGTAAAATATATAATTAAGGATAAAAATAATATAATAAATATTAGAAAAATATCCTAAGACATTAAAAGATGTTATTGGATAACGTTAATTTATCCCTGAACACCTAATTTTTGAAAATAAATTATTTTCTGGACCCTTGTCTATGAAAAATTCGTAGATATTATTAAAATCAAAGAGTGAAAAAATGTCATAATCTTTATTTTAATAGGTATAATATTTTTAATATAGGGTTAAATAGAATATATGGTAGATTATATATATTCTTTTGAAAGATTAAATATTTTTCTACATAGTGGATTTTTTTTATTTTTAGTTAATAAATAAGTATTATAAATAATTACACAACGATGATGCAATAATTACAATTTAAATAAAAAACACAATTAAGTGATATTAATAATATTAAAATTGATGCATTTTGAATTACCTAGGTAACATCCTGAGTTTTTTAAAAGATATATACTGTGTTCGATAGCGTATATGATACGCTACATTGAGCTTAAGTGAACAACAAAATATTATTATTTAAATTTTACCACTATAACCTAGTTTTTAGAATGTCTGAAATGAACAAGATTAATTTAATTATTAAAATATGATTTAAATATATATATATAGTTATTATTTGGTTATTATTTGATTATAAATTATAATAAAACACTATTTAAAATGAAATGAAATGTTTTCCTTAAAAAAATATTTAAATGTACCTGAGTGTAATAAAAAAATAACTCTTGTTTGATGATATTAATGATATTTATATACAATACATTCTATATAACTCTTAATAATCACATTATTTGTTTTATAGACATGATATAGGAACAAATTCATTTTTATGAATACAATAAGTATTTTTTGGATATGTTTTATTTTTCTAATGAATAATAAATAAATCATGAATTTTAATTGAAAACAGATTTTTCATCAAAATAATTTTTATTATTTAGTTATATTTTTTATTTATTTTAACATATAATTATATAAATTTTTATGATTTAATCTATTTTAGTTCATTATAATTAATATAACATAGAAATTTGATATAAAAACATTTTGATCTTTTGAACGTTTTTACATTAAGAACCTAATTTCTCATTCCATCAAAAAGATTAACTTTATTTAATTTATGTAATTTATTTGTATGTAATTTTGAAAAATGGATTCCAAATTTAGAATAATATGGAATAAATTTATTAAATATGCCCCTTTTATTTTTGGACTATATGAATAGTGCCTTTAGTAATCTTTTTTATTACCACATTAAGGGTAAATCTTGTAATTAAGGGTTAAAATAAAATTATAAATATAATAAAATTACCTAAAAACCGATCCTAATTTTATTAGATGAATATTTATCATCCATAATAATTATATGACTATATATGAGACCATTTTTCCCTTTTGGATGAGAATATAACCTTTATATTATTATATTCAATGTAGAGTCAATTTTTCCAAACATTTGGTTTTAACAAGATAAATATTTTTAATGTGGGTGTATATAAGAGATATTTTAAACTATAAAGATTATTTCTAAATATTAAATGTTTATCTATATCATGGTAATTTATTTATAATTTTATCGATAAAATAATTACCATAAATCGTGACATAATGATGATTTAATAATTATTTAATGAAAGGAAATATAAAATAATAGATAATAAAAAAACTATATAAAAAAATTGATATGATTAATGCTGTAGAATAATTATTTAGATTTTTTTGAAATTTTTGTTATATTTTATTTGTTCTTTTATAATTTATCTTTTTCATGATATTCTTAAAAATTCATGTAATGAATAATGTCAAAATTGACATTATTTATATTTTAAAATAAATAATATTTTATTAAATGATAAATTTTTCCTAAAAATATCAATTCTAGAAAAAATAATGAAATTGGTTTTAAAATTTCAAAAATGTATCCTTTGTTTAGGGGTATTTTATTATTTTATAGTAATTACATTAACCCTCATAATATAAATTATATGTTTTCACAATAAGAGTTAAAAAGGATAAATAAGAGTTAAAACAAAAAGATAGTAATTATAAATAAATAAAAATATGCCTAATTTTCATTAGATAAATTTATATAGAACCAAAATCATCATATCAAATTTGTTATTATTTTCATCATTATACCCATCCCTATAAGGTGGGGGTGAAAAAAACATTACACCATGGCGTGGAGACAGTAAGCCTTACATACACACGTGCAGTGATTTCATTTTTTTTGGATGGATTGATGGTGAAATATGGTTGTTCCATTTTTATATTATCATATCATTATATGATTGATATTAACATTATTAATTTATAATGAAACAACTAACGAATATTAAGTATAAGAATAAAGATTTTTGAAAGAATATGTTGAAGAGATTACCTCTTCCTTGATGTGCTTCCTCTATATCTCTTCTTAAAGCATAAGATATTGTCTTTTAAGATGACCAAAACCACTATAATTAAAATAATGAAGTTGAGAAGGAAAAAGGTAAGGGGATGGCTAATCTTAAAGGCTCAAAATGAAGTGAATATAGGAGGGAGGAGGTTCCCTTTTATAATAGAGGTGAGGTTTACTTTTGGAAACTCCCCAAATAATAATTTATAATAATAAAACCTTTTTCAAAACATAAAAAATGTACCAATTTCTAAGATGATATGATATGGGGTTGTAATATCATCAAAAAATAAATTTGTTTAAAGTTATTTTGTCAATTTAAACCATATCTTTTTAATCGATACATAGATATTCTATTTAATTTTTACTGTGATAATAATATTTTAAATACTTAATGGTTATAAATATTTATTTATATGGTGTTAATTGAACCTAAATTTACATTTTATGATATTTTATACCTTATAATTATTAAGTTTCTATTTTAAAATATATTTTTTTTATTTTTAAATAATTTTAAATAATTTTTTTATAAAATATCAACAGTGTCAATTTTTCCACTCTTGATTTAGTTTACTTTAAATAAAAACCATATTGAAGATAAATTCGAAGAATTTTTTTAATACACTCATAACATTTTATAGTAACCCAAAAATTTTCTTTTATAACATTAATTAGTTCATATGATGTTTATTTTAATATTTTTAAAACTAATTTTTTGATATTTCTATATATACACTAATTTCCACATCTCTATTGTGTCTTCATTAATAGTAATTATTGTATCAAAAAAAATTATAAATAATTTTCTATAATGTTGTTAACTATTTAAGATTTATATATACTATATATAGTCGATACTATCTATAAGTTATCTATATATTAAAATTTATATACTCATATAAAATGTGATTGTGACATCTTGTCACATTCATTAGTTTTTATTATATTCTGGTCATATTCAGAGGTAAGTGGCCATTAAGTTATTACATTTTGAACAATATATGATAAGGGTCTAATTAAGTCATCCAATATTATATTTATAGGTGTTAATATAATTTAATAATATTATTTATTCCTTTACTTACCTAATTTACCTTCAACAATGGTAATAAAAATAATTACCAAAGTTACTATTCGTAATGACAAAAAATAAGAGTAGCCTATTAACATAATTTGGACATACTGATTCCAAATATGGAGTCCATTTATAAAAATTCATGACAAAGAATTTGCAGTAATAATTTTAAAATCAATTCCGTTGTCGGAAAGACAAAACATGTTTTAAAGAGTTAAAACATTGAAAAAGGCTGAAATGTTTATAGATATGAATTCAGTGTAAAATTAATTCTAATGAAATAAATTATATCGAATGATAAAAATAAATTATATTTATATATTAAAACAAATAAATGTTATAATTTACCTATATAAATTATCTTGATGAAAAAAGTTGTTTTCACTTAAAATTTAGTGTATTTTTACTATTCATCAAAACCTGAATGTTATCATAAAATATCATAAATTCAGCCAATAAAAATGTCTATATCCTGCTACAAAATTACAAGTTTATGTTGTCATATAAAAATTATTAATGTGTCAAAATATTAATTTAAAATGGGTTCTCCATTCAAAGGTGAAAAATTACCCATAAAAATAGGTTTTTATACATCAAAAAGGGTTTTATTCATACCCATATCACTAAAATATCCATTATATGAATATAAAAAATATTTTATTAAGAATATAACACATATATAACCCATTAATTTCATTACCAATAGTAATTTACTCCAAATAGAAAATACATATTTATATTTCTCATAAATAATTGATATCCCAAAAATTCACAATGCATTATCATAAGTTAGTTACAATTATTCCCACAGACCTAATGACTAGGCTATAATGGTTTTTTTATACAAATGGAGTCTTTTAGTTTTTTTAAACTCAAAATTTCAAATAAATAAAGCTACTGAAGAATAAAAAATATTTAAAGAAATTGTTTCATAGAAATATCTAGTTGTGAAATTATATGCAGAAAATATATTTTAGTAAATTGAATACTCTAAATTAAATGAATATAGATTTTAAATATATAATCAATAGAACAGTTTACTATAATTATGTTTACATACATTGATTAAAATACCACATCAATGACCATTTTAATTTTTTAAAAACTATAAATTTAAAAATTAACAAAAATCTTATGAGAAAAGGAAATTATAAATCTGTAAAATTTCTTATTCAAATAAATATAATAAATATTTAACAATGTTATTTTAATATAAAACTTCTCACTTAGTCTTTTAAAATTAAAATTTTAGAGTAATAAAACCTTTACACAGAATACCATAACAACCATCTGGGTAATACAGTAATGACAATGTTAATTTAAATGCTATATAGTGTATTATTTTCATGTAAAAAAATATCTTTATTCGTTCAACATATTTTTTTATATAAAATGTTACACTGAATTATTTTCAATATGTCCCAACATTGTGACTTTGAAAAAATGTATCTTACAAATTTAGGCACTTGATTAAAATGACCTTATTATTATTAAAATGAATCTAAAATCAATGTGTTTATATAACTGTTTGTATACAATGAGTTGTTAATAAAAAAAGAAACTTTATAAAACCATTTTAATAAAAATTATATTATGATTGAATTAATATTTTGAATTAATGTATTCAACGCAACCCAGGTAGGTGATAAATACTTATAAAAATGTTTTTTTATATTATTAAAAATAAAAAATTCAATTACAATTTACATTAACAATTTATGAAATAAAATTTCTAAAAAAATTCACTGTAAAATTTGGATTGAATATTCCATCACATTAAATAAATTTCTTCCTCAAAACCTTACTCAGTGATAAACACTAATCGGTGTACTAGGAAATTCACTTGATTCATATTAGTAAACTAAAATATTAACTTGAATTTTATCTATTTTACTCTTATGTTGTAATAATAGTTATACATAACTTATTACTCTTAAAAAATCTGTTCTTTCAACAGATTTATTCAAAAATATCTATAATCCCACATACTAATAATAACCAAACTCCTCTTTGATACCTACTATTTTGAATAAGATTAATAATATATAATTATCACATTAATTTCATAATTTTATCATTACTATTCCTTTGTAATTTCACCATCCTAGAAGTAAAAGGATTACTGTCTTTAGAGATAGGCTATAATGAACATCTAATTTCACATTATTAATTTAACATATCTCATAACAAAAACAATATAATACTTACTTATACCTATAGTTTTGTATATAATTCCATTGTAAATATAAGAAACATAATGTATGAGATAATATTCTTAATAACAGAAACTTATCAAAGAGACAAAATGGGATAGATCATAAACATGTGAAAAGACATAAATAAAGGGATAATATTTGATTAAAAGGATATTGTAATAAAATGATATAATCATAAGTAATGATCAAACATCATAGATCATTACATGATATCAAGAAACATCATGAAATATTTAAATTTATACGATGTCCTAAAAACATGTGATTGTAATCATAAATCAAGGAAATATATTATTGGTATGTGTCATAACATAGAAAAGTTTAATAATCATAAGAATTGAAAATAATAACATTTTTAGAAAACACAATATTGCTCAGGAATTACGTTATGAACAAACCAAATCATGTCCATGAATATTAATGTATGAAAATCAAATAAATCTTATATGTTATATTGAAAACTATCCAAATTGTTTACATACATAATCATTACGTCATGTGATGTAGAAAATTAACACATATATTAGAGGGAGATTTCGGATTCCAACAGTCAAATACTGATTTTCCATATTTATGTATAAAACAATTATCAATAATCATATCATTAAAAACCCAAGAAAAAATGGTTATTAAATCATTTAAAAATGATTTCAAATTTCATAAAATTAAATTTTGTTTCATTTTCATCATTAATTAAATAATAAAATAATTATAAAATAATTGAAAGGATGATCATGAATATTACCTCATTATATATATATTTAAGATGGAGAAAAAATGGATGTACAAATAAGAAGAGGATTTTCTTAAGGCTTTTGTAACATATTTGTAATAAGTAATTCATAATCTATTTCATTAACATACTTTTAAATTGTGTAGAAATTTGAAATTAAAATTCATAATATGAAAATAACTGAAATTATTGAATCCTTGGAAAGATATTAAATTTTAAATAATAAAAGTGGCATGGAGGATAAAAATTTTCATGAGAAAATTGGAATCCATTATTATCTTAAAATAACATATTGAAAGCACTCATTATTAAAAAGTGTAATGCCCCAACCCCTCTAGACTAGAGTAGGTGAATTAATTGTTATATTGGAAAGTTTATAAGCAATGAAATCCTGAATGTACAATCAGTTTAGTAGTCTTGAAGAAACTATATACATAGATGTAACTCAAATTACATTGGTAATGGTTACAAAATACAATTAAATACAAAAACTAGAAACTACATTAACATAAACTCAATAAAGGATCTCTTCTTCATAACTTGATGAAGGTAAAAATATTAAAGGGGTGAGATAAAATGCTCTGTAAGTGTTAAAATTAGTGGAAGAAAGAATCAATAATAAATAAATCATAAACAACTTGGCATAGTCAATATGGCATGGTGAATAAACAAAAAACTCACGCCAGTAATAAATAGAGAATGAAACTGCATCCATAGATTTTTTCATAGTGAAAACCTCATGGATAGTAATAACATATAATTAATAAAGATAATTATTATATTAATTCTTGATAGTTCATTTATGTTCTTATAGATAAATTATTATATTGAATTATGTTGTTCCAGAGGGCTTGTTATGTTGATTTTTATAATCAGTTCCCTTATTTCTAAGTAATGGAATTCTTGTGGAGTGGTTGTAAATATCCAGAATTGAAATTATATATTATTTATGAACAACCAGAATTGATTATGGTCATTTATATAATTTGGTTACATGAAATGATGATGAATCATTATATGACAAACACATCAATTATTTGGTAGTATTTGGATTATTATGAACTTTTTCTGTCATGTAATTGTAACACCCTGACCCCTCTAGCCCGGAGCCGGTGCATTACTAATTACATTGACATAATTAAAAGGAATCAAATCCTAAAGGACCATGTAGTTTAGTAGTCTGGAAAAAACTAGATACATACCTGTAACTCATATTACATTTGGAAAGGTAAAACAACACAACACATAACAAAAAACTAAAAGACTACATCCATGAGAAATCAAAAAATGACCTCCTCTTCATAACCTGTTGAAGGTAGAAAAATGAAAGGGGTGAGATAAAATGCTCAGTAGTGGTTACAAATAGTAGAGTCATGAATGAAAAATAACTGAATCATAACCTATTAGGAATAATCAATAAAGAATGATGAATAAATGAAGAACATGCACCTTTAATAAACATTTAATGTAACTAAATCCATACGTTTTGTAATTGTGAAATCTTCATGGATAGTAAAAATTGAAAATGAATAAAGATAATTATTATTAATTGTATGTCATGCATCTAGAACATGATACCACAATACCGTCGAAATGGTTTAGGTCTGTGGGTAGAAACCCGTCTGATTTTTGGAAACAGACTCGAAGGGTTTGTTGCCAACTGATTTGTCTCATGAGACCTGTTGATGCATTGAGGTGCTATAGTAGGCCCCACCCACTACTACCTGTCCAAATCATTATTTATACATATATTTAATACATTTAAAAAATTCCTTCTCAATATCAATATATATTTGATCATATGTAATCATCAAAGGATTTTGACATAAAAATGATACTTTTAAACGAGACCATTGCAAAATTATTGAGGAAATAACCCTTAAACATTCCAAAGTGTCTGATACCACCATTAAAAATTCAAATAATAATTTCCTAGAATATCATGAGAATAAGGATACTCTTTATATGATATAACAAATGGCAGTACATGAAACACAAGAAAAAAATAAGTGATGAACAATGAATATATCCCATAAAAGTTAATGTGAGATGAGAAAAATCCTTTTTTTACTTTCGAAAGAAGAGTTATTTAGGAAAATCATTTATACATTAAATGAAATCAGATTTTAAACATTAAAATCCCCTAAAATAAAATAATAATACATTGAAATTATATTTTAGGCTTAAATTATGTCCCACATAAGTGAAATCATGTAAAAAGAGTTTATAAGATTATTTAGAAATAAACCATTTTAGAGCATTAAAAAGAAAGTATTAAAGTAAATTTTTAAGGGGAAAGGAATATTTGTTCTCCTAAATCCAGAAATGATCCAAGATAAGTTTTCATAATGAAATGTGTGTTTTTATAAAAATAATTACGTCTTAAAACAAATTCCGGTATACACTTGAAAATGGGTAAAAATTTGAAAATATCCCTTGAATTGGGTTTGATTATTGGGAAAACGTTTTTGAATGATCCTTTAAAACAAATAAATCCCCTTAAAATAAAGAAGTATTAAATATTGTAAAAATATATAGAAAATTAAAACATAATTTCGGTGGTGTACATAATAATAAATAATAATTTAATTGAGGCAAGTAGAGAACAGGAGTAACCAGAATGAAAATTGTGGTTCAGGTAGAAATCCTTTACCACAATGTAATCAATTGATTCGTATGCCCAAAAATTAATAATATTCAAGTGATACATTAAATACCCTGATTATAATACATCATTGGGAAGTATACATACACCATACAGAATTATTAGTAGTGAATATAGAAAATATCACAAAAATGGAAGTGAGACGAAGAAACCCTTACCTTAAGTCTGAATGTGTACTGCTCCTGAACATAGGGTCTGGGAATATGAAATTAGAATTATTAATAAATTATTTCAGAACCTAATAGAAATGTATTTATTTTTTCATAATTCAGGTAACTTAATTGATGTTCTTATGGATAATTTATAATATCGAATTCTGTCATTCCAGAGTGTTTGTTTTATTGATTTTCGAAATCATTTCACATGTATTTTAGTAATGGAGTTCATGTGGAATGGTTTTAAATCTCAAGAATTGAAATTAAATATTATTTATGAACATCCATAGTTTTTAATGGTCATTTATATCATTTCGTTACATGGAATGAAGATGAATCATTAGATGACAGCCACTTCGATTATTTGGTGGTATTTTGATTATTATGAACTAGTTCTATCATATAAATTAATAATATGTACATATACTGGTTCTTGAATATTATTTATGTTATAATACATATATTATTGTATGGTTCCGCCATCTAAATGATTTCATGACCAGTAATGAAGGAGAAATTGACAAAATAAACCTTATCATCCATGAAAGTTATAAATTGGAACCTCAAGGACATTGATTTGGTTTATAAAAATAAAAGGGAGGGAGTAAGAATATTGATTAGGGTTCTTAAATTTACATGATATAATTACTATATATAGATGATACTGGATTTATCATGGTCATTTGGACAAAGGAGGCAAGGAAGGAAAAATAGAAGAGATGAACTTGAATCATTTTGAGAGATCCCTTATGAAAATACTGCAGCCAAACATCATCGCCTAAAATTTCATAAAAATGAAATGATGAGAGATAAAAGGGTATCTCATCATATGGAAATAAAAATGGCAATAAGAGGAATACATAATACCAAACCTCATCATATGATAATATAAATTCAATGAGATAACATAAAAGTAGTGTGGAATAAAGGAGAAGGGTGAAAGGTTCCCTTACCATGTAGAGTAACTCCTGGAACATGAAGGTTGGGTCCTTGAGGCTTAAGGACAAATTGGGAGGACCACTACGGAGGTTAAACCACGATATATTTGAAGAAGTTGTATTTATAATGAATTAAAATGAATGGATGAGAGGGTATTTATAGAAAAAGAGAGGGAGTTTTAAATAATTTCAAAGGGACACCACATTGGTGTTTTTTGAAAAACCACGTGATTTACAATGGTATTTTCCCATGGTTTTACCCAATTGGTACACCTCATGTCATATTTTACTGTAAAAAAGTATACCACTATTTTATTTTAATTATTAGGTCTAGAGGATGTCATTAAACTATGGAAAACTCAAAACTATATTTTTAATATTCACAAAAAAATTCTATTATTTTAGAAAAATCCTAAAAATTCACCCTAACCATTTTCTGACGTGTAGAACAAAAAAATTAAATTAATTTTTCGAAAATAATTTTCTATATATTGTTAATTTAAATTTTATAATAATTCATAATTTATTTAAAACATCCACTTTAAAACTATAACTCATTTTATAATACCTTGAGAAATTTATCATTGTCCTATAAAATTATCTTATAATTATAAGATAATAAAGTTAAAATTTGTGATTAAATTTTATGAAAATGATTTTACATTTTTAATTATAAAATTAATAAGAAAATTTTAATTTAAATATACATGTCATAAAAAAGTACCAATACTTATACTATGATCATTTTTTTAATTTTAATATGTATAAATTGTATTTATACATTCATGGGGGATGTTTCTATTTATTATATGATTTACTATTCATTACTATTCAATAATATTCATATGGGCATGTCACTATACATAAGGTAATGTTACTATTCACCAAAAAATAATTTTGTCTTATCATACTCTAAATATCGTACAAAACACAACTGTGTATATCAGTTTTTCCACTTTCAAATCACAATGGTGGAAAAAATTTGTTTACATGACTTGGATATAACAAAGTGGTGTTTTGTAAAGAATCTATGTTTCAAGAATTCTATAATAAATCTATTTGTAAATTCTTGAGGTGTTACATTATTCCCTCCTTACGAAAATTTCATCCTTGAAATTTGAATTTGAACATCGAATGATAATGGTCGATAATTGAAAATTCTCTTGTGGGAAAACCAGATCTAGAAGAGAGTTGAAATACTCTATTAATAAGTGGATAGAAAAAAAAGCATCAGTTGCTACAAAACAATGCATTCTTATTGGAAAACATGGTTAATGAAAAATAACCAAACCATCATGTAGTGACACTAAACTCTAAAAACCATACAATGATCAACATAAACTATTTTTTAATGGTTAAAAATTCCCAAATAAAATTATTCAACAAATTATAATTAAGTCCTCTAAATTTCCAAGATGAAATTATCATTAACCCTTAATCAACAAGAAGCATATCTAAAATTTACATTCCAAACACATGAATAACATCATCATGTATCCTCTTGAATTATGGTAATAACTTGAATTACCATAAAAACTATATCAGAAACATGCATTCCTCTGTATTCCATAATAAAGATAAATATTATTATATATATTACTTAAATCCAAAAGTGATGTAAATTCCATCAATGATAACATAGACAAATTATCGACATGTAAATAATCAATTATTAGATGGTCAGTTCTTATCCGAATCAATCATCTATGAATCATTATCTCAACACGATAAATATATATATATATATATATAAAGGGTGTTCTTTCCATAAATCATGTGTTTTCTAAAAAGTATAACATTTTACTGCATCCCTTTTCCTTTGTACCATTCACAATATGAACTCAAATCCTTATTGAAATAGTACTGTAGTACAATCCTTCTAAATATTATAATTCTTACAACCTGTACAATACTAACAAAATATTCAAATGACATGATTCCTAACAAGGATTGTTAATCATTCTACTTTATCTGCAGTAGCATCATTATATAATCATTATCCAAAATCATTATTTGAAGTATTTTCATTTCACGCATGGGACATTGATTCGCATAATGTCCCATCTCCCTGAAGTTGAAGCATTGAATATACAGAAATTATTTCCTTGTCTTGAAATTATGAACATGGTGTCCTTTTTTTCCACACTTGAAGAAAACTCATTTTCCTCTCAAGCATATACCAAGGTGTTTCCTTCCAAAATTATCACATGTGGGAAAATACATATTTCTTTTTTTCCTTTTATCTATGATTTTCCATAACATTCCCTTATTCTTTTTCTTCCCTTCAAAGAAATAAAACTCAGAGAAGTCTATATATACCTAGTCAACACATTATTTTATTTACTCAAATGATGTGGATACTTGCCAACAATCTAGCTTTGAAATGATGGCTTAAAACCATCAAAGATATTATCATTCCAACCATTCTCATATTGTCCCTCGGTGAAGTTCTCAATTCATATAATAAGTGACCTTTATAATCAATTAAATATTATATATTAGCTAGTATCATTATTAACTCTCTATGGCTCTAAACATGGAATAACATATAGCATAAATCTATGAATCATAAATTCAAGAACTATACACTTTGATTACGTTGGGAGTATAAATCCTTCATAATGGTGGGTAAATAAAATTTGAATTATCCAAAGAATATCCCATGGGAGTATCACTACCTAGAGTGTAGAAAAGCCCATGGTGGTGTACTAAGATACCTCGGGTCAAGCCTGAAACTCCTTGTAAGCATTTTCACTCCTAGGTACATATGTCCCATAGCTTCCTCTACCTGTTTCTATCCAGACGAGGATGTAATTGATATATGGATTAACATATTCTATTTCTTAAAAAAATACCAAGATGTTATTATACATTTATACTCAAATAATACCTTAGGATTTGTTCCATACTATACATTTCCTTCTATAGTTTCTATGTTTTCTACTAAACTTCCTTTTTATACCAACTGTAATGCCCCAACCCCTCTAGACCGGAGGTGGTGCATTACTAATTACATTGGAATTATTACAAAGAATCAAATCCTAATGTACTGATTAGTTTAGTAGTCTTGATGACATGAGATACATACATGTAACTCATATGATATTGAGAAAGGTAAGAAATACAACAGATAAAAAAAACTAAAATACTGCATCCATTATAACTCAATAAATGGTATCCTCTTCATAACATATTGAAGGTAAACAAATGAAATGGGTGAGCTCAAATTCTTAGTTAGGGTTACAAATAGCAAAATCATGAATCAACAATAACTGAATCATTAAATATTAAGTATATTTAATGTGGAATAGTGAATAAATGAAGAATCCGTGCCCTTTCTAAACTGAGAATGAAATTATTTCCATAGGTTTTGTCATAGTGAAAGCCTCATCAATATTAATAACTGAAAATGAATAAATTAAATTATTATTAATTTGATTCCATGTATCTGAAACATGATGCCAAAATACCATCGAAATAGATTATGTTTGTGGGTAGAAACCCCTCTGATTTTTGGAAACAAACTCGAAGGGTTTTTCGTCAACAGATATTTCTCACGAGACTTGTCGATGCATCAAGGGGATACAGTGGGCCCCAACTGCCACTCTATATCCAAAACATTCTTTATACATAGATTTAATACAAGTAAAATTTTTCTTTTCAATATCCATATATATTTGAGGATACAGATTCCTAAAAAGATGTTGGGAAAAATAAAGATACATTTAAATGAGACAGTTGAAAAATTCTTGAGGAAACAATCCTTAAACATTTCAAAGTGTCCCATACCACCTTGAAACATTGAAATAATAATCCCTTAAAATTTCATGAGAATAAGGAGAATCTTGATGTGATATTAAAAAGGGAAGTACATACACCAAAACAAATAAATAAGTGGTGGATAATGAATATGATCTCACAGAAGATAATGTGAGATGATAAAAATTGTTTTTTTATTTAGAAAGAAGAGTTCTTTTGGAAAACCATTTATATTTTCCATGAAATCAGATTTTAAACATTAATATCCTAGAAAATAAAAGACTAGGACATTGAAATTTTTTTTTAGGCATAAATTATGTCCCACTAAAGTGAATTCATGTAAAAATATTTCATAATATTCTTTGGAAATAAAATATTTTAGAGCATTTAAAGGATTGTATTGAAGTGAATTTTAAAGCAGAAATGAATGTTGGTTCTGCTAAATACAGAAATGATCGAAGATAATTTTTCCTGATGAAATTATCATTTTTATAGAAATAATGGTGTCTTAAAATAAATTCTGGTGTACACTTGAAAACTGGTAAGAATTTGAAAATATCTCCTGAATCGGGTTTGTTTATCGAGATAAAATTTATGAATGATCCTTTTAAAAAACATAAATCCCCATAAAATAAAGAAGTATTCTGGATGGTAAAAATATATAAGAAATTAAAACAGAATTTATTTGGATTAAATAATAATAAATAATAATCTAATTAAGGTAAGTAGAGAATATGAGAAACTAGAATGAAAATGGAGGTTCGGGTAGAAATCCCTTACCACTCTGTAATCAATCGATTCTTATGGCCCAAAATTAATAATATTCATGATATACATTGACTACCATTAAAATAAATATATTCATGATATTTTACATCAATGGTAAGTATATATACACCATACACATGTATTAGTAGTGAATATAGAAAATCTTACAAAAATTGAAGTGAGATGAAGAAACCATTTCCTTATGTTCGAATGTTTTCTAATCATGAACTTAAGGTCCTAGAATATGAAATTAGTTTTATTAATAACATATTTCAAAACATAATAGGCATGTATTTATTTTATCGTAATTCAGGTTAGTTCATTTATGTTCTTATTGATATGTTATTATATTGAATTCTGTCATTCCGGAGTGTTTATTTTCTTGATTTTCATAATCGGTTCACTTGTTTTTAAGTAATGGAATTCATGTGGAGTGTTTGTAAATATACATAATTGAAATTAATATTATTTATAAACATCTTGAAATTTTAATGGTCATTTCAATCATTTAGTTACATGGAATGAAGATGAATCATTACATGACAACCACTTCGATTATTTGATGGTTTTTTGATTTTTATGAACTAGTAATGTCATATAAATTAATAATATGTAAATTTAGGGGTTATTGAATATTACATAGGTTATAATACATATATCATAGTCTGGATAAACCATCTATATTATTTAATGACTAGTAATGAAGGTGAAATTGAAGAATGAAACTTCATCATCCACGAAGGTTGTAAATTGGAACCCCATGGACGTTGATTACATTTGTAAAAATAAAAGGTAGGGAGTTAGAATATTGTTGATGGTTAATCCATTAACAAGATATTATTAATATATATATATTATAATAGAGTTATAATGTTAATTTTGGACAGAAAAGGCGTGGAGAAAAAAATAAAAGAGATGAACTTAAAATTAAAATAAAATTTGAGAGATCCCATATGAAAATTCGGCAGCCTAACGAAGTCGCTTAAAATTTCATAAAACAAACTGATGAGAGAATAAAGGGTATATAATAACATATAAATAACTAGGATAGTAATAGGATTACATAATATCAATCCAAAACATTTGAGAATATAAATTCAAAGAGATAACAAAAAAGAAGTGTTGTATAAAAGAGGAGGGGGAAAAGTTCCCTTACCTTGTAGAGTAACTCCGAGAACATGAATGTTGGGACCATGGTGATTAAAAAAAACTTGTGAAGACTCCTAGGGAGGTTAAACCACCAGATATTCTAGGATGAGGGATTTGGAATGAATGAAAACGAATGGATGAGTGAATATTTATAGAAAAAGAGAGGGAGTTTTTTAATAATTTACAAGGGACACCTCATTAGTGTTTTTTTGCAAAACCACGAACATTCCCATGGTATTTGCACATGGTTTTAGACACTTGGGACAAATAAAGTCATATGTCATTGTAAAAAATTATACCAGCCTTTTTTTAATTATTATGTCATTAATATGTCATTAAACTACTTAAAACTCGAAACTGAATTTTTACTATTAAAAAAAATCAAGTATTTTAAAAAAATCCCAAAAATTCACCATACACGTTTTTTGGCTTGTAGAATCCCAAATTAAAATCCATATTTTGAAAATAAGTTTCTAAAAAAAATTATTTTTATTTTAAATAAAACAATAATTTATTCCCAAAAAAGCACTTTAAATCCATAGTCCTCAGAGAAGTCTTTACATACCTTTTCAACACAAGATACTATTTCCTCATATGATGAGGATATTTGGGAGACAATATTAATTTGAAATGATGGCTTAAAACCATCATAGATATGATCCATCTTACTCTTTACATCTCGTGCATTGGTGAAGTTCCTATTTCTTATAATCAGTACCATTTTTAATCAATTTAATATTATATATTATCAAGTAATATTATGAACTTTATATGACTCTAAACATGGTATAACACATAGCATAATTTTATGAATCATAAATACTAGAACCATATTCATTGGTTAATTTGTGGGAATAAATCTATCATAATGGTGGGTAAATAGAATGTGAATTATCCTAAGCAAATCCCCAGGGAGTGTCAATACCATGAGTGTAGAAAGGTTTATTGTCATGTGATAGGATTCCTCACGTCAAGCCCAAAACTCATTGTTTGTGTTTTCACACCTTGGTACATCTATGCTAGAGCCACTTCTACCTATTTGTGTCTAGTTAGAGATATATTTACTATAAATATTCACATAATCTTTTTCTTACCGAAATATGAGGACGTTATTGTATGATTATACTCAAATACTACCTTAGGGATTTGTTCCCTGGTATACATTTCCTACTATAGTTTCTATGTTTTCTACTAAAAATCCTATGATACCAACTGTAACACCCTGACCCATCTATACCGGAGCTGGTGTATTACTAATTACATTTGTATGACTACAAGGAATCAAATCATGAAGTACTGATCATTTTTGTAGTCTTGAAGAAACTAGATACATATATGTAACTCATATTACATTGGGAAAATAAAAAAATACAACACCTAACAAAAACTAAAAGACTGCAACCATGAGAACTCAATAAATGGTCTCTTCATCATAACCCGTTGAAGGTAAAAAAAAATTAACGGGGTAAGCTCAAATTCTCAGGAAGGGTTTCAAATAGAGGAATCATGAATCAATAATAACTGAATAATAAAAAATTAGGCATAGTCAATATGGAATGTTGAATAAATGAAGACCCCCTCCTTTAATAAAATGATATTGAAACTACAACCATAGGTTTTTTCATAGTGAAAACATCATGGATAGAAATAACGTAATTTGAATAAAGAGAATTCTGATTTATTGGACGTAATGTATCTGGAACATAATACCACAATACCGTCGAAGCAGTTTATGTTTGTGGGTAGAAACCCGTCTGATTTTTGGAAACAAACTCGCAGGGTTTTTCGCCAACTTATTTGTCTCATGATACCTGTCTATGCATAGAGGGGCTATAGAGGGCCCCACCTACCGCTGCATGTCCAAATAATTATTTATGCATAGATTTAATGTAATTAAAATATGTCTTCTCAATATTCATATATATTTTAGGACACAGATTCATTCTAGGATGTTGACATAAACAATGATACATTTAAATGAGTCCATTGAGAAATTCTTGAGGAAATAATCCTTAAACATTCCAAAGAGTCTCATACCACCTTGAAACAATCATATAAAAATCCCTTAAAATATCATGAGAATAAGGATAATCTTTATATTTTATAACAAAGGGAGGTATATATGCCACACGAATGAAATAAGTGGCCATCAATGAATACATCTCATAAAAGTTAATATGAGATGAGAAAAATCCTTTTTTACTTTATAAAGAAGAGTGATTTTGGAAAATCATTTATATTTTCTATGAAATTATATTGTAAACATTAATATCCAAATAAATAAAACACTATCACACTGAAATTATATTTTTTTTAAAAAATTATATCCCACTGAACTGAAATCATGTAAAAAGAGTTCATAAGATTCTTTAAAAATAATAAATTTTAGAGCATTTAATGGAAAATATAAAGTGAATTTTAAATCAGAAAGGAAAGTTTGTTATATTAAATATAGAAAATATACAAGATAATTTTTCATGATGAAATGATTTTTTTATAAAAACAATGGTGTCTTAAAATAGATTCTAGTGTACACATGAAAACTGGTAAGAATTGAAAAATATTACTTGAATTAGGATTAAAATTTTCAATGATCTATTTAAAACACTTAAATACTAATAAAATAAAGAATTATTATTAATGGGAAACATATATAAGAAATTAAAACATAATTTATGTGGAGTAAATAATAATAAATACGAATTTAATTGAGGTAATTAGAGAATATCAGTAACCTGAATGAAAATAGAGGTTTGGGTGGAAATCCCTTACAAATTTGTAATCAATCGATTATTATTCCCCAAAATTAGTAATATTCAAGTGAAACATTGAATACCATGAAAATAAAGATATTTATGATATGTTACATCAATGGTAAGTATACAAACACCATACACAATTATTACTAGTGAAGACGGAAAATCTCATAAAAATGGACATGAGATGAAGAAACCCTTTCCTTAAGTCTAAATGTGTTCTGCTCTTGAACTTAAGGTACTTAAATATGAAAAATGACTTATTATTAACTTATTACAGAACCTAATAGACAAGTATTTATTTTATCATAATTCTAGTTAGTTCATTTATGATCAAATTGATATGTTATTATATTGAATCCTATGGTTCTAGAGTGTTTGTTTTCTTGATTTTCATAATCAATTCACATATTTTTATGTAATGGAGTTCATGTGGAGTTGTTATAAATCTACAGAACTGAAATTAAATATTATTCATAAACATCCAAAATTATTAATGTTCATTTATATCATTTCATTACATATAATGAATATGAATCATTAGATGAAAACCACTTTGATTATTTGCAGGTATTTGTATTATTATCAAATATTTCTGTCATATAAATTAATAACATATACATATACTGGTTTCTAAATAATAATTTGGTTATAATAGATATATAATAGTCTGGTTAAACCATATAAATGATTGTATGACCGTTAATTATGGTGAAATTGAAGAAATAAACTTCATCATCCACGAAGGTTATAAATTGGAACCTCATGGACGTTGATTTCGTTTATAAACAAAACAGTGGGAGTATGAATATTGATGATGGTTATTCCATTAAAATGATAGAGATTTAGTATATAAATGATACTTGATTTATCATGTTCATTTTGATAGGGGAGGTTAGGAGAGAAAAATTAAACAAATGAACATGAAAGTAATAGAAAATTTGAGAGTTCCCTTATGAAAATTCGGCAGCCTAAGAGAGTTACTTAAAATTTCATAAAATAGTTTGATGAGAGAAAAGAGTTATATCATCAATATTAAATATTATAGAAAAAAGTGGAATATGTATTGAAATATCTTAACATAATTGAATTGAAAATAAATTAGAAAACATATAATGATAGCATTAAGAAAAGATAATGGTGGTTGATTCTCTTACCCTGAAGAGTAGCTCCCAAAACATGAAGTTTGGGACCATGGGGGTTTGAATATTCCATGGGAGGACTCCTAGGGAGGTAATACTACTAGAGCAGGGATGATAATGAGTTTGTAATGAATGAAAATGAAGGGGGTGAGTGTGTATTTATAGTAATTAAGAGGGGTTTTTTATTAATTAAAAGGCACACCTCTTTTGTGGTTTTTGTAAAACCATGGGCTTGCCCATGGTGTTTACCCATGGTTTCAGCAACATGGGAAAACTAATTTCATATGTTACTATACAATATTTGACCTTCCTTTTATATTAATTATTATATCATTATGATGTCATTAAACTTCCGAAAACTAAAAACTATATTTTTACAATTCACTAAAAATTCAAGTAATTTAGAAAAATCCAAACAATTCCCCCTAACCATTTTTCGACATGATGAATTCAAAAATGAACTCCATTTTTTGAAAATTATTTTTTAATTATTTTTAATTTAATTTTTAAATAAAATCACAAATAATTCGACAAATAACAATGTTAAAGGTTTAATTAGTTTTATATCACATTGAAAAATTAATTAAGAACTCCTTATCTTATTAACTTAAGAAAATAAAATATTATCATTATATACTATTAATAAGGGTCATATTAAAATTCATATTACTATTCATAAGGGTATGTTACTATTCATCAAAAATCATGTTTGTTATATTCATCTTCAAACGGTGTACTGGTGACAACTCTAGATGACCAATTTTTAGAAATTCAAAACAGAGAAGTGGAACATTTATTTTTAATGTATATGTTATGAATCTCACCTAAAAAACCAAGTATTGTATCAAAGGAACACAAATCATTATGAAAATTAGGCTAGGAATAGAATGTATTTAAGAGAAGCATACCATAATTGTTTATGGTGTTATATTTTTTCCTCCATCAGAAATTTCGTCATCGAAATTTTATGTATAAAGCTCACAAAAAAGATATGGGTGGTTCTTCTTCAATACATTCTTGGACTATAAGTTTCCTCTCACCAACATCATCCCAAAAAGTTTGAGTTTGACATATATTTCCATATAATGCTTCATATGAAGCCATTTGAATACTAGATTGGAAACTACTATTGTAGGAAAATTCCACCAAAGGAATGTATTGAACCCACATACCATTAAAGTCAAGAGCGTGTGATCTCATCATGTCTTCCAGAGTTTGAATGGTCCTTTAAATCTATCCATCGGTTTGGGGGTGAAAAGTAGTACTCATATGAAGCTCAGCATTCAATGTATTCTGAAAAAAGTTTCTATAATTTTGATGTAAACCAGGGATCTTGATCGAAAACAATCAATGGAGGTGCACCATGATGGCTTACAAATTAATAAATATAAAATTTTTTAGGTACTCAATTGGTAAATCCTCTATTATAGGAAAGAAATGTGGTGATTTTTTGAGATGATCAACAATTACCCATATTGTATCATTATTTCTAGGTGTCCTCAGTAGTCTGGTGAAAAAATCCATCATAATGTTATCCCACTTACATCTAGGAATAGGTAGAGGTTTCATCACTTATCTAGGATGTTGTCTCTCAACTGTCACATGTTGACAAACTAGAAACCTTGACATGTAGTCATGAATTTCCCACTTCATATTATCCCACCAGAACTATTCCATCACATCCTTATACATATTTGTGCTGCCCTAGTGTATAGAAAAATTTGAGCTATAACCATCGTCAAATAGGTACCTTTTTTAGATCAGGTACTGATGAGATGCATAACCTATTACCAAACATTTTAACTCCTTCCAAATACACAAAGACTTCCAATCTCACATCCTTATCAGAAATAATTTTATTGTATAGATTTTCATCATCAGACTGAGATATTTTCATCTTCTCTAGTAAATATGGTTTAGTAATCATTTGAATGAGGAAAGATGTTTCCCCTTCCTTGATAATTCCCATTTCCATATTTAGTTGATCCATGAATATAGGATCTCTCGTAATCCTCATTTGAGTCAGAAGTCCTTGAAAGTTTCCGCTTAATGCATCTTCCACCTTATTTGCCTTTCCTGGGTGGTAGTGTATTGAACAATTTTAATCTTTGAGTAACTCTAACCATCTCGTTTGCCTTATGTTGAGTTCTTTTGGTGTGAAAATGTATTTCAATCTCCTGTGATCTATGTATATTTCACCATTTTCACCGAAAACATAATGTGTCCATATTTTCAGAGGAATGATTATAGATGCTAAATCAAGATCATGTGTTAGATAATTTTTCTCATGAGTCCTGAAATGCCTTGATGCATAAGCAATAACATTACCATTTTTCATAAGGACTCAACCAAACCCATCCTTTGATGCATCACTATATATTACAAATCTATCAGTTCCAGATAGAAGCGTCAAAATTAGATCATTTAAAAATATTATTTTAAATAATTCATAGAATTTTGTACATTATTTTTTCCTCACAATCCTAACTCCTTTACGTGTGAGCTTGGTTAGTGGGTTAGCCAGTATGGAGAAATTCTGAACAAAACGCTGATAGTAACCTGCTAAGCCAATAAAACTGCATACTTTGGTTATGTTTGTTGGCATGGTCCAATCATGGATTTCCTTGGTTTTTGCAGGATCAACTAGGATTCCAACCTTAGAGACAATATGATCTAGAAAAGAAACTGATTGAAACCATAATTCACACTTGCTAAACTTCCCATATAATCCATTTCTTCTAAAATTTTTCAAAGCAATCCACAATTGATCCTCATGGTCTTGATATATTTTTGAGTATACTAGGATATAATTGATGAATACCACAACAATGTTATCAATATATTACTTGAAAACTATTTTCATTAAATCCATGAAAATAGTGGGTGCATTATTCAGTCCAAAAGGCATCACTGTAAACTCGTAATGCACATACCTGGTTCAAATTCCTGTCTTGGGAATATCTTTACTCCTCACATGCAGTTGATAAAATCCGGATCATTGTTCAATCTTCAATAAGTATTGAGCTCCCTGATTTTGATCAAATAAATCATTAATCTGAGGTATAAGATACTTATTATTTATTTTAATAACACTGATTTCCATGAAATCAATGCATATACTCATGAATTTATATTTATTCTTAACAAATAGGACATGGTCTCCCCATAGAGAAACCCTAGGTCGAATAAATCCTTTGTCACTCAAATCCTCTAGTTGTTTCATTAGCTCTTCTATCTCCCCAATGGACATTCTATAGGGGGACATTGATATAGGTTCTGTACCAGGTATCAAGTTAATGGAAATCTCAATTTCCCACTCCAGAGGATGTCGAGGTATATCCTTTAGAAACACATCAATTCATTCTTGCACTATATGCACATCTTGAATTGGAATATTACATTCATCACCCATAGATATTGGGTTTTCTTCCTATCTAATAATTTTGTTGAGTAGAGATACTAGGGGTGCTTCTAGATAAGAATTAGATGGTGAGGTTTTTTTCTCTAATGATAAGAGATTCAACACCATTTTAAAAAATTGTAACATCCTCTTTCTTGTAATAAATCTTCACATCATAGCTTGAAATCCAATACATACCGAGAAGTATATCAATTTCAGTCATTGGTATGACGATAAAGTTTGCAACTAAAGAACATTTATGTGTCATGAGGGGGACTAGTTGACATACCATTATTGTAATGAAGCATCCCATAAGATTTTTGACTATTAAATCCATTATTAAATCAAATTGGACATGTCTAATTTTCTTGGAAAACTAGGAAGATATAAATGAATGTGATGATTCAAAATCAAATATATTATTGGCTATGTTTGATGAAACAATTAAAGTACATACCACCACATCATTAGGAACTTCAACTTCTGCAGTTGTAATGGCATAAACTCTCCATTTCTCTCCTGGCCCTTTCTAAGGCATGTTTCCTTGGCACATAGGACACTAATTTTCCTAGTGTCCCATTTCTCTACAATTTTATCATTGACCGTCATCAAATTGTTTCTTCCAATTTCATTAATTAGATAGATAAACCTTTTCTCCACACAAATAGAGGACTCCCAAGCCATTGTTACATTTCCTAAGATGACTTTTTCTACAGTTCTCGCATAATGAGAATTTATTCATTCCCTTGTTCTTCTTTGGTGCTTCACCTTTCCCTTGGTTATCAATGCACCACTTTTTATCTTATTTTCCCTTGAACAAATTTTATTTATAAAATTACTTATCTGTATTGATGGAACATGATACAATTTCATCATATGATGAAAATGTTTGAGAATATAGTGCCCTTCAAAGACTTGGCTTAAGACCATCAAAGATATTACTGAAATTGTTTTTTGAGTCACGTATGTAAGGAACACCTGGATAGCCTTATTAAGGTATCCTCATACTCTACAAAACTGTCTTCTTTCGTTGACTTTATGCTAAATAAATTTATTCTTTATTTCGGTTCATTTCTCATGAAGGAAATATTTTTTGAAGAATATTTCTATAAAATTCCTCTATTATATATCTTATATTTATTCTTCTTCCGTGGTATTCTGTATCAAGTACCACCATTGATCTGTGTCTCCCATGAGACAATACACTACCAATACTACATTTTCATTTTCATAGAATCTTAATTACATTCATATCTTTTCAGGGGACATGATCTATTGTTCAACAAACAATGGATTAGTAGCCCCACTGAAATATGGGGGCTTCTGCCACATGAAACTATCCAACACAGTTTTGGAATGGGTATTCATTACAACCTGAGTATGTTGTCCCAATATGGTCATGATCTGATCTTCTCTAACATTGAATGTGTTGACTTGCTTAGTGGGGAGATCCCTACATTTCCCACATGTCTTGATTCACCTTCTTCTATTAGGATCCATTTATATATAATAGAACACCCTAGATTAGGGTATGAATCATAGTTTACAATCTTAATTTAACAAAATACTTAGCATAAATTGAAACCCTACGCATGGATAATCCCATAACCTGAAAAATGGTTTCTTAGAGGAATAATTTATATTTCAATCCTTCATAAAGGTTTGTAAATAAAATATGAATTATCCAAAGCAAATATCACTTGAGTATCGAAACCAAGAGTGTTGAAAGGAACATTGTCTTGTACCAGGATACCCTAGGTCAATCCCGAAACTCCTTGTCGGAGCATTCACTCTTCGTTATATTTGTGCTAGAGCCACCTCTAACTGCTCGTATCCAGACAGGGATGCATTTTCTATAAGGCTTCACATAATCTATTCCTTACCAAAATACAAGGATGTTCTTGTAGATTTATCATCAAATACTACCTTAGGGATTTGTTACCTACTATATATTTTCTACTCTTGTTTCTATGTTTTCTAATAAACTTCCTTTGATACCAACTGTTACATCCCAACCCCGCTAGACCAATGTCGGCGCGTTACTAATTACATTGGCATGGTTAAATGGAATGAAAATACTAATGGAATGATCGATTTAGTAGTCATGAAGAAACTAGATACATATATTTAACTCAAATTAAATCAGAAAAGATTAAAAATATAAAACATAACAAAAACTAAAAACCGTTTCCACAAAAATTCAATAAATGATCTCATCTTCATATCGAATTGAAGGTAAAAAATTTAAAAGGGGTGAGATAAAGTGCTCATTAAGGGTTATAAATAGTATAAGCATGATTAAATAATAACTGAATCACAAAAGAATTTACATAATCAATATGGCATGGTGAATAAATGATAAACTGACGCCATTAGTAAACTGAGAATGAAACTGCATCCATAGATTTTTTCATAGTTAGAACCTTGTGGATAGTAATAAATGATTATGAATAAAGAGAATGATTATTTACTATAAATATTGTATCCGGAACATGATACCATGATACCATTAAAACTATTTTGTTCTGTGGTTAGAAACCCTTCTGATTTTGGGAAACAAAGTTGAAGGGGCTTTCTCCAACAAATTTGTCTCATGAGACCCATCAATTCATCAAGGGGATATAGTGGGCCCTACCCACCACTGAAAATCCTTATAATCATTTATAGATAGATTTAACACATATACAATTTTCCTTCTCAATATCCATATAGAGTAGAGGATACATATTTATCAATATTTCCACAATAAAAAAACATTCCAAATAAACACCATATGTAAAATGGTATACGTTTTAGAAAATAATCATATCCCTGATTTGAGAATATGTATATTTAACAGAAATATAATTTAAAATTAAAATTGTTGTAAAATGGGTAGTAGGTACACCACATAATGATTATTAGGTGCATAATACAATGTAAGTTACAACGAAATGGTAGTTGAGACAAAGTCCCTTACCACAATGTAATCAGTCGAATCATATAACTAGAACATAATAACCCTCAAATTAATCATTGAATAACTTGAATATAAAAACAATAATGTTATTATATATAAAATGGATTTACACATATACCACCTACAAGAAATATGTGGCGAACAATGAAAATATTACAGAAATGAAAGTGAGATGAGAAAACCCTTACCTTATGCTCGAATGTGTTCTTTGTTTGTTTTAATTACCAGAAGAATAAAATTTAACATCATTAATTAATAATTTAAGAACCTAATATACATGTAATTTCTTTATTATAACCTTATTAGGTTCATTCATGTCCCTTTTTTGGGTTGAATAGGTTCAATTTTATTTTTTTGGAATCATTTTCTTCCTTGGTTTTCCTGATCTGTTTACCTGTATTCGTGACTGGAAGTTTGTTTGGAATGTGGTTAAACATCCATAATTGTTTAAATATCTTACTAATGAAATTTCAGAGTTATAAATTATCTTATAATTATTTTGGGTTGTATTACAAGATGATACATCATTAGTTGAGAGTTAATTACAAATGATTCGATTAACCTGGCGGTTTTGTTCGTAATGAACTTGTTTTTTATTATTATTTTTAAATTATGAGTGTGTAAGGATTAAAAAACATTAATGAGATGAAATAAATATATTATGATATGTATCAACCATAAAAATGGTTTCATGACCATAAATGAAGATGGTAATGAAAATTAAGAGCCCATTGTCCTTGAATGTGATAAATTATCACATCTGAGACGATGTTTTCAATTTTATAGTATAAGACGAGGGGAAAGAGACATGAGGATAAAATAAAAAATTAGTATATTATAATTAAAAATCATGTATGGTACTATAATTATCATATAATTTCGATGATGTTATATGAAGAAATAAGTATAAAATAATGGAACTCAAAATATATGCAAATTGAGAAATCTCTCACGAAAATTTGGCATCCAAACGACAATACTTTAAATTTCATAAAGTAGTTTAATGAAGGAAAGGGGTTCTCTCATCACTCTTATATAATATGAGTTGAAAGGGGTTTATGTAATGAAATATCTAAATATAGTCCAATTGAATATAAAATAGAAAATAGAAAATTAAATCTTTTAAAAAAGTTAAGGGTGGATGATTCTCTTACCTACTAGAGTAGCTCCCAAAACATGAAAGTAGGGACCTTGGGGGTTTGAGGAAACCTTAGGAGGAATCCTAAAAAGGTAATACTACTAGATATTCAAGGTTAATGATTTTGGAATGAATGAAAATGAAGGGGGTGAATGGGTATTTATAGTAATTAAGAGAGAGTTTTTTATAAATTAATTGGACGTCATGTATCTGGAAGATGATACCAAAATACCATCGAAACAATTTATGTCTGTGGGTAGAAACCTAACTAATTTTTGGAAAAAAATATTAAGGTTTTTTTTTCCAAACTATTTTTTCATGAGACCTGTTGATGCATCAAGGGGCTATTGCAGGCCCCACCCGCTGCTGCATGAGACCGGAGCTCATGCATTACTTGTATATTGGCATGGTTATAAGGAATTAAAGCCCAAAGGAATGATCAATTTAAGATTATTTATGAAACTAGATTCATAGATTTATCTCAAATTACATTGGTAGAGGTAACAAAATATAATACACAACAAAAATTAAAAACTGCATCTATAGAAACTCAATAAATGACCTCATCTTTGTAATCTGTTGATGGTAAATAAATGAAAGGGGAGAGCTTAAATGCTTAGTAAGGGTTAAAATTAGCAGAAGCATGAATCCATAATAACTGAATCACAAAAAACATGGACTAATCAATATGGCATGGTGAATAGATTAAATACTCACACAATTAATAAACTGAGAATGAAACTAAATCCAATTATTTTTTCATAGTTAAAAACATAAAGATAATAATAAATAATAATGAATAAATAGAATTATTATTAATTGGACTTCATGTATCTGGCACATGATACCATAATACCAATAAAATAGATTAGTTCTGTTGGTAAAAACCCATCTAATTTTTGGAAACAAACTGGAACAGTTCGTCGCCAACTGACTTGTCTCAAGAGACCTATCATTGCATCGAGGGGCCATAGCAGGCCCCACCCACCACTGAAAGCACAATGAATTAGTTATACCTAGATTTAACACAATTATAGTCTACCTTATCAATATCCATATAGAGCAGGGGAAACAGATTCATCAATAGTTGTAGAATTAAAACAACATTCCAAATAAACACAGTATGTAAAAATTGTATATGGTTTAGACAATAAACATATCCATGACATGATAAAATGTATATTTTGTAGAAATATAATTTAAAATGAAAATTGATCTCAAATGGGAAGTAGGTAGACCTCATAAGAATTATTTTGTGCACAATACAAAGTAAGCTACAACCAAATGGAAAAGTGACATAATGCCCATTACCACATTGTAATCAATTGTTTTGAGAGAACAAGAATTAATAATAATCAAATGAATCATTTAATTCCATGAAAATAAATAGAATCTTGATAAAATAGAATTACACCTACACCACATGCAAAAAAATAAGTGGCGACCAATGGAAATCTCTTAGAATTAAAAGTGAGATAAGAAACCTCTTACCTTATGCTCGAGTGTGTTCTTAGTTTGTTTTAATAACCATAATAATAAAATTTAGCTTCGTTAATTAATAATTCCAAAACCTCATATACATGTAATTTATTTATTATAAACTTATTAGATTCATTCATGGCCCTTTTTACACTTATTAGACGTTCATTTTTACTGTTTTGGAATCATTTTATTCCTTGGTTTTCATGATGTGTTTACTTGTATTCATGAATGGAAGTTCATTTGAAATGTAGTTAAACATAAAGAATTGTTAAAATATATTATTAATGATATCTTAGATATATAAATGTTCTTATAATGATTTTGGGTTATATTCCATGAAATGAATCATTAGTTAGAAGTTAATTACAAATGTTTGGATTAACTTGGCAGTTTTGTTCATAATGACCTTGTTTTGTATTATTATTTTATATTATGAGTGTGTAAGAATTATAGAACATTAATAAGATGAAATATATATATTAATATCTATTTCAACTATAAAAATGGTTTTATTACCATAATTGAACATGGTAATGAAAATTGAGAACCCGTCGTCCTTGAATGTGATAAATTAACACATCTCAAACAGTGTTTTCATTTTTAGTATAATAGGAGAGGGGAAAGAAATATGAGGATGGAATATTCTATTAGAATAATATAATTAAATCTCATGTAATTTACTATAATTGTCATGGAATTTGGATTAGAGGAGACTAGTAATGAAGTATAAAATAAAGGAACTCAAAATAGAAGGAAATTGAGAAATCTCTCACGAAAATTCGGCACCCTAATGACGTCACATAAAATTTATTAAAATAGTTTGGTTAGAGAAAGGGGTTATATAATCACTATTACATAATATAGAAATATAGGGGAATATGGAATGAAATATCCCAATAGAATACAATTGAAATAAAGAGAAAACATAAAATGATTGATTTAAGAAAAGAGAAGGGTGGTTGATTCTCTTACCTTATAGAGTGGATCCCAAAACATGATGGTTGGGAACTTGGGGGTTTGATGACTGTTTGGGAGGACTCCTAGGGATGTTATAATACATATTATTCTAGGATAATGAGTTTGGAATGAATGAAAAAAGAGGGGTGAGTGATTATTTATAGTAATTAATAGGGACTTTGTTATTAATTAAAAGAGACACCTCATTAGTGGTTTTTGAAAAACCATGGGGTTTCCCATGGTATTGGCCCATGGTTTTATCCACTTGGGACACATCATGTAATATTTTACTATACACAAGTTGACCAGCCTTTTATATTAATTATTATATCATTATGATGTCATTAAATAACCAAAAATGCAAAACGGTGTATTACTATTCACGAATAATTCTAGTATTTTAGAAAAATCCAAAAATTTACCCTAACCATTTTTCGACGCGTAGAATTCAAAAATGAACTCCATTTTTTCAAAATAAATTTCTAAGTATTTTTAATTTTTTTAAATAAAATCATACTATATTTTAAAATAACAATTTTAATAATATAATTAGTTTTACATCACATTGAAAAATTAATTAAGAACTCTTTATCTAATTGCCTTAAGAAAATAAAATATTATCATTATTTACTATTCATAAAGGTCATATTAGAATGAAAATTACTATTCACGAGTGTATGTTACCATTAATCAAAAAATAAAGTTGGTTCTATCGGACTCCTAATGACTAACTAGTCCCAACTCTAGTTGTCTGTTTTTAAAAATTCATAACATAGAAGTGGAAAATTTATGTTTAATGGCTTGGTTTTGACTATATATTAAATAAATAAGTGTTGTTTTAAAGGAAAAAATTTCTAAATATAGTCTATGAATATAATATATTTTAAAGGATTATACCATAAAATGTTTGGGGTGTTATAAAATGGGTGAAAAAGATTCACTTTATGAAAAGGTAAATATAAATATAACATGATCTAAAACATTTTTTGGTTTTCAAATAATATATGAGAACATTTGTGGGAGGTAAAATTTATACATGGAAGAAAAACATCCATCATTAATGGTCTGAATTATTTTAAATAGAGTTGAATATTTAGGATGGTGGAAGTTAATTGAAGATGAATATATTGAGAATAAAATATAAATTATCCATATAAAAATGAAAATAATCCTCTATAATTGAGATATTCCATCATAAAATAATCAAAGAAGAGTTTATACAAGGAATGTTTTTATGTCACAATGAATGAATATGGAGTCGCCGACAACCTTTCCTTGGATTCCTGCTTTATTAGAGATAAAAAATTATCTATAATAATAATAGACTTATTAATAACCCATTTATGATCCATATTTATATTTATTTAATTTTTTAAAAATCTTTTATATTCATATATTTCATAATTTTTACTTATTTTTAGTTAATGTTAATTATTTGTAGTTAAGGGTTTTTGTCATTCCTCTCGTATTCTAGCATAACAATTTTTTTTTCACTATATTTTTATGATTTAATCCTCTCCATAATAGCTATGGTATATGAAGTACAAGTTACAAAATTTTTTATGAAGTTCCAATTAATTAGATTAAACTTTGAGGTTTGAAAAATAAAGTCAAAATCGAAAACATATTTTTTTGACCACATTTATCACAAAACATGTTATTTATTAATGTATAGATTAAATAATAATATTAAAATTTAAAAGTTTTGGGTAACATTATTTACATACTAATAACTTATGTTTCCAAAAAATAACTTTTCATAACCATAGATGAAAAAAATTCAAAGTAAAGTAAATCTAGGTAGTTAAACTAACCCAAATAAGTAAATGACATATTTATTATGACATGTATGAGTATAGAAATATTTTAGTATAGTATATTAATTCATAATTTTTTAGAACATATAAAATTGTTCATTATTCTATAATATTAATATTATATAAAATTTATTAATCATTCATGAAATAACCATTAGGAAAAATTTCAGTAAAGTTGTTAAAACGACCTAAACAAGAGCATGTTATAGTGACTGAAGTAATAAGAATGTGTCATTATATAATGATAATATTTTTTTAATAAAGGATTAATTACATTAAAGATTTGTGAATATAGTTAAAAATAAAATTTAATGATATGTAAAAGAATTATATATTGATGAATGAATAAATACAACAAAATAATTACTAAGAATAATTTAATCTATTCTTGGAATCCTACTTGATTATAAATGGGTATAAAAAATTTATATGGTCAAGAAGCCCAAGAATATGGTAGTGTATTATTTTGGATTTATATTTTGTATATTATTGGAAATTATTAATTTTTTTCTTTAAATATTTGAATATTTAGAGGAAGGATCTTATTATAAGTTAATGGAATGACATTTTTGAAATACATAATAATAATTATAAAAATAAATTAATATTTTGAGGAATGTGGGTTAAAATTTGACAAAGAATAAATGAAATATTATGGGATTTATGCTATATACCCACACACTCATTTAAATATATTTGTGTAAGAAACATTGTCTTATTAACCTTGGATTAATAGTTTTAATATAATTAGCCTTTATCACAATGACTAATTTTAACACAAGAAGTTTTTTGATAAGTCAAACCAAAATTGATCAAACAAAAAATTTGGGCTAAATGATTAAAAATTCTAATTAAATTTTATTAAATTCCATTTATTATAGTGAAAAAAAATCAATTAAAAAATAATAAATGAACTATACAAAATATAGGTTTTTCAATAAATGTATTTCTAAACATAACTTATTATTTTAAAATTTTAAATATTTTTAATATACATGTACATAAATTGATTATTTTTAATAAAATAAATGTTTTTGAAGAATTGTAAAAAATAAAAATTCAAATTAAACTGACTGATTAATTATAACAATGAGACAAAAAATTATTTTTATCAGGTTAGAAAATTATTTTCGTTTTTGAAATATAATTCATAGGATCCTAATTTGAAAATAATTCTTTTAAATAAATTATTTTAATCCTAAAAATATATTTTTTTCAATTAAATTTTATTTTTTTTGTCAATCTTATATCTTGAAAATGCCATAAAATCTATAACATTGGTTAAAAAACATTTTCATTTTCAAAAAAATGTGGACAATTTTAGAATGATCAAAAAAATATCTCAAAGATATTTTTAACATAATTAGTTTAAAAATTAAATTCATTTTTCTTAATTAAGATTATAAAAATTGGAAATTTTAATTTTGATAAAAAATACATATTGCCAAAAAAAAGTTTATAAAAAAATGAAAATGTAAAAATAAAATTAATTTAATCACATGAATCCCCTTGTAAATAGAATTAGATGAATGATAATTTTTTAAAATATATTATCAATATGTTTTATTGAAATCCATTTTTATCAGTGATTATTATAACTTATTGAGATAAATATACATTAAACATGTAACTCAATTCTTTGAAAAATACCTCTTTCTAACATCAAATGAGATTATCTTTATTTATTACCAATTGATATTCAAACTACGAATTATTATAAATTTTTTTGTATGGTTATAAAACATATTTCTATAAATTTAATAATCCAAATAATATAAATTTATATCTTAAATACATAATCAAGAAATGAGTTTTTATTGAACCTATGGTACATAATATGCTTATAATACTATGTCAAATAGAATTTTACAGTCCTAAAAATTATATTAACAATAAATATTTAAAGTTTTTTAACATGTTATTATAAAAATGTATAATTAAATTTTCAAATAAAAATAATAATTATTTACAAATTTTATTTTTTATAAAACATTGTTTTTAACATTTCAGAATGAAACTTTTACAGAAATAAAACATTTTCATAGAATATAAAAATAGGAATTTAAGAACTAGATGAATTATAATGTAAAGTATAAATTCTTCGTAATGTAATAATATGGAAAAATTGATACTTAAACAATCATAATATCTTTTACACACTACAAAATACACTACTTAGAGTTAGTTTATTAGAGGTAGTTTAAGTAACCGCCATGAACTAAATCAGGTTAGAAAAATAATAATATAGTGATGGTTTAATCAAACCAACCCTATTTTTTAATTTATCAATTATTGTGGGTTTCAATTTAATTACCAATAAATATTATATAAAAACTCTAATTCCCCTCCCCTCCTTCTAATCGACCCCGACCCCTATCCCCTCTTCCCCGAACTCCTCTTCTCCCCTCCTTAGTAGTGAACTCGACCCCACCACCTCATAAGTGAACCTCATTCTCCATCCCCTCCAAACTAACTCTATCTTTTGTGGTGACCCTAACTCCCATGACCCTTCTGTGTTTCCCTCATCAGGGATGATGTGGACCCCCTCTGATCTCCCTCTCTCTGACTCGGTTCCACTCATCAGTAGTGACGCAGACCCCCCTCGATCCTCTCTACCCCTTTATCAGATCCACTCTTTAAATTAAACAAATACCCCTAACTTAAAGGTTATATAATCCTCCCCATAATCATTCCAAATCTATTATTACTCAAGGGGGTTATTTTATTGTAATTTCTCACAACAATTATCAATTTATGTACACATGGTATGAGATTACACTTTATTTTTTAGTGAATATGTAATTGTAGATGTGTCATTTTTTAGTTTATCCGTGAAGACTCCCTCATCAAAAGTTTATTTAGATACATAATAGGGTATTAGGGTTAATGGTTTTACAGGTAATGCCTTTATTATCAAACTTATGTCATATTAATTCACTGTATTAATCAGATAGATATAATTTGACATATGCTTCCATTTAGTTATGAAAAAGGAGGATTAAAAAACTACAGTTTTAATAAATTGTGAATATTTGATTGAAAATATAATTTACCCATTTTGAATTAATTATTACTCACTATTATTTCATAATAATTATTCTAATTATTCCATGATTTCGTTAAAATTGGAAATACAAACACTACATATAGCTTGACTAAATGTTCTTTTCTAGGGTGAATTATATATAGTGGTAGAAGGGACTGTGTTAACATTTATAGCCATGTTAGGCATTTAGATATGATTATTTTTGGAATATGTGACATATCGTGATCTCATATAGAGTTGAAACATTTTAATAGAGTAATTTTCTAATGAAAACACATTCATTATATATATATATATAATTTTATTTATTATAATGATTTTTAATTTTAGTTTTATAAAATAAACATCAATTTTTTTATTATAACATTTCAATATTTTATTATGAATATCTTTTCATAATTTTCATAAATAATTGTTTTGTAGCTAAATAATGAAAAAATTTCAATTTTTAAAAAACAATTACTTTACTTAAATTTCTGTAATTGATGAATGGATTAAATTTTTCTGAAGCCTTTTTATGTTGTATATATATTTGAAATCAAAAAACAAACATTGTTGTATTTATGACAACCTTGTATATATGTTTTCAATCATATATAATATTTTTAGAAAAATATTTATTTAATCAAATAAATTAAAAAATTAGTTTCCCTCAATTATTGAAATTATATCCCTAAAATGTAAATTTTATTACAGGTTAATATTATCATATTATATAATATTTATAGTGAATAGTTTGGGAATAAATTTATAATTACTATGATTAATATTCATTACCATGATAATAATAAAAATGTTATATTTGATGAATTTTTTTATTAATATTTCTGTAATATTTAACTAATATATTTTATTTACCTATTTAAAATAATGACACTATAATAATGTTTAAAAACATATATGATTATATGAGGATACATATTATTGGTAATAAATCCACAATAATATTAATAAAAAATAGTATTAAAAATATCATTTTTCAACATAAAATTGTTTTCCAATATATAAAATGTTTTAGATTAATTATTTTATCATGATTAAAAATTTCATTACATTAAATTCAAAAAAAAACAATTAGGATGAAAACAAAAAATATAGTTATAGTGGTTATTTGATATGTTTAGTAAAACATAATTTTTTTATGTAAAACATGCTACTATAGTAAAAATAAAAACATTAAAAATTAAATCTGTAAGAACCAATAATTTTATATTTATCAAGAAATAAACATCATCTTCAAAATATCAATTTTAGAATACATATTTTATATCTTTTTGATTGTTAATCATTTTCTTTAGTACTAAAATTAAATGCCCCAGCCCTAAAAGAAAGGAATCAATGCTTTATTTATTACACTAACTTGATTTCAAGGATTCATATACAGAAGGAAAAATTAGTTTAGTAGTCTAGAAATTCTATATTATATATGTGATGCCCATAATAAATTTTTAAAATAGAAAATAAAAACATGATACATAAAAAATGAAATAAACTGCATCCTTGAACAATTTTTTAGTGTTTAATTCTTTATAACTCAGAGAAATGAAAAATTGTAAGTGTGAGTTCAAATGCTCCAGTACAGTATGTAATGTGGAAGTAATAATTAATTGAAGAGAATAATCAACATGGAAAGGTAAATAACTGAAAAAAATTCCATTCAAATAACTTAACAAGGCAATATCAATATAGAAATGTATTAAACTAAAAAAAAATTAAATTTAATTAATGAGCTACAATTGAAATGAAACGATATATACATCAATGTAAAATATCATGGATAAAAATGACAACTAAAATGAAGAAAATGCTTTAATATTGGACATATTGTATCTGAAACATGAAAAAAAATGTTGTCAATATCTATTCTCAAGACAATTTATCCTATTCTGATTAGGGGAACTAATTCATCTCTTGAGACTTTCTATGAATCAAGGGTCTATCTAAGTGGTTTACACCCATGTCCTCTAGACCAAAACATTCCTCATCTATCAAATAATTGATTTAATTAATGATAAAAGTTCATTATCATCAAATATTATTATGAAATAAAAGATACAATTTTGTCAATAATTCCTCAGGGGAGGATAAGTAACAAAAAGGTTTGTTGTTTTTTATAAATGTAAATACTATTTATAAATCAATAAAAAATTCTTGAGAAAAACAATCATTACACATTCAAGAGTTCCCCATACAAATTTGAATATTTTGAATCATAATACCCATAAATAAATAAAAATCAATTAATACTAGAATTCAATATGAATAAATATATTCATGACATAACATGTTAATGAAAATTTTATACAACACATAAAAGTAAATTGGTTCATAATAAACAAATAAGTCCCAATGGAATGTAAATTAAGACGAAAAACATTACTTTTCACTTCCTTGGGTGTGATCGTCCTTTAAATTATTGTACAATAAAATTATGTTAATTATATAATTTCATTAGAATCGTTTTTAAGTTTATCATTAAATTTATTTCACTTATTATCAGGTTCTGTACAACTAGTTAAATGATTAATTTTACATCGAGTTTTTTGATTAAATTCGATTTATATGTTATAAACTACTTTATTAGGTCAACTTATTGTCATTGGGGTCATTATATAAAATCTAAAAAATAATAATCACGACTTATGTATTATATTTATACTTAAATTATACTTTTACATCAGGTGTTTTGAACGAATCACATTCATTTTAGGGGACAATAGTCAATACTTCTACAAACATTGTCATAGTTTTTACCAAAATATAGAAATTATTAAGATATATGTTATAAAAGAATAAAATAAGATTAAATAAACAATAAATTTAATATATAACATATATAAATGTATTTTCACTGATAATAACCACCATGAGATGTGGTAAGGGAAGAATGAAAAATCATCGTTGTGTGAGGTAGTAGTTCTCCGTACACGAAAACAATAAGTTCTCTACCCTATTATATTGATGTGTATGTGAGTGTAGGTTTATAACATAAAATAATGAAATCATACTATATTTAAGATATTGTTTTTTATACAGTCATTAAATTAAAATATTTTATGGGTTGGATAATTTAAGCAAATCTAAAAAGCATGAGGAATTTTGTTACCTCTTATATGTGAAACCCCTTTTGGTTTTCACAAAAAGGATTCCTTTTATTTCTTTATACCCAAGGTGATTATTTAATGATGATGGGAGGTATTTCTATGTTATATTTGGCATGATCATGGTCGAGCCAAAGTGGCTTGAGAGGTGTGAGGAAGTGGGAGGAGAGGAGGCCTTTTATACTGGAGGAGGAGTGACACTCTTGTAACATGTTGACAACGGAATTACATGCACATTTCACCTTGAAAGTCACTCACTAAATAGACCCAAGTAGATCAAAGGGATTATAAGGTTTCAATATGGCCATAAAATGGATATTTGTCAAGTGGATAAGTCATTTTCTTGTTAATTTAAAAGTCTATTTCTTTGATAAGCTTAATTTTTCCTTAATAAACGTCATTAATTTTTATTACGTTCCCTAATAGTTTTGGTCAAAAACTATTTTAACCATAGTATATAATATAAATTATGTATATTCCAAATATTGGATCCAATATTCAAATTTCAATCACAAAAGGGGCATAAATTTATTTAAGTCTAATCATGTAGACATGACGATAATGCAAGTTTTTAAAGTAAAACAATTATGATGATTTCTATGTTTCTATAATCAATTTAAAAATGTAATTGAATCTATTAACCTTAATTATATTAATTTAAAAAATATGATAAAATTAATCATTAAAACCAATTAAAAATATAATTTAACATTATAAATAAATCATATAAAAATGAAATTTTGAATTAAATTTCCGTATTTTTCAGTATCCATTAATAAATGATACATAATATAAAAATACACAAAATTTAACGAAACCCAAATATTCTATTTCTTATTAAAATTTGAATTTTATTTTTATATATTAAATTTATAAAAGGTTAAAAATATTTATTTAAAATATATTATCCATTAAAAGGTGCTAATATTACCTTAATGAAAATATAGGTTTTTATATGCAACATTGAGTTCATTATTCTCTTATTTTTATCAAATCTATTGGATTATTATCAAAAATATTTTATTGAATATAATATATATATATATATATTAAATTAATTATACTACCAAATTCAAATTAATTTAATTTATCAGGGTAGTACATATTTGTGGGAATAAATATAGATTTTTATAAAAATGTTCCATTCAAATTCAATTTGTTGTTATATTAATTTATAATTAATTTGTAATCAAGGAATTAAATTTTTTTGGGTATAGACAATAGATTTTAAATGTTATTTTTTACTATTAATATCCACTAATTCACCATCTAGGTTATGTCTTCTTATGTTAAATAATAAGATATAATTATATATTGTAGTTTGGTAAAACATGGTTTTGCGTGTAACCCAAGCCATAAAAGAAGGTTTATCATTCATATTACACACACTAACATAGTTTTCCATGCATTAATATATATATAATATATTAAATCTAATTAAAATTGAATACATATTATAAATATAGAGGATATTATATACCCTTACACACTTCGTGATGCGTTTTATACAAGCTATCAGATAAAATGTTCATACTTTATAATTTTTGGGTGCTACAATATCCCCACATTAATTAAATTTCATCATCTAATTTAAACTTTATATCTGTAATAAATGAAGTAATATTTGAAAATAAACTATCATTTAAATACCGACATCATAAAAAGGGTTAATTTCACATTTTCATAATAGGAGATTAAGTAAAGTACAATGATTATGTAACTACATTCCCTAATAGAATAACATATGTGGGAAATGGAAACATGAATACAGTAGTAAAATCCAACAATAAATTTCTGATCGAGAGTGAAAGGGATCATGTTCAGGTGAATGTTTTATTCCACAAATCTTTAATCCATGGGTATGAATAAATTACTTTGATATCATAACAAATTATGACAATAGTGAAACATAATTTGTTTCAAAACCTTTTTTTCTAGAGTATTAGTATTCATTAAATATCTAATAATATATGTAAATATACATTTATTTAATTATAATATATTATTTGAGTACTCCCTGAACTATTTCTACTTTATCTCTTAGAACAAGATTCCTCATATAGTAATATAACACATTATATTCTAAAATATCATCAAAGGTCAACCTAACCCCTTTTATAAATGGTTAAATTTTCCAAAAGATTATGATCTTAGATTTTAGAAGAAGGTCACATAATTTCATAAATGAGTATATAATTATCCATTAATCAACATAATATATCTCTTCAATCATCAGATACCAAATATGTGAAAAAATTACTCATATATTCTCTTGAAATATGGTAATAACATGAATTACCATAATACATTACTCGGAACATTCATTCCCTTATTCCTTAAGTAAAACACATGTTATTGGATATATTCCATAAATACAAAGTTATTGTATTCTCCATATATGATATAACAGACCACATGTTAGCATGTCATTAATGATTTACAAGTTAGTCATAACTTTTCCAAATCAATCATTTCATCATCATTATCAACATCATAAAAAATTTAGTGTTGACTTTCCCTCAATCATGTGTTATCTGAAATGTTTACCTTTCTACTGAATAATGTTTCTTAGAACAATTCATCATATGACCTCAAATCATTATTAAAAAATTACTACAGTACAATTCTTTCATATTTCATTATTCATATGATTATAACATCATCAATGATATACTTTTACAACATATTTATTAGCCCAAAATACATAAGTACATTATGTTTTTTCATGTTCATATTTTTATTTCTTTTTGATTTATTTTCCTTTATATTTGGATGATCCCCTATTCAAAAGTATTTGAATTTATTTGATTCTTATCACATTAGTCATATACAATATTTATTTGAACTTCATTGGTTTTGGAGGAAGTAAAAACATTGATTTTTATTAATCTAAATATTCAACAAATTTGGTGCTGCAATTTTATAAACTCTTCATTTTTTGGTATTGAAAATATTCTATATTTAATTTAATACAACATCTATATATACGAGATTCACATAAAAATGATTTTATATAAATCCAATAGGTTTATATTGATTTTATTAGTTTAAATAGAAGTCTAAAAAGGTTCTGTGGATAGTGAATAAATTATCATAAATTATTCTTTTCTTCTTCCAAAACAACAGTTTTCCAGAATGTTATTTCATTGGATTTAAATGATATTTGGAACATCATATGTTATATTTATTTTATTCATGATTCATTGGAAATATTATATGTTTTTATAGAAATAAATATTTTTTTTAAAAAGGCTAACTATGCTGCTAAGAGCCTATAAAAATTAGTTGAAGTTTGTAAAAGTATGTTATCCTTTCTTTTTCAATATATGTATCATCAAAACTAATTTCACAAAGTATGGTTCAACAACCCTAAATTTTTAATTTATGGTTCGAAAAACCTTCTTTTAGATTGTATGGTTTGGAAACCCTACTTTTAAAAAGTGTGGTTTAACAACCCTATATTAGAAACATATGGTTTGGAAACCCAACTCTATGTTGGTAAAACCTATGATACTTTGGTGAACCCTCTGATATGTTGGTGAATACTACACTCCATTGGGGAATAATACATTTTATTGGTAACCCTATGCTTTGTTGGTGAAACCTACCCTAAATTGGTGAACCCTACATTACTGATTTTGTTTGTACCCTACCTTGATAATGTCACATGTAACCTAGTTTTTTGATGTCGCGTGTACCCAACATTGATGCTATCAATTGGTTCTTTTAGGCTGAAAATTGATTTTTTGGATATATATGGATTAATTTCAAAGGTTTTTCTACTAGATAAATTCAAATTAAATATAAGGATTATGATCAAAGAGATTTAATTATTTTTTTTGATATATTTAAAGATAAAAATTAATAAATTATTTTAACATATCCTTCCAATACTATGGATGGTTTCAAATTTATATAAATTCATATATTTTAATTTTCATTTGATTTGTGTTTATAGTTTTCATGATATTTCTTGACTAAATTTAAAGAGGTTTGAATGGATTTAAACAGGATTTTAAAAAAATTTAGTGCATATATTTTTTCTGCAGATATTATTGGAAGAATTATACCAATTGTTTTGAACGCTCTTATTATAGATTTTTTTTCTATAGGAATAAAGAGGAAACAATGCCCCTTTTTTTATACAGATATTTATGAATGTTATTGAATCAATTAATTTTGAAATTCTAAACAAAGAAGATCTTCTTGAGTTACAGAACATTATATATATATAATTGATAGGAAATGAAAGATACATGGGTTAGAATATCAGACACATTATTTTTCAATAAGCATCTACTTTGAAATTTGAACCTACTATGCTTTTGAAATGTCTTGAGAGACACAGTTTCATCACTTCTAAAATCTATCATGATCCAAATTAATTATTCTTTGACTAAAATTGACTTGGGGAGATTTGATAATTCAAATCTCAATAACATGTACTAGTGTTTTCATTGTTTATATTCAATTGTACGGTCTTGAAGTCTGTAACACTATTTCATATCTCTTGAATGCACTCTATTTTTTATATTTATTCTTTTACAAACCAAATAATTATTTGTTTTCTATGGGTTGTGAATCCTAGATTCATATGTTTGAGTATAAGTATTGTGACTCCCTATATCTAAAATTAAGACTATTTGGGTTGTGAGTCCCAATGTCAATAGTCATGTTGTAAGGGTTGTGACTCCCTCTTCATATGTCAGTGTCATGGTTATCTCTCAACTATAAAAGGATTATGTAATTTTTTTTATTATTCCCCCTTAAAATAATTTTTCGTGTACTCATATCTGTCCCTGAATAAAGAAGTATAATAGTAGAGTATGACCACTTTGGACTGAACTAATATAAAAACATCATATCATAATTTACTTTTTCTACAACTAATTGACCTAAATAATTAACCTTTATAATTAATCAAATAAATCAATTTATTTAAATAATATTTTAATATGGTCTATTCAACCCCCTGTAGACCATCGTCGATTCTCATATCTGTCAAAAAAATTGGTATTAGTGGATATCCTTTTAAATAATAATTTAGCTATATCATTATCTTTCAGATTCCTTTCAATTTTTATTAGAGGTTGTTCCTTCTGGAATATATCCAACCCTTTTATAGAGTATATGTTAATATTTTAATTGTTCTAAAATATTCATTGTCCTCATAATATAAGGATAAAGATCTTATAAGATGAATTTATTGAGCTCAAATGATTCTTGGATTCCACAAAAGAAACCACACCTTGATTGAAATTATTAGGGATACCGAAGATCCTGAATGGAGGATAACCTCAAATAGTGCATAATTGGTCATTTGTCTAACATTTAAAAAAAATACACACTACCTGAAGATAACCCAGGTTCTCATACCAGAACTGATGCTCTTAGATATGTTTTAAATTATAATGTTGATAATATTTTATATTATTCAACTAAATGAAGCATTTATACTAAAATGTTCACATGTAAGAAAACTCGTGGTGTATGGAAGGTTCTATACATCACTAACCTTGGATATAACAAATTAATACGTACCAAAAAAATAATTATTCGTGATGAGTACCAAGACTTCATGATGGGTGAAGATAAAATAGTAAAAAAATGGTTCACAGATTCACATGCATTGTGAATGGAATGAATTCACATGGAGATGCACTAGAAAACCCATAACGTTTTGAAAGAGTCCAATGTGTATTAACAAATAAATGTAATGCCAATAAGGATTCCATTGATTATAGAAATAACTTCAAAAAATAAACCTGGGGTTTAATTGACTAGATCACAAATCCAACATGAACTGGAACTAAATAATATAACTGATGAGGAGACAACAAAAAAGCAATAGCTTTTAAAACTGTAAATTTTGTTTATTATGACTCTTCTGAATCAGATCTACAGGATATTGAAAAAGAAGACATAACACATATTGTAATTAGAGTCTAGAATATAATGAAAAATAAATAATTCAAAAACCCATTTTTAAATAAAATTATAATAAATAAATATATAAGGGAGATAATAAAGGTGATAAAAATTATAATTATTTGAATGTAACATTTTATGAGTGATGAAATAAAGGTAATATCAAACCTGATTTACCTAAACTATAGAATAATGATAAATAAAAAAAATAGAAAAAGGCATTGACCACTATTTGGAGTTTTATAGAAGAATCTGATTCTAGTGAATAATATGGAAAAGAAAACGAATCTATTAACCTGTGCTACATGGAATGACTAGATGTGGTTATTAATTTTTGTTTTTATTCTTAATATTATGATTCTAAATGTGATTCTATAAAATAAAATATTATTAAATTAAATTAAAATATTAATATATTGAGAAAATATATGTTCAAAGTTTTCAATTTTTATAATAATATTAATGAAAATATTGAGAAATTTATTTTTGAAAATAAAATAAGTATACAAGATAATTTAAAAAATAAGAAACACTACTTATATTTCACACTCAAAAGACTATGTCAATATAAAAGGTTGTGAGGGTTTGAATAAAAATTTTAAAAAGGTAGTGGAATGTCTCAAACAATGTTTATTTAATTTTACTCATGGTCATGAAAAATATCTTTAGAGGATGTCTTTGACTAAAATATATAAAATTAAATATGGTTTTTTCTATGGTAGTTGATTACCCAAAATGTACAAAACTAATTTTGTTAAAAGTAAATCTGGATGTATGTCAATTGTTACTTGGTTTAAATATGCCCTTGAAAGGTCACTATGAAAATGATTGTTCACATAGATTTAACCAATATTTGGGTTTTAGAAAAACTAATATTTCTAAATATTTATTATCTAGAGTTCTTTAAAATACAATTTTAAATTAAATTTGGGTACCTAATTTTTTTTTTCAAATCCTATAAGCCCCAAAGTATCTTGTTTACCAAAATTGTCAACTAATTGATTTTTGTAGAATAAATACATTGGATGTCTCACGAACGAAATATATTACCTGAATAGTGGATGATCTAGGCATATAACTAGATACCCATAAATGTTTAATTCTTACCACACATGTGATCGAGGCACTGTTACTTTTGGAGACCATTCCAATGGAAATGTAAAAGGTTTTGGTAAAGGTTTTATTTCAAATTATACATATATTTATAATGTTTTTTATATTTATGGCCTAAGAAATAATTTAATTAGTACATCTAATTTATGTGATGATGGAGTGGAAGTTAAATTAAAAAATCATAATTTTTTATTTTTTAAATATGATTCTTTGTTATTTTATGGGAACTGAAAATATAATATCAATAATATTGATATTTATGAACTAATTGTTCTACATGTAAAGTTTTTGTGTGCTATAGAGAATAACGACCACCTTTGGAATATAAATTTAGGTCATGTTAATTTCATAATGTTACATAATCTCTCTTAACATGAGAATGTGGTATACCTACCTTCCTTGAAGAAAGAACAACACTATGTTTGTGACGCTCTCATGAATGATAAGAGAAATACAATTTCTATTAATCCTATCAAATAAATAAGTACTAATAGACTCTATAGTTATTTAATATTTATTTGTTTTATCCCATTCAAATTTCCATCCTTGGTGGAAATAAATATACCTTATATATTGTTGATGATTATAGTAGATTTACGTGGGTATACATTCTTGCTCACAAAAATGAAACTTTATCTAGATTTACTAACTTTTGTAAATTTTTTCAAAATGAATATGGTAGTATGATTATTGATGTGAAAAATAGCTATTTTTTGTAATTTTTCTACAACTAGAACACTATAACAAAATTTTGTTCTAGAACAGAAAAATAGAACTCACGTTGAAATCACCAGAACTGTGTAACGTGAATATAAATTGCCTACATTTTTTTGTCCTATGTATGTTTTTGTTTCTTGTTATATTTCAGATAGAATTATTATTATACTTTGTTAATGGAAAATCCTTATGAATAATTAAAAAATAAAAATCCTAATGTTGGTTTCTTTAGAGTTTTTTGTTGTGAAGTTTTTCTTTTAAATTTAAAGGATAATTTAGATAAATTTTCTTAATAAGAGTGATAAATGTATTTTTCTTAGTTATTATAATAATTGTAAAGATTATAGCGTTTATAATAAATTATCTATTGTTATTGAGGAATATTTTAATGTTTTTATTGAGGAAAAAATGATGAAATAAATTATTATTCTAATTTTATTAATGAAGATATTAGAGAATTTAATTTCTATGAATAAATTACTCAATATAAGACTGTACTAATTTGGGGCGGAGGGAGAATATGCCTCCTCAACCTGATCCAAAATCAAGAAATATTCACAACGATAATCCTATTGAAGATATAATTGGAAATTTTTATTCTATTTTTTAAACTAGAAATTCCATTTTAAATTATTGTGTCAATTGTGCTTCTATTATTGATTTGGTTCCTCTTAATGTTAATAATCCTTTAAAAGTTTCAAACTATCTTGTTTCTATGTAAGATGAATTAAATTTCTTTGTTAGGAATAATAACGCGACATTAGTAGAATTTCTTAAAGATAAATAATGGATTGGAACGAATTGTATCTTTAGAAATAAATGAGATTAATCTCGACATATTTTAAAAAATAACTCTATAATTGTTTCTCAAGTATACTCTCAAGAATAAGGTATTGTCTTTGAAGACTCATTCACACCTATTTACAATTTAGAGGATATTAGAATTTGGATGTATTTTTCTTGTTTTCAATGCTATTAATTATATCAATTAGATATAAAAAGTTCATTATTAAATGGTTTTATAACAAAAATGTTTATATTTGTCAACCCCTAGGAATTGAAAGTGAAAAATTTCCGAACCATGTTTTTAAATTATCTAAAGCATTTTATGGTCATAAACAAGAACTTAATGCTTGGTATGAAAGACTTTATATATTTTTATTAAATAATGGTTTTAAGAAAGGAAATGTTCATCCTAAACTTTTTATATAAATAACCTATACTAATATTTTTATTGTTCAAATTTGTGTTGATGATATAGTTTTTGGTTCCTATAGTGAATTATTTTGTAGTAGTTATTATTCTTTGATGTCTTCTGAATTTGACACAGGCATAATGGGAGAATTAAAATTCCTTCTCAGACATAAAATTTATCAAAGATAATATCTAATTTTTCTTAATAAATATAAGTTTTCTAAAGAGTTGGTTAAATAATTTGGTCTTGATTCTTCTAGATCTATGTAAACTACTATGGGTAATAATTCAAAATTAGATATTGATGCATCTGGTAAATCTATTGATTTTAAAGTTTATAGAGTCATGAAATTCGTATTTCTATATTTAAATGTATCCAGACTCAACGTCACTTTTAGTATTTTTTATGTTCCAAATTTCTAGAAGATCTTAAACAATGTCATCTTAAAACTATTATAATAATAATTTTAAATGTTAAAATAACTATTTATTATGTTTTTTTTATCAAAAATATATCTATTTAGATTTAACATCTTATTCTGATTTTGATTTGGGAGGCTGTACAATTGACCGAAAAATCACATTACATATGTGTCATTTTCTGGGAAAATGTTTAATTTATTGTTCATCTAAGAAAAAACTATCTATTTCCTTATCCACTATAATAGATGAGAATATATGTTCTGATTTTATTTGTGTTCAAAGTTTATGGATTAAGAAAACGTTAAATAATTTTCATCTATATATTAATAAAATGCTTATTTATTTTGATAATACTTCTAAAATTTATATTTCTAAAAAAACTAACTAAATTAGAGAAACAATATTATTGATATTATATTATATTTTATTATAGATCATGTAAATAAGGGTGATATTGGTTTAGAATTTAGACCTTCTGAAAATAAGATCATTGATATATTTACAAATCCTTTAAACTCTTCTCACTTTGAAAAAAATTAAATTTGATCTTGGTATATTTGAATTGTAACTTTTTATTAATTCTATTCTTTAGGGGGAGTTTGTTTTCAATGTTTTAAATTATAAATAGACTGATAAATAAATTGGTTTTGGGGTGAAATAAATTTTTTTTATGGGGGAATAAACTAGTTTTAATTTATTTAAAAATTCTTCTTAATTAGTTTGAATGTTTTGGTTTTGTAATGAAAATAGGGGTGTTTTATTTTTCATCTCCATGTTTTTATTTTCTTTGATTACTTTTACTATATATTTTGATGATATATCATTCCATAGTTTTTGTATTTGGGTGATTCTTATCAAATTGGATGGATAAGATATTCATAAGAACATCAATAGCTTATGACCATGTCTGAAAAAACTTATTTAGTACATAAAAAATTCAACGAAGTTGATACTGTAGTTTTTGAAACTCTATAGTTTAAATTATTGAAACATTACTGTATTTAATTTTATGAAATTTCTATAGGTTTAAAATTCATATAAAACATAATTTTTTAGAAATTAAACATTTGTATATTTATTTTAATAGTTTACATAGATTTATAAAAAGGTCTTATGGATGGTGAAAAAATTATCTAAAGTCCTACATTGATTTTTCTAGAACTGTAGTTTTCCAGAATGTTGTTGCTTTTTTTTATGATATTTGGAAAATGATATCTTGAATTTATTTTATTTTTGATTCATTGGAATGATTATAATTTTTTATAAAAAAATTATTTTGGGAAAAAAAATTATTTTTAAGATCAATTAAAAATAAATTGATGTTTGTTAATGTATGATGTCCCCTATTTTGTAATGTATTGTTCAACAACCATAATTTTGAAACGTATGGTTCAAAAAACCTAGATTTTCAATGTATGTTTCAACAACCATAATTTAGAAATTTATGATTCATAAACCCTACTTTTAAAAAGTATGGTTCGACAGCCCTCCTTTCACAAAGTATAGATCAACAAACCTATACTTATTTGGAAACCCTACACTACATTGGTGAACCCTATGCTTTGTTGGAAACCCAATGAAACATTAGAAACACTATGCTATGTTGGTGAACCCTACACTGGATTAGTGAACCCTACCCAATGTTGGTGAATGTTACACTACATTGGTGAACCCTACTATATATTGGTGAACCCTACACTATGTTAGTGACCCTAGACAATGTTGGAGAACCCTAGGCTATGTTGGTGGACCCTACTTTTCTAATTTTTTATATACCCTACATTATTGATGTCGAGTGTACCCTACTTTTCTACAGTCGCTTGTACCCTTATTTCCTACTGCCAATTTGTGGTTTTATGCTGATTTGTTTTGATATATATAGATTATATTCAAAGGGTTTTCTTCTTGGTAAATTCAAATTAAATATAAGGATTATGACCAATGATATTTTAATGTTTTTTATTTCTATATTTATGAGAGAAATTAATAAATTATATAAATGTATATATCTAATAAATTTTGGGGTTTAATGATTTTTTAAATTAAAATATTTTAATTTACTTTTTTTTTGAGTTTCTAGTTTTCAGAAACTATTTTGACTAAATTTAAAAGGGATTCAATTTATTTATACCAGATATTTAAATAATTCAATGTTTTTATTTTTCAAAAGATATAATTGTAAGTCTTATTTATATCAATTTAATTCTGTTTTTATAAATTTTTTCTACAAGAATAAATTTGAAACGATGATGAGTTTTTTATGGAGATATTTGTAAATGATATTTAGTCAATTTATTTAGAATGATCAAAATAATTGGAGCAACTGAAATTACAGAATATTTATTCAGTATATATATATATATATATCTAGAATGAAAATATAGATTCAAAAGTTAACATATTTGACACAATAATTTTCAAATAGAATCTTCTGTGAACTTTAAACCTAATATGATTTTGCAATGTCATGTGAGACTCTGTTTCATAGCCTTTACATTCTCTCAAGTTCATAATTAAGTCTTATTTGACATCCATTTCTGAGACAAGACATGATAAACCAAATCTAAAGAACCAATACTTCAATTTTCATTATTTATCTTTTCTTGTCTAGTTTCTGAGTCTATAACACACTTTACTATATCTCACACACACTATATTTTTATTCATTTAATTCTTTTACAAAAAAAAGAATTATTTGTTTTATTCTAGTTGTGAATCCCATTTCCTAAAGTCATTATTTATGGGCAGTGACTCACTATATCTAATGTCGGGACTATTTGGGCTATTAATCCTAGGTTGTAAAGTCTAGTTTTAATCATTGTGACTACCCATACAAAATTCAATGACATGGTTATCATGTCAAAAGATAAATATTCCATGATTTTGTTATGTTTTCCCCTAAAAATAATGTCTAGTTCACACCTATCTATCACCATATATAGATGTACAATAATATAGTAGTCACACTTTGGACTGAACTACTATAAAAACATCCTAGGGTTATTTACTTTTTCTACTGCAAATTACCCTCAATAATTTATTTTGATAATTAATTTGATCAATCAATTTATTTGTTTAATTTTTTTAATAAGGTATATTAACCCCATATATACTATCTTTCATAACCCTATCTGACCAAACAAATTAATCATTCCACTTTGATTGTGATAGTAACATATGCTTGACCTTTATCCCTTAGCTTATTCTGATGCACGATATCTGGATTCTTCGGGTATTAGTTTTCATAGCTCCCCATATCCTTGAAGTTTTAAAAATAAATAGTGGAGTTTTTATTATTTCATATTCATTATTTATCATGGTGTCCCTTATCTCCACACTTATAACAAACTCTCATTCTATTAAAAAATTTACCAGGGTGATTCTTCCCATAATTATCACATGTGTGGAAATCCTTCTTTCCCTAATCCTCTAACTCATTCACTTTGTCATGGTTCACAAATGGCCTCTTATTCCCTTGGTTTCTTGTGAATATATTATTTCTTGAAAATTACTTCTCATTTTCAATGGCTCATAATACTAACTCTTTGTGTGATGAAAAATTATAAGATACTATCACCATTTAGGGATTTGTATTCGGTCCTTCAAATAAGTGGTCGATATTGCACTTTGGGTTATGTATTTAACTGGAAGAATACCCGGATAACCTGATAAAGGTTGCTTCATAATTCAAAATAGTAACTTCTTCATTTTTATATTAGATAAGGAATTTCCCCTTCATCTCAATTTTCTGATCATGAGGGAAGTATTTATGGAATAATTTCTCCTTAAATGTTCTCCATTCCATGAGTTCTAATTCTTCATACTCCACTGTATTATGTATGAGAGACGTCCACTAATCAAAATCACCTTAGAGGAAATACACCAGAAGTGTGACCTTTTCCATTTCACTACATCCCAAGGTTATAAATATATTCTCTAAAGACTTAATCCATTTATCTGCTACAATTGGATTAGTTTTCACACTTAATTATGGGGTCTTTTATAAAATAATGTTATCCATTATAGTATCTTCTATATGTTGAACATTTTTCTTAATTTGAGCAAGGTTATTTGTCATAATCTAACAAATATTCCCTAATATATCTATTAATTTCTCATTTAGAATACCAATTACATTGAATTGATCAGTAAGGAAACCTCTACATTGTCCATGAGTATTGATACCACTCTTATTTACATGTTCTATTTCTAACCAATATCAAATAGTAGATTAGATCATAAATTTATGATCATTTAATAACTATAAATATTGTATAATAAATAACATAAATATAAGAATCATGAATCCTAGAATCCTAAAATTTGGTAACTTTGTGGTAATCTTTAATTTCAAATCCATGTAAATGGAAGCTGAATAAATTGTGAAATATACTACGTGTATCTCTCAGGAGGGTCAAACTATGTGTGCAGTAAGTCTTGTTGTCATATACTAGGTTACACTAAGTCATTCCCAACACAAATTGGTCAAGTTGTTACATCTAGGTACATTTGTGCCTGAACCACATCCTTATGAAGTATCCAACCATAGATTTATTGATGTGAATACCCACACAATATCTACCTTTCCAAAAATAAATGATTATATTCTATAATTATCCTCAAAATATATCTTAGGGTTGTGACCCTAATATTTGTTTTTTTGAAATCTAGTTTCCAGGGTTGGTGCTAAACTTCATCTAATACCAACTATAACTCCATGACCCCAGATTCCCAGAGTTGGTGTATTGTTTTATTACATTATAATGATTATAAGGGATCAATTCCCAAAGGACCAATTATTTTATCATTCTTGGAATACCAAAATAAATATTTTATACCCATAATACATTTTGTAAATAGAAATTAAAAACATGATACATAAAAAATGAAATAAACTATATCATTGAATTATAATTCAATGATTTATTCTTCATAACATGTGGAAAGTAAACATAATAAGGGTGAACTGAATTTCTATATAAGGGTTAGTAAAGTGGAAGGAATAATTAATTGGAGAGAATAGTCAACATTGTAAGGTAAATAACTAATAACACATTCCATTTTAATAATCAGATAAGGAAATATCAATTTGGAATGTTAAAAAACTAAAAATACATTCTATTTAATCAATGAATGAAAACTTAAATGCATATATATATATATGTCGATGAAAAATATCATTAATTAAAATGATAAATATATAGAATTAAATGATTTAAAATTAGAGATTGTGTATATAGAACATGAACCAATATACCATCAATATCTATTCTGATGATTTTTTTAACTATTTTAATTTCCCAATTGATTCATCTCATGAGACAACTGATATATCGGGGGGTTATCTATAACCGAGCCCCACCTGGTTATGGTAGTCCAAATCATTCTTCATCTATCGAATAAATGATTTAATTTATAAAAATGTTTCTTATCATAAAGTATTTTTATAGAATAATGGATATAGATTTATCAATAATTCCCCAGTGGGGGATAATTAAAAAATAGGTTTATTGTTGTCTATTAATGAAAAATATCATTTAAAAACCATAAAAACATTCTTGAGGAAAACAATCATTAATAATTGTAATGATTCCCATACCACTTTTAAATATTTTAATCATAATAACCATGACGGAATAAAATTAAATTAAACATATAATTACATGGGAATAAGTATATTCATTATATAAAATCTCAATGAGAAGTATATACACCATTTGAAGGTAAATTGGTGCATGACAAACAAATAAGAATCAATGGAAAGTAACTTGAGATGAAAGCCCTTACCCTGCATTTCCTTTTGTGTGAACATCCATTAAATTCCTATATAATAAATATATATTAATTATTTACCTTTTTAGAACATTTATCTTGTTTATCATCACTTTTATTTGACTTATTACTATCTTTTTTACACCTACAAAAACAATTAGGTATCTGTCAGGTGTCTTGAATAAATTCATTTAATATGTCAAAAACAACATTGTTAGGTCTAATTATTGTAAATTGGGACATTGTATAACATCTATAGAATAAAAATCTTTATATAGTTATCATATATAAACATAAATTATACTTTTAAAATCAATCATTAAATATGTATATGAAAAATGAACAAATGTTACAATCACAGAGATGGTAGGTTGTACGTACGCATGAGTAACGTTCCCATTTCACAATGATTATTACTGAAAGAAGGTAAGTAAAACTAATATTTATAGAATGAAAATTATATCATAAATTCTATATTATTTAATCATATATAATTATTTTTATAATTATTTTTATGTAAAATGAATTACATCGTGTTGAGGAGGCAGTAATCCACATGTCCATGAACGACGTTACCAATTTTTAAGTTAATGAAAGGGTCATAAAGAAAATGGTATATAATATATTATCAGAAAGGTAATATTTTCATGAATATAATATATATGTTTCATATTACTCATAATTTTTTATCTAATCTATCATTTCTTAATTCCATATATCGTGTGAATAAATCCCATCACTTCATGGGGAAGGTAGGCCACACTTCCACAAAAAATGTTACCAGATTTTCATTAAATGAAAATTATAAAGATATCAGTTTTAAAAGAATAAAATAATATTAATGGAATAATAAATATTTTATGTAACATATATAAACATATTTTTCATCATAATGGCCACTACGAGAGACAACAATGGATGAATGAAAAATTATCGTTTCTGGAGCTGATAGTTCACTGTACCCATAAACATTAGGTTAGTAGCCCATTAGTTGGAAGTATGTGTTAGTCTAGATTGATACCTAAACATAAAAATTAGTAGTATATTTAGGATACACGTGTTTTATACAAGCCTGAAATTATAATATTTTTGTGATTGGATAATTGAAATAAAAAAAGATAGAGGAATTTTCATACCACTTACTCGGGTAACATTATTTGGTTTCCACCAAAGGGAATACATGGATTTATTTCTAACAAATAGTAGGATTGAAGGGTCAGGGGAGAGTTTTAAAGAATCTATATGTGTAGATAATGGGTGAAATATGTTTCTTTAGAGTTGTGGGTATGTGGGGGGGGGGGATAATAGGCCTTTTTGTAGTGGAGGAGGACTGAAACTCTTGAAATATTTTGACAATAGAATTCCATACACATTTATCACATTGAGAATGGAACCCATAATTGAAACAATTTGATAAATGGGGTTTTAGGGTTGAAATATGGCTATAAAATAGATTTTTCACTACTTTATAGGTCATTTCAGACCTTAATTTAATGGTTTAATATTTTGTTAAACACAATTTTTCCTTAATAATTTTCTTTATTTTAAATTACTTTATATAATATTTTAGTTAAAAATATATTTTGACCATATTAAAAATCATAAATTATTATAATTCGGATTTTTTGAATCCATTTTAACAAATTCATATTTCATAAGTGGCAGAAATTATTTTAAATCTTACCCTACACACGGGCTGACAATCCTGGGTTTTAAGGTACAAATATCCTAATGTTTGGTATATTTTTAATGTAAAATTAAAAGTGAAACATATTCCAATTACCTACATTTGAGGAATTTATTAAAATATGATATTATTAGACATTAAAACCAATTATCATTATAATTTAAACTAATAAATAAATTATATTAAATGTATGTTTTGTATTAAATTTCAGTATTTCTCAATAATCATTAAAAATGAATCTTCAATGAAAAATACCAAAAATTAACCCTATCCCATTTTTTATATTTCCCTTTAAAATTTGTAGTTTATGTTGACATATTAAAATTATAAAATAGTCAAAAAAATTACTTAAAATTGGTTCTCTATTAAAATATGGTAATAGTGCCTTAATAAAAATATAGATTTTATATGTTATATTGAGTTATTTTTCATCTAATGTTTATAGAATCTATTGGGTGATTATCAAAACTATTTAATTTAATATATTATATATATGTTACATTAATATTACTATAAAATTATAATTATTTTAATTTGATCGAGTAAAAAACAATGTGGGCATAAATATAGTCTTCTACAAAAATATTCCTTTAAAAATAAATTGGTTGTTATATTAATTTCTAAATAATTTGTAATCCATAAATTCATTTTATATTTTTTTTAACCACATATTTTCATATTTTAGTTAATAAATTTCATATCCACTAATTTATTGGCTATTTTATGTCTTATTATATTAAATAATAATATTTAGTAATATATTATTGTTCGTTAAAACTCAGTATTGCGTGTATCACAAGCCATCGAAAAAGGATGCTCCTACGTATAACACACTCTGACTAGGTAAATCATGAATTGAAATATATAGAATATATAAAATCTATTTAAAATATTAAATAAATTATAAATATTCAAGATATTATATTCCATTATATGCTCGTTGATGCGTGTGATACACTTTATCAGATACAATGTTTTTACATTATAATTTCAGGGCGTCACATAAGATGTATTGTTTCATATTTATGTTAAATTTATTTATTTTCAAGTGTTTCTCATACATTAATTGTTTTTCTATATAGATGGGATGTTTTCTTCGAGTTGGGGTGTATTTCTTGAAGCTTCTCATGCCTGTGATAGATTTGACTTTGAGCCTTCAACTAACATAATGAAAACATGGAAATGTGTTATGGATTCATATATCCAACATGAAAAGTTTAATTCTTACCAATTATTTAAATATTTTTTTATCATTTTATCTACTATTTGTAACTTAATTTCCTTATTATTTTTATCTAATTATTATATCATTTTTCAATTATATTTTGGGAAGTCATATTTTTATTTCAGATATCTACAACAATCCATAAAAGAGATAAAATTTTTCTTTCTTACAATGTTACCAAGATTTACATTTCCATAGCCTTCATTTGTTGAACTAACAATATTGAAAATTGATTTGAATTTTTTAGACAAAATTTAATTCTTTTTTTAAAAAACCAAAAGAGTATAGGAATATCATGTGACTATTGTGGTGACTTCTCACGATATATTGATCACATGAGCTTCCTTTAATCTTATGTATTTCTACAATGAAAAATATTTTTTGGCTAAGAACATTGAGTCAATATGAAAAATTGGATGTTTGAATAAAAAAATAAATTAAAATCAAGGTAAAAATATTATTTAGGATTATTTTGAGACTTTAGGACATGTAGGAATCAACCACACCTCAATCTGACACACAGTGTAACTGGTATGACTCTAAGTCCTTCATTTTATTTAAAATTGAAAATAACTTTACCAAAAAAGACAAATAACATCTCAAAATGAAGAAAAAATATTCAAGATTATTTAATAATTTAAGAAAACGATCCATAAGCCATTTATCTGGTTTATGAATCTACTGCTCCTCAATAAAATACACGACGTGCCTTGTTTTACCCAAGCTGTCCATTATCACATTCAAATCAACATTTTAGTTTAAAAATTATCATTCATTGAAAAACCAGAAAAGACGATCATATTTTCTTCCTAATTTGGGCCATATATTCATAAATAATTTGTGATGTGTAGGAATTAACCTCTCATCAAAGAGATAAATGATGTGATCAATCAACTCAAGGTGCATGTTTATAGTTTTAAATGAAATTTTAGTTGAAAATACCAATGGTGTAGTAAAAAAGAATTAAACACATTTATATTGTTTTGATAATTTTAGGAAAACAACCCACATATCATTTGAGATGTGTATGAATGAACTTCATCCCAATCTGATGGATGGTGTTACATAGATGTCTCCAATAGAACCTATTTCGTTTAAATTGAATTATATTTTAGTAAACGGACAACTAACCTACTAAAAAATAAACAAATTCATTCATATAGTCTTTATAATTTAGGAAAATGATCCATAAGTCATTTATGATGTGTATAAATCAACCACATGTTATTTAAAATTACATATTTCCCTAGATTTTCATTAATTGGGTTTTTAGTGTTTTAATACACAAAAATGTGTGTTGAATGGTCAAAAATAGAGAAAATAACTTCATATCGATGAAAAATCATTTGAATACAACTGATGAGTTGTATTAGACATATACACATGTAAAAAACATTAATATAACATGTGGTGTGGTTAGAAATACACAGTAAACACCTATTAAAGGTACAAAAGCCTTTTATAACTAGTTCCAAGGGGTCAAAACCTATAAAATGACATCAAATTTCCATGAAATTAAGGTACATAAACAATATATTTAGTTTTGAAGTTTTGGAATTGACAACCCTTCATTATGAATTAAGGTTTTTCCAGGATGACTGTAAACACATTTTAGTGTCTTAAAATAATAAAACATCTGTAGAATGGTCAAAATGAAACAAAATGACATCATATTGATGTTAAATAATTGAAAACCCACCTATGAGTTTTTTAATGTGAATGATTAGACAATACATCAATCCTATATGTAGTGTGGTTGTAATTACTCTGTAAACAATAATTAAAGGTATAAAAGCATTTAAAAATAAGTTATGGTGGGTATAAACCTAGAAAACAAAGTACGATTTCCCTAAAACTAGGGTATAATGAACATTGTATTAATTTTGAAATATATGAATGGATTAAATTTCATTTAAAATTATGGTTTTCCCATGATGTCTCTAAATTCATTTTCAATGTTTTAAAATCCTATAACATGTGTGTAACAGTCAAAAACATATCAAATGAACTCAAGTTGATGTGTAATCATTGGAAAAGAACTACTTTTTTGTTTTTTTAATTAAAGGGAATTATTTGATATCAATGTATTTAATATTTTTCAACAAAAAAATTTTAAGCACACTGCAAACTGTATTAAAAAATTAAAAAATTTACTTTTCCATTTTATGTTTCAAGTATTGAATCTTATCTCATATAGGGTTGTTTATGTTTTCGAAGTGTTTTTCATTATATATTATTTAATTTAAGTTAAAATTTATCATTTTTATTATATAAAGATCAAAATTTATCAACAAAATTATGAATATATTTTATATCTTTTATCCTAAGCATATCTTTTATTAATTTTTATGGTTTTCATTATAGGTGGAATATGCTGATAGTTTTTTATATTACATGTTTTTTATTTAATAGCTAAAAAAACCTGATTTAGTGGTGTTTTTTATTAACCTAAACTAAATAAAATTAATAAAAATATGTTTCGTAGTGGTTATGACTAACTTCTGCTAAAAAAATTCCACTCAAATGTTCAATGATGGTTTGTTTCATTTTATATATATTTCCCTAAGATATTTTTTAATATAAAAAAATTGTACCATGTAAACATGAAATTACTTCAAAATTTTGAAAAATTAACAATTTAAAAAACCATAGTGAAATTAAATTAACCAAGACTAAATGACTAGAAACCATATAATAAATGATAGTATTAAAAACCACTACTATACTATTAAGTGGTGATTTAAACAACTATTTATCTATGAAAATACTCCACTAATGATCTTTTATTGTAGTGACATAATATAATTTATAGTATTTATTTAATCATGTTACAAAATTGTGGATTTGAAAATATATATCACATCATGTAAACTATTAGATTATACTAACACAATAAAAAAATAAAAAAAATAATTAACATATTTATAAAAATACAGATGTAAAAAAATCAAGAATATGGTAAAAGAGATTTTATAAAAAATATAAAAAGGAAAATCCATTTTACTTAAATTAATATTTTAATATAATGAATCAATAGTAATCAACTAACGTGGTAAACATGTCTATAAATATTTAGTTTATATTACTAAAAATTAAGAATTTTGTTTAGAATTTATAATTAAATTTTATGAATAGGAATTTGTAAAATTTTCTATTTGAAATTTGGAATGTTATAGCTTTATACCGATGGGTAAATTTAGGTGAACCTTAATTTGTGGTAGATGAGTTCATCTATGTCTAGAATCAAAACTAAAATATACACTATATCTAGAAAAAAAATATACCATTACGAAAAATGATAATATATAGGAAATATCATCAAGAAGATTTATTACAGAGTCTAGTAAATATAAAAAACTAAAATACAAGTTGTATAAATTAAATAACTAAAGTAAAATATTTTTGGTGTCTCTAATGAGTCTATTGTGGTATCCAAAAATTATTAAGTGTTACTAGTAGTCAACAATGATAGTAATGATAAAGATGAAATTGGGATCATTGAAATAAACTTATTGATGGAATTTTTAGTCTTATAGGTGATTCCATGGAAACAATTTCTATATCTGTTTATTCAATCCTGATTAGGTATGTCAACAATTCCCATCAGCATTCAATACAACTATTATAATATTCTCAATGATTCTAACTTACCATCCTAGGCACCCTATCAACCCAACCCACACCCTCCAAATCCATCCACCACTAATCCCATTCCCTCTTACCTCTATCCTCTTTTGTTACCCATCAATCACACTCCCTCTTCATACTCTCCTCAATCTTCCCTCAATCGTCCATCATACCTCTTTAATTATCCTAATAAATTTTATATCCATCTTCCATAAACCCCCCAATTTTATATTAATCTATATTTAATATTATTTAACATATATTTTTTTTAATTAAATATATTTTTATATAATAATGGTTAAAATAGTTAAATTTTTCAATAATTATTAAAAAGGATTTCAATTTGTAATACATATTTTTATAAATGATTCTAATTTATCTATAGGTTTTTAATGTCACAATTTTACCCACATTTTAATGAAACCATCGTTAAATTATAATTTTTATAAAATTGTGAATAAAAAGAAATTATCCACTATTAAAAATGATTTATAATAAACCATTGTTATTTTGTTTTTATAAAAATTCAATATGAACCAGTTCACTCCAAAACATACAATGACAAGGTTAATATATAAATGTCATGGTCTATCTTTAGAATATATTTCTATCAATCTTCCATATACTGTAATGTATTATAATAATAAAACTTTTGTAACATCCTATTTAAAAACTTTTTAAACCATATCTATAAACCCTTTTAGATTTATCTTAAAACCCATTTTGTAAATCATCAAAAAGAAATTTCTAGGAAATCATATACCCTCACCACTTATTTTAACATCTAGTTTTTTGGAAATTAATTCAAAACACTTTATGGATATCATCTAAAAAATTTATCATGTCTCTATGTTTTTAATTAAGTTAATATTCATTAATAATACAACTCCTTATAACCCCAGGGGTCATTGTAAAATTGAAAATAATTTCAAATTATTTAATCCACAATTAAATGAATAATGTTCCCTTATTTTGATCTCTATTATCAACATTAATCACTTCTTGTACTGATACAACTTATTATAATATTTCGGTTTTATATTTTTTAATAATATTTCTAATAGTGAAATTTTTTGATCATTTTTAAAATGCCTCAATCCAGAGGCTACTCAATTGGTGTCGTGGACTAGTTTTCCAAAAAAAAACATCAGGTATAAATCTATATATGGAATAGGTTTTCACCTATAATAGGGATATCTAAATGAATAATTGAGAAACTATACCCCCTATATCAGGGTGTGAAATTGTATAAGAAATCACAAAGTATCATACACTACACATAATCATCAAAATGAAGAGATAAATAGAACATCCAATATATAATAAAATGAGGGAAAAAATTACATATAGTCATACAATGCCGATAACCCAATATTTCAATCATTGATATATTATCAATTATAAAAATTAAAAACAAAATTCTCTTATAAAACTTTTATCCATACCTAATCCCAATCTCAATGTACACACTGATCTATCCTGCTTGATCAATTCCATCCCACAACCCAACCTATACCTGCAACCAAGTGAGTTCTGGTCCAGATACCACAATATGATAGTAGAATAAGTAGGGTGTGAGTACATAAAATAGTAGGTAACCACCAACATTTTCCTACACTATACTAGTAATGATATTATATGTACATGTGACATGCCCAACCAAAATAATTAAATGACTATAAGAAATAAAAAACAAAATGATTTGTGATCACCAGGTTCGGGATATCAATTGACCATAATTGCATCATCCAGTTCCATCGTTATTATCGTGATTATATATAAATAGTAGATCCAATGGATGTATTCCATGAATCCCTAATTCCCAGGATCAACTGGATAATACAAAATCATAAAAAACTCCTTATAAATATCACATGCATCTTTAGAATATATCTGAACTATAGTATAATAAATGGATCACATTCAAATTCCAATTCTATCGGGAAATCACTAAATCAAATCATTCCCTAGTTCACCATGACTAAAGAGCATATCTGAAGCATCAATTGTATCCTGATCAAGAACACATGAATTCATCATTATTAGATGCTTGTATCCTAGGAAAAACTATGATTATCATAATAATAATAATAATAATAATAATAATAATAATCAGAATCCTATTACAATAATTTCTAGATACTAGAAAATATATGAATCCTTGAAAATTGAGGAGTTAATAGGGTCTCATATAGACCTGATGTCGAATAGTAATGTCTTGGGGGTTTTTCACCTATCTCAATATCCAGATACTAGGATACATTCCAATAATCCATGTCCACATTAGTAAATCCATGTCTTATGATATCAATGTCACATAAGACTCAAGACTAGATCCTTGGAATTTACTCTAGAAATCTATATCCACATCAAAATAGAAATATGAAAGCATAAATAAAAAATATTTAATGATTGAACACCTATGCCCATTACCAAAATCCACTCCCCCATAGGCTCACATGTTTTGGGTGGGTTCTAATATGACACCCATAACCCTTACTGACAACACCCACATACACCTTCTCATGGTCATAACATGATATAGAACCCATAGGTTTCTTGTAGGCCCGCACCACTAAAGGGGAATCACAATAAAAAAACATGGTCAGAATTGGTCAGATAGGCCTATGAATGATGCCTGGAAGACATCTCATCACTCGGTATTGTCCGAGTCATCTCATATCCATAATTTTTTATGTTATTCCCCAATGGTGAATTCTTGACATATATCTCATGGACCTTCTCTATGTACCAATTAACTCTATATGGTTAAACACATCCCAACAATGGTCCACATTTCTTATGATCAATCCCCATAAGTTAAACACATTTTTAAGGGTTCTTGAAGGCCAATTGGGACTGTCCACCTAAATGTTCATCAAAAACACTCATGGAGGTATCCATGTGTGTGAGTATCCACTAAGTTTAAGCCACAAACCATTTGAAATATTTTTTCATGTGTATTATCACTACTCATAGTCTTGATCCAAAATATGAAAAAAATGAATAAAATCATTAAAAAAACCCATATCCTCACCCTATAAATACCACCCCTAACCCCTCCATATCCCCACCCTTCTATGATTTTTATGTTTCTAATAATCTTTTGAATTACTCTTCCAAGATTAATCCCCATGTCTTGTCCATTATATCCTCACCAAAATACCAATTTTATGTTCCTTAAGGAGGTTCTGAAGGAGAAGATATTCCAGAGGTAAAATCCTATATTCTCTTTAAATTTATTTTATATTATTAACCTCCCAACACCTCCATGATAAAATGTTACATGATAACTTAATTATCATACATATGCTCTATTTTTTTTTTGTTTTAATGTGATATCCATAATCAAATCTCTTATCTTCCTTTTTTCTCTTAAAAATAAACACATCATCTGTGATGTGTCGATTCCCCACATTTATGGACGATGAGTTTTTTTATTTAATTTCAATATTCATGGATATTTATAAAACCATTTTTCTATTTAAAAGTACTATAATATATGTATTATATCATCTTCCATTTTCATGATAAAATATGTAAACATATTATTAATTGAAATGATTCTAGTTGATGATGGTCGTAAAAACCGCCCAAAGGAAAGAATCTATTTTTTCATTAACATTTTATCTCATTAATCATCATCATATAATAAAAGTGATATATATGATTATTTATAATTATTTAATTATATTAGTATCATTTTATACCACATATAGAGTTTATCTTCCATTTTATAAGAAATATCTTAATTTTACCAAAGGGAACTGATTATAAAACCTTGAAATGAACGCTCCTTGAACAACAAAATTAAACATTAGAAATCATCTTAATTACTATAAATTAACACTATAAAATTGAAATAAATAAA